>CAJVRI010000902.1:1200000-1945140 GCA_911649635.1 Poeciliopsis gracilis | reverse complement strand
ATTGAAGTAATAACGCTTGACGTTTATATTTAGAGTTCAAACGAGGAAATGATAAAAACATTTAGCAGGAAAGAGTATAAAAGTCTTTCCTGCTGTTAAAGTTTAGAACTGCAGGCGCCTGCAGGAAACTGTTGAGCGCAGCAGCGCCTGCAGCTGAACTTCATGCATCAGTCACATTTTCCTTTAAGTAAACAAAGAAAATTAATAACTTCTGGAGTTTTTATTATTTAACCCTATTTACTATTAACAAAACTGTGAAGAAAAAATAAATAAATTGTCCAAAACATCTTATTCGTAGCGCGCATCGCAACACCTGAACCTGGGAATCAGCACCTGAACCTGGGAATCAGCACCGTCCTCTTTCCGTGAACCTCATGGAGAGGCTTCGCTTCATGTCTATATTATTTAGCGTCGTCTGGAAAAGAAGTCCGCTGCTCTTGTGTTTTAGGCATATTTAGTTGCAGCACTTCCTGTGATAAATACCTAATTAATGTGTGGGATTCAACCTGTGCTACTGTTCGGATGTGCTGAAAGTTAACTGTGCTCTGCTAATATGCTTTTCCCCTTGTTTATTACTAAGCATAACAACAAACGATGCTCAATGTATGAAACTGGATGTATGAAACACAATATTCAATATATTGAATTAGTAAAGCGCTTCGTTAGCTTTAAAAACGTTGCAGCTCTGAATGCACTCGGTTAGCATCGTCCCTCTGAGTTCCAAAACATGACGGCTCCTATAATCAGCGTTACTCACCGCGAGTTACGAGTTTTTTAAACAATAAAACTGCTCCACCTCCGCTTCAACAGTCCGTTCCGGCTCACGTGCGAGGTTCGGCTCCAAAAACCCAAGCAAAACGTTGAGCGTGGTCCGGTTCTCTGGCTCCAAAGTCCGTGCAAAATGTTCAGGAAACGTTAGCCACTCGAACTGGTTAGCAAAAAAAAATTACAGTCCACAGCAGAACAGTACGAACCTCGACCATGAACGGCAGCCGGCCGGCTGACAGAACGTATTAGCTTAAAGACACAGCTCTCCCACAGTCTTCGCGGCCGTACGCCTGTCGATGTTTGTCATTGGTGGCCATGTCGAAATTCATCATCTTTATCCCTGTGCTGAAAGAGCGTTGTTTCATTGGTGGAGTAAGACTGACCCCAAGTGGCGAAATACGGAAATGGTTTCTAAACAGTCACTGCTGATGAATGAAGTCCTTTCTTTGACCCCCTGGTAACCCCCCTCAGCATACTCAAAAACTCACCATTTTGATAACTTTAGATGGGACATGCCTTATGAACAGACTGACCGAGTTTGAAGTCGATCAATCGAAATCCCTAGGAGGAGTTCGATCAAATGCAAAGGCTGTAAACGGCAAAAAATGGGGTCAAAATCTGAACTTCAATCTAAAATGGCCGACTTCCTGTGGGGTTTAGACCATTGCTCCAAGAGACTTTTTTTTTACATCCTGACAAGGTGCACATGTGTACCGAGTTTCGTAATTGTAGGTTAAAGCATGGCTTGGGGCTGATCGTTTAAAGTTTTCTAGGGGGCGCTATAGAAAATTTAGGCCACGCCCACCAATTGTTGTGATGGATTCCTGTCAGGGAATGGCAGAGGAACCATCCTAGTGAGTTTGGAGCAGCTCGGCCCGAAACTCTGGAATTGAGAGCCAAACGTATGGCAGTGGCGTTACAGGTCACTTCGCCACGCCGCCACGCCCACCTGCTCCATCCTAGCTGTTCAGGGTTGGAATCCTCAACACACCAACATGTCTTCTGTCTCTGGGCACAGTTTCATGGTGATGAGGTCAAAGGGGATCGGATAGCGACTGCTCACAGTAAAATATGACACTTCCTGTTCTCAGGGGGGCGTGGCCTAAGTGATGTCATCATTCGACCATTGGGTATTGTAGGAGACCTGATGATGATAAATCACAGTAACTTTGGTGCCTCTGTGAGTTTCTGTGTAGGAGATATAACAGTTTATTTTTTTTATGGCGAGTCGGTGAACTTGACCCCTGCTAACCTCCCCTTTCAGCATACTCAAAAACTCACAATTTTGATAACTTTAGATGGGACATGCATTATGAACAAACTGACCGAGTTTGAAGCCGATCAATCGAAATCCCTAGGAGGAGTTCGATCAAATGCGAAGGCTGTAAACGGCAAAAATGGGGGTCAAAATCGGAGCTTCAATCCAAAATGGCCGACTTTCTGTGATACTTGCACTATGACATTAATTGTAAATTTTGAGCATCTTGGGGAGCTCTACAAGTGTACCAAATTTCATGTCTCTACGATAAAGTAAGTGAATAGCAAAGGGTCCTTTGAAAATTGCTAGGTGGCGCTACTGAGCCATTTCCTGTGTGATTTTTGCAATGACCTTAAAATATGAAATTTTTAAACAGGCTTAAGGCCTCTGCCAAGTTTGGTGAGTTTTTGAATATGATAAAGCCCCCAAAAAGCCACTTCATTCGGAGGGAGAATCGTAATAATAATTAAAGCCACAAGTGGCATCGGGCGGCCCCTCGCAGCCAAGCGCCGCTCCGGCCTATTGGCCACCGCGGGGGAACTACCAAACGCCGGCCGCCAGCCACCACAGTAGCTCTCACGCAGCTTACAGCACCTCCACCCGCACGGCACCCGGAAGCTGTTGCGCAGATTCCAGCACCGCGCCCACGTGCCAACGCAGAAGCCGTTGCGCAGTTACCGCGCCCGTCAACCAGGCGGTACGCGTCGATGCGTTCGGCGGCGCTCCCTGACGACGCACAAAAAATGTGGTTCAGATTGGCGCATTTAGTGAGGAGATATAGCTGGTGTATTAACCTAGGGGGGCGCAGTGGAGTCAAATTACATTTCAATGCTGTTGTGCTCCTTATAGGTCAACAAAGGTCATGCATATCCAGTTTGGCGCCAGTCGGATGATCCATGAGTGATTTGTAGCCGATCTTATGCACATGGCGAAGAACTGCAGTTCGCCATTTCTACACCCAAATGCGGTTCAGTCAGCAGCGAGTATTCTACAGAGTTCATCATTTTATCATTTTAAGTCAGTTTTCAGATCATGAAACTCATATAAATGATAGAATAACAGTAAAATATACAGCAGAAAAAACAGGTCACTCTATGCTAAAAGTGGGCGGGGCTAACGAAACCGCGGAAGCTGTTGCTAGATTCCAGCACTGCGCCCACGTGCCAACGCAGAAGCCGTTGCGCAGTTTCCGCGCCCGTCCACCAGGCGGTTCGCACTGATGCGTTCGGCGGCGCTCCCTGACGACGCACAAAAAATGTGGTACAGATTGGCGCATTTAGCGAGGAGATATAGCTGGTGGATTAACCTAGGGAGAGCAGTGGAGTCAAATTACATTTCAATGCTGTTGTGCTCCTTACAGGTCAACAAAGGTCATACATATCCAGTTTGGCGCCAGTCGGATGATCCATGAGTGATTTATAGCCGATCTTATGCACATGGCGAAGAATTGCAGTTCGCCATTTCTACAGCCAAATGCGGTTCGGCCAGCAGCCAGCATTCCACAGAGTTCATCATTTTGTCGTTTTAAGTCAGTTTTCAGATCATAAAACTCATAAATGATAGAATAACAGTAAAATATACAGCAGAAAAAACAGGTCACGCTATGCTAAAAGTGGGCGGGGATAACGTGATGTCATGAAGTCACCATGTAAATGTGTTCTACAGAGAGAATTAGGAAGTCTGGTGCAGCTGTCATCTTGCATTTGGAAGTTATTTAATCTTCATCTTTCATGGCAAATATTCAGTTTCACACTAAGCCACGCCCACATGCTTTCATGCTAACTACAACTTAGATTTAATGCAGTGCAATTTCAACCTTCTTCTAAAATCAGAGGAACATTTTAAAGTTGAAGATGTTCCAGTTAAATAAATAATAAACCAAGGGCAAAGCACATTAGCAGAGCACAGTTAACTCTCAGCACATTAGAACAATAGCACAGGCTCAATCCCAGCCATTAATTAGGTATTAATCACAGGAAGCGCTACAACTAAATATTATAACCCCAATCACTCGTAATAAGACACTTAGGATTTTTTTCTTAGCTCTTTCAAACGAAACTTTAAACCAGGGGTCACCAACCCAGTCGCCTGCAGGGACCTTTTCAGTCGCCCGCGGAGCTACTCCTAAAAATAGCCATTATAATTATGGAGCACTACCAAAAAATAATTTAATTAAATGTTTTTTTCATTGAAGTAATAACGTTTGACGTTTATATTTAGAGTTCAAACGAGGGAAATGATAAAAACATTTAGCAGGAAAGAGTATAAAAGTCTTTCCTGCTGTTAAAGTTTAGAACTGCAGGCGCCTGCAGGAAACTGTTGGAGCGCAGCAGCGCCTGCAGCTGCACTCTGCGTCACATTTTCCTTTAAGTAAACAAAGAAAATAATAACTTCTGGAGTTTTTTATTATTTAACCCTATTTACTATTAACAAAACTGTGAAGAAAAAATAAATAAATTGTTCCAAAACATCTTATTCGTAGCGCGCATCGCAACACCTGAACCTGGGAATCAACACCGTCCTCTTTCCGTGAAGCTCATGGAGAGGCTTCGCTTCATGTCTATATTATTTAGCGCCGTCTGGAAAAAGAAGTCCGCTGCTCTTGTGTTTTAGGCATATTTAGTTGCAGCATTTCCTGTGATAAATACCTAATTAATGGGTGGGATTCAACCTGTGCTACTGTTCGGATGTGCTGAAAGTTAACTGTGCTCTGCTAATATGCTTTTCCCCTTGTTTATTACTAAGCGTAACAACAAACGATGCTCAATGTATGAAACTGGATGTATGAAACACAATATTCAATATATTGAATTATTAAAGCGCTTCGTTAGCTTTAGAAACGTTGCAGGCCTGAATGGACTCGGTTAGCATCGTCCTCGGAGTTCCAAAACATGACGGCTCCTATAATCAGCGTTACTCACCGAGAGTTACGAGTTTTTAAACAATAAAACTGCTCCAACTCCGCTTCAACAATCCGCTCCGGCTCACGTGCGAGGTTCGGCTCCAAAAACCCAAGCAAAACGTTGAGCGTGGTCCGGTTCTGTTGCTCCAAAGTCCGTGCAAAATGTTCAGGAAAAGTTAGCAGGTCCAACTGTTAGCAAAAAAATTACAGTCCACAGCAGAACAGTACGAACCTCGACCATGAACGGCAGCCGGCCGGCTGACAGAACGTATTAGCTTAAAGACACAGCTCTCCCACAGTCTCCGCGGCCGCACGCCTGTCGATGTTTGTCATTGGTGGAGTAAGACTGACCCCCTACTGTCGAAATCCATCATCTTTATCCGTGTGCTGAAAGAGCGTTGTTTAATTGGTGGAGTAAGACTGACCCCTACTGTCGAAATTCATCATCTTTATCCCTGTGCTGAAAGAGCGTTGTTTCATTGGTGGAGTAAGACTGACCCCAAGTGGCGAAATACGGAAATGGTTTCTAAACAGTCACTGCTGATGAATGAAGTCCTTTCTTTGACCCCTGCTAACCCCCCTTCAGCATACTCAAAAACTCACCGTTTTGATAACTTTAGATGGGACATGCCTTGTGAACAGACTGACCGAGTTTCAAGCCGATCAATCGAAGTCCCTAGGACGAGTTTGATCAAATACAAAGGCTGTAAATGGCAAAAATGGGTTCAAAATCTGAACTTCAATCTAAAATGGCCGACTTCCTGTGGGGTTTAGACAATGGCTCCAATATACGTTTTTTTTACGTCCTGACAAGATACACAGGTGTACCAAGTTTAATAATTGTAGGTTAAAGCATGGCTTGGGGCTGATCATTTAAAGTTTTCTAGGGGGCGCTATAGAAAAATTAGGCTACGCCCACCAATTGTTGTGATGGATTCCTGTCAGGGAGTGGCAGAGGACCCATCATAGTGAGTTTGGAGCAGCTGGGCCCAAAACTCTGGAATTTGAGAGCCAAACGTATGGCAGTGGCGTTACAGGTCACTTCGCCACGCCGCCACGCCCACCTGCTCCATCTTAGCTGGTCAGGGTTGGAATCCTCAACACAACAACATGTCTTCTGTCTCTGGGTACAGTTTCATGGTGATGAGGTCAAAGGGGTCGGATAGCGACCGTTCACAGTAAAATATGACACTTCCTGTTCTCAGGGGGCGTGGCCTAAGTGATGTCATCATTCGACCATTGGGTATTGTAGGAGACCTGATGATGATCAATCACAGTAACTTTGGTGCTTCTGTGAGTTTCTGTGTAGGAGATATAACAGTTTATTTTTTTATGGTGAGTCGGTGAACTTTGACCCCTGCTAACCCCCTTTAGCATACCTCAAAAAACTCACCATTTTGATAACTTTAGATGGGACATGCCTTATGAACAGACTGACCGAGTTTGAAGCCGATCAATCGAAATCCCTAGGAGGAGTTCGATCAAATGCGAAGGCTGTAAACGGCAAAAATGGGGTCAAAATCGGAGCTTCAATCCAAAATGGCCGACTTTCTGTGATACTTGCACTATGACATTAATTGTAAATTTTGAGCATCTTGGGGAGCTCTACAAGTGTACCAAATTTCATGTCTCTACGATAAGTAAGTGAATAGCAAACTTGGGGAGCCATGTCCTTTGAAATTTCTAGGTGGCGCTATTGAGCCATTTCTTGTGTGATTTTTGTGTTGACCTTAAAAATCAAAATTTTTAAACTCCCTTTATGCTTCCGCCAAGTTTGGTGAGTTTTTGAATATGTTAAGGCCCCCAAAAAGCCCCCCAAAGAGGTGGGAAGAAAAATAATAATAATAAACAATACAGAGATAATAGGCCTTCGCAGCGCCTTAGCTGCTCGGGCCCACACACACACAATTAAAGCCACGCGGCATCGGGCGGCCTCGCAGCTGCGCCGCTCCGGCCTACTGGCCACCGCGGGGGAACTAGCAACCGCCGGCCGCCAGCCACCACAGAAGCTCTAACGCAGCTTACAGCACCTCCACCCGCACGGCACCCGGAAGCTGTTGCGCAGATTCCAGCACCACGCCCACATGCCAACGCAGAAGCCGTTGCGCAGTTACCGCGCCCGTCCCACCAGGCGGTACGCATCGATGCGTTCGGCGGCGCTCCCTGACGACGCACAAAAATGTGGTTCAGATTGGCGCATTTAGTGAGGAGATATAGCTGGTGGATTAACCTAGGGGCGCAGTGGAGTCAAATTACATTGCAATACTGTTGTGCTCCTTAGAGGTCAACAAAGGTCATACTTATCCAGTTTGGTGCCAGTCGGATGATCCATGAGTGATTTATAGCCGATCTTATGCACATGGCGAAGAACTGCAGTTCGCCATTTCTACACCCAAATGTGGTTCGGTCAGCAGCCAGCATTCCACAGAGTTCATCATTTATCATTTGAAGTCAGTTTTCAGATCATGAAACTCATATAAATGATAGAATAACAGTAAAATATACAGCAGAACAAACAGGTCACTCTATGCTAAAAGTGGGCGGGGGCTAACGGCCGCACGAAACCGCGGGAAGCTGTTGCTAGATTCCAGCACCGCGCCCATGTGCCAACGCAGAAGCCGTTGCGCAGTTACCGCACCCATCCACCAGCCGGTTCGCACTGATGCGTCTCGGGCGGCGCTCCCTGACGACGCACACAAAATGTGGTACAGATTGGCGCATTTAGTGAGGAGATATAGCTGGTGTGATTAACCTAGGGGGCGCAGTGGAGTCAAATTACATTTCAATGCTGTTGTGCTTCTTAGAGGTCAATAAAGGTCATACATATGTCCAGTTTGGCGCCAGTCGGATCATCCATGAGTGATTTGTAGCCGATCTTATGCACATGGCGAAGGACTGCAGTTCGCCATTTCTACACCCAAATGCGGTTCAGTCAGCAGCCAGCATTCCACAGAGTTAATCATTTTATCATTTTAAGTCAGTTTTTCAGATCATAGAAACTCATATAAATGATAGAATAACAGTAAAATATACAGTAGAAAAACAGGTCACTCTATGCTAAAAGTGGGCGGGGCTAACGGCTGCACGAAACCGCGGAAGCTGTTGCTAGATTCCAGCACTGCGCCCACATGCCAACGCAGAAGCTGTTGCGCAGTTTCCGCGCCCGTCCACCAGGCGGTTTGCACTGATGCGTTCGGGCGGCGCTCCCTGACGACGCACAAAAAAATGTGGTACAGATTGGCGCATTTAGTGAGGAGATATAGCTGGTGGATTAACCTAGGGGAGCAGTGGAGTCAAATTACATTTCAATGCTGTTGTGCTCCTTAGAGGTCAACAAAGGTCATACATATACAGTTTGGCGCCAGTCGGATGATCCATGAGTGATTTATAGCCGATCTTATGCACATGGCGAAGAACTGCAGTTCGCCATTTCTACAGCCAAATGCGGTTCAGTCAGCAGCCAGCATTCCACAGAGTTCATCATTTTATCGTTTTAAGTCAGTTTTCAGATCATAAAACTCATATAAATGATAGAATAACAGTAAAATATACAGCAGAAAAAACAGCTCACGCTATGCTAAAAGTGGGCGGGGCTAACGTGATGTCATGAAGTCACCATGTAAATGTGTTCTGCAGAGAGAATTAGGAAGTCTGGTGCAGCTGTCATCTTGCATTTGGAAGTTATTTAATCTTCATCTTTCATGGCAAATATTCAGTTTCACACTAAGCCACGCCCACATGCTTTCATGCTAACTACAATTTAGATGGAAATGCAGTGCAATTTCAACCTTCTTCTAAAATCAGAGGAACATTTTAAAGTTGAAGATGTTCCAGTTAAATAAATAATAAACCAAGGGCAAAGCACATTAGCAGAGCACAGTTAACTCTCAGCACATTAGAACAATAGCACAGGCTCAATCCCAGCCATTAATTAGGTATTAATCACAGGAAGCGCTACAACTAAATATTATAACCCCAATCACTCGTTAATAAGACACTTAGGATTTTTTTTTTAGCTCTTTCAAACGAAACTTTAAACCAGGGGGTCACCAACCCAGTCGCCTGCAGGGACCTTTTTCAGTCGCCCGCGGAGCTACTCCTAAAAATAGCCATTATAATTATGGAGCACTACCAAAAAATAATTTAATTAAATGTTTTTTTCATTGAAGTAATAACGCTTTGACGCTTTATATTTAGAGTTCAAACGAGGGAAATGATAAAAACATTTAGCAGGAAAGAGTATAAAAGTCTTTCCTGCTGTTAAAGTTTAGAACTGCAGGCGCCTGCAGGAAACTGTTGGAGCGCAGCAGCGCCTGCAGCTGAACTCTGCGTACCGTCACATTTTCCTTTAAGTAAACAAAGAAAAAGTAATAACTTCTGGAGTTTTTTATTATTTAACCCTATTTACTATTAACAAAACTGTGAAGAAAAAAATAAATAAATTGTTCCAAAACATCTTATTCGTAGCGCGCATCGCAACACCTGAACCTGGGAATCAGCACCTGAACCTGGGAATCAGCACCGTCCTCTTTCCGTGAACCTCATGGAGAGGCTTCGCTTCATGTCTATATTATTTAGCGTCGTCTGGAAAAGAAGTCCGCTGCTCTTGTGTTTTAGGCATATTTAGTTGCAGCACTTCCTGTGATAAATACCTAATTAATGTGTGGGATTCAACCTGTGCTACTGTTCGGATGTGCTGAAAGTTAACTGTGCTCTGCTAATATGCTTTTCCCCTTGTTTATTACTAAGCATAACAACAAATGATGCTCAATGTATGAAACTGGATGTATGAAACACAATATTCAATATATTGAATTAGTAAAGCGCTCGCTAGCTTTAAAAAACGTTGCAGCTCTGAATGCACTCGGTTAGCATCGTCCCTCTGAGTTCCAAAACATGACGGCTCCTATAATCAGCGTCACTTTCACCGCGAGTTACGAAGTTTTTTAAACAATAAAACTGCTCCACCTCCGCTTCAACAGTCCGTCCCGGCTCACGTGCGAGGTTCGGCCCAAAACCCAAGCAAAACGTTGAGCGTGGTCCGGTTCTCTGGCTCCAAAGTCCGTGCAAAATGTTCAGGAAACGTTAGCCACTCGAACTGGTTAGCAAAAAAAAAATTACAGTCCACAGCAGAACAGTACGAACCTCGACCATGAACGGCAGCCGGCCGGCTGACAGAACGTATTAGCTTAAAGACAGCGGCCGTACGCCTGTCGATGTTTGTCATTGGTGGAGTAAGACTGACCCCTACTGTCGAAATTCATCATCTTTATCCCTGTGCTGAAAGAGCGTTGTTTCATTGGTGGAGTAAGACTGACCCCAAGTGGCGAAATACGGAAATGGTTTCTAAACAGTCACTGCTGATGAATGAAGTCCTTTCTTTGACCCCTGGTAACCCCCCCGTCAGCATACTCAAAAACTCACCATTTTGATAACTTTAGATGGGACATGCCTTATGAACAGACTGACCGAGTTTGAAGTCGATCAATCGAAATCCCTAGGAGGAGTTCGATCAAATGCAAAGGCTGTAAACGGCAAAAATGGGGTCAAAATCTGAACTTCAATCTAAAATGGCCGACTTCCTGTGGGGTTTAGACCATTGCTCCAAGAGACTTTTTTTTACATCCTGACAAGGTGCACATGTGTACCGAGTTTCGTAATTGTAGGTTAAAGCATGGCTTGGGGCTGATCGTTTAAAGTTTTCTAGGGGGCGCTATAGAAAATTTAGGCCACGCCCACCAATTGTTGTGATGGATTCCTGTCAGGGAATGGCAGAGGAACCATCCTAGTGAGTTTGGAGCAGCTCGGCCCGAAACTCTGGAATTGAGAGCCAAACGTATGGCAGTGGCGTTACAGGTCACTTCGCCACGCCGCCACGCCCACCTGCTCCATCCTAGCTGTTCAGGGTTGGAATCCTCAACACACCAACATGTCTTCTGTCTCTGGGCACAGTTTCATGGTGATGAGGTCAAAGGGGTCGGATAGCGACCGTTCACAGTAAAATATGACACTTCCTGTTCTCAGGGGGCGTGGCCTAAGTGATGTCATCATTCGACCATTGGGTATTGTAGGAGACCTGATGATGATAAATCACAGTAACTTTGGTGCCTCTGTGAGTTTCTGTGTAGGAGATATAACAGTTTATTTTTTTTATGGCGAGTCGGTGAACTTTGACCCCTGCTAACCCCCCTTCAGCATACTCAAAAACTCACAATTTTGATAACTTTAGATGGGACATGCCTTATGAACAAACTGACCGAGTTTGAAGCCGATCAATCGAAATCCCTAGGAGGAGTTCGATCAAATGCGAAGGCTGTAAACGGCAAAAATGGGGGTCAAAATCGGAGCTTCAATCCAAAATGGCCGACTTTCTGTGATACTTGCACTATGACATTAATTGTAAATTTTGAGCATCTTGGGGAGCTCTACAAGTGTACCAAATTTCATGTCTCTACGATAAAGTAAGTGAATAGCAAAGGGTCCTTTGAAAATTGCTAGGTGGCGCTACTGAGCCATTTCCTGTGTGATTTTTGCAATGACCTTAAAATATGAAATTTTTAAACAGGCTTAAGGCCTCTGCCAAGTTTGGTGAGTTTTTGAATATGATAAAGCCCCCAAAAGCCACTTCATTCGGAGGGAGAATCGTACACACACTAAAGCCACAAGTGGCATCGGGCGGCCCTCGCAGCTGCGCCGCTCCGGCCTATTGGCCACCGCGGGGGAACTACCAAACGCCGGCCGCCAGCCACCACAGTAGCTCTCACGCAGCTTACAGCACCTCCACCCGCACGGCACCCGGAAGCTGTTGCGCAGATTCCAGCACCGCGCCCACGTGCCAACGCAGAAGCCGCTGCGCAGTTACCGCGCCCGTCAACCAGGCGGTACGCGTCGATGCGTTCGGCGGCGCTCCCTGACGACGCACAAAAAATGTGGTTCAGATTGGCGCATTTAGTGAGGAGATATAGCTGGTGTATTAACCTAGGGGGCGCAGTGGAGTCAAATTACATTTCAATGCTGTTGTGCTCCTTATAGGTCAACAAAGGTCATGCATATCCAGTTTGGCGCCAGTCGGATGATCAATGAGTGATTTGTAGCCGATCTTATGCACATGGCGAAGAACTGCAGTTCGCCATTTCTACACCCAAATGCGGTTCAGTCAGCAGCGAGTATTCTACAGAGTTCATCATTTTATCATTTTAAGTCAGTTTTCAGATCATGAAACTCTATATAAATGATAGAATAACAGTAAAATATACAGCAGAAAAAACAGGTCACTCTATGCTAAAAGTGGGCGGGGCTAACGAAACCGCGGAAGCTGTTGCTAGATTCCAGCACTGCGCCCACGTGCCAACGCAGAAGCCGTTGCGCAGTTTCCGCGCCCGTCCACCAGGCGGTTCGCACTCGATGCGCTCGGGCGGCGCTCCCTGACGACGCACAAAAAATGTGGTACAGATTGGCGCATTTAGCGAGGAGATATAGCTGGTGGATTAACCTAGGGAGAGCAGTGGAGTCAAATTACATTTCAATGCTGTTGTGCTCCTTAGAGGTCAACAAAGGTCATACATATCCAGTTTGGCGCCAGTCGGATGATCCATGAGTGATTTATAGCCGATCTTATGCACATGGCGAAGAATTGCAGTTCGCCATTTCTACAGCCAAATGCGGTTCGGCCAGCAGCCAGCATTCCACAGAGTTCATCATTTTATCGCTTTTTAAGTCAGTTTTCAGATCATAAAACTCTATAAATGATAGAATAACAGTAAAATATACAGCAGAAAAAAACAGCTCACGCTATGCTAAAAGTGGGCGGGGCTAACGTGATGTCATGAAGTCACCATGTAAATGTGTTCTGCAGAGAGAATTAGGAAGTCTGGTGCAGCTGTCATCTTGCATTTGGAAGTTATTTAATCTTCATCTTTCATGGCAAATATTCAGTTTCACACTAAGCCACGCCCACATGCTTTCATGCTAACTACAACTTAGATTTAATGCAGTGCAATTTCAACCTTCTTCTAAAAATCAGAGGAACATTTTAAAGTTGAAGATGTTCCAGTTAAATAAATAATAAACCAAGGGCAAAGCACATTAGCAGAGCACAGTTAACTCTCAGCACATTAGAACAATAGCACAGGCTCAATCCCAGCCATTAATTAGGTATTAATCACAGGAAGCGCTACAACTAAATATTATAACCCCCAATCACTCGTTAATAAGACACTTAGGATTTTTTCTTAGCTCTTTCAAACGAAACTTTAAACCAGGGGTCACCAACCCAGTCGCTCTGCAGGGACCTTTTCAGTCGCTCGCTGAGCTACTCCTAAAAATAGCCATTATAATTATGGAGCACTACCAAAAAATAATTTAATTAAATGTTTTTTTCATTGAAGTAATAACGCTTTGACGCTTATATTTAGAGTTCAAACGAGGGAAATGATAAAAATATTTAGCAGGAAAGAGTATAAAAGTCTTTTCCTGCTGTTAAAGTTTAGAACTGCAGGCGCCCTGCAGGAAACTGTTGGAGCGCAGCAGCGCCTGCAGCTGCACTCTGCGCATCAGTCACATTTTCCTTTAAGTAAACAAAGAAAATAATAACTTCTGGAGTTTTTATTATTTAACCCTATTTACTATTAACAAAACTGTGAAGAAAAATAAATAAATTGTTCCAAAACATCTTATTCGTAGCGCGCATCGCAACACCTGAACCTGGGAATCAGCACTGTCCCTCTTCCGTGAAGCTCATGGAGAGGCTTCGCTTCATGTCTATATTATTTAGCCGCCTGCAAAAAGAAGTCCGCTGCTCTTGTGTTTTAGGCATATTTAGTTGCAGCATTTCCTGTGATAAATACCTAATTAATGGGTGGGATTCAACCTGTGCTACTGTTCGATGTGCTGAAAGTTAACTGTGCTCTGCTAATATGCTTTTCCTCTGTTTATTACTTTGCTGTAACAACAAACGATGCTCAATGTATGAAACTGGATGTATGAAACACAATATTCAGTATATTGAATTATTAAAGCGCTTCGTTAGCTTTAAAAACGTTGCAGGCCTTAATGGACTCGGTTAGCATCGTCCCTCGGAGTTCCAAAACATGACGGCTCCTATAATCAGCGTACTTTCACCGAGAGTTACGTAGTTTTTAAACAATAAAACTGCTCCAACTCCGCTTCAACAGTCCGTTCCGGCTCACGTGCGAGGTTCGGCTCCAAAAACCCAAGCAAAACGTTGAGCGTGGTCCGGTTCTGTTGCTCCAAAGTCCGTGCAAAATGTTCAGGAAAAGTTAGCAGGTCCAACTGTTAGCAAAAAAAATTACAGTCCACAGCAGAACAGTACGAACCTCGACCATGAACGGCAGCCGGCCGGCTGACAGAACGTATTAGCTTAAAGACACAGCTCTCCCACAGTCTTCGCGGCCGTACGCCTGTCGATGTTTGTCATTGGTGGAGTAAGACTACCCCTATTTCCTGCTGAAAGAGCGTTGTTTAATTGGTGGAGTAAGACTGACCCCTACTGTCGAAATTCATCATCTTTATCCCTGTGCTGAAAGAGCGTTGTTTCATTGGTGGAGTAAGACTGACCCCAAGTGGCGAAATACGGAAATGGTTTCTAAACAGTCACTGCTGATGAATGAAGTCCTTTCTTTGACCCCCTGCTAGCAACCCCCCTTCAGCATACTCAAAAACTCACCGTTTTGATAACTTTAGATGGGACATGCCTTGTGAACAGACTGACCGAGTTTCAAGCCGATCAATCGAAGTCCCTAGGACGAGTTTGATCAAATACAAAGGCTGTAAATGGCAAAAATGGGTTCAAAATCTGAACTTCAATCTAAAATGGCCGACTTCCTGTGGGGTTTAGACCATGGCTCCAAGAGACTTTTTTGTACGTCCCGACAAGATACACATGTGTACCAAGTTTCGTAATTGTAGGTTAAAGCATGGCTTGGGGCTGATCATTTAAAGTTTTCTTTAGGGGGCGCTATAGAAAAATTAGGCTACGCCCACCAATTGTTGTGATGGATTCCTGTCAGGGAGTGGCAGAGGACCCATCATAGTGAGTTTGGAGCAGCTCGGGCCCAAAACTCTGGAATTTGAGAGCCAAACGTATGGCAGTGGCGTTACAGGTCACTTCGCCACGCCGCCACGCCCACCTGCTCCATCTTAGCTGGTCAGGGGTTGGAATCCTCAACACAACAACATGTCTTCTGTCTCTGGGTACAGTTTCATGGTGATGAGGTCAAAGGGGTCGGATAGCGACCGCTCACAGTAAAACATGACATTTCCTGTTCTCAGGGGGCGTGGCCTAAGTGATGTCATCATTCGACCATTGGGTATTGTAGGAGACCTGATGATGATCAATCACAGTAACTTTGGTGCTTCTGTGAGTTTCTGTGTAGGAGATATAACAGTTTATTTTTTTTATGGTGAGTCGGTGAACTTTGACCCCTGCTAACCCCCCTTTCAGCATACTCAAAAAACTCACCGTTTTGATAACTTTAGATGGGACATGCCTTATGAACAGACTGACTGAGTTTGAAGCCGATCAATCGAAATCCCTAGGAGGAGTTCGATCAAATGCGAAGGCTGTAAACGGCAAAAAATGGGGGTCAAAATCGGAGCTTCAATCCAAAAATGGCCGACTTTCTGTGATACTTGCACTATGACATTAATTGTAAATTTTGAGCATCTTGGGGAGCTCTACAAGTGTACCAAATTTCATGTCTCTACGATAAAGTAAGTGAATAGCAAAGGGTCCTTTGAAAATTTCTAGGTGGCGCTATTGAGCCATTTCTTGTGTGATTTTTGTGTTGACCTTAAAAATCAAAAATTTTTTAAACTCCCTTTATGCTTCCGCCAAGTTTGGTGAGTTTTTTGAATATGTTAAGGCTCCCCAAAAAAGCCCCCCCCAAAGAGGTGGGAAGAAAAATAATAATAATAAACAATACAGATACAATAGGCCTTCGCAGCGCTTAGCTGCTCGGGCCTAATAATAATTAAAGCCACAAGTGGCATCGGGCGGCCCTCGCAGCCAAGCGCCGCTCCGGCCTATTGGCCACCGCGGAGGAACTAGCAACCTCCTGCCGCCAGCCACCACAGAAGCTCTAACGCAGCTTACAGCACCTCCACTCGCACGGCACCCGGAAGCTGTTGCGCAGATTCCAGCACCGCGCCCACATGCCAACGCAGAAGCCGTTGCGCAGCTTTCCGCGCCCGTCCCACCAGGCGGTACGCATCGATGCGTTCGGCGGCGCTCCCTGACGACGCACAAAAAATGTGGTTCAGATTGGCGCATTTAATGAGGAGATATAGCTGGTGTATTAACCTAGGGGGCGCAGTGGAGTCAAATTACATTTCAATGCTGTTGTGCTCCTTAGAGGTCAACAAAGGTCATACATATCCAGTTTGGCGCCAGTCGGATGATCCATGAGTGATTTGTAGCCGATCTTATGCACATGGCAAAGAACTGCAGTTCGCCATTTCTACACCCAAATGCGGTTCAGTCAGCAGCCAGCATTCCACAGAGTTAATCATTTTATCATTTTAAGTCAGTTTTCAGATCATGAAACTCATATAAATGATAGAATAACAGTAAAATATACAGTAGAAAAAAACAGGTCACTCTATGCTAAAAGTGGGCGGGGCTAACGGCTGCACGAAACCGCGGAAGCTGTTGCTAGATTCCAGCACTGCGCCCACATGCCAACGCAGAAGCTGTTGCGCAGTTTCCGCGCCCGTCCACCAGGCGGTTTGCACTGATGCGCTCGGGCGGCGCTCCCTGACGACGCACAAAAAATGTGGTACAGATTGGCGCATTTAGTGAGGAGATATAGCTGGTGGATTAACCTAGGGGGAGCAGTGGAGTCAAATTACATTTCAATGCTGTTGTTCTCCTTAGAGGTCAACAAAGGTCATACATATCCAGTTTCGCACCAGTCGGATGATCCATGAGTGATTTATAGCCGATCTTATGCACATGGCGAAGAACTGCAGTTCGCCATTTCTACAGCCAAATGCGGTTCAGTCAGCAGCCAGCATTCCACAGAGTTCATCATTTTATCGTTTTAAGTCAGTTTTCAGATCATGAAAACTCATATAAATGATAGAATAACAGTAAAATATACAGCAGAAAAAAACAGCTCACGCTATGCTAAAAGTGGGCGGGGCTAACGTGATGTCATGAAGTCACCATGTAAATGTGTTCTGCAGAGAGAATTAGGAAGTCTGGTGCAGCTGTCATCTTGCATTTGGAAGTTATTTAATCTTCATCTTTCATGGCAAATATTCAGTTTCACACTAAGCCACGCCCACATGCTTTCATGCTAACTACAACTTAGATTTAATGCAGTGCAATTTCAACCTTCTTCTAAAATCAGAGGAACATTTTAAAGTTGAAGATGTTCCAGTTAAATAAATAATAAACCAAGGGCAAAGCACATTAGCAGAGCACAGTTAACTCTCAGCACATTAGAACAATAGCACAGGCTCAATCCCAGCCATTAATTAGGTATTAATCACAGGAAGCGCTACAACTAAATATTATAACCCCAATCACTGCTAATAAGACACTTAGGATTTTTTCTTAGCTCTTTCAAACGAAACTTTAAAACCAGGGGTCACCAACCCAGTCGCCTGCAGGGACCTTTTTCAGTCGCCCGCGGAGCTACTCCTAAAAATAGCCATTATAATTATGGAGCACTACCAAAAAATAATTTAATTAAATGTTTTTTTTCATTGAAGTAATAACGTTTGACGCTTTATATTTAGAGTTCAAACGAGGGAAATGATAAAAACATTTAGCAGGAAAGAGTATAAAACTCTTTCCTGCTGTTAAAGTTTAGAACTGCAGGCGCCTGCAGGAAACTGCTGAGCGCAGCAGCGCCTGCAGCTGCACTCTGCATGCACCGTCACATTTTCCTTTTAAGTAAACAAAGAAAAGAATAACTTCTGGAGTTTTTTATTATTTAACCCTATTTACTATTAACAAAACTGTGAAGAAAAAATAAATAAATTGTTCCAAAACATCTTATTCGTAGCGCGCATCGCAACACCTGAACCTGGGAATCAACACCGTCCTCTTTCCGTGAAGCTCATGGAGAGGCTTCGCTTCATGTCTATATTATTTAGCGCCGTCTGGAAAAGAAGTCCGCTGCTCTTGTGTTTTAGGCATATTTATTTGCAGCATTTCCTGTGATAAATACCTAATTAATGGGTGGGATTCAACCTGTGCTACTGTTCGGATGTGCTGAAAGTTAACTGTGCTCTGCTAATATGCTTTTCCCCTTGTTTATTACTAAGCGTAACAACAAACGATGCTCAATGTATGAAACTGGATGTATGAAACACAATATTCAGTATATTGAATTATTAAAGCGCTTCGTTAGCTTTAAAAACGTTGCATGCCTGAATGGACTCGGTTAGCATCGTCCTCGGAGTTCCAAAACATGACGGCTCCTATAATCAGCGTTACTCACCGAGAGTTACGAAGTTTTTAAACAATAAAACTGCTCCAACTCCGCTTCAACAGTCCGTCCCGGCTCACGTGCGAGGTTCGGCCCAAACAAACCCAAGCAAAAACGTTGAGCGTGGTCCGGTTCTGTTGCTCCAAAGTCCGTGCAAAATGTTCAGGAAAAGTTAGCAGGTCCAACTGTTAGCAAAAAAAATTACAGTCCACAGCAGAACAGTACGAACCTCGACCATGAACGGCAGCCGGCCGGCTGACAGAACGTATTAGCTTAAAGACACAGCTCTCCCACAGTCTTCGCGGCCGTACGCCTGTCGATGTTTGTAATTGGTGGAGTAAGACTGACCCCCTACTGTCGAAATTCATCATCTTTATCCCTGTGCTGAAAGAGCGTTGTTTCATTGGTGGAGTAAGACTGACCCCAAGTGGCGAAATACGGAAATGGTTTCTAAACAGTCACTGCTGATGAATGAAGTCCTTTCTTTGACCCCCTGGTAACCCCCCTTCAGCATACTCAAAAACTCACCATTTTGATAACTTTAGATGGGACATGCCTTATGAACAGACTGACCGAGTTTGAAGTCGATCAATCAAAATTTCTAGGAGGAGTTCGATCAAATGTGAAGGCTGTAAACGGCAAAAATGGGGTCAAAATCCAAACTTCAATCTAAAATGGCCGACTTCCTGTGGGGTTTAGACCATGGCTCCAAGAGACTTTTTTTTACATCCTGACAAGGTGCACATGTGTACCGAGTTTCGTAATTGTAGGTTAAAGCATGGCTTGGGGCTGATCGTTTAAAGTTTTCTAGGGGGCGCTATAGAAAAATTAGGCCACGCCCACCAATTGTTGTGATGGATTCCTGTCAGGGAGTGGCAGAGGACCCATCATAGTGAGTTTGGAGCAACTCGGCCCGAAACTCTGGAATTGAGAGCCAAACGTATGGCAGTGGCGTTACAGGTCACTTCGCCACGCCGCCACGCCCACCTGCTCCATCTTAGCTGGTTAGGGTTGGAATCCTCAACACACCAACATGTCTTCTGTCTCTGGGCACAGTTTCAAGTTGATGAGGTCAAAGGGGTCAGATAGCGACCGTTCACAGTAAAACATGACACTTCCTGTTCTCAGGGGGCGTGGCCTAAGTGATGTCAACATTCAACCATAGGTTATTGTAGGAGACCCGAAGATGATCAATCACAGTAACTTTGGTGCCTCTGTGAGTTTCTGTATAGGAGATATAACAGTTTATTTTTTTATGGCGAGTCGGTGAACTTTGACCCCTGCTAACCCCCCTTCAGCATACTCAAAAACTCACCATTTTGATAACTTTAGATGGGACATGCCTTGTGAACAGACTGACCGAGTTTGAAGCCGATCAATCGAAATCTCTAGGAGGAGTTCGATCAAATGCGAAGGCTGTAAACGGCAAAAATGGGGGTCAAAATCGGAGCTTCAATCCAAAATGGCCGACTTTCTGTGATACTTGCACTATGACATTAATTGTAAATTTTGAGCATCTTGGGGAGCTCTACAAGTGTACCAAATTTCATGTCTCTACGATAAAGTAAGTGAATAGCAAAGGGTCCTTTGAAAATTGCTAGGTGGCGCTACTGAGCCGTTTCCTGTGTGATTTTTGCAATGACCTTAAAATACAAAATTTTCCTGTGTGATTTTTGAATATGATAAAGCCCCCAAAAAGGCCCCTCTTTAGGGGGGCAGAATAATAATAATAAGAAACAATACAGATACAATAGGCCTTCGCAGCGCTTAGCTGCTCGGGCCTAATAATTAAAGCCACAAGTGGCATCGGGCGGCCCTCGCAGCTAGCGCCGCTCCGGCCTATTGGCCACCGCGGGGGAACTAGCAACCGCCGGCCGCCAGCCACCACAGAAGCTCTCACGCAGCTTACAGCACCTCCACCCGCACGGCACCCGGAAGCTGTTGCGCAGATTCCAGCACCACTCCCACATGCCAACGCAGAAGCCGTTGCGCAGTTACCGCGCCCGGGCCCACCAGGCGGTACGCATCGATGCGCTCGGGCGGCGCTCCCCTGACGACGCACAAAAAATGTGGTTCAGATTGGCGCATTTAGTGAGGAGATATAGCTGGTGGATTAACCTAGGGGGCGCAGTGGAGTCAAATTACATTGCAATACTGTTGTGCTCCTTAGAGGTCAACAAAGGTCATACTTATCCAGTTTGGTGCCAGTCGGATGATCCATGAGTGATTTATAGCCGATCTTATGCACATGGCGAAGAACTGCAGTTTGCCATTTCTACACCCAAATGTGGTTCGGTCAGCAGCCAGCATTCCACAGAGTTCATCATTTATCATTTGAAGTCAGTTTTCAGATCATGAAACTCATATAAACGATAGAATAACAGTAAAATATACAGCAGAACAAACAGGTCACTCTATGCTAAAAGTGGGCGGGGCTAACGGCCGCACGAAACCGCGGAAGCTGTTGCTAGATTCCAGCACCGCGCCCATGTGCCAACGCAGAAGCCGTTGCGCAGTTACCGCACCCGTCCACCAGCCGGTTCGCACTGATGCGTTCGGCGGCGCTCCCTGACGACGCACACAAAATGTGGTACAAATTGGCGCATTTAGTGAGGAGATATAGCTGGTGGATTAACCTAGGGGGAGCAGTGGAGTCAAATTACATTTCAATGCTGTTGTTCTCCTTAGAGGTCAACAAAGGTCATACATATCCAGTTTGGCGCCAGTCGGATGATCCATGAGTGATTTATAGCCGATCTTATGCACATGGCGAAGGACTGCAGTTCGCCATTTCTACAGCCAAATGTGGTTCGGTCAGCAGCGAGTATTCTACAGAGTTCATCATTTTATCATTTTAAGTCAGTTTTCAGATCATAAAACTCATATAAATGATAGAATAACAATAAAATATACAGCAGAAAAAACAGGTCACGCTATGCTAAAAGTGGGCGGGGCTAACGTGATGTCATGAAGTCACCATGTAAATGTGTTCTGCAGAGAGAATTAGGAAGTCTGGTGCAGCTGTCATCTTGCATTTGGAAGTTATTTAATCTTCATCTTTCATGGCAAATATTCAGTTTCACACTAAGCCACACCCACATGCTTTCATGCTAACTACAACTTAGATTTAATGCAGTGCAATTTCAACCTTCTTCTAAAATCAGAGGAAAATTTTAAAGTTGAAGATGTTCCAGTTTAATAAATAATAAACCAAGGGCAAAGCACATTAGCAGAGCACAGTTAACTCTCAGCACATTAGAACAATAGCACAGGCTCAATCCCACTCATTAATTAGGTATTAATCACAGGAAGCGCTACAACTAAATATTATAACCCCAATCAATCGTTAATAAGACACTTAGGATTTTTTCAGAGCTCTTTCAAACGAAACTTTAAACCAGGGGTCACCAACCCAGTCGCCTGCAGGGACCTTTTCAGTCGCCCGCGGAGCTACTCCTAAAAATAGCCATTATAATTATGGAGCACTACCAAAAAATAATTTAATTAAATGTTTTTTTCATTGAAGTAATAACGTTTGACGTTTATATTTAGAGTTCAAACGAGGGAAATGATAAAAACATTTAGCAGGAAAGAGTATAAAAGTCTTTCCTGCTGTTAAAGTTTAGAACTGCAGGCGCCTGCAGGAAACTGTTGGAACGCAGCAGCGCCTGCAGCTGCACTCTGCGTATCAGTCACATTTTCCTTTAAGTAAACAAAGAAAATAATAACTTCTGGAGTTTTTATTATTTAACCCTATTTACTATTAACAAAACTGTGAAGAAAAAAATAAATAAATTGTTCCAAAACATCTTATTCGTAGCGCGCATCGCAACACCTGAACCTGGGAATCAACACCGTCCCTCTTTCCGTGAACCTCATGGAGAGGCTTCGCTTCATGTCTATATTATTTAGCGCCGTCTGGAAAAGAAGTCCGCTGCTCTTGTGGTTTTAAGCATATTTAGTTGCAGCATTTCCTGTGATAAATACCTAATTAATGGGTGGGATTCAACCTGTGCTACTGTTCGGATGTGCTGAAAGTTAACTGTGCTCTGCTAATGTGCTTTGCCCCCTTGTTTATTACTGAGCGTGTAACAACAAACAAGGCTCAATTTATGAAACTGGATGTATGAAACACAATATTCAGTATATTGAATTAGTAAAGCGCTTCGTTAGCTTTAAAAACGTTGCAGGCCTGAATGGACTCGGTTAGCATCGTCCTCGGAGTTACAAAACATGACGGCTCCTATAATCAGCGTTACTCACCGCGAGTTACGAGTTTTTAAACAATAAAACTGCTGCAACTCCGCTTCAACAATCCGCTCCGGCTCACGAGAGTTGTTCGGATCTGTAGCTCCAAAACCCGAAGCAAAACGTCAAGCGTGGTCCGGTTCTATGGCTCCAAAGTCCGTGCAAAATGTTCAGGAAAAGTTAGCAGCTCCAACGCAAAAACTACAGTCCACAGCGTATAATGCCGAACCTCGACCCTGAACGGCCGCCGGCCGACTGCCAGTACGTAGCAGCTAGCAGGCACAACTACAGTACGGCTCATAACCAATCAAATTGCTTAAATTTGTTTTTGCCCTTGACTGACCAGTAGGCAGAGACGAGTGAAATTGATGCATTTACTTGCCGTAGTAAATAACAGTCATTAACAAAAACGCTACATTTTCTCCGTGTTTTAAGCCAACAAAAATTATCGGAGGGCTGAAAAAGTCATTGGGGGACGCTCTCCCACAGTCTTCGCGGCCGTACGCCTGTCGATGTTTGTCATTGGTGGAGTAAGACTGACCCCATAATGTCGAAATTCATCATCTTTATCCGTGTGCTGAAAGAGCGTTGTTTCATTGGTGGAGTAAGACTGACCCCACGAATTACGGAAATGGTTTCTAAACAGTGACTCCTGATCACTGACGTCCCGTTATTTCTAACAAAAATCAATGAATGTTTGTACTCTAAGCCACAAAACAAAAATTATTTGTAAAAAAAAGCAAACAATTCTAATCATGTATATTTAAATAATTAATATGTTTACTTGCATAACATAACCTATATTTCATGGGCTGCTTTGGTGTTACAGTTTTGGTGGGCTTAGGTGATTTCATCAAGTGACAATGTAAATGTGTTCAAGGCTGTTCTGCAGAAAGACATAGTAAGTCTTATGCAGCTGTAATCTTGCATTTGGAAGTTATTCAATCTTGATGTTTGATGGCGAATTGTCAAAGTTTGCCACGCCGCCACGCCCACCTGCTCCATCTTAGCTGGTTGGGGTTGGAATCCTCAACACACCAACATGTCTTCTGTCTCTGGGTACAGTTTCAAGTTGATGAGGTTAAAGGGGTCAGATAGCGACCGTTCACAGTAAAACATGACATTTCCTGTTCTCAGGGGGCGTGGCCTAAGTGATGTCATCATTCGACCATTGGGTATTGTAGGAGACCTGATGATGATCAATCACAGTAACTTTGGTGCTTCTGTGAGTTTCTGTGTAGGAGATATAACAGTTTATTTTTTTTATGGCGAGTCGGTGAACTTTGACCCCCTGCTAACCCCCCTTCAGCAGTCTCAAACAGTCATCGTTTTGATAACTTTAAATGGGACATGCCTTATGAACAGACTGACCGAGTTTGAAGTCGATCAATCAAAATCTCTAGGAGGAGTTCGATCAAATGTGAAGGCTGTAAACGGCAAAAATGGGGTCAAAATCCAAACTTCAATCTAAAATGGCCGACTTCCTGTTGGATTTAGACCATGGCTCCAAGAGACTTTTTTTTACATCCTGACAAGGTGCACATGTGTACCGAGTTTCGTAATTGTAGGTTAAAGCATGGCTTGGGGCTGATCGTTTAAAATTTTCTAGGGGGCGCTATAGAAAAATTAGGCCACGCCCACCAATTGTTGTGATGGATTCCTGTCAGGGAGTGGCAGAGGACCCATCCTAGTGAGTTTGGAGCAGCTCGGCCCGAAACTCTGGAATTTAGAGCCAAACGTATGGCAGTGGCGTTACAGGTCACTTCGCCACGCCGCCACGCCCACCTGCTCCATCTTAGCTGGTTGGGGTTGGAATCCTCAACACACCAACATGTCTTCTGTCTCTGGGTACAGTTTCATGGTGATGAGGTCAAAGGGGTCGGATAGCGACCGTTCACAGTAAAACATTACATTTCCTGTTCTCAGGGGGCGTGGCCTAAGTGATGTCATCATTCGACCATTGGGTATTGTAGGAGACCTGATGATGATCAATCACAGTAACTTTGGTGCTTCTGTGAGTTTCTGTGTAGGAGATATAACAGTTTATTTTTTTTATGGCGAGTCGGTGAACTTTGACCCCTGCTAACCCCCCCTTCAGCATACTCAAAAACTCACCATTTTGATAACTTTAGATGGGACATGCCTTATGAACAGACTGACCGAGTTTGAAGCCGATCAATCGAAATCCCTAGGAGGAGTTCGATCAAATGCGAAGGCTGTAAACGGCAAAAATGGGGTCAAAATCCAAACTTCAATCTAAAATGGCCGACTTCCTGTGGGGTTTAGACCATGGCTCCAAGAGACTTTTTTTTTACATCCTGACAAGGTGCACATGTGTACCGAGTTTCGTAATTGTAGGTTAAAGCATGGCTTGGGGCTGATCGTTTAAAATTTTCTAGGGGGCGCTATAGAAAAATTAGGCCACGCCCACCAATTGTTGTGATGGATTCCTGTCAGGGAGTGGCAGAGGACCCATCCTAGTGAGTTTGGAGCAGCTCGGCCCGAAACTCTGGAATTGAGAGCCAAACGTATGGCAGTGGCGTTACAGGTCACTTCGCCACGCCGCCACGCCCACCTGCTCCATCTTAGCTGGTTGGGGTTGGAATCCTCCACACACCAACATGTCTTCTGTCTCTGGGTACAGTTTCATGGTGATGAGGTCAAAGGGGGTCGGATAGTGACCGTTCACAGTAAAACATTACATTTCCTGTTCTCAGGGGGCGTGGCCTAAGTGATGTCATCATTCGACCATTGGGTATTGTAGGAGACCTGATGATGATCAATCACAGTAACTTTGGTGCTTCTGTGAGTTTCTGTGTAGGAGATATAACAGTTTATTTTTTTATGGCGAGTCGGTGAACTTTGACCCCTGCTAACCCCCCTTCAGGATACTCAAAAACTCACAATTTTGATAACTTTAGATGGGACATGCCTTATGAACAGACTGACCGAGTTTGAAGCCGATCAATCGAAATCCCTAGGAGGAGTTCGATCAAATGCGAAGGCTGTAAACGGCAAAAATGGGGGTCAAAAATCGGAGCTTCAATCCAAAATGGCCGACATTCTGTGATACTTGCACTATGACATTAATTGTAAATTTTGAGCGTCTTGAGGGAGCTCTACAAGTGTACCAAATTTCATGTCTCTACGATAAAGTAAGTGAATAGCAAAGGGTCCTTTGAAAATTGCTAGGTGGCGCTACTGAGCCGTTTCCTGTGTGATTTTTGCATTGACCTTAAAAATATGAAATTTTTTAAACAGGCTTAAGGCCTCCGCCAAGTTTGGTGAGTTTTTTGAATATGATAAAGCCCCCAAAAAGGCCCCCTTTGGGTGGAAGAATAATACACATAATTAAAGCCACAGTGGCATCGGGCGGCCCCTCGCAGCTAGCGCCGCTCCGGCCTATTGGCCACCGCTGGGGGAACTAGCAACCTCCAGCGGCCAGCCACCACAGAAGCTCTCACGCAGCTTACAGCACCTCCACTCGCACGGCACCCGGAAGCTGTTGCGCAGATTCCAGCACCGCGCCCACATGCCAACGCAGAAGCCGTTGCGCAGTTACCGCGCCCGTCCACCAGGCGGTACGCATCGATGCGCTCGGGCGGCGCTCCCTGACGACGCACAAAAAATGTGGTTCAGATTGGCGCATTTAGTGAGGAGACATAGCTGGTGTATTAACCTAGGGGCGCAGTGGAGTCAAATTACATTTCAATGCTGTTGTGCTTCTTAGAGGTCAATAAAGGTCATACATATCCAGTTTGGCGCCAGTCGGATGATCCATGAGTGATTTGTAGCCGATCTTATGCACATGGCGAAGGACTGCAGTTCGCCATTTCTACAGCCAAATGCGGTTCGGTCAGCAGCCAGCATTCCACAGAGTTAATCATTTTATCATTTTAAGTCAGTTTTCAGATCATAAAACTCATATAAATGATAGAATAACAGTAAAATATACAGTAGAAAAAAACAGGTCACTCTATGCTAGAAAGTGGGCGGGGCTAACGGCTGCACGAAACCGCGGAAGCTGTTGCTAGATTCCAGCACTGCGCCCACATGCCAACGCAGAAGCTGTTGCGCAGCTTTCCGTGCCCGTCCCACCAGGCGGTTTGCACTGATGCGCTCGGGCGGCGCTCCCTGACGACGCACAAAAATGTGGTACAGATTGGCGATTTAGTGAGGAGATATAGCTGGTGGATTAACCTAGGGGAGCAGTGGAGTCAAATTACATTTCAATGCTGTTGTGCTCCTTAGAGGTCAACAAAGGTCATACATATACAGTTTGGCGCCAGTCGGATGATCCATGAGTGATTTATAGCCGATCTTATGCACATGGCGAAGAACTGCAGTTCGCCATTTCTACAGCCAAATGCGGTTCAGTCAGCAGCCAGCATTCCACAGAGTTCATCATTTTATCGTTTTTAAGTCAGTTTTCAGATCATAAAACTCATATAAATGATAGAATAACAGTAAAATATACAGCAGAAAAAACAGCTCACGCTATGCTAAAAGTGGGCGGGGCTAACGTGATGTCATGAAGTCACCATGTAAATGTGTTCTGCAGAGAGAATTAGGAAGTCTGGTGCAGCTGTCATCTTGCATTTGGAAGTTATTTAATCTTCATCTTTCATGGCAAATATTCAGTTTCACACTAAGCCACGCCCACATGCTTTCATGCTAACTACAATTTAGATGGAAATGCAGTGCAATTTCAACCTTCTTCTAAAATCAGAGGAACATTTTAAAGTTGAAGATGTTCCAGTTTAATAAATAATAAACCAAGGGCAAAGCACATTAGCAGAGCACAGTTAACTCTCAGCACATTAGAACAATAGCACAGGCTCAATCCCAGCCATTAATTAGGTATTAATCACAGGAAGCGCTACAACTAAATATTATATCCCCAATCACTCGTTAATAAGACACTTTGGATTTTTTCTTAGCTCTTTCAAACGAAACTTTAAACCAGGGGTCACCAACCCGGTCGCCTGCAGGGACCTTTTCAGTCGCCCGCGGAGCTACTCCTAAAAATAGCCATTATAATTATGGAGCACTACCAAAAAATAATTTAATTAAATGTTTTTTTCATTGAAGTAATAACGTTTGACGCTTATATTTAGAGTTCAAACGAGGGAAATGATAAAACATTTAGCAGGAAAGAGTATAAAAGTCTTTCCTGCTGTTAAAGTTTAGAACTGCAGGCGCCTGCAGGAAACTGGTGGAACGCAGCAGCGCCTGCAGCTGCACTCTGCATACCGTCACATTTTCCTTTAAGTAAACAAAGAAAAGAATAACTTCTGGAGTTTTTATTATTTAACCCTATTTACTATTAACAAAACTGTGAAGAAAAAATAAATAAATTGTGCCAAAACATCTTATTCGTAGCGCATCGCAACACCTGAGCCTGGGAATCAACACCGTCCCTCTTCCGTGAACCTCATGGAGAAGCTTCGCTTCATCTCTATATTATTTAGCGCTGCCTGGGAAAAGAAGTCCGCTGCTCTTGTGTTTTAGGCATATTTAGTTGCAGCACTTCCTGTGATAAATACCTAATTAATGTGTGGGATTCAACCTGTGCTACTGTTCGGATGTGCTGAAAGTTAACTGTGCTCTGCTAATATGCTTTTCCCCTTGTTTATTACTAAGCATAACAACAAATGATGCTCAATGTATGAAACTGGATGTATGAAACACAATATTCAATATATTGAATTAGTAAAGCGCTTCGTTAGCTTTAAAAACGTTGCAGCTCTGAATGCACTCGGTTAGCATCGTCCTCTGAGTTCCAAAACATGACGGCTCCTATAATCAGCGTTACTCACCGCGAGTTACGAGTTTTTAAACAATAAAACTGCTCCAACTCCGCTTCAACAGTCCGCTCCGGCTCACGTGCGAGGTTCGTCCAAAAACCCAAGCAAAACGTTGAGCGTGGTCCGGTTCTCTGGCTCCAAAGTCCGTGCATAAGGTTCAGGAAAAGTTAGCAGGTCCAACTGGTTAGCAAAAAAAATTACAGTCCACAGCAGAACAGTACGAACCTCGACCATGAACGGCAGCCGGCCGGCTGACAGAACGTATTAGCTTAAAGACACAGCTCTCCCACAGTCTTCGCGGCCGTACGCCTGTCGATGTTTGTCATTGGTGGAGTAAGACTGACCCCTACTGTCGAAATTCATCATCTTTATCCCTGTGCTGAAAGAGCGTTGTTTCATTGGTGGAGTAAGACTGACCCCAAATACGGAAATGGTTTCTAAACAGTCACTGCTGATGAATGAAGTCCTTTCTTTGACCCCTGCTAACCCCCCCCTCAGCATACTCAAAAACTCACCATTTTGATAACTTTAGATGGGACATGCCTTATGAACAGACTCACCGAGTTTGAAGTCGATCAATCCAAATTTCTAGGAGGAGTTCGATCAAATGTGAAGGATGTAAACGGCAAAAATGGGGTCAAAATCCAAACTTCAATCTAAAATGGCCGACTTCCTGTGGGGTTTAGACCATGGCTCCAAGAGACTTTTTTTTACATCCTGACAAGGTGCACATGTGTACCGAGTTTCGTAATTGTAGGTTAAAGCATGGCTTGGGGCTGATCGCTTTAAAGTTTTCTAGGGGGCGCTATAGAAAAATTAGGCCACGCCCACTCAATTGTTGTGATGGATTCCTGTCAGGGAGTGGCAGAGGACCCATCATAGTGAGTTTGGAGCAGCTGGGCCCGAAACTCTGGAATTGAGAGCCAAACGTATGGCAGTGGCGTTACAGGTCACTTCGCCACGCCGCCACGCCCACCTGCTCCATCTTAGCTGGTCAGGGTTGGAATCCTCAACACAACAACATGTCTTCTGTCTCTGGGTACAGTTTCATGGTGATGAGGTCAAAGGGGTCGGATAGCGACCGTTCACAGTAAAACATTACATTTCCTGTTCTCAGGGGGCGTGGCCTAAGTGATGTCATCATTCGACCATTGGGTATTGTAGGAGACCTGATGATGATCAATCACAGTAACTTTGGTGCTTCTGTGAGTTTCTGTGTAGGAGATATAACAGTTTATTTTTTTTATGGTGAGTCGGTGAACTTTGACCCCTGCTAACCCCCTTTAGCATACTCAAAAAACTCACCATTTTGATAACTTTAGATGGGACATGCCTTATGAACAGACTGACCGAGTTTGAAGCCGATCAATCGAAATCCCTAGGAGGAGTTCGATCAAATGCGAAGGCTGTAAACGGCAAAAATGGGGTCAAACTCGGAACTTCAATCCAAAATGGCCGACTTCCTGTGGGGTTTAGACCATGGCTCCAAGAGACTTTTTTTGTACATCCCGACAAGATACACATGTGTACCAAGATTCGTAATTGTAGGTTAAAGCATGGCTTGGGGCTGGTCATTTAAAGTTTTCTAGGGGGCGCTATAGAAAAATTAGGCCACGCCCTCCAAATATAGTGATGGATTCCTGTCGAGGAGTTGATCAGGATCCATCCTAGTGAGTTTGGGGCAGCTGGGCCCGAAACTGTGGAATTGAGAGCCAAACGTATGGCAGTGGCGTTACAGGTCACTTCGCCACGCCGCCACGCCCACCTGCTCCATCGGAGCTGGTCGGGGTTGGAATCCTCAACACACCAACATGTCTTCTGTCTCTGGGTACAGTTTCAAGGTGATGAGGTCAAAGGGGTCAGATAAAAAACATGACACTTCCTGTTCTCAGGGGGCGTGGCCTAAGTGATGTCAACATTCAACCATAGGTTATTGTAGGAGACCTGATGATGATCAATCACTGAAACTTTGGTGCCTCTGTGAGTTTCTGTATAGGAGATATAACAGTTTATATTTTTTATGGCGAGTCGGTGAACTTTGACCCCCGCTAACCCCACTTCAGCATACTCAAAAACTCACCATTTTGATAACTTTAGATGGGACATGCCTTGTGAACAGACTGACCGAGTTTGAAGCCGATCAATCGAAATCCCTAGGAGGAGTTCGATCAAATGCGAAGGCTGTAAACGGCAAAAATGGGGTCAAAATTGGAGCTTCAATCCAAAATGGCTGACTTTCTGTGATACTTGCACTATGACATTAATTGTAAATTTTGAGCATCTTGGGGAGCTTCTACAAGTGTACCAAATTTCATGTCTCTACGATAAAGTAAGTGAATAGGAAAGGGTCTTTTGAAAATTGCTAGGTGGCGCTACTGAGCCGTTTCCTGTGTGATTTTTTGCAATGACCTTAAAATACAAAAATTTTGAAACTCCCTTAAGGCCTCCGCCAAGTTTGGTGAGTTTTTTGAATATGATAAAGCCCCCCAAAAAAGCCACTTCATTCGGAGGGAGAATCGTAATAATAATACAATAATTAAAGCCACAAGTGGCATCGGGCGGCCCTCGCAGCTGCGCCGCTCCGGCCTATTGGCCACCGCGGGGAACTAGCAACCTCCGCCCGCCAGCCACCACAGAAGCTCTCACGCAGCTTACAGCACCTCCACCCGCACGGCACCCGGAAGCTGTTGCGCAGATTCCAGCACCGCGCCCACATGCCAACGCAGAAGCCGTTGCGCAGTTACCGCGCCCATCCACCAGGCGGTACGCATCGATGCGTTCGGCGGCGCTCCCTGACGACGCACAAAAAATGTGGTTCAGATTGGCGCATTTAGTGAGGAGATATAGCTGGTGTATTAACCTAGGGGGCGCAGTGGAGTCAAATTACATTTCAATGCTGTTGTGCTTCTTATAGGTCAATAAAGGTCATACATATCCAGTTTGGCGCCAGTCGGATGATCCATGAGTGATTTGTAGCCGATCTTATGCACATGGCGAAGAATTGCAGTTCGCCATTTCTACAGCCAAATGCGGTTCGGCCAGCAGCCAGCATTCCACAGAGTTCATCATTTTATCATTTTAAGTCAGTTTTCAGATCATAAAACTCATATAAATGATAGAATAACAGTAAAATATACAGCAGAAAAAACAGGTCACTCTATGCTAAAAGTGGGCGGGGCTAACGGCCGCACGAAACCGCGGGAAGCTGTTGCTAGATTCCAGCACTGCGCCCACGTGCCAACGCAGAAGCCGTTGCGCAGTTTCCGCGCCCGTCCACCAGGCGGTTCGCACTGATGCGTCTCGGGCGGCGCTCCCTGACGACGCACAAAAAATGTGGTACAGATTGGCGCATTTAGTGAGGAGATATAGCTGGTGGATTAACCTAGGGAGAGCAGTGGAGTCAAATTACATTTCAATGCTGTTGTGCTCCTTAGAGGTCAACAAAGGTCATACATATACAGTTTTGCGCCAGTCGGATGATCCATGAGTGATTTATAGCCGATCTTATGCACATGGCGAAGAATTGCAGTTCGCCATTTCTACAGCCAAATGCGGTTCGGCCAGCAGCGACTATTCTACAGAGTTCATCATTTTGTCGTTTTAAGTCAGTTTTCAGATCATAAAACTCATATAAATGATAGAATAACAGTAAAATATACAGCAGAAAAAACAGGTCACACTATGCTAAAAGTGGGCGGGGCTAACATGATGTCATGAAGTCACCATGTAAATGTGTTCTGCAGAGAGAATCATGAAGTCTGGTGCAGCTGTCATCTTGCATTTGGAAGTTATTTAATCTTCATCTTTCATGGCAAATATTCAGTTTCACACTAAGCCACGCCCACATGCTTTCATGCTAACTACAACTTAGATGTAATGCAATTTCAACCTTCTTCTAAAATCAGAGGAAAATTTTAAAGTTGAAGATGTTCCAGTTTAATAAATAATAAACCAAGGGCAAAGCACATTAGCAGAGCACAGTTAACTGTCAGCACATTAGAACAATAGCACAGGCTCAATCCCACTCATTAATTAGGTATTAATCACAGGAAGCGCTACAACTAAATATTATAACCCCAGTCAATCGTTAATAAGACACTTAGGATTTTTTCAGAGGTCTTTCAAACGAAACTTTAAACCAGGGGTCACCAACCCGGTCGCCTGAAGGGACCTTTTTCAGTCGCTCGCGGAGCTACTCCTAAAAAATAGACATTATATTATGGGAGCACTACCAAAAAATAATTTAATTAAATGTTTTTTTCATTGAAGTAATAACGCTTTGACGTTTATATTTAGAGTTCAAACGAGGGAAATGATAAAACATTTAGCAGGAAAGAGTATAAAACTCTTTCCTGCTGTTAAAGTTTAGAACTGCAGGCGCCTGCAGGAAACTGTTGGAACGCAGCAGCGCCTGCAGCTGCACTCTGCGTACCGTCACATTTTCCTTTAAGTAAACAAAGAAAAGAATAACTTCTGGAGTTTTTATTATTTAACCCTATTTACTATTAACAAAACTGTGAAGAAAAAATACATAAATTGTGCGAAAACATCTTATTCGTAGCGCGCATCGCAACACCTGAACCTGGGAATCAACACCGTCCTCTTTCCGTGAACGTCATGGAGAGGCTTCGCTTCATGTCTTTATTATTTAGCGTCGTCTGGAAAAGAAATCCGCTGCTCTTGTGGTTTAGGCGTATTTAGTTGTAGCACTTCCTGTGATAAATACCTAATTAATGGGTGGGATTCAACCTGTGCTACTGTTCGGATGTGCTGAAAGTTAACTGTGCTCTATTAATGTGCTTTGCCCCTTGTAACAACAAACAAGGCTCAATTTATGATGTATGAAACACAATATTCATTCTATTGAATTAGTAAAGCGCTTCGTTAGCTTTAAAAACGTTGCAGGCCTGAAGGGACTCGGTTAGCATCGTCCTCGGAGTTCCAAAACATGACGGCTCCTATAATCAGCGTTACTCACCGCGAGTTACGAGTTTTTAAACAATAAAACTGCTCCAACTCCGCTTCAACAATCCGCTCCGGCTCACGAGAGTTGTTCGGATCTGTAGCTCCAAAACCCGAAGCAAAACGTTGAGCGTGGTCCGGTTCTGTGGCTCCAAAGTCCGTGCAAAATGTTCAGGAAACGTTAGCAAAAAAAAAAAAGTACAGTCCACAGCGTGATGCGCCGAACCTCGTATGTAACAGCTTGCTTCTGCAAGCTTGACTGACCAGTAAGATAGGGACAAGTTATATAGATGCATTTACTTGCAGTAGTAAATAACAGTTATTAAAAAAAGCTACATTTAGTGCGTGTTTTAAGCCAGCAAAAACTATCTGAGGGTTTACATATAGCGACCATGAACGGCGAGAGGTTCTGCCGACTGCGAGTACGTAGCAATTTGCAGACTGTACTGCAGCTGTACCTGTCCATCACAACCAGTCAAATTGCTTAAAGTTTATTTTGCCCTGGGCTGACCAGTAAGGGAGAGACGAGTGGAATTGATGCATTTACTTGCGGTAGTAAATAACAGTCATTAACAAAACGCTAAATTTTCTCCGTGTTTTAAGCCAACAAAAATTATCTGAGGGCTTACGACAGGCGTACGGCCGCGAAGACTGTCATTGGTGGAGTAACACTGACCCCTACTGTTTAAATTCATCATCTTTATCCCTGTGCTGAAAGAGCGTTGTTTCATTGGTGGAGTAAGACTGACCCCAAGTGGCGAATTACGGAAATGGTTTCTAAACAGTGACTGCTGATCACTGACGTCCCGTTATTTCTAACAAAAATCAATGAATGTTTGTACTCTAAGCCACAAAACAAAATTATTTGTAAAAAAAGCAAACAATTCTAATCATGTATATTTAAATAATTAATATGTTAACTTGCATAACATAACCTATATTTCATGGGCTGCTGTGGTGTTACAGTTTTGGTGGGCTAAGGTGATTTCATCAAGTGACAATGTAAATGTGTTCAAGGCTGTTCTGCAGAAAGACATAGTAAGTCTTATGCAGCTGTAATCTTGCATTTGGAAGATATTAAATCTTGATGTTTGATGGCGAATCGTCAAAGTTCGCCACGCCGCCACGCCCACCTGCTCTATCGGAGCTGGTCGGGGTTGGAATCCTCAAGACACCAACATGTCTTCTCTCTGTGGGTAAAGTTTCTAGTTGATGAGGTTAAAGGGGGTCGGATAGCGACCGCTCACAGTAAAACATGACACTTCCTGTTCTCAGGGGGCGTGGCCTAAGTGATGTCATCATTCGACCATAGGGTATTGTAGGACACCCGATGATGATCAATCACAGTAACTTTAGTGCCTCTGTGAGTTTCTGTATAGGAGATATAACAGTTTCTTATTTCATGGCGAGTAGGTGAACTTTGACCCCTGGTAACCCCCCTTCAGCAGTCTCAAACAGTCATCGTTTTGATAACTTTAAATGGGACATGCCTTATCAACAGACTGACCGAGTTTGAAGCCGATCAATCAAAATCTCTAGGAGGAGTTCGATCAAATGTGAAGGCTGTAAACGGCAAAAATGGGGTCAAAATCCAAACTTGAATCTAAAATGGCCGACTTCCTGTGGGGTTTAGACCATGGCTCCAAGAGACTTTTTTGTACTTCCCGACAAGATATACATGTGTACCGAGTTTCGTAATTGTAGGTTAAAGCATGGCTTGGGGCTGATCGTTTAAAGTTTTCTAGGGGGCGCTATAGAAAAATTAGGCCACGCCCACCAATTGTTGTGATGGATTCCTGTCAGGGAGTGGCAGAGGACCCATCATAGTGAGTTTGGAGCAGCTTGGCCCGAAACTCTGGAATTGAGAGCCAAACGTATGGCAATGGCGTTACAGGTCACTTCGCCACGCCGCCACGCCCACCTGCTCCATCTTAGCTGGTCAGGGTTGGAATCCTCAACACACCAACATGTCTTCTGTCTCTGGGTACAGTTTCATGGTGATGAGGTCAAAGGGGTCGGATAGCGACCGCTCACAGTAAAACATTACATTTCCTGTTCTCAGGGGGCGTGGCCTAAGTGATGTCATCATTCGACCATAGGGTATTGTAGGACACCCGATGATGATCAATCACTGAAACTTTGGTGCTTCTGTGAGGTTTTGTGTAGTAGATATAACAATTTATTTTTTTATGGCGAAGTCGGTGAACTTTGACCCCTGCTATCCCCCCCTTCAGCATACTCAAAAACTCACCGTTTTGATAACTTTAGATGGGACATGCCTTATGAACAAACTGACCGAGTTTGAAGCCGATCAATCGAAATCCCTAGGAGGAGTTCGATCAAATACAAAGGCTGTAAACGGCAAAAATAGGGTCAAAATCGGAACTTCAATCCAAAATGGCCGACTTCCTGTGATACTTGCACTATGACATTAATTGTAAATTTTGTGCGTCTTGGGGAGCTCTACAAGTGTACCAAATTTCATGTCTCTACGATGAAGTAAGTGAATAGCAAAGGGTAGAAAAGGGTGTTTTTTGAAATTCTGGGTGGCGCCGTTGAGCCATTTCTTGTGCAATTTTTGCAACTACCGTAAAATACGAAATTTTTAAACAGGCTTAAGGCCTCCGCCAAGTTTGGTGAGTTTTTTGAATATGATAAAGCCCCCAAAAAAGCCAATTCATTTGGGTGGAAGAATAATAATAATAAACAATACAGATACAATAGGCCTTCGCAGCGCTTAGCTGCTCGGGCCTAATAAGAAACAATACAGATACAATAGGCCTTCGCAGCGCTTAGCTGCTCGGGCCTAATAAGAAACAGTACAGATACAATAGGCCTTCGCAGCGCTTAGCTGCTCGGGCCTAATAAAAGCCCTCCATTTTGGTTGTAACCAGAGAAACCAATTTAAACAGGAAGTGCGGTGCCAGCCCCGCCCATACCCCCTCTTCATAAGACAGGGAAACATCTCACTGGTTTATGTTGTAATTGGTGTAATACTGCAGAAACGAAGCAACATGTTTTTATTAGTTGGAGGAAATAAGTGCTGAATATGAATATTACTGAATATGGAAACAGGTTTCAATAGGGAATTGAAATTTGAGACTATGAGTTCTCGGTTAAACATTAATGAAGAAAAAGGGAAGATATTTAGTTTGTTTTTTTTAAATTTATTATTATTTTTAAATATCGGGCTCATTACGAGAATTTGAGGAATAAATATTAGGATCCAACAGATGGCAGTAGTGCAACACTAATGGATGCAAGCTTCCGTTAAAATCTAATGGATGCAAGCTTCCGTTAAAATCTAAAGAAGAAGAACTAGCCCATGTTACAAGCTAATGGGACAAAGGATGATGAGTATAAAAGAAACAGAAGCGATTTACCTCATAGTAGAAGAATAATTAATATTTATCTAATGGTTTAGTAGTGTTAGCTTTAGAAAACAGACCCAACATGCGTGTAAAAAGCACCGCAGTGCTAACACACAAACAAAACCCAGGCTAGCAAGTGAAGCTAAGCTAACAGCGATGCTTTAGCTAAAGCATTACGACCAACTTCAAAAAGATTAAATTAATTTGAAGTATGTTTAAGGGACAAATAGTAAATAAATACAAACTTAACCACTTTGTCACAGTGATATATATACTCTTATAGTGGCTATAATTTATTGACATTCATTGCGCATTAATCACTGAACACTTTCGCAGTTCACAAAACACTAAAGTTGCTTTTATGGGGGGGGTCATACCCCTCTTTTGTGTGTTTACTTGCAGCAGGACAAAGACCCGGTTATAACTCAGTCAAAAGCCAAATGGAATTAAAATGCGAGTTAACTCAATTTGTTTAGGCAAATATTGTTCAAGGCGCTCATTAGCTGGTGCCGGGAAGCCTCCTGGTGCGAAGCCGCATGACCCCCCAACACCCTGCAGCGTCACGCTTCCTTTCAGCCATTTCAGTTTAAAAAAGGCAAAAAAAAAAAGAAAAAAGAAAGCGCGCAACAAAATGAATAATCACATCACAGCGAGAGCACTTATATTAACTCCTGCTTTGTATTTTGAGGATACTATATTTAATTTACTCTGAGGCAAAGGGAAAGGGGGGGAATGAAAAATTGATTTCAAGAAATATGCACGGAGAGACTCTCTCCCACCACCTCCCCGTCCCTTCCTCTCTTGGTTTTGTTTCGAGGGTGGGTGACATTAAGAAGCAACACTTAAATAGGATTTCAATTAGACAGCTTGCGGCCACAACTGTTCAGCCTTTTTGGTTAAATTGTATTAACTACAGAAAGTCAAAACATATGTGTTGGCATCTTTGTGTGTTCCACGATAAGCCGCAGACATCCATCAAAGGATTTCCAATTATCATACTGAAAATAACAGTTTGCTCTTTCCCTGATGTTATTTTCACAGTGGATTCACGTCTCCGTCATTCAGAGCCAACCGCGGCGCCCTCTGGCTGCACTGCTCCGCTTTAACCAGCTCCCTGACCCCCTCGGGGCAACACTTGGGTCCTGATCTTGACGACACACTCCGGCATGCCCTCTTGTCTGTTCGTTTGCTCGTGTTGAGGGCAGTGATGGAAAGGATTGTCCGGCTGGAAGGTGTTGTCCAGTCGCCGTGGGCTCCTCCGTCCGGTAGGTGAGTGACTGACAGGCGACCACACAACCAGCCAGGCGGCCAGAGGAGTCGGCGACTCCACCAGCGCTGCCACAATGACCTTCACACCAGTGCTACGGTTTGGACTTGTTTTAATACGCAGTCTTGTTATGCGTTTTTCTCGACTCGGATGCTGGAGATTGGACATTCTGACAAAAATGAAAATGTTTTTAAGTCCTCAAACAAGTGAAATGTGTATGTTTTTTTTTTTTTAAATCCTTGTAAATTTTTGTCAGTGTTAAAAGAATAAACTACTATCTACTGTGACTGCAGTTCTTTCAGTCTCCTGTACAAAGAAACTCCTGAGGCTTTGCAGACAACATTGTGTCAGTGGAGCCTCTTCAGATCCAGCCCATGAAAGTCCAAACGTGACTTTTATTTTGCTTGGCCCAGACTCCCTACTGACTAAAAAGCGACCCATTTTGCCTCTGGCACAGGTTTGGTGAAAGTTGCCTAAATGTATGCAGTAACTTCTTCAGTTTTGTTTTGTTTTTTTCATTTCTCGTCCCCCTGGAAGAGCTCTTTTGAAAAGTATATGGTTGGAATTTTACTTGATAGCCTAACAAATTGCTCAGTACTGCAATAAAATATATGGATCATTTTAAAAGATAAGAAAAGAAACTATATTGTTTGTTTGCACTGAAAATTGTTTCGCAGCGCCAGCAGGACAAGCTTAACGGGACGTGAGACAAATACACAGAACCTCAGCAGCTCATCAATAAAGTAGTTGATCGTAGCTCAGGAGCTACAGCAACAGGCTGATAATTCTCACAACTGTTTCGGTGAATTTCAGGCACAGGGACGGTGTTCATTTGTTTTCTTTTTCACCCCCGGTCTGTTGGAGCAAATTCCCAAGCTTTGGATAGTTCGCGCAGAGCACGTCATCCTAAATTTGACAGATCTGACCGGTCGTCCTCCAGAACTGACAAGTCGGGCAACGAGGGCAGAAAGGCGCCCCTGGCAACTCTGAAGAAGGCGCATCAGCTCCAGGCTGCCGAGGTGCTGTGCCGATCCACAGTGAGGCATCATGGGATACGTGCTCAACAGGAGCCTGAAGCGGTTGAAATTACCACAGCTGAGGCAGACCTCCCGAGTGGCAGCAGTGCTGAAGACCACACCGTCTGAAGGAAACCCTACAGACTGATCCATGCTCGCCTTTTCCCCTCGCTAAGAACTTCATTTGACATTTGTTTGTTGCAAATAGTTTTTTCTTACTTTTAATGGGCTAAACATTTTTTAAAAATCAGGTAGATTTTTGTACGTTCTTAAAACGTACACAATAACAGAAATCTACTTAATTGCATAACCATATTTTTTTTTGTCATATTGTAAATTTCTCTGTGCTGTACAGTCTCTTATTTTTGTTTTGGTTCACTTTAACTTTGATGAAAGTGCAACTGTTGTTTCTAATGTCTTCTATGTGTTTTGTTTGATTCTGTAGACCTTGCTAGCTCAGATGAATCACGGTTTCCCCTCACACTTCTCCTCGGTAAGCCAGATTTCTCCTCACAGAAAACTTTCCAGGGCATTATTCATCCGTCAGAGCAGCCTGGTGTAAAGGTGGATGCGAATAAAAAAAAAAAAATACTCCAGAGTGTTATAACTGGATGAGATTCAGGGGTGGGGGAATGTGATTAAGCAGCACTCTTCCCTCCCTCATTTCAACAATTAATTATGATAAGCTCTCCGACAGGCACTTAAACTTGTTTATGTTTAGGTTTAAGGCTGTGGTTATCCTATTATCCTGTTAGATGTTAATATGTGCTCCGCGGCTGCGCGGACGTTAAGCCTCGCGTTGCTGGAAAAGAGCACGCATGGTCAGCAAAGCATCCCTGGACAAATGGAAGGAAAAAAAAAAAAGAAAAAAGAGAGAGAAAAGAATATTATCCTGGATCAAGGATAAGTCAAGCCGGCTGTTCCCGTCCTCCACAGCCTGCTGCTTAAATCCAACACCAGCTTGCCAAATAAGCCTTGAGCCTCAGCGCTATTTCCCTGAGCTGCAGACCTTGACCCCGCACGCCGAGGGCCCAGAAACACTCACTCGGCCCCGGTATCATGACTGCTGCCGCGGAGGCGTGAGCAGATAAGGCATGATGAATGCAGATTGTTTGCAGTGTGACAGACTCATTCTTTTACAGTGGGACGGCGCTTTCACAAGGGGCGCGCCCATGCAGCCCTGGGAGGGACGGGAGGGAGGATAGGAGAAAAATCAACGAGGAACAAGATAGAGGACAAAGTGAGAATGTAATATAGAAAATAAGAGATTAAAAAAAAAAAGAGGAGGGTTGTGGGACTATTATTAAGCTGGAGGACGTCGACAAAAGAAAGATTCACTTTTGGGGAGTCGATTTTTCAGGCGAGTAGAGAAAAAAAAAAAAACATTCAAAGAAAACGCTTTAAAAAAAGCCGAGCGAGCAAAGCAGAAATGACAGACGGAGATGGACACCTTGTGCTGCACAGCTACTAACCTATCATTGTCTTTTTAAAAAATTTTTTTTCTTTTATCTCTTGAGTTGTGGGATTAATGCTTCTCCCAGATACACAGACAAAGCCCCAGTCTGATACTCTCCATGGCAACTGAAAGTGGTGACTAATTTTAGGGTTGTTTTTTTGGATAACACTTCACGTTATTAAATACCCGTTGGACAGCTTCCCTGCTGTGCCTCCTCCGAACAGGAGGGGGGTTGTTTAACATGCTTAGAGGCTGAAGTACATGACACAGTTTTCCTGTCAGGCACATCGAAGCTTCGCCACAGATGCAGACGACTTGCTCTTCCTGCTGTTGCAAAGCGCTGCAGAAAAGTGTCTTGCACCCCAAAAGATCCCCTTCTCTTTTTGCTTCCATTGTCACGATCCAATGCTTCAGAGAAACAAAATAAGTAAATAAAATAAAAATGTTTGTATTAGAATAAAAATAAATAATACTGTGTGGAAAGTTATGCAAATGGGCAGTGACAGTTTCGTGATGTAAGTTGTAGCAACTTGTTTAACATGAAACAGGCGAAATGTCAAGAGGTCTTATTATAGACGCGAGTCAGGTTTCAACAGCCAATCCGAGAGTGAATCTGATATGGATCTGCAAAAGAAAATGTAATGAAAACAAATCACGCGCTCGCCCAAAAAGTCTCAGATCTCCTGTTACACGGAGTTGTGACTTGCATCACTTAATGCCAAGCCTTGTAACGAAACCTAAATTGTGTTTTTTCTCGTTTGTAGGACATCAGAAGAAGGAATGTTTTCCTTCAGATGTCGGGGAACAAACAGCACTTTGAATGGGCATCATGGTTCGATGCCAAATCGGCAACAGGAGAGTCTTTTTGTCAGTCATGTCGGCCCACCAGCCTGCATCCATGGTATCTATGGTAACATCATTGTCGAAATCCACACACCTGTTCTGTGGATTCAGGTGGTCCAAAGATGGGTCCAATGTGCATGGCGCTTTGATTCAGCATATTTGCTTTGACATCAAAGGCACCACATGGATCAGTGGCAGAGCAGCGCCATCATATGCACAATAATCAATAAATCAATTAATCCAGGTTGGATTCCTGACCCCAGGCCATTTACTGCATGTCTTCCTCTTCACTCTTTTACAGCATTTACTGCTGAAAAAAGGCAACTAGTGCCTTGAAAACCTTGAAAAGAAAGTCAAAAGAATAGAAACGTAATAAACGACACAATCGTCTTTTTTGGTTTGCTTTTAAAACTCGGTGTGTTTTGCACTGTAAGCCAACTAATGTGTTAATTCCGCATTTTCAATGATATCCAAGTTGCGTAGGTTTGTTATTTGACTATCTGCTCAGGGGGATGATCTGAATTTTCTGATAATCTATCATGCCTCGGTCTGGTATTCAAAGCCGCACTGGGATCAGATCAGCAGTCACTGCTGTGTACCTGATCCTAAATAAATACGGCAGTCTGCTCCTGCTCTGCAGGAAGAATGTCCGTCTCTGTCTCCTGTACTTCTATTTATTGATCAATTTTTTTTCCACTAATTGTTATGTGAAACGTTCCACCTATTACCTCGATATCAAAGCTCTTGAACTTGTTAGGAGCTGAACGACTTTCTTCCAGCAACCTTGTCGATTTTGTTTTCCAACTTGCTTTTTCTTTTGACCACATTAAATGCCCGTTGGCTTACTTTATTTCCAGTTTTAATGTGCTGACCTTGATGTTTCTTGACTTTGTGACTTTAGCCGTAACAAATCTGGTCTTTGCCGATTCCCGCTCACCAGTTCATTTGTAATGACTCCCCCTGGGAGGTTTTAGTCTTGTTCCAGCACTTCTTAGCTCTTGTCTTGCTTCATTTCATGTTCTTTTCACTCTTCTTTCGCAACGTCTTCCTTGCGTTATTTTGTCCATCCATCCATTTTTCATCCTGGCGAGTTCTTTCAGCACGTGCTGCTAAAGCTTATTGCAAATACAGAATTTTCTCTTTTGAAAAAAAAATAAAAAAATAATAATAATAAAAAAGTGCTGACAGACCTGCAAATTGCTTAAAGAAGTTACAACTTGAATCAGTTTGAAGCTAAAGCTTGTTACTTAAAGCTATGAAGTGTAAATAAACTAATCCCTATTTAAACAGTGAGCCAAAAGCAATTATAAAAATTGAAGATGAGCCTTGAGATCCGGTGAAAAAGGCTGATCTAATCAATTCGTGCTGCTGTGAAAATAAGGTCTCCGAATAGCTCCGCCAGCCGATTTACTCTAAAGACACAGGAGCCACCGGTATTAGAGGCAATGAACAAGCGACGCTTTGAGGTCAAATTTACTTGCAATTTCTAATGTAAAATGCAATTTCAAGCGAAAAAGTTCAAATAGGTTGAGTGATTATTTTCCTCCTTTTTTTTGCCGTTGCATGTTTGTTCTTGCACTTTGACCTAGACCCATCTGTGTAGTTTTTAGAGCCAGGATGTATGTGTCTATTTATTTAGCATCATCAATGTTTCCATCAGGCTCCCTGTTGGTGCTAAAAAAAAATAAAAAAATAAAAAAATACAACCAACACCACGCCCTAATTTGGGGTAGTTTTTCCAAAGTGATGTGCAGCGTTAGCTTTTAGCATCGTATAAATAGTTTTCCTTTTACTCTTGTTATAAAGAAGACTGACATGTTTTAAAGACATATTTTTTTTTATAAAACCTTCATACTGCAGAAGGTTTAATAGCCATTTTTTTTCTAAAGGTTTATTCACGTTTGTAAAGAAGAACCTTGTAATCCTTGGCCTTTACACAGCTATAACAGAGTGAGTCCTGGGCTACAGTTGGCTTCTTGTTTCATAATCAGTTTTTAGAAATGTTTCATTTTCATCAGCTCTTTAATTATTTTTTTCTTATTTCCTTCTTGCTCCCTGTTGTTTTCTTTTCTCTTGCTATTTCAAGGTCTTCTGGACAAGGAGATCTGTCTCTGGCCTATGGAGACTGGATGTTTTATTATATAACACTTTGTAGATGGCCTGACTTAGAGCAAAAAAAACCAACAAAAAAACCTGAGCCTAATTCAGAATCGTTGCACGCGCTAAGCGAGAGGTGATTGACTGCTTAATTGAGACTCTCCACTGCACATATGTGGGCTGTTATCCCAGCAGCCCACAATTATTGATGAATTACCATATCATCAATATTTAAGCAATCTCACACGGGGCAACAAAGGAGAAGAAGAAGAAGAAAAGCAGACTGAATATAATGGGCTGCAATTTGCGAAATATTCAGAGAAGGGATCTTTCGGACCAGTCCCATGTGTGATGAGGAAGTAAACGGTCCAGAGCGGCGGCGTCTTTCCCCCCGCCATTATCAGGAGGGCAGTCGTCCCTTCTGGCTCCAGATCGACAAGGAAGTCAGACGTCAGGAAGGACAATTGGCAACTTTTGAAACTTTAATCACTGCCATGAATTAATCAATAAAAGTGTGGATAAATGAAGCAGGCGCGTGCGCCTAAACGATGGCAGGGGAGGCCCCCGCGGCGCGCCGCTGCGCTCGCCTGCTGAATAAATCATTTCCTGCGAAGGCCTGGAGTGTCCTGCGGTGCGAGTGCTCCCTGACTCCAAAGCTTCTCCTTCCTGAAATCTCGGCGGCGTTGATCTCAGGGCCGCGACTCGGAGCGCCGGGCTCACTCTGCAGGATCGCCTCGCCCAAAGTAGACTCACCCAGAATATTTATCACACAGAACTCTTGCTAATTTCTTGTGGGACTCGATTTATACCAAGCTTTTGCTGGTCAATGTCAACAGTTAGACTTTACGACTGACTCTGTAATCGCAACCTATTGTTGTGTGTTTGGATTCAACCCTTAACACCAAAGCACACCAGAGATGTAGCTTAATATCTTCCTCTGTCCCCAGACCCTTCAATTGATGCTCTGTGTGTCCTTAATATAATTATAGCCCACACCTCAGTTTAATATAGAGCTGATGGGTCCGACACCGGCTGCTGGTGTAATTATGCAGTTTGAGAGACTTGATTACTGGCCTCCAACACAAAGACTTGTCGTAGCTTAAAGGTTATCTGTGGCAGAAGCAAACATCAATTTAACATTGTACTGGATGTCCGGAGCAAATCTGACGACATCTATATGAAGGCGTGTGGGACGACAGCTTTCTTTTCTTGCAAGCGCCGTTGGCAGCAATAACATAGCATGTGGAATTAGCAGAAGATAATTACACTGGCCTATAAACAGGGAGATATTGTTGTTGATTTTCATTGACTTTCCAATCCAATGAACACTAGTTGGGAATTGCATTGTTCCTCAAAAACATCTGAACCCACTGGCCCCTATACTGTTTCACAATAGTTGCCATGTCTGATAAAACGATGGATTTTAAAATGATGGCTAATCAGAGTGTCAAACAGCTACTTTTCTCACTACTGTTCATCTTTGTAAAGGTTTGGAAGAGTGTCAGCTTTATCCTGCGGTGTGTATTTTTTTTTTTTTGCATATTTGCCTGTTCTTTCTCAAGACGTGGAAACCACAGGAAATAAAATGCCTTTGATACCTGCTGCCGTTTTTTGGGAGCCGGAGCCAAGCGAGAGGAAATGTACAGGAACTAAGTTTAATCAAAGTCAGTGAGCATGCCGGAGACCCTCTAGTTGTAAACATGTAATGGATTGACGGATTGATACATGAACAAACTGACGCTGGGACAGATAGACGAATCACCATGCTCACACCTGCGTGATGTCTAATGTCAGGGTTTCATGCTTTTGAGAACAAAGCCGGTGCTCTTAGCCATGTTGCACCCGTCTATAGCACCGTGGCGTCTCTGGAGTTCAGCTTCTTTCTAATTCATCCTCAGGACTCAGTGGAGCGCGACAATCGCTCCTCTCCACACTCTCCCACAGATCTGAGGCTGCGATTACACCCCAAATCAAATGAGTCTGGGACTGAAAGACGGGGCGGTGGGCTGGGTTGGAGCTTGAATGGGAGGAGAGAGGCTGTAGGGAGATGGGGACGGTCTGGCAGAGGTGCACACAGATTTATCATGAAAGCTGTGCGTCTGAGCGCTTTGAGACAGAAAATGTGGGTGGTACACAGAATCGCTTAGGATTAAGGAAAAGGGCGTTGAGTTTTTGTACAGTGATTCAGCAGTGGATGTAGATCGGATGTGTCTCACGAGACCAAAACAGCGTCCGTTTGCGGAGAAGCCGGCATGCACATTTTAGTTTCTGCGACGAAAGAATAGCCTGCAAGTGAAGACGGTCACAACAAAAATAAGCTCCAGCATCATCAGTTTTTCTTTTTTTTTTTTTTTTTTTTAATTACAGTGTCTGCTAATGTCTGGACTGACCCAGTGTTGTTTTTGCCACAATGAATTTGACACCTTCAGTGTGGCAAGCCAACAGTGTTTTAGTGTTTGTGAAATAAAAAGAATAAAATACACAAAGCCAAATATTGGGGCTTTGCCAAAAGATGACACTGCTACGCGTATTCATTCATTCATCCGTGTAACATGTCTGCAGGCTTCCCACCTATCCATGCGTGGCAATCGTGCAACCAAATTAAGAACTCCTTCCTCCAGAATAAACAGTAGATGTGTGAAAAGCAAGCTTAGCTTCAACATATTGCTTTAAATTTATTTACAAAGCCCTAACTATCTGGCATGAAGAATTTGGCAGCTGTTTATTTGTATTATTTTTTATTTTGTGGGTGATTCTCCAATCCCACTGAAAAACGGCAGCTGCAGTCCGTGCTTGTGCAGACGAATGAAACAAATAAATTACACAAGTAAAAGCCTGATTTCGATGTATTAAAATTTTATTAGCAGAGTAGGGAAAGCAAATTATTTCTAGTTTTTAGTTTTTAGTCTGAAACTGTGAAGTAATGCTCCACATCGTCTCAGACTGAGGCGTGCATTCGACTCATTCAAGGAAAGTAGAGTTTAAAGAGCAAACATAAATTGCTTGCTAACCACTCACCATCCTTAGTGCTCTAAAAAGCCAATTAATTAATATTTTAAAAGGAAGGCTAATTATCAAATCATCATTTAGCAATTTTATTATTTTTTTTGTCCTCATCAGTTTTAGTTTTAATAAATTGGATCTAATGAAAACAATTCTGTTGCATCTTTTGCCAAATGCCTGATAAAAGCCCATTTAAGTTTAGTTTCTCAATAGTTAACCAAGCCAAGGTGAGAAAGTGCAGATCGCTTACATCAAATGTAAATTATTTTTTTGAAAAGTTAACTTTTTCTGGAGTAAAAATCAAAGAGGAAACATAGATTTAAGAGCCGACTGTTTTCTCTGATGTTAAATATCAACTCATCTAACTTTCACCAACAAAGCAGCGAGCCGTTTGGAAAAGAGAAAGTTCCGACTCGGAAAAGAGCTGCAGTCACATTAACATCTTAAATGTATGTTGAACATGGGACTTAAACATCGTCACATCCACAAAGGTCTCTGTGCAACACGTGGAATTCAACCACGAGATTCAGAAATCCTTCTAAATGTTTTACATTCGGCAAGACTATTTAAAGGCGCTGGCATAGAAACCAACCTCATTTTTTATTTATTTTTTTTTGTGATAGATTCGTTGTGTTGCATCTCTGTGCAGAACCTTGTGGGTTTATATTAAAATTAGTTTTTGCCTCCTGGCTTAGGTAAAGTTACCATCCATCCATAACAGAAATGTTGTTTTAGTCCCTTGAGCTCTAAACAGTATAAATATATTGAATTTCTGCTTTGCATTTTGACAGCAAAGTTAGCGCTTCGTGGAGCTTTAATACTACCGCCACTGAGCTCATTGTTTTCTGCTTTGAAACCCCTAAAACTGCTGCTTTCTGAAGGAATAGACAATTTCACCATTGCCTTCCTATATATCTGTCAGTTTTAAAAAGCATAATAGAATCTCCTGCTAAATCAGGCAGGCACCCATTTTTTTTTGGACATGTTGAAAAACTCTGTGGCAGCTTCAGGAAGTCATCAATCCTGTGTTTGTCTTTATGGCGATGCACTGGGAACTGAGCTAACCTGTGACCTGGTGACCCGATGGACACGATGTTCCACGAGCTGGATGGCTTCACCTCACACGTTGAACGACGAGCTGAAAAAGATAGAAGTGCAGCAGAAATGTTCCTCAAGTTTGCACGATGGCTCATTTACAACTCCGCTTAGCAACGCGTGGCTTCATTCAAAGTGCAAAAGAAGCAACTTAACCTGTTGTTAATTTGCCTCTTTTGCAAATTCACAGCAGGTGAAACAAAAGCGGTCTTCACCACTCCACTGCACAGACTTTCTTTGTGTGGGTGCACTAATCCGTCGGTGTGTGTCTTTTGTTTTTTGTTGTTTTTTTTGTTTTTTTGCTCGACTTGCTATACACACGTTATTTGCTTGAAAGGGACGAGAGCTTCAAAGTAAATAGGATCGCCGTGACTTCAGGCGCCCGCATCTGTCTCGGCTGTTTCACTGCGTGTCTGTCAGCAATGAGACCTGTCGCTGGCCGCTGCCGGTCCCATCAGGATGAGTGGCAACGTCCCCACAAGGGCATGGCGAGGCTTCAGCACGTCCAACGGGGGTTGAGAGGGAAGAAAGAAAAGAAAAATTACCCCCTCGCCCCCCAGTAACAACAGCGAATGTCGTTCCTGACAAGTCGCTTGTAATTTTATTGTTGACCGGCCGACACCATCTGCAGTTCAAAGCTGATGCCGGGGCCACACGCTAATGAGATCAGACTCTGATCCGGCTTCAGTAGAAAATAAAAAAGAGAGGGAAAAAAATGATCTAAACAACACCTTGTTTGTTAATAATTTATTACACAGCAACAGCCAAGGTCTAATTGGGGGGGTGAGGGGGAAACAAACATAAATTGTTAAAGCTATGAAAGTTCAAAGAGATATTTTGACGCACTGTTTTTCTAGAATGCATCTACAAAAAAAGAGAAAATCTAAACAGATAGGCTGTGTGAGACATTTTTTAGACATGCATAACAGCGTCTGGCATGTGGGAACACAATGCAGCTGTTTGCAGTCAACTCAAAGGCTATCTTGTTAAGAAATCTCTGCAGCTCCTCCAGAGTTACCACGACCAACAGGGCTGTTTGTTTAAGGTTCATCCAGGTCTTGAAAGGCTTGCGGTTCTGTCACGCTATTTCCATTCTTGGATAACTGACTGAGAGACATTTAAAGTTGGGATTTTATTTTCTAACCCACTCCTGCGATAGCTACAACACCTCAGTCCTCCTCAACCAGATTCATCTCCAGTCTCTTCTCTATTTTTCATACAACCGTCATGAGGAGTACAAGCCGGGTACATTAAAGACACTAAATTGACAACAGACTGGAATAGTTGATTGGTCTGTGATTTACGTCACTGCAAACTCCAAACAGCATCTCAACCGCCACCATGGACCGCTGGACATGCCATCTGCTATCAGAGAGCTGCACAGTGTGGAGGAGGGTTATTATGAGTTTAACTTTGAGAAGCGCCAGGAACACATAACTTTTGGAGTGAAATGACGGTGATTTTGCAGCCTGGCACGCGGCAAGGTCTCTGAAGAAGAGAGAAATTATGCAGCGCTGAAAAAGGTACCATGTTTTTTTTTCTCTCTTTTTTTTTGCTGATTTTATGCCTGAAAGTGTGTGAGTACTGTCATGATTCGTTTTTCTAATAAACATACATCATATGACTCTCGGGCGTCTGTGGCAGACATGGTACAGCAGAATTGAGTCTTTCCAGTATTTACAGTAGTGATCTCACACATCTGCATACTGATGTTTTCACAGTCAATGAATGATTTCCAGGTAAAGTGAGATTTATTGCACACAAAGTTAGCTCAATACCTACAGCAAATAATCATACATCCACACACTCATCCCTGAGGATAATTTGGAAACCCAGTGAACGAGAGAAGGACCCCAACATGCGCTGGGAGAATGTGCAAACTCCACGCAGGAAGATCCCAGGATGACATGTGAGCTTCGGACCTTCTTCTGCAAAGCAACAGTGGTACCAACTGCGGCTCCTGTTGAACACTGAGCACCTTCATTTACGGATTTCTCTAAAAAAACACACTGCTTTTGTTGAGTTTAAGTATTAAATAACTAACAATAACTTCTGACATTTGGCAAAACTCAGACTGTAACTTAATCAGCCGCTCTGTGTTAAAACGGATCACAACCATTCAGCCATATTGGATTTCAGAAGCTGAAAGTGAGGGCAGGTAGATATAAAAACATGTGAACTCTTGTTTTCTTTTGAAAGATATGCAACCTAACAGCAAGTGGCTGGTGAACATGGAGAGTCACTGACTGAACTGCTCTCATCCTGAGGCTACATGTGCAGAGATGCTGAAAAAAATCAGGTGTTGCTGTAAACGCTCCCCATGTATTCCCAGCTGAATTCAAATGGTGAGAGAACACAGAGAATACGATAAGAGCTGCAGACATGAGTGAAGATTTTCTACCTCTTCCCTCTTGATACTCTTTCTTCCTCAAGCCACATGTAATATTAAATAGTTCTTTTTATTGTTGCTATTTGTTGTCAACAGTTCTATCGGCTTGTCACTGGACTTTACTACTTTTTGCTCATTTTCAGGTTATTCTTGCACCTGGTGACACCACATGCAATATTGTGAAAAAGTGTTTTTTTTTTTCTCCCTCTGATTTCTTATTTTGCTTTTTTTTTTTTTCATGTTTCAGATTGTGGAAAAAATTTCACAAAATCAATGAGGCAAAGATCATCTGAGAAATTAAAAACAGTTTTCAATATGTGAAGGAAAAAAAAAGCTATCCAAAGCAACTTCGTCCTTTGAGAAACAGTAATTACCTTTAAACTTAATAAGTGGTTGTGCCCCCCTGTGGCTGGAACAGTGCTATCAAGCATGACCCACAATTCTTTGCAGAATTGTTTTCAGTAGAAACATTGGACAACCTAGTTAAAGTCATACCACAGCATCTCAATCAGACTTATGTCTCGACTTTGGCCACGTCGAAACCTCAGTTTCTCCAACCAGTTTAGAAGAGGGTCTGCTGATGCACTTTGAGCTATTGTCCTGCTGCATAACACTCAAGTTTCAGGCTCAGTGTTTGTCTGATATTACGCAAGATGTAAGGGGACACACCATCCGGGAATTTCATCTCCCATAGATGCAGTTTCTGCACAGACTCAATCTTATTGCTATATCATGAACCCCAACCTTAATATATGTGATTTCTGCAGCGGTTTGGGTTATTTGGTGACCACCTGTGAGTGACTTTGGTAGGTCACCAATGCTGAGGAATAATCTAAGCTCCTCCATGTATTCTCTCTTATGGATCTCTCTCTAATTCTCAAGAGTCCAAAAGGCCTAAAAAATCCTCTGTAGGCTAATAAGTCAATGACTTTGTTTCTCATCTGCGTTTCTTTAGATTGGGGGTGTGATATACAGGTGATTTGTTTTGGGTGTAGCTTGTGAAACACTTTATTCAGAGTAAATTTGTGTTTTAACTAAAGCACAATTATGTTTCCACATTGGACCAGAATAGTTTGGACATCGATAAATGAAGTCATCATTTGAAAACCGTTAGAAATATGAAAAATAAAAGTGAGAAAGAAAAGGAAAATGTTCTGTAACGTGTAGACAAAACTAAGATTCATCTTTTATGTTTAAGAGCCTTTTTATGCCTGAACGATTCATAGGTCAGAGTGAAGTGGCTTAACAAACCATAGAAAGCAGCGTCACTCCTTCTCAAAGCTCCTTAAAAACATACAATAAAGGCCATTTGACAGTCGCCTCTATTAAAACGTCGGGGGTTTGTTCCGAGGTGAAAAAGCAACTTCTCCGAAAGTTTAATCTCTTTTAAAGTGCGACACCTATTCAAACGTGAGTCTGTGTCTTCCCGCTGCGACAAACCCAAAGCTCATGGGAGCGCCTCGAACTTGCACCTCGCAATACTTTGCAAATAAGATTAGAGCAATTTAATTAGACAGAAAGCCAGAGTAATAAAACCATTAAATTAGTCAGCGGAGCAGAGCAACAGTGGCAAGGAATCACACTAATTAACCTGTGTCTCTTACTGTTAAAGCCCGGCTCGTCATAATGGAGAAGACTTGATGCAGCACTGACCCTGATGTCAGAACCTTGTCCGAAGCAGTTAAATTTTCATCTGCTGTGCAACATGACGATATACATGCAAAGTATCTATTACCGCCGATTTCCTCAACAGCTCATTGGGTGCAAACTTCACCATTCGACTACTGGCTGCGTGCCTCGGATACACAGACGACAACCTGGCAGCACGGATTTAAGTTTTGATGTGAAATGTGTTGAGAACAGTCCCAAAAAGCTCGAAACCATTAAAAAAAAAGATTAATTTGACTGAGTGTTTGAGAAAAAACAAAAAACAAAAAAAAAACCATGATCCTGGTAGGATCATGTTTTCAGTCATGGGCACAATGCAGATGAGACGTTTCTTTTTGACTCGCCTTCCTTTTCTCCATGACAAACTGGAGTGATGTTCTGAGATCAATTCATCCAGCTTCTTCAGATCAATCATTCCTAGGACCCCTCCCAGAATGCTTTGCACCAGTTGGAGGCCGTCTCCTCATTCACAAGCAACATGTCGACTGGACGACCAGGAAGACGACCACCAAACTCCCCCTGAATCTGAAGTTTGGTTGTAGCCCTCAGTGCAACATCCTAGGGGTTATCTTACTCAATACAATCCTTTAATAGTTGTTACACAATCTCCAATCCTACTTTCAAAAGAGTGGGAGCAAAAATCGCTCTGTGGTGGTTGTCTTAGTCCTTCTCGGAAAGTATTTCTTTCCCCGCAGCCAACCACCAACCCCACTCTTCATGTCTTTGTGAATTATCAGATGATTTCTCAGAACTTCGTTAAGACCAACCAAAAATACCAGAAGTCAGTCCTAACCATCAATAGCTAATATTTTAGTCATCTCTCCTGAAAGAACAAACCATTGAACTTTTAAACGACGACGTGCACCTCTAGTCACTCGTGAACAAAATAAAAAGCCTCTGTGAAAAAAAAAAAACCCTTTGGCCAGAAACTCAATGAACAAAACACCAAGAGCAACAATTCTTGTGAACTGAGATCTTATTGATCTTGAAACAAATGACTGATCTGGATAAAAACAACAACAATAAAAGAATCAAGATCGATGAACCAGTTAATTGCGATAACAATCGATGGTAAGCGAGGAAGGAAAACGGTTGATACAAAGGAAAGTGTTGGGCTGCAGCCCTGCTGTTGGCATTGAGTCCTAATTTGAATAAATCTACCTCAGGATGGAGGACAAAAGAATAACCACCTTTTAAAGATTTAGATTCAAGGTCAGTTTTACAGAAACTGAAATCAGCATGAATTACCTCTAGTATTCTTTTCCTCATTATTTCTTTTTTTGTACTCCTCTAAGCGCAGACAGAAGAGTGTTGGATGTGAACTTTTAAGAGGAAGAAACGACTTTTCACCTGCTTGTCATTTGGGGCTTATGTAGATATTGCTCTTTTGAAAGAGTTTGTTGTAAAATCCCAAACCCACGATGAGCAAATTATTTGGATCTCGAAAATAATTTCATATATCACACCTCTGTTAATCCATACAAGCAAAGTGTTAAAAAACAAAACAAAATGCTGAAAAATTAGTTGTCCTTCTTTGATGAACACATGTGAGTCCAATGCCGTTCACAATTTCCTGAAACTGCAACTAGAGGGCAAGCTAGCGCAGAAAGCTTATTGCTCTCAGAGAGGGTTAAAGGCTTTGCTATTTCCAGTGGTGATAAATATATATCTAGAATATGTAGAAGATATATTTATGGGCAGAAAAGCATCATTTTATAGTTGTTTAAAAGTGAAATCTTACTGCAGTAGCAAAATATAACAATATTTATTAAATGTGAATATGCTGGTCTTAAATCTCCACAAGTCAATGATTTGGTTTATTCGAGCGCTCGCCTTTATTTTTATTCTCTGAGGTTTTGATACATCGACACACAAACCTGCGCTGAGAACCGGAGAGAGACACTAAACATGACATGCTGGAGATTTAACATGAAAATTTGAGCAGCTCTCATGTTTCTGTTGGTCTTTCTATTTTGGGCAGCTACCGCTTCTGGCATGTGTTGGCCGACTGCGGCGCCTGCGGGACTTTGCCTAGCCCCTGGCATTGTCATTCTTCATTGATCAGAGGGGAGAGGCTAACAAGGTCTCCAGGCTACATGCTGCTTTCCGACTGCTGTAAGAAACCTGTTCCCACTGCTCACACTCAGTTGGGCTTTTTTATGCCGTCTTTCTCTTGGCGGCGTTAAAAAGACGTGCTTATTCAAGAGTTTGCGAGAAACTGGACTGTCTGGATAGCTTCTCTGAGGCTGTCGTTATTGTTTCAGGTACGACAGCCATGAAATCAATACCTGTATTGATCCCCATCATTGCCGCTGCGATTGCTTGATCAGATTCAGATGAAATGAACAAACGCAAACTTGAGTTGAGTGTACTTGATCAAAAATGACCATAGCTGAGAACGAAAAAGGAATAAGAATTAGTAATTTTACTATGTTATCCACATAGAAGCTTTATCTAGTGTTTTAGCTGCCAACCCAAAACATCCACGAGCTACAGGGGCTAACGCGGGATTGCTCAAAGAGAAGACAGTTGCTCAAGCAGCTGGACAGTGAGAATAGCGTCACCACATGATTTTCCAGAGTCTATCTGATCTGAGAAACGCCGTGGTCAGCAGAATCCGATGATGGACAGGATGTCATGCTTAATGGGGCCCAACAAACTTTCTTGTATTCAAAGCCGCGAACTGATGTGAAAAGTCTGCTGAGCTCTTTGGGAACGTCCCATCTGGAAATACATTACATTTCTCATGCCTGGCTCGGGTCACTTTTTATGGTTTCACGATGACAAAGTGATGCTTCAGAATCACACAGGAAACGTGACTGCGGCAGATTGGGTTTTATGACGTGAAAGCCATCAGAGTTTTCGGGCTCCCAGCCGAGACGAGGAGCGAATAGTCGTAAAATGTTCGGCAACGTCCCGTTGTCGTCGTCGCCGCAGAACCACTGCAGCAGGTCCAGTCCAACCTGTTTGTTATTCTACACTTCAACATTGCTGTTTTATTTACACAAGTGGGAAAACCCTATACATAATTAGCTCTGTTAACACTTTAGTTCAAGTGAGCGATCCTCATCATGAATTTGGGTAAACCTATGCAGAGTTACAGCGGCAAACAAAACGGTGAGGCATTAGCTTAGACAATACATGTTTAAGTGTTCAGTATTTATTGACGTGTCCCTAATAAGTCAAACTAATACACAACAAGAAAGGAACTTTTTAATTAGCTTACCTCCAGGTTAACAGATCCCGAGTCTTAGAGCTGACCTTTTAACCTGCAACCTGCACAGCAATCAGCCGTCCATGTGACCCAGTCTGGTGACCCCCTGCAACTCTTTCTCTTTCTTTTCTTACTTCCTCATTAGTGGCTTGCTCTCATTGAAGAAAATCCATTAGCTAACCTTGTGCTTCACACAGCATGACTCAGGATTTTGACTTTTTTTTTTTTTTTTTGGTTTCCCTTTTTTGTCCACTCAAGTTTGCATGCCTCCGAACGTAAACTCATGTACAAGCCACACAGTTTACCTGAAGTTGCTTTATATTTCCGTCTTTGATTTATTGCGCACTTGTTTATCTCCACGGGCTCCATTCCTCCTCTTCCTCCTCTTCCTCCTTCTCGTGTCTGAGAAACATCCAGAGCAGCACATGCATCGCTCTTCCCACGCACTTCTCCTCTGGCACGCGACGCATCTGGACGGGATGAAAGCGAGGTCTGAACACATCTCTTGCTGCCCGGATCTAAATCGACTCGCTTTAAACTCTGAGCTTTGCCGAATGTCCCGTGGTTACAGACAGGAAGAAGGTGAAGCCACCAAAGGGCTCTGTGCCAAACTTCCTGCAAATTTGCCGGAGAACTTTGATGCTCAACAAACCAAAAACGAGGGGGACGAGTGGCGAATACTCAGCCTTACATGTGTTTCACGTGCTACTTATTGCCTAAAAGAATGGCGGTACATAAAGCAAGAGCATGAAGAAAAATGCAATTAAAACACTGGAAAGCTGCAGACTGATGTTGCTGGGTAGATTTTGTTCTTTATTAGGAAGGAAAACAGAAATGCAGCCCGTCTGGGACCTAATTGAGTCAGAATTAGATTGATCTTTTTGTTACCTGCGTCACGCTAAAGCAGAGTGATGCAAACTGGAATAAATCCCACCAATTAGGTCGCAGCAACAGAGCCGTGCCATTGTCATCTTCAGACCCTCCAAAAGTTATTATTGTGCTATAAATTTCTTTCAAAAGTCATAAAATATTTTGTCCCAATCAAAGCAAAACAAGGGTGAATGTAACAAAGCAAAAGGCTTGTGTGTGGACAGAAATCGACCCGAAACCACAGTAAACATGCGTGCGAGTCAGAAACACAAGCGCCAAGTCAACCCATAAATTCAGATCGTCTCTCAATAAGAGTTTCGCTTTTAATATGAAGACATACATGTCAGCTGATGTGGCAAAGGACTAAAGAAGATTAGCTGAAAACTTTTTGGTTTTAATATTTAATATTGACCATAAAACTCCAAGGTGTGAGATTATTCTCAATGTCAGCGGCTTGGCAGCAGGAAATGTCTCCACATAAAATCCTGGTAATATCCCCATCAAAGTATTGCATATCTGCCAAGTGTTTTAGTGGAGGAGGAAGACATTTAGCTATGAGTACATCTGTTTTGCAAATATTTCAAGTCTTTATCTCCTCTAATTTCAGTGATAATGACTTACAGATAATAAAAAGTCAAAATTTAGTGTGGTAAGACTTAAGGCTATTGCATACGTTAAATGCAGCGTGGCACTGGCACTGACCGGCTTGCTTTGATTGCGGCAGCCCTCTATGGGAAGCTCAGGTCAGGCCAGTTCGCCGGTCAATCAAATACAGGAAGCAGCTTTCGGGAGCTTTGGCAGCGGACCAGGAGCCAAGGTCTGCTGGGAAAGGAAATCAGCTCCTCTGTGTAGCTTGTCATCAGAGAGATGCATGAAGAGACTGAAAATGTCCAAGTGAACGTCTCCATTGAGCGTAAACAGATTGAACTGAATTGAAATGTGTAGGATTTGGCTCTTGATGCACCGACTGCAGCCTCAGATCATTTCGGTTTAATCGCCCCAACAGACTTGAATGGATTCCACTTAACAATCCTGTCAAAGATTTCGTTGTCCTTACAGCTGGTGTCCTTTTTCCTTGCACACATTTTCCTTCCACTCAACCATTTATGTCTATGCGTGGATACAGTGAATAACCTGGTTATGTAACTCTGACCTTTTGAAGCTTACTCTGCTGTGTGGGGTGTTGATGTCAGCAATCTTCCCCACGACTGTGCGGGCTTCCGATCCGGGCAAAGGATAATTTGCTGATAAAGGTGTGACAGCATGAGTTTTGAAAACTCCAATTCTCATGGTATTTCCTTTAAATTCTGGGTTTTCATCATTGCTCAGCCATGACATTCAAAATAAAGGCAACCATGTCGCAGCTGTAATTCCCCTTTCAAGGTAAGCTAGTCTGGCACAAATGTTTTGAAAATGCTGAAAGTACTACGCATGGATGGCATGAAGGATATTTTTTTAATTGTATGAAAATAACAGATAACCTTTTCTTGGTCTTGTGCTCTGTCTGCATCGATGAAGATCTACTCTCCCCACGGTGCTGAAAGCTTGAAGTGGCCTAGATAGCGTCGTATTCTGACCAGTTTTCATTTACTCGGCTTGACCACCTGAATCAAAACTCTTTCCAGAAGTCAACAATGTACCTTTATGTAAACTAATATGTCACACGGCAAATATGTGTGTAATTTTCCAACGGTTTGCAACGTCTGCCTTCAGATTTTTCTCTTTTTTTTTTCATGCTTTGTGCTTTTCTGCCAGCACTCTTTCTCTTTATGCCTTTCCGATCTGGTTTTAAGTCAGAAAACTAAAACCCTCGATGAATTATGACAGACAGGGGTAACACAAAGTCAGAAAAGTTTCAAATGAGGGATGTTTATGAGCCTGTTGGTTAGCGGGAGAAATAAAAAAAAAATCGAATGAGTCCAAAACAGCTCCAGCTCACCAGGCAGAGGCCCGGTTTGCCCAGTGACCAGTTCAGCCATGACGCCTGAAAAATGAAGCATGGGATTCAATTGTCAGGTTAGTGAGACTTTTGAGTTGCACTTGCGTCGATTCTCACGCGACTGAAATCCAAAGCAGAAATGGTGCAATATAGATTCCTTAAATAATGAGCATTTATGTTTTTTGAGAGTAGAAGTAAAATGTAAAGAAAGAATGTTAAAACTTCACACAGAATGGCTTCTTCCTTCAAAGCTACAGAGCTTCTTAATTGATCACATGTCAGCGATCAATTAGGACGGCACTAAATCCAGGTGTGAACTCACTCAAGACACATGGAGGATGTATATTTTTTAATCCCGGAGAAAACGTGAAAGTGGGCTTGTGACCACAACTAAGAAGAAAACTACAGGAAAATATGTTGATAGATAAGTTTATCCACATCACACGGTCATCAATACGAGCCGAACGGATGTACTTCCCATTGTGCTTTTAATTAAAATGCACTGCAGGTGTTGCCTGTTGCTGAGACATGAAAGAAAGTTTCAACTTTAATCGCCGAGATACGGTTCCAACTGTTCTCTGCGAGGATGAAAGTGAATCAGTCCAGCAGATGAAGACACTGTTACTGTCTGCGTCTGTCATCCGGCGCCTACAACGTCACATTCGAGGCGCCTGCTTCTGATTTTGATCGCCAGAGAATTTAAAGAGATCTGAAAATGAAGATGCACGTACAACATAAAACACCATAACTTAGAAATTTGTCATCATTTAATTCATTTTAAGAAAGAGCAATATGTGACATTTCTGAGAAAACGTTGGCGTAACCAGTTTCTGTTTTGAACTTATTCAGACATGTTCAATATGAACTTGAAAAGTTTATTTCAGTAGAGTAAAACACATTGCTTAGATCAACTTCACACAGCCTTTGTTTTTGTTAATTATGAGTTTCCACGTACAATGAGTGAATTCAAAATATTTAAGATCAGAATATTAATCAATATTTTTGTGAAGTAGAAACGTGGGTTTCTTCTTTTTTTATAAAAAGTATTTAATATCTGCTAAAATTACTTCACACATAAAATATTTAGCTTTAGATTTTTTTCCTCCATCATGGGATTCATTTTTTTAGTTTTGGCACCAGCACTCTCAGTGGTTTTGCTTTGACTGTTGACGTTTGAGTGGAAAAGAGCCAGATAGTGAACTGAGAGCACGTCGGGGAAGCTGAACGCAGGTCCCAGCTGTCACTTCGGCTGTGCTTTTGCACATCGAGTACGCCGCGACCTCACCCCGTCATCCCCGCCAGTGCACACGGCATGGCCGGTCCTTATCCTCTGTTACCCTCCCAGGGGGTTAAACACACATGGTCTTTCCTTCAATCCGACTCTTGATCAGACGGATAATGACTTTGGTGAACAAGACCGGTGGAACACGGATGGCGAGCTTCAGACTTACTCTATGCAGGAAACAAATGCGTTCAATAAATATATTGATGTTGATTAAAGTATATGTCTTCAGAAAAAAACAATATCGCAGAGCATGTGTTCAACAAAGTTGCATTTATTTATTTTTACATTCTGTAAAGCAGTATGTTGAGAAAATATGGAAATATTTTAGTTTTAATGTGTGCACCATTCAGAGGAGCGGCTCTGGGTAAGGTCAGTCCTTCTTTAATGTCACACAAAATAGACAAGCCGAGCCCCTTTCTGTCAGGTATAATAGAGCAAAAGCTGACCCTGAGACTGGAAACTATTTGTGTACAGTAAATTTAGCGCATGAATAGTAATAGAGGTCGCCACTTATAAAGACAGAATGAGGCAAAGCTGCACCAACACCCTTTTATTAGCTCTAAAATGTCAGCACAAATTCAGATTCTATGAGTCTCCCTACATTTGCTTCCTTCATTTTGCTCCTTTTCCTTTTTTATATTTTATATTTTTTCCACTGGAAATGTAGCGGGATGCTCACTCTCCGGAGGCGACACAATTTCCTGCGTCGTACACTTGAGGTCCCCCAGTCAACATGCCTCCCGCTAAATTACAGTCAGACTTCCCGCCCGTTCCTGGTTGTGCTATGCATGGAGAAGGCGGTAAATGTTTGGAGGAAATGCCTGTTAAATTGGTGCATGAACATCCAAAGTGGGACCTCAGGTTTACATGAAACTCCGTTTGGAAGGGTTGCTTTCATTTTTTATTTTTTAATATCTATTATAAATATAATGCTAAGCAATTGCAAACTTTGGGAAAATACATTTTTTTTTGTAAATCTTCAAGTTGATTTTTCACAGTTTTCTCTACCTCTTATTGGGGATACATCTTACATAAATGAAAAAAAAAAAAAAAAGCTAATTGCAAAGAGCTTGAAGGGAATCAAAATACAAATCTCTCTAATAAAACCACACTTGGACTTTCAGCCACAAAAAATACCCGCACCCATAGAAAAATGTGCCAGCAGCTTCAGGTACAAGTTAGTTTTCTCAAATGGATCTGGAGTTTTAGTCGAGCTGGATAAAACCGTGATATTTTGAAACGGCAGTCAGTTTTGAACTCCCGTTAGAAAGCCAAAGGAAATAAAGAAGAGGTTTTATTTTTAGCGTCACAGCACAGTGCAGCAGGATAAAAATGGTTTTGGATTGTTCCAGCCGGAGTGGGATCATCTGAAGAGGGCTGTGGAAACGTCATGTCCTCTCAGCCCGTCATATTTGAAGAACATTTGGAATCTACGGCGTCCTACTAAAATCTGAATCAAATACGCTTCAGCAAAAAAAAAAAAAAAACGATTGAATTTTTGCATGACAGGTGTCGCGCCGAACATAATGAACGTAACACTCCGTCCTCACAGAAAGTTCCAGGGCGGGACCGTCGCCCTGCGGTCACGTTAACATGAGGTCAGTGACTGTCTCAACATGTAAACGGCCCTGGGAGAGCCCGACTGTTAGTGTCACGACGTGACGCTGACATTTAGTGACACGGCTTACAGCCACCAGAAGTATATTTCTGTCCTCAAGAGAAGGACATATTTGTGTGTTTTCTTCAGCATTAATATTATTTGCTTATTATAAACTAAAAACATCCATCAGTATGGGTCAGTAAGTAGCTTGGGCCTCCGGCGCTCAGCCATGTTGTCGATATTTAAAACTGTCCCTGCTATGTTGAAACTATAACAAGCGGCAGTCACTTTACACATTTAAGTATCTGTGTGGTTCTGCAGCTGCATGTTTCTAATTTTATTAATTTAAGTTTTGTTTTCAAAAAACACAGAGTTCTGTCATGAAATGATTCAAGCTTTTCTTTTTCTTTTTAAAAAAAAGTAAACTATTTCAACCCTTAATCTATGATAAATTATCCATCCGCAGGTCAGCATTGATTGAAAAAAAAAACTTTGGACAAGTCTGAAGTCTGGAGTTTATGGATGAGTGGCAGGAAGAAATCCATCACCGAAAGAAAACTTACGCTGCACATCATCCGGAGCCCCGACAAGGCAGTAAAACACGGCTGTGGCTGCATCATGCTTTATGGATGCTGTTCATCAGCAAGGGGAAAGGAAGCTGATCTGAACTGATGACGTGAATGAGGATGGCTGATATTTAAAAAAAAAAAAATGTCTGGAGCAGAGTCTGCTAAAAACGGTCCAAACATTTGAATGGCCTCGTCAGAGTCCAGACGTGGGTCAACTTGAGAAAATGTGGCGAATGTTTAAAACCGCCCCGAGTCGAGAGACAAAGCTCATGATCGTTCTTGCTCCTTAAAGTGGTAAAAAGCTCCAAGAAGACTTGGTCTCAAAGAATAGTGCAGCTTACATCAGCACACAGGAGCCCATGTGTTCTTGGAGTGTGGCTCACTTTCAAAACGTAGCCCGGTTTATCGTGCAGATGGCCACAGCTGTGGCACATTGGCACACGCTGCGCTCTGCTCTGGGTGACCCACCTCCCCTCCCCCCAGCGCTGGCCAGGATAAACGGTGCAGCTGTGGCGAGGCTTCGCCACACACGCCGTCGCCTCAGTCCTGTTCTCTCCGGCTCCCCGTTCTCTCACAAACACTCACAAGCTGCTCGTCTCTGGGGACGTTTCTTCATCTGTGGATTCGGAGAAAAACAAACTGCCATCAGAAAGCAACATATGGCTCGATGCTAACGGAGCACGCCTCCTGGGACCAGGACCCAGGCACTTCCACCGCCAAGGTGTTGGGTTTTGCCAAATGCACGTGGGATATTATGATGTATTTATACAGTTGTTAGCGTTGCAGCGCGTCCACACAGGTTACTTAGGGGGTTTAGCGAGCTTTTGAATCGAAAGAGCTGTGAGATACACTTGGCGGTGCAAAGATTCTCCAAACTGCTTGTGGATGTGGGCTGCGGAGGAACAATGTCAGTGTTAGAAACTCGACCTTGAGGGGAGCGTTTTCTGAAGACTTGGGAAAAGAAGGTTGCACCAATAAAAACTCAGAGACTGAAATGAATCTGTAGAAAGCAAATGCATAAACTGCAAAAAATTAAAAAAAAAGAACAAAAGTGTCAGCTCGACAAACTGGAAAAATAAAGTGAAAGCGGATAGAATGATGAACAACAGGACAAAGAGGTGACACGGAAAAAAAATAAACAGAAAGGCAAGGTAGAAAAATCACCAGAAGGCTGAGGGAAGAGACATGCACCGGCAGCTGTTAAAAGACACAAAGCATGAAATGGATTCATATTTAATATTCAGAAATATAATTTCACACTCAGTTTACAAACTCCTGCAAAGTTTTATGTGTTTGTGTTATTGCAGCTGAGAGATTTGAACAATGTCGCGTCCCTGAGATGTATTTTCTGATTGGCTCCGGATTTTTTTCACACGGATGTAAATCTAATCTTTGAATTTACAGGCCGGAATAGATTGAGTCGTGGCAGCGGGTTCTTCTGCTCACGAAGAGCGAAGGGAGAGTCTGGTGGCGAACGTTCAAGAAAATGACAATTCTTGTTCTTTCTGCCTGGAAGAAAAATAAAGAATTTGGACCCAATGACCACTGGTTAGATTTTTTTGGGGGGTCAGAAAGTTTGAAATGTTTGTTTTATTGTTCTGCCTGAACTAATAACAAATAAAGCCTCTACTCTTCAGGTCACAGTCAGTAAGCACTTACAACAGGAACCGGTTCACAAACTCCTGACTAAAGAAAATCAAACCAGAGAGCCTCTTTTAAATGGTAAATATACTACATTTAAATGCTGCCTTTTCTTGACTTACTGACCACTTAAAACCTCTTTTCACTGCAAACCAAAGCCACCCATTCACACATAACTTTTAATACAGCCTGTTTTTTTTTTTTTTTTTTTGGAAAGCCTTGCGGGTTTAATCCTTCTTTATATACAGATTCACAGTCCAACGAACGCATTACCAGCAACGGGGTCAGAGTCGGGTTTAGTCTTGCCAAAGGACACTTTGACATGTGGACAGTCTGTCTTTTGACGTCGGCTTTCTGTGGAAAGTGAGCTTTCCACACAACAACATCTAAAATCACATTGATCCCCGACTTGCAGTTAAGATGGTGGATGTTTTTCCAGGCAAAGCCCTCTGAGGGAAAGTTGACTCTACATTACGGTGTGCCAGAGTTCCCTTGATGTTTTAGTTCTTCAAATAAACTTTCGTAGGTTAGTATTTGAGGTCATTTACTACCTACCGACTGTGTTGTGATGTCAGAAGTGTTCATAAAAGAGTAGCTTGTGTGGCAGAACTATTTGGCTTTTATGGGGTTAATGACAAAGTTGAATATGATCAACTTGATTCACATCACAAAGTGTTTAAACAAATAGTTTCGACAGCAACACCACAAGATCAGATTGAACAATAATCAGGCGGTGCCTTGCTATTATTTGAAATTAGGTGGTAAAACTGTGCTTAGCTGCTTAGCGTCTATTTACCTTTAGCAAAATACGAACTTCATAAAACCACAGTGTGTGGATCAAACGGTAGCATCGCTCACATAAAGCAATAGGAGGAGATAAAACCCAGTGAAATAATTTTACTTGGCAACAGAGACAGTCTATGCTTGTATTTCAATAGATAATAAGCTAATCCGTTGTAGCAGTGGCCTCCAGCTCTTGAGTGTTTTTCCTGTTGCCACACACCTGTTTTACAGGAATGGGTCACTGACAGGACTCCGAAGCGCTTGAGGGGTTTGTTCAGTCATTAATGATCAGGTCTGCTTTAGCAGGGAAACGTCTAAAACATGCAAAACAGAGCGAGCCGTTAGGAACCGGTTTGGGGACGACCCAAGTGAAGCCGCGTCGCTTTGCACATCAAGCATCAAGCCTCCAGCTACAACAGAGTTTCCACAGGTTTTGTTTATGCTCTTTGCTTCGTGATTGTAATTTCTTTTCTTGCTCCTCTGTTTCTGTGTTGTGTTTACTTGTTCAGCCAATCAGTCCTATTAGCCACCCCCACTCCCACTCCCACACATGCCTCCATCTAGGTTACTTCTCGGCTCTTCCCACTCGGTAATTATTCCCCCTTGGTCTTCATTCCTGCAATTATTCTTCCTACAATAGATAAATACCCCTCGGTTTATTAGGTTGTTCTACTTTGCTTCACCTTAACCTCACCAAATAACCACTGGAGCTTGGATTTGAAGGAGAGAGCAGAGTTCGCTGCCTAAAAATAAAATTCAGGGCCACATCCGCACTTTCGGCATGAACTAATTCAGAGGAGACGTTCACATGCTAAATGTGAATTTGGACTTTTTATATTTGGTTATTTAACCCACCCCCCCAAGCTAAAATAAAGACAAATATGTTTGGATTGGAAAGTGAAGATAATACTTTGTTGCACTAAAATTTCAGCAGGAACAAAAATTCAATGGGTCAGTGATTCATTCAAACGATTAGTTGGACTGAAATATTGTTTGGTTTCTAACGATGCTTGACGACACCGACGCAGAGGAAAGACAAATGTTTCACGATTGCTCAGACAAATCAATCTTATTTTAGTTCACTACTTTTTGTTGCTGTTTAGGTCAAACACAGCACAATAAATGTTACATTTGGGCTCATGTTTTTTTTTTTTTTATATATATATATAGATATTGCTATGACCTATTAGAGAATGAGAAAACATAATCAAAAAGCGAAAACTGCCCATTTTCAGTCACTGACTCCGGCTAATGCTCTGCTTTAGTTGCTACAGAATCTGTGCTCGCTGTTTTCAAAGTGAATCTGGTTCACTGCTGTGGTGCGAAGCCTACATATTGCGTTTCATCCGACATGAAAAATTTAGAACATGTTATATCACCATGCAGCCCACAGAGACGGGGAATTTCTGAGCAAACTCGCTTTTTTGTTTCATAATGCACATATAATTCTGGTTATTATCTCTCTTAAGTCACTCACTGAGGCAACATACAAGAGTGTGTGTGTGTTTTAACACTGTTACGACACATACATAGAAACATAAAAGCACACACAGTCACGGTTGAAGCAAAGGATTCAGAAAAAAAATAATAAAAAGCCCACTGCTGTAACGTCTCTTCTCTCATCTGGTTTTGCGTTTTATGTCAAACGAACAGATGATACTAATAGAAGGCGTAACCTCAAAGACCCTCTCCTTCCCAGCACAGACGTCTCGGCACATGATATATTCCCACCTGGTGGAGAAACCAATGAGGAAAAGTGAAGGGATGGCACTGTCTTATCTGACTTCTGAAGACCTTCATCTTGCTCCCACTTGCCTTTCTACTTCCTCCCACTCGCCTGATTTGATCTTTACAGTGGTGCAGCAGAGAAATAAAGGGAGAGGTATGCGTTATTCTGTGTTAACAATGTGTGCCAAAGTTTTCCAATAAACCCACCCGTACTCGGTGAATCCCCTCGATGCTGTTCTCAGATGAGTCCGTTTGCTTTACGGACGTCTTTCTCTTTCACTAGTAGCTAACATGAGTTCATTCTGTTTGTATGTGCTGAAACCGGCTTGTCTCTATTCATCATTTTGTTAGAGTGTGCATTCCTATTTGTAATGGGAATATTTTTAGGCTGAAAAATATTCTCATTTTGTTTTGTTTTAAGCTCAGTTTTTGTTGCAACTGGTATTACACTCTAGTGACGGGGAATTTGTCTCTTTTCAGAGACCCAGCTTTTGTTTGTTATCATTTGCAGCCCAATTTTTTAGCAAACAGGGATGTTTTATATCATAAATCTTTTCACATTCAACGTTTCCTAAGTGAAATACTTCATATTTGTTCTTTTACGAAAGACCTTCGAAAGACATTCTTGTGTTTTAATAACACTTTGAGCAAATTTTTAAGTTTTAACAAAAACAAACAAAAATCTGCGAGACAAATCAATAATAATAATTTATTATTACATAAAATCTTAAATTCTTTACAGGTGCTAGTTATATTTATAAGTTTTTGCAACCCACAAATATAACTTCCATCTTCATAAAATGAAAGCAAAAACGGAATCGCATCAGGTTTGAGCAAACGTGGGATTTCTCGCGTTTGCTTTGGTTGTATCCACTCACGGTGGCCTGTGCCACAGTTCACTTCCTGCTTTTGGACCGGTCTCCAGTCCGTTTGCGTCCACATATGCATCCGAACTGCACCAGAATTCAGTCAACTTCAGTCAAACCGAGACGAAGGTTTTTAGGTGGATCAGAGTTCGATCGCGCATGCACAACTTGTCCAAACAAAGCTATGAAGTGACGATCGATAAAAGCGGGCTATGCACCCTTGTAGGCCTAAAATAACAAATATGCATCTCGTGTGTTGTGTGTATTTTTGATTATAGAGTATGATTTTGACATTTGTTGAAAAGCCATTGTGAGTCCTCTTCTTTAAAAAAGGGCAAAGACGGTGGGGAGGCGCTAACACCAAGGCAACCACAGCTGCATGAAGGCTTTCCACACACGAGACGGCAAGTACTATAACAGCAGCAGGAATTCAGAACATCATGAGGATTTACGCTGCGATTTGACAGGCGGCCATGAAGAGAATCCTAATAATCTTGTCAAGAGACATGATGGGAAGCAGCCACTAATATATGAGCTAAAACAACAGAAAGACGCGTCAACTAACTGAGCAGCAGAGGAACTACAAGACTGGTAGGTTGTGTGTCAAATTAGTTTTCTGTGCTGGCTCCAACATTTTCCTAGATCATTTAAATTACTAACTTAATACAGTCACAACAGCTGAATATTAACATAAATAGCTACTGACATCAAATCTACTGGAAAGTGCGTCAGTAAGATGCATTTATCACCACAGAGCTGTTTTTTTTTTCTAATTAATGTATCACCCCTTCGCCACTTAGTGCCCCTATTTCGCAGCCACGTTTTTCCACTTTGTCGCTCCCCACTTGGTGTTTATTCCAAAGATAACAAGACAGATTGTTTACATCTGCGTGTATGCATGAATTATGTACAGACTACATGTGTAACAGGGATGTGTGGAGCAGCCAAAGCTAAAACTGGAGCTGACACTGAGTTGTGTTTGTACTCTGCTAGTGTAAACACCTAGTTTTTTTTTAGTTTTTTAAATTTTAAATTTTTTTTTTCTATTTACTTAAATCCGTGACAACTAACAGTGTCATGTAGCGAGACCCCATTGAAGTTACATGGAAACAAGCTGTAAAAAAATCAGGGTTTGGTTTAGACCTGCACTCTAAAGATTTGTGACTTGTCCTGACTCATACTGTAGCCTCATGAATAATATGGTTGTCATGTAATCCGGGGTGAAAGTCAGCCAGTGAGTAAACCACAGACCACAGAGTTGTGAGGGATGTGTGTGGTTCTGTTGCAGAAAGAATAAAAAGAGCATTTTATTTATTAACTGGGGAGATTAGCTGACTGTCGGTGCGTGTGGCTTCATAGCAGCGAGTTTCGTTTTGATATATATTTTTTTTATATCTATCATCACTTCCTGTTCGACTCATTAAAAGCACATCCTCTTTATTTCATAATTCAAATTGCAATAAAAAAACATTTTTACAACTGATAACAGATTTAAATGTACTGAGTGCATGATTTTCAGAAAACAAACAGTAAAAAACATAATGTTTCTTCATGAAAATAAATGCACATATGTCATTATGTTGATAATTACAGAATGAGACATTGTTATTTTTCAGAGTGATTCACACTTCAATGTGCTGAAGTAAATGTTCTGAAATTGATTTTTGTTCAAAGTTAAACAAGGACAAACCTCAAATCAATCAATCAATCAATCAATCAATCAATCAATCAATCAATCAATCAATCAATCAATCAATCAATCAATCAATCAATCAATCAATCGGTTAAATTTGATCTGTCTAGCATCTTTCAGCAACAAGGCATTTCAAAGTGTTTTACAAAATGCAAAGTCATAGAACACAGTCAGCAATTAAAACATTACATTTTGTCAAGAGCCGTCGTTACGCAACGGATTGTCGATCAATTTTGCATCGATTATGTTTCAAAAGCATCTCTAACCCGGCAGGTTTTATTCCGGATTTAAAGCCTCTCAGTGTTTCTGCTGTTTTACAGGTTTCTGGAAGTTTGTTCCAGATTTGTGGCGAATAGAAGCTGAATGCTGCTTCTCCATGTTTGGTTCTGGTTCTGGGGATGAACCAGACAGAACCAGAGCAGAACCAGAACCAGAACAAGAACACATGGCAACAGCAGATCTTTAACGTATTTTGGTGCTAAGCCGTAGAGTTTTATGAACTAGTAACAGTTCATGGCCGGTATTCATAATGTGTAGCAATGCAGAGTTGTATAACAGAATGCCCTCCCAATAACAGGAAATTAAATTCACACATTCATAACTTGAACTGAACTTGAGAAAGAAAGAAATTAGATTTGATTTGAAAACTTGTTCACTCCCAAACACACAATTAATGATACGTTGAGTTTTGGTCAGGTATACCCTACCAAAACTTTTCTAAGTATTTTTTCAAGTATTACAAACTCTTGCATGATGGTGTATTTATTACTTGTGTAGTCCTGTTTATCATTGACAGCACATCTGTCAAACTTAAGACCTGAGGGCCAAATCTGGGCCGCCGCAGCTTTTTCTGTGTCCCTCCAGGCTACAAATTACTTCAATAAGTCACCCACGCTTCTCACAAAACTTCAAAATTCACACAAAGTCAACAAATCCCCACTTTTATTTCTGATTTTAGTGTCAAAAACATTGGGTTTAACTGACTGCTGCCTTAGCCTTACAAGTCCTTAGTCCGTGATTGAAAGGCAAAGTGATTTAAAGTCACATTTAACATCATATATTAGTGCAAAAAGCATACAAATCCTTTCCAAATATTTCTAAATTAGCAAGGTTTCCCCCAGAAGACCTGCTAAGCCTGGTGGTTGGGTGTGAGGGCGGTCGTCCATCCAGCAGCCCGTCGTGTTTTTGAGTCAAAAAATGTTTAAAGTTGACAGAAAATTTTAAAATATCACTTGATAATTATGCGTTATTGAAAGACAGGGAGATTAGTACCTGTACACCAACTCTAAAGTCTTAACAAATGTAAAGATTTTAAAAGGACTTAAAAAATAAGCCATGCTTAGCCTGGTGTGGGCACAAGAAAAGCCTGTTGACCCGCCAGGCTTATCATACAACCCTGTCTGGCATCACAAAATATGTGATTTTGATCACAAAAAATCTGGCACAACAGCTATTTATGAATATTTTAACAGTTTAATGGATTTTATCAATACCTTCTGACACAACAGGTCGTTTAATAATATCCAGATTTTTGATATGGCCCAAAATGAAAGTGAGTTTGACCCCCCCCTGATTTACAGCAATTATTACTACATACTACAAAACTCTGTGACGTCGTCAGCCAGACCTCTGAAAAACCTTCTAAACTCTAGCAATTACCTCCTTTAGAAGTTACTCGTTTCTATAAAGTGCAGGTTATTACAACAACTCATTCTAAACTTTAAATATACAACCGTAATACTATTTAGGACGTGATTGTGTGGTAATGTTTGTCCACAGAAGGAAGACTGAGTCGTTGTCTCCAGGGCTACATTCTGCACTGATGACTCAAACTCACATGCTGATCTCCCAGAAGTCATTTCCTTGCTTTGCATAAACCAATAATGTAATGGGGGAAATGTAATTCCCCAATGAACACTGAACATGAATAATTTAAAACAATACAGATGAAACGCATCTCAAAGTATTAAAGTCTTTCCAATCGAAGTCCATAAAAGAATGTAATCACAGCACATTAATGTAATGTTGCAGAATCCCCTTTACAAATGAGACGAGTTGCTTGCAGATGCAGGTATATCACTTCAATCTAATAAGAGCTCAGACTGGGCATGTTTTATGTATTTCAGATGGATGGAAGCTGGTTGATGAAGAACAGAAGAACAGATCTGCAGCTTAAGTTTCATCTTCTTGTGAAGTTCAATGATGATCTCATGTTTTTGTGGGTTTTTTTTAAATCTGAATTATGAATTTTTGTCTTTTTTCCATTGATCTTGACCTGATTTATATATATATAATATAGATCATGAGGTCAAACTCAGTTTCTTCTGAATGTTCTTAAAGGGCCGGTTGTGTCACAATGTATTGATAAAGCTCATTAAACTGTTGAAATATTAATAAATAGTTGCTTTAAATACGTGTTTCTTAAAATTAAATGATACTGAGCATCTTTTCACATTGATCAATCCTCCAGGATTGTGTGATTGTTTTTGTGTGATTTTTTTTTTGTGCAATCCAAATCACATATTTTTCGCCGTTGATTTATAAATATTTGTAAGAAATGTTTATGATATTTGCATTGATGTAACGTTCTATGAATCACCTTATCAAGTTGATCAAAAACCCAATGTCATTGATCAATTTTGAGAAAAATCTGTGGTGAAATCAGAAAGAAATTGTGGGGATCTTTTTATTTTTGTGTAAATTTAACAGCAACAACAAAAACAAAACAAAACAGGGACTTATTGATGTCATCTGGAGTCATGCGGGCCACATAAAAAGCTACGGCGGCCCAGATTTGGCCCCCAGGCCTTGAGTTTGACACATGTGGCTAAGCTAAATGAGAGAGATTCCTCAACCAGACCCAATGAATGAATGAAGTCCTGATAAGGTTGCTATACTCTGAATTGTGGGTAAAGGTGGCGTCAATTTGACATTTAACTTCTTTCGACACCACAGGCGAAAGGTGACCCCAACAAAAATATCATCCTGGTGCAGGGGGAAAGTGTGTGTTAGGGATGTGCATGTACGGTAGATAACATTATGAAATGGCTCAGCGTGATATTTGCAACTGCAGCTGCTATCTGCCAAGGCTGGCACAGCGGAGTGCGTGCCTCGGGTCAAATGTCAATTTGCGGGTAGATGTTTTAAATATAATGTCCACCGTTAGAGCTCCACCGCAGAAATATGGTGCAAATGTACTCAGTGCATCTCAATAAATTAGAATATTGGCTAAAAGTGCAATGTTTGTTGGCAGTCACCTCAGAAAATGAAACTCATGCATTATATAGAAGCAACGATTATGTCTCACAGACGAGGGAAAATCCAAAATCCAGTGTCTCAGAAAATTAGAATACTATAAAAATAAGGTAATTATTGGAAACACAGTCTAGTCAGCTAATGAACTCAGAACTAATCAAGACCCACAAACAAAACAAAGTCATAAACTAAAGTCAAGAGATATTATTTTGTCAAAGATGCAGCTTTTTGTGTGCTGAGCTCCGTAGTCCGGAAAATACGGTACTGCAAACATTTGTGCCTGCCACCACAGCTGTCCACTACTCTCATTGAAAATAATGAGTTTCAACAAGCCTCACATTACCGCTAAAATACCAGACCCAACGGAAAAGCAGAGCTTCATTGGAAATCATTAGAAATATTAAGCAGCAAAGATATCCAGCGAGATCCTGAGCTCTCGTCTTTTCCGTGTGCACGTTCTGTTCGGCGTATCCGGCCCGTCACCAGGCCTCAGTGTGACCAGCTGAGTTTGGGCACGTCGGGCACATCCTGAGGGAGACCGCCGAGGTCGAGTCTGGAAGGGGGAATGTACATCAGCTGGATGCTAATCGGCCGACTCACCTTCACAAAGCTCCCCGCTGGGATGGGCGAGGGGGAAAGACAGAAAAATATCCTACTGTGAGTGATTAGGTTAATGAAATAGAAACAATGGAGTTAAAGGACAAGGAAAGGTGGCCCTGAGGCAAATAGGTTTAGAGGAGAACCGGACCAATTGCTGAGACGGTTTCAGAGGAGAGCGTCGGGAACGCAGATTGGCAGAGAAGAAATGAGAGCCAGGATTCACTGTCAGTCGGTGAAAGAAATGTCCTTTCCGTTTCTACAAACTGCTGGGAGGTTAATGAACAAAGTGCTGTCGTGGAAAAGTTTTAAAGCCGTCTCCTTTTTTACTCACTAGCCGTATAGTAACGTCTCCAACAAAGCCTTTTTTTTTTTTTTTAAAGCTTTTGGGATCAGAAACTGATGTAAGTCTCAAAAGTCTGCAGCACTGGCAAGTACAAAATGTAAGTGTGGAGTTAATTTGTAATCTATAATCTATCAATTTTTGCACAAAAAAAAAAAAAATCAGAAAAAGTCATAAAGCGACAACCTTTATTTGAATTTTCCAATACATCTTTACTGCCCTGCTATTAGGCAAGGAAGAGAGGCAGCAGCATCATCCCTTCAGTTTGTTTTTCCATCTACAATTTCAAAAAGATTGTTTTGCGATACATGTTGGCTCATTTTAAAGGAAATTAGGTGCAGTTGCCAAAGAAAACAGGTGTGAATAGTTTTTCTACCAGTCGGAAGCGTCATGTATCTGATCTGGAGCAGCACCAGAGTGATTCAACGGGGAACACGTGAAATATCATCAACGATCTTGAAGATTTCAATCCAAGTTCTGCAGGAAAAAAAAACAGCAAAAGCACGTCAAATATCAGCCTGAATAATGCAAAAGGTTTGTTTTGTGAAGAGTTCTGGGGAATAAAAAAAACCCAAAAGCTGAACGTGCCAGGTTTATAAAGACATGCAATAAAACACCAAAGAAATGAAGAGTTTCCTTTGTGGGGGCGAATAAAGAAACTTAAAGACAAAGAGTCATCTTTCTCAGTCTTTGTTAAATGAAATTTCCATAACACGGAGTAAAGTTATGATGCTTTTTAAATACATTCACATCCTGAGTGACTTGGTTTCGATGATCAAATACAGAAAACTTAAAAAAAAAGAAGACATATTTCAGTTTCAAGACTTTCTTTGAGGAGATGAATAAATCTCAATGCAGCGAATCTCGTGATTATTCGTTCAGGCAGGAGCTTTATCAGACAAAACAGTCGTAACGTCACTTTGCTGCCATCAACACACTTTATACGAAGGATTTTCTTCCTGCTCCCGGGTAAGAACTATCTCCAGGTGATCTACTGCTGACACGTGAGACGGTAAACATTAAGTGGCTGAAGTCCACAGGTGCATCCACAGCATTTATCACTCATCTCTATGGAGGACTTTCACTCCTTCCACCAGGACAAGAAAAATGTCTGATTTATATTCCAGGGACTCGGCTTGCTTTCGACAACACAAACATTCTCTTGTTCAACCTTGTAATTTTTTTTTTCCATGGCGGATAAAAGCTTTCCTCAAGGTGCCCGGAAAAGGACACCTCTGTTTAAATTGTGTTGCAGGCGATGAGGTGTGTTTGATTGCCAGCGCCGTCGGTTTGGCTGCAGCCTCGAAGCGTTGTTGGAATCGGGCTGCTGACTGAGACGGCGTCCTCCAATTGGGTGACATAAGACGCCTCAGGAAAGGCGTTTTTCTCTGCCGGCTAATTTTATTCTCTGTTATTGTTCTGAAAAGTAAAAAAAAAAAACCTCCTTAAGAACTTTGTGATTTAATAAATTTACTGACAAGACATTGTTTAATCCCTTTGCTTCTCTTCACGTTGGCATTTTTAACCAGGAAACTGCTAGTTGATCTGATTGATGAAGATGATTTAGCAGCTCAGATGCAGTGAGTTGGATAAATTACCTTTTTATCTGCTATTATAATCAACCCATGTGTTAAAGGATCTTTTCCAGCCAGTTTATGGCTCAATCAAAGGACGATGTTACCTTCAGTTGTTATGAAAACCCTACATATATTAAATGTGACTCTACCTCTTTAAGGCAGTCGCCAAAAGCCCCAGGTGTTGGTCTTCTCTTTTAGAAATCTTTGCCCCACTTTTGTTTTCTTTCCACTCTAAGAAGTACGCACTTTGGTTTTGGATATGCCGAATGTATTTTGTAGCCACCGGCAGCAAGTTTTTTTCATCCAGTGCGAGTAATGTAAAAGCGATCGGATTCAGATTAGAGGTCCAAGAGATCATTTACTGGAAGGTTTCAAAGAAATGTCTTTCTGTCTGTTCCTTAATGGGAAGCACTACGTCTTCTGAAACTTTTGAAGCGAATGTTAAAGAGCCCTAATGAGAAGCAAATCGACTTCCTTTTTGTCGTTTTTATACCTGCGTTTGAATAAATGGAAAAACGAAACATGCAGAAACTCCTGTCTGTTACCTTTGATTATCTTTCACATCAGATTTAGTTTCTTCCTAAGAAACACTTAAAGTGAACCAAAAAAAAACAAAAAAACAGCAAAGATAATAAACCTGCAAGAAATCTCTGTTCTAGTAAATATTACGACTCAAGGTGAAAATAAAGATGTTTTCCAGGCAGAATTTGAACATGTTTAAACCACAGAAGCAACTGCGTTTCTCTCTGCAGCCACCAGCTCCTTCCATCACAGCAAGAGGAAGAAAAGACAACAGAGGGGGAAACTACTGGAATAGAAAAAGTAAAAAAAAAAAACACTCAGTGATTCACCTCACGCTGCAGAGGAGTCCTGACCCAGAATTCCCACATAAACCAACTCCATCACTCATAAACACTTTCACCGTGTCTCAGCGAGGGCCTTTTGATCCGATAGAAAAAAACAAAACACACACACACATCATGCGTTCAGCCAAAACAAAGAGCGTCAAGGACTGGCCTCAAGAGGTTAGAGGTCACGGCTTCCTATTAATGCCAGAGACGAAACTAATGATAGGAAAATCATTTTTTTCAGGCTAAGAAAGGGAATAGCAAGGCCAAGATTTTTCTTTCTCCTTCCTCCGAAATGTTTTTCTTTGTGTATTTGTCTTGGAGACTGAACGCGGGGCGTAAAGTAAACTAACACCAGTCCACCCCCAAGCAACCTCTCAGTGCACCATCAAGAAAGTGTGAAATATAATTGGACACCTGCACCCAAGAAGCACCAAAAATAACTTTCAGTGTGTTTACACCAGATTTGGGAGGGGGGCTGAGTAGTTGGGGCCAGAATATCACTGTTAGCCTTTGTTTGACTATTTGGCTGTTCATTACTCATGTCTGATTGCGTTGCCACTTCCACAGCACAGGAATACAAATGCAGCCGTTCCTGCTTCCCGAAAGCTGGAAGGAATTTCAAGTGATATCAATGGTGGAAACTTCTAAAAGGCCCAAGATGAATCACTTCCAGACTTTTCCCACCTTTAATGTGAAATATGTGTTGCCTAATTTGGCTGGAGAAACTCACAAATGTGTTGGATCAAAACTTTAATCGATGTAAAGGCGGAAAATGGTCGCGGTGACGGGATTGACCCCTTAGGAAAAGGTGCCGTCCCTGAATAAACTTTTATTTACTTTATAAATAAATGAATGTCTTTTTCACTCATCCACTTAACCAGGGGGCTCAAACCTGGTTTATCAGTTCATTAATCTAAGTGGGTTTTTTTTCTTTTTTTTTCACTTTCTCTTTCTGCCTGAGGTCACCTGGTCATGTGTTGCCATGGAAACGTGCCCAGGAGCAGGACTGACAAGAAACTGCTCTGTTCAATCAGCTTCACTTGGAGAGAGAGAGAGAGAAAAAAAAGCTGAGATGACCTGGATTGTCTTTGGGTTTTGTTTTCTGCTTGATTTTGAACTTTGAGTAAAATGTGAGTCTAGATTTTCTAGAAATTTTGTCAAACTGTGTGAGACGTGCTGGGTCTGGAAATGTTTCTTCCTTTGCTTGTTGAATCAATGACCCTCCGCTGTTAAAGATGTAAGAAGAATCATTTTTGAAATACACATAAAAAATAATAAAAAAAAGAAAAAATCAAAAATCTGCAACCTTGGATCCTCTGCAGTTTCTTATTTTGCTGCTTTTTTTTATTTTTTACCTAAATACCAACTAATCTGAAGCTCTCAAAAACACACATTTGCAAAAGAAATGCAAGCAATATTGTTGAAATACATGTTGATTTAATTCTGCCAATCATACGGAGCTCTTTGTCTATTTTGTCATCATTTTTGTTTTGCTTCTAACTTATTAAATAAAATGGAATAGTCACAATTTACAGCAATGAAAACAAAGCAGCTGAATATTAGTAATATTTTGAGAAATTTACATAAATATGGACTTACTTTCTGTCTCTCAATAATACTACAAAAAATAACAAATAGGAGCAAATCAAGAAAATAATTTCTTGACCAGAAGAAAGTATTTACTCTTCAAAATGTTTAAATTTAGAATAACTTTACTGAAGCCTCGTTCGCTGGTAGTTTTGAAGAACTGCTGCAAGAGTTTAACAGCCAAGGTGCTCTGCTTTTCACCCTCCGATTTTCTTTTTTGTCCTTTCGTGTCCTTTCTCTTTCATTTTCGATTTTAAACGACATGCAATTATCTCCTAAGTGAACCGTGAATTTTAATGACTCCTGCCAGGGAACAGAAATATGGAGAAGCAGCAAATCTCTTAAGAACTGAGGCATTTCAAAAGGAGCGGACGAAGGAGCGGCTTTGTTTGTCCGTGTGTCCACTTCTATTTACAGTTCGGCCCAATCAATAGTTGCTCCGGGCCGTGAAAACCTCACTGAACCAGATCTACATCTCCACCTCTTGCCTCTGGAGACCCGGCGAAAGCTCTCGGCACACAATTAAAATTTCACACTTGATTGCATCTCACGGACTGTCAATATTGTTAAATGAATAACATTCAAGTTTAAAGGTATACATAAAGTTAAGGACACCAGAAATGTTCAGGGAAAAATAATTACTTATTTTCTAAAAGTACAAATATGAAGAGAAAAGGACTTCCCTGCCCCGCTGTTGGTTAGATCCTTAACAATTTAATATTGTCAGAACCTAAATTTACTCCAACGTCTTAAAAATCCGGACTTTGCATCGATTAGTTACGTCAATCTACAGCAACTATTTTTTACCTGAACATACTAAATGACCGAGATCATCCCATCAATGGATTTCTTCTTCCCTGATGGGAGGAGCATAACTCCAGATGTCAGTGACACGATTCGTCGGGCTCAAATTGACAAAGAGTGGCTCAGCTCGAGATTATCAATTAACTGTGGACTAGTTAAAATGTTCAAGGAACAATCCGTACCACCAACAGGAACCGATGGATTCTGCATCTTTGAAGATGATTCTCATTTTATTCCTTTTTTCTCTGTTTACGCACTAAAGCATAAACTCTTTTGCAGTCTTTCACCATATAGAGTTTGAGTAACATTTGGTGTGATTTCATCACACGGGCAGCGTTTCATAACGCTAAACATTAATTTAGATCATAGACGTCCGCTCTCACAGGGAGTAATCTCTACCAATACTGAGGGTGTTCAGACAGTCGCCTTAAATATTGTAAGAGATTGGGAGAGTTTATTGGACAAAAAAGTGCTGTAGTTGGAGGATAAAGCGAGGACACGGGAAGATCCTCGACCCAGATTATAGTCCATAATCTGGTAGCTTCAGACAGCACCTAAAATGGAAGACTGAAAAAAAAAACAGTTTCATTTTGTGATAAGAAAAAGTTTCATCTGGCCAATCCTGATGGCTTCCATTACTTTTCCCACTTAGCCACAGCGGCGACCCGTCACTTAACCCCAAGTTGCACACCGATCTGGGCATCGGTGCATGAATATGTGCGCGCATTTGTGAGGGAGGTTAGGTGAATACGGCTTATTTACAACAAACGTTATACAAATTCGATCCGTTGACCGTCTGCGATTGTTACGAGCAAGACAAGAATATCCCGCTGGGGATGTTTTCTCCACATCTTAGTGGAGGAAGATTGTTATTACAAAACAAGTCTGAAAAAGAGACTAAAGAGAATCTAAGCTTTATACTAATCTTTGTGCCACTTTTAAGCTTCTATTACCATCTCAGTTGTAAGTGACTTGAGTCGGTAGAGAAAAGGGTAGATTTAAGCTTCTGCAGAATATCTCGTGGCTTGGCGGAAAGCAAATCTCCTGATTTTCATGCTGCTGCTTTGTAGCAGTGCAGCCAAGCTCAAGCACACCTCACTGCAGAAGAAATGACTACTTGCAGTTTCTGCTAATTAAGAAGCCAAAGTTGAAATCCTCTTGCCAGTCATTCACACCATTAGGGAATGTTGCGTATTTGCTTTGCGTTCTTTACTTTCTTCCAACTAAATAACCAAACAGTTGGCGATCAGATACTGGCAACCCTGTTTATCCTGTGTGGCAAGAAGAGAAAGCGACATCTGCAAACACAGAAACCGTGACACAGCAAACACTGTGTATGCTTCGGTACCAAAGAACTGCCACATGTATGACAAGACCCTGAAATCTGGGATCCTCTTTCCTTGTTTTGTTTTTCTTCAGCCAGCAGAAGGTTTAGTCCTCTGGGAGCAGAGTTGGCTCAGGATGGCTGCTTTGTTCTCCTCCAACATGACAAAATTGCAGCGCTGCAGCTGCAGTGCACTAATCTGTGTCTTTCTGACCAAAACAAAAAAGAGAGCGAGGGTCCGTGTCGCACGACGTGACACGATCCCCCAGATCTGTCGACGGATTTCAAATTCATTTGACCGGCCTTGTAAATCTCATTTCGCTTGCGCCACGCCGCGGAGACGACATTCCAGCGCGCGTCTCGCCGCAGTCCGTGACTAAAAACAAACAGAATAAAGCCAAGTGAATTTTCAGAGTTGTCAGCCTCAGATAAGTGCAGAAGACAGGTTCGCTGTGATGCAAGGTGAATTTCGTGGAGGCATCAAAGAGGCACGGCTTGTACAGCTGAAACCTGAATCTGCAGAGCTTGTCAGAGCCTTGGCGCCGGTACATTTTTCAACTGATTTCCAGCCAGATGGGAGGTTGAGCCACATGGTGAAAATATATCAGCACAGCAAAAAGCTATCTCGCGTGATAGATGGAGGATTTTCACACAAATTCATCATCTGTCTGCATCCATCTCCCCGTCTTACTGTTTTGGCAAATTCAACAACAGACAGAGATAATTAATTGGTCTAACTTCTCATCGTTATGCAAAGAGGTGCTTTGGTGCTGCGTTCTGGGCTCCACTGCACAAATGTGTGGAATCAAAAGCGGAACGTGGCGCGGGAACAGACGAAACGAAATGGCCGCTGAAATGGCGGAATTGGAGTTTTACATGGCTTAACGCTGATTTCTATCTGAGCTGCATGTTGCTGCAGCTGTTAGCGTTGATGCTTCACAGGACGAAGGTCCAAGGTTTCTGTTCTGGCCAAGGCATTTCTCCATGGAGTCATAAAACAATCCGTGAAAGGTCGTCGGCTTGATGGTACATAACAGCCTCATTTTGGTGATGAAAGTGATCCGAATGCCTTCGACAAACATAAGTGATGCCCTGGTAAATCGTGAATTAACCACATTTTTAAACTCAGTTCCAGTACACACACCAAGACCTGATTCACTGCCTGAACTGACGGATGAAGAAATCACTTATATAGAAGCTGCTTGACAACACGAAGCAGGTAAAAGTCTGGATTTCCACCATAAAGATATCAGTTGTAGTTGAAATATTCTCAGTGTAGATGAGTTGAAAATATTGAGTGAAAAAGAGCGGATCAGCGATTTAAAGGACTTTTAAGCAGTTATTACAGATACATCAAAATAGTAGAAAAATAGGTGAGATTTAAATGAAATCTATTCTCACACCTTGTATCTTTGAGACATGTGAGCTACTCCTAAGCTAACCCATTCAGCTTCTTTGTCAAAACTTTATTTAGACATTTTTGGCCATTCACATTGGGTGTTTGAAGGGTTACAAATCTGTAATAATTGGGATTTCATCGCTGCTCGTAAGCGGTCTGAGATGAGCGAGCGCCGGATGGGGGCGGATCCTCGTGGCATTGCACAGTCGAGACGCAGTGATGAGAAAAGGTCATTTGTGCTAATGCAACTTTTTTTTTTTACTCTGCGTGAGAGATGTCAGCGCTGATAGATGATTCAAAGGTCAGCCGTGTCGCCACGCCCCGATTGTCCTGTAGGGGGATGCAAAACCGTCCTCCATTATTTTTTTTTCTGCCCTTCATCAGGGAACAGGCGATGGCGAAAGGCTCATCTTGTGGGCGGCCTGGACCTGGGTGGAGCTCTCTCTCTCTCTCTCTCTCTCTCTCTCTCTTTCTCTCTCTATCTATCGCACATGATGGAATAACCTCACCTGCAACCTCACTGATGATGTTAAGTCCCTGACTGAGAGGTCAACGCAGCGGCGTTGAGGAATCCTGTGCGTCTAACTTTCATTTATTCTCTCGCCGACTCCGGTGACCTTCCCGGGAAAACTTCCTCCTCGTTTGATCAGCATCAAATACTTCCACTCTAATGAAAAAGCCTCTTGGATTCGCACACACGTGTGACGCCCGCTCGGATAAACACACAGTTCATACAAATGAATCGCCCACTTGGTATGCACAGGAGCAGCAATGATTATTGAGCAGGTTTGTAGGCATTATGCTCACATCTGTCCAGTAAACAGAGCTCATGAAATCCCTTTGTGTCAATTAGTATTTTGAAAGCATCCAGATCCAGCGTTGTGCTTTATTTACAGTCTTGAATTAATTAAGTTACACACTACTGAGAGAGAGATGCAAATATGAATAAAATGCACCAAAAACAAATAATGAAGTGACTGTTTGCCTGAAAGAAGTTGCTCGTGAAGGTGTTTTGACCAGGCAACCCAGCAGCAAAGACAGAAAGCCGAGTAACGTGACTTCATCGAGTTTCTGATTTAATGACATCGTCTCGACTTCATGACTTTATGGAAGACTTTGGACTTGACTTGGATTTCCACACCAATGGCTTATGACTTGCCTTGGACTTGAACCGCTGACTTGAAGAGACTTGTTATCTTACATCAAACAGAATGTGTGTTGCAAAAGGAAAAGTGCCGGGCACACAACCGTGGAGCCATGCCAGGCTCACAATCCCGCTGAGGCCCCCCGCTGTTTGCCAATAATTCCTTTTCTTGTTACAAGAACCACGCTGCATCTGCTTCGCTCTCTACCTGCACTCTTTCTATATCCTACCATGACGGCAAAACCACGGATTTTGGTAGAAAAAATAATAATAATAACATAAAGAAAGGCTTTTCTATCATGTAAACAATAGGTAACTCTGAACCACGTTGTTCAGGCACTTTCAGTGAGGTTTTAAATCTAGGCAGTGTCTCAGACAGAGAGACGGTAATTTGAGGGCTGCAAGCGGCCATTCAATGTTAGTGCAGGAAGCCAGAGCTGCCTGGGGTATGTGGGTATTGTGTTTGGTGATGGGCCCAAGAAAAGACAGAGAACAACAAGGATCTCTGGTTATTTTCATTCTTTCTTCCCTGAAAGAATGAAACTAAAGAAAAGCAAAAAGTATCATTTTTCATATCTCCTCTTTTCTGTCTTTACTATTTTGACTTAATCAATACATCAGAAATCCAATCCATGCAATGCTCCAGTGTGACAGTTTTGTGTATTTATTAAATTATTTACTATCCCCCATGCCAATCTGTAAAATGCAACAACAGTTTTCTCTGTTCTATGTTTTATTACTTATACATGGTGGGCCATGGTAATAAGCTGCTTGACAACACAAAGCAGGTAAAAGTTTGGTAAAAAATACACATTTTATGTTGGACACTTGTTTTTATTTTTGTGGGACTCTGTGTAATCGCTACACTTCTTGGACATGGTTACGTCCACTTTGTTGTTGATCTGCAAAGTTTTCTGAAACGTGCAAATAAGTTTTGCCACAGTGTCGTGTGTGTGATGCTCCATGTTTTCTGTTGGAGTTTCGTGCAACCAGGCGATGCAGCCACCAGTATCATTTCAATGCTTTGCTCTTTTGTCAAACACATCTTCTTGCATATTTGAAATATAAAAGAAATATACATTTTACATTCTCCTGTGTATGGAAACTTACGGCCCACCCTGGAGATTTCTTGAATCGGTTTGAGTCTCATAAAATTCTCATAAACTGACGGAGCAGAGAAAAAAAATACACGCAGTTTGTTTCCGCAGAGTACAACGTGATTGAAAGCAAATAAATACATTCGCTTTAGAAAAACATGTGAGCTGAAAACTAGAATAGAAAGGCAACAATACATAGCTTCCTTTCAAAGTGTAAATTTACACAAAGACAGATTGATCAACATTAGACAGTAATACATGGTGGTGGCAGTATTGGGCTGTGGGGATGCTCTCCTTCACCAAAGACAGTCAGGCAGGTACAAACCGATTGAGCTAAATATGAAACACTTGTGCAGAAAACCGTTCAGAGCTGTCAAACAGGGATGGAGGTTCACCTTGTTGCAGAAAGACGACCCCCAAACTTACAACTGATCTGGAAAAACTACAGTTTGATTTATTGAAAAGAGATTTTAATTAGTTTCCCAGTCTTAGTTAAAGCGAAGCTCGCCCCACATGCGAAACAAACTTTCTGTTCTGCATTTTGAGGTCATGTTGTCCCACTGAGGGAACTGCGTGTAATTCCACTTTGACAAAGGTATCCGTCTTCCACAAAAGACGGCTTATTGCACAAACATCTTCCATCCGCGTTCCAGAATAGCACATGCTGTCATTATGGCTGCATTAGGAGCAGAATATGCTCATATTAGCTAGAAACTATTTTTCTGTTAAATCAGCTGGAAGAATGAAATTGAAAAGTGAGCCAGTCTATAGTGTCAGCAGGCTCTGAATCAGTCATCGCTGCAGCGCTGATTCAGAGAGCATCCTTAGGGACAAAGCAACCCACAGGAATGGATGGACTAATAAATGATGACCACTGTACTTCTTGGACAGTTTTTTTTTCCTGCTTCCTCCTCTTCGTGTCAGTGCAGTGGCCGCAATTGAAAAGAAGATCTGATGTCTTCCTCCCAGGATGTGCGCTCTTATCACAGAGCGCAGATGTCTGAGTGGGAAGCCAGCGGGCTCAGGTCTGTGATGAGAACGGCTCGTTATGAGCGGTGGCACCCGGTGCGAGCGCTGCCTTCCGAAGGGCAGACGGATAAATTATTCAGCCCCAAGTTTTGCATCAGCGCGGCTCAGATGGCGCCACATGAGAGGGATTAATTTATGCGGCATCCATGAGAGGACAATAAGCACCGTCTCAAAGCAACGAGTTCAGTGAGAGGTGTTCGCAGCCATGTGGAGAGGCGACTCTCTGCTCATCATGCAGAATCTGCTAATTGTTAACGCGCCGCGCAAGACGGTGGCTTTCGGTTAAGTCTGTAAAAGTGAACTTCTCTGAAGTGGCTATAACCAGACAACATCTCGGCTGCATTTAACGACTCGGGGTTGCACTGCGCCATGTTTGTTTGCCGCGTGGCTGTGTGTGTCTGCGTCCACAAACTCCCTGTTGACGGATTAGGATACTTATAAATAGAGCTCAGAATGTTGTGTGTATTTAACATTGAACATTAATGGCTCTTTAATAGGTCCCTAATGAGATCTCACTTTCCACATATGGTCGGGTTGACTTCTGGATCCCAGCTGGAGGCTGTTTGCAATGAGAAACAAAATAGCTTCAGTTTTGTTTGAAACTATTTTAGATTTGTGTTCACTTTTTATGCTTTTGGGGCATTTTTTTTTCCTGATGGGTTGGTTGAAAAAATAGTTTTCGATCATCGAGGTTAAGAATCTTTCGGCAAAGTGGATCAGGATGTTTTATTTAGAGCTCTCTTCAATTTGATTTTCTTGGTAAGATGCATTGGAACCAAACTTCTATGAGATATTTTAATTTCACGTTAAAGCTACAGTTTGTGATAATAAAGCTGGGGAACGGCGCACTACTGCCTAAAGAATCCCAATGGTCTGACTGCAAACGTCTTTCATTATCATCCCGGTGGGTTTTTACCACAACACGGTGAAAAAAGTGAGGCTCGTGCTTTCATCGATAACATGTCACTACAGCGCAGGCCGCAGAAATGGCAGCTCCGCATGCGCCTGAACGACTTTGACAGCAGCAGCACAAGTGAAGCGATATTGTTTTGAGTGACATGGCGGGGAGGTGAGGCGATGTTAGAGGAGGATTAGAAGATCATTAGCATTCCATGACATTTTCTCGTCCGTCCAGAAAGCTGAGGCAGCCTGTAAACAAAGTGCCGTCGCGGTGCATGGCAAGGAGAAAAGGGAACAGAATGTAATGTAAAGCGGCGTTGTTCGGATACCAGGTGCACATTCTAATGCAGCTCTTCGGGACAACCTCTGGCTGGCTGAAACAGAGGCAGGAGGCGATAAGGGAACGGACAAATGGAACATGCAGCAGGGTAATTGAAAGTGCCGGGGATTTTTAAAGGCCAAATGCTACCAGAGGTTATCAGCAGCAAAAACAATCTGAATATTTTATGGGACTAACTTATTATCTGGACAAAAAAAAGAAGAGGTTAGTTGCGCTTCACAGAGGTTACACATGACAGAAGCGAGATCATAAAGGCCACGGGTAAACTTCAGAATGCATTTAACAAAGTGGAAAATTACTTAAAGGAGCAGCGTTTGGATTATTTACCCAACAACCTTCATGAGGGAAACGCTAGCCCGCCATAGCTTCAACTCTGCAATGTTCCTTTAATGACATTTTTCTTTTAATGAATCTGGAGAAACAAACAAACAAAACAAAAAAAAAGGTCAGCTGCTGGATTGTAGTGAAGAAGGTTACGTCACTGTTCCCATAACAAGGGCAAACAAACCTCGGACTCAAAGCGAGAGAGCTGCGAAATGTGACATAACGTTTTTCTGATTGCCCATCACAGAGCTGCCAACTCCCAGCTCCCGCCGTCACCGAAACGCACAAACATCGTTTTGATGGCCGGGTGTGCAAGGGATGCTGCATGCTCACGGTGAGCACACGCACACGCCCCACGCCGCGCGCGCGCACGCACACACGCACGCGCACACCCGTGGCCTTCGCTAAATCAGTGGGCAGCCGCAAGGAAAGCCCTGAGGCTAAAAGAAGACTGATGGCAAGAACCGCATCTCATTAAACGCTCCCACTGTTCCTCCGGGGAAGGAGATAGATAAACAACACAGCTGGCAGATTCCTCCACCACTGGCAAATAGAAAACTAACCTTTAAGGTGTACAGTACGGCTCTGCCCTGGGGAAACAAGCGGACCCACAGCAAAGGCAAAAACTACACTGAGAGAAGAACATTCTTTTTTTTATTTCTTACACTCTTCACCGCACTTTCCAATAATTTATGAATAGCCAACTGCGGCATTGCCTTTTAATACCATCTTTTAAATATGAATGAGAAGGTTGAAGGGATGGGAAATGTTTACCCCAGTCCACCTCACTGCAGTTGGATCGTCTGAAACCAGCTTTGGCTGAAATGAACACGGTGATGATTTACAGGTGGGCTGACCTTGTTGTGAACAGCAGCCCAATTGTTCAATGTAACGTTTCCCAAGCTGCTCCGTCTGTGTAAGACGCACCAACATTTAAATGTGTCACCATAATAGCGCTCACAGTGCCAGTACTCTGTCTAAAAGTAATTAACTTAGCGTTTATTGTTTGTGTTACGTCTTTGTGTTGCTCTATCTCACTCCATCCTTCATTCTTCTCATGTAATGGCAAGCTTTTAACATTTAATGGTGATCTTGGCGCTAAGTGATTTTAATTCAGTTCTCCCTAATCAAACAAACGTGGGACAACAACATGGTGTCAGGGTTTGAGTTTCTTGTGCTTCTCTGTAATCGAAATGCTTTACGTCAGGCTGAAACGAGGACGCGATTGGCTGTTCAAACAGCTCAATTATACATCCGTCACACCTGGTTTTGAAACTGATGAATCAGACCAGCATGACGCTTTAGGGCTGACCTTGTCAAAGGTCAAATCACGTCAATCCTGCCAAAAACCAGGACGATGCCAAACAGTTCACTGCGAGACAAAACAACAATTACTTTAAATAAACTGTGTGAATTATATTGATAAAATGGTTGAAACTTACAGCCACCACAACAGCAACTTAGGAGATATTTGACTAAATATTAGGTACGTTTGCGAACCTGCATGCATAATTTTGACAGTGTGGACAAGAGAAAAACCCCAGGAAAAACATAATATTTTTTTTTGGCTCACTTTAATGTTTCAGACTCACAAAACTCTGACGAGGGATTTCATTTGGAATATGGGAATAAAACTATTCAAACCAATCACAGAAAAAGGTTCCTGAGTGGCCTAGTAAAAGCCTAGGGTCTGTTGTTTCCTGCTTGAGACGCTTCAAACAGAAAGTTCATGCTTAAAATCTCTGCATTATTGCTAAAGTAACAAGACTTTAATGTGAACTAATGTAAAACTTGATGGAGAGGTCGGTACAACCAGCTATCAGGTTTCCCATATGTTTCTTTTTTCTTTGTTGCTTAAGAAATTAAAATAGCATTTTAAAACTACTTTTTGCTTCATGTTTACAATCTGATCTAAAAAGTTTTTTTTTTTTTCTGGATCGTCTTAATTATTTAGATGCGAGATAAAAGCAAAAACAAAAGAAATCTGTGAGGGAGCAGACAGGAAGAGAAGAGTTCAGATTAATGATTTAAAGTCCCGGAGGTCCGAATCGTTTGCCCACGATGAGCATCAGTAAACGTCTGGCTGCGTCTGTACATCCTGTGTTCTTGAATAAGTCCTCCTGATAAACGAGGCTTTTGTTTCTCTAAAAACGGTTTTAGGCACAGCGTTTTATTTCATCTTTGTTGGCGTGCTAACGTCTTATCCGCTACTTTAGGTAAAAGGTAGAATTCTATTTTTACGGCACATTTTCAGCAACAAGCTAATTCAAAGTGCTCTGCAGGATTTAAAAGGGAATACAAACAAAATAACAAACCAAAGGAAAGAGCAAAAGAAGAAAAAGCTAATACTGTCGATCCAAAGTGTATAAACCAGATATTCCTATGCAGGGTTGGTGGAAAAGTATAATTCATTTTATGGGTTGGGAAAATAGGAGTCTCTCTGCATAATAATCTAGACAAATAATCTAATATTGATCTAAATAGTGAGTACTTTATCGTCCCTGAAATATAAGCTCATGAATGACTAATAAACTAGTAAACTAGAGTCTATTAGTTTGTTCTAATTCCTTTTCTGGGTTAAAAGTGGGAACTCCACAGTTTCTAACTAAATAAAATAAAAAGAGAGGAAAGGACACATTAGGACACATGGCAACATTCAGACAAAACAAAGGATAAAAGGACAGACTCATTTTTGAACCTACTAATCAAGGTATTGATCAACTAGTCCCACCTTTATCTGCAAACGTCTAAAAATAATATTTTAGACGTTCAGAAAGCTACAAATTTTGTAATAAAGTCAGAAAAAGCCTTATGAGCCTTTGGGGATTTTTATCAGAAAAGGAAGCCTGGTGCTGTTCATTTCAACAGGACTTTCTGCTCATGTTGCCACTCTATCGTCCAGCCTCTCTCCGCTGTGCCTGACCCGGCTGACCTCTGGATGACTCCCCAAGGGGCTCCACACAAACTATTATCCGGTGCCTTTCCCTCAGATGTGTATTTCTGACCACAATAAAGTCCCAGACTCGCATCTCCGGGAGGAAACCTTGCACTCCTCACAAAAAAAAAACAAAAAACCCTCCAAACTTGGAAGTACTGTCAAAGGAACAATTTGCACAACACAAAAGCTTTTGTTTCCAGGCTTTTGAGTGGAAGACAGCTTGTCACTTTGAGAAAGGCTCGGCTTTCTTTCTGAGAAACCTCGGGGACGGAGGTGTCAAGCGCTTACAGCTAACGGGGAAAGAATGGTTTGTGTTTAAGCATCAAACATGAGATGCACCATCAGAATTCGAGTTTATTTTATTTACTTAACTTTTTTTTTTTTAACCGTATATTTGTTCAAGTCATGCGAGTGAGCAATCAAATTTGATCAATTACCAGATGGTATTACTGCAAGTGTTTTTTGGGGGAAAAATTAAAAACTGCTATTTATCTAATGTTTCGCCTCGATGTTGTGCTGGAGAGAGCTTTGAAATGGGTTTTGTTGGTCGTCTTTCACATAAAATAAACCGATTTCGGTCTCCTTTCTCCACCGTGTGGCTTTAAACTCTGCTGCTCTGAATGACTCAGTAATTCTTTGGAGAAAAACGGAAAGGAAAAAGTGCAAATGTTTTTCCTCACACTGTTAACCTCCTCAGTTTTTACCACTACATTCATTAGTTACTGTCAAAAAAAAACTGTAATTTATCGCTCGGGCCTCACAAAACACGGCTTTGGCTTTGATTTACAGTATGCCTCCATGTGAGATTTATGCAACCTGCAATTCATTTCCGTTCAGCACATTTGAGCTGAAACGAAGCGCAGCGTTTGCCAACAGTCTTCGGTTTCTATGCCAATGTGAACAGACTGAATCTCCTGGCAGAATCCCTGAGGCAGAGCCCTAGTTATTTTGTTACGTCTTCCACGGCAATATTAAATTTCAGCAAGGCAGTATATTGTAGAAAAAGTCCAGAGGTGGATGGAAAAACCTCCATAAAAACATTTTTTTTTTTCTTTCTTTCACATTTCTGAAGTTTATTCCTCATTTCATCATCTAAACGGTGCCAGTCAGAAGTTTTGGACTACAGAACGTTTCATTGCTGTTTGACTTTCTGTATCTTTGATTTGCCACATTGCAACTTTTTTTTTTTTTTTTTTTTCCCATTCATTTTTGATTGTGTTAAATTTTCAGTAAAAATCTAAATCAAGTGAAACAAACTAAAAAAAGAACTAAATTACACAGCTTTTTTTTTTTGCATCTGGACTCTTTTGGATGAAGGATATTAACTGGATCTGATGTTCATCTGGTTTTAGTAAGACAACAAAACACTGACTCTGTTTTCTCAGCTTCCAGGGAATAATTATCATATGCACACATATGATGATATGACTGATTATACACAGTCATCGACTATTATACATAGTCAAGAAACTGACTTTGATTATGTCTACTGTACCAGTACATTTATCTGCCTTGTGAAACTGCAGATGAGGAACAAAAACTACAATTTAATTGGGCATTGCTCTGGCATTTTCCATATCCTCTCTAATTGTGCGTTTGACTTTTTAAGGTGGCTGGGGCAGAACAACGTGGCGAGGAAAAGAACAGGACTTCATGCACCAAGGAATCGGTGATCAGAGAAGAACTATATGCAGATTTTAAACCTAAAAATCTTTTCTGATCTGCTTTCAGAAATGCTTTTAATCATTCCCATAAGCTTAAACCTATTCTCTGGTGGTCGGTTTGCACAACTGGGAAAAAAAATGTAGGCTTTTAGTGGACAAAGTAAAAGTAGGAAGTGCACAGGTTTTATTCATTTTGATGCCATATTCGCCTTGATTCGTTGTCTTCTGGTGGCAAATGATCACAGGAAGAAGTCTCTGACATTTGCAGAGCAGGCTACGTTATTATTGAAACACACAAATATATTTTTATTAATACATCTCACTGCAGCCGTGCTGCACGTTCTGGTCTGTATGTAGAAGCCGCAAGCTCAATAACTTGTACATGACCAGCACCAGAAATATGGGAGATAAACAATGTAAATGTGTCAAGAATCATAAATTTCACTGTTTTGTGTTACTGCCATCATCAACTGATGTTCTTTATACAAATAGAATCAACTGCAGTACATTTTGGACTGAATTGGACAGCATGTAAGTGTATCTAACTCAAACCGCGACACTGGATTTTTGTTGCGATAGCTTAAAAACGCTTTGAGAAAACATTTTGGTTACACTTTATTTGACGGGGTGCGCATAAGACTGACATGACATTGTCATAAAAGTGACATGACCCCTGCAATAAACATGACGGCGTCTTCATTAATGTCTACGACTGTAGTGTCATTCGGTAAATAATGACACATATAAGCAAAGAAATTGACTATTTTAATGGACTTTTAATACAAGTTTTAATGTAACTTTGCATCAAAAGTGTCATTTATCCAATGACACTTCATGACAACAGTTGCAAACATTCATGAAGACTCCTTCATCTTCATGACAGGTGTTATGTCACATGTATGACAGTGTCGTGTAAATCTTATGCGCACGCCGTCAAATAAAGTGCTCCCGTAATTTTCGTATGTTTCTCGACTTTTGTCATGCAAAGTAACACTGAAGTGGCAAAGCAAATAAAATATTTCTTTTCTTTATTTTTTTTTCCATTAGTTGCAGGAATGGCACAAAATGGGTGATAAAATCCAAAGAAATACAACGAGAAAGAAGCCTGATCAGTCATACAATAGATATCAAGCACAAAACAGAGAAGAATGACAGGTCATCGTTACAAGGTGCCTCCACAGAACAAGGTGAACGACGTCACTGAATTCACAGCGTCCTCGTTTCAAATTTCATCCTTCCAATTGTGTTTTCACGTTTCAAAAGGGAGACAGATAGGAGTACATAATAGTTTTTAGTATCAGCATAAGCTGGAATTGATGTGAAAGAAACATATGGTCTCTGCCTGATCAGAAAATAAAAGACAACGAGAAGAAAAGAGCGATCAACGTGTAGTAAGAGTCGCTGCGGCGGAGGTGAGGCAGTTTACCGACCTGTGACGCTGTCAGGCTGAGCGGTGATGGCATCAAATGGTGACACAGCGCTTCTTCCTGACAGTGTGAAACAGGATATTGTGTCTGCCGCTCCCTCACTTTTCAGTGAAATGCACCAACTTTCATCCTAGATGTCTCTCTCTCTACCAGTAAAGTAAAACTTTCCTTATTAAGGGGACAACTTGAATCTTAAAATGCCAATAATAGTAAAAAAAAATTGTTCCTCTTTGAACCCTTTAAGTGAACTGACTTCAAGTTTTGGCTCACTGCAACACAGATTTGTTTGGATCATTGCTGTCTCACTAAAATGCTCTCTGCGTTTTTCTAAAATCGCCGTGTTGGGGGTTACTGCTCAGAAAGGGGCAGAAGGCTACAGTTGCATCAGATTTACATAGTTGGAGAAAGCAGATATTTACTTGAAAAGACAATGTTTCTCTCTCACTTCCTGACCTTAAATCAGCTTAAAACTCATGTTTTGCTCATCAGTCGGCCCACAAACCCAACTCAAGTTCTCGTTGGAGGAATTGGACGAAGGTTCTGCAAGCTGCTGTGAGAAGCTTGTGGGAGGATAGCCAAATCTCTGGCCCAGGTTTTCACTGGTAAAAACCCAATTCTACTTAATTTTAGAGGAAAATGTGTAAACTTCTAAAAAAAAAAAAAAAAAAAAAATCAGAGAATCACTTTCTCTTATTTTTGACGTTTGGGAAACAGAAACGGTTTTGGTAACTCTGACCTGAAACGGTAGTTTCTATGTGCGTTTAACAACACAACGTGTCAAAGCCCTTTTTAAGTCGCACTGAAAATGAAATCATTTTCATTCAGAAAGACATGCTAGGGGTCTTTTATTTTACCTCTGAAGACCCCTGACGACACTGGATCTTTAGATGTAAAATAAAACAAGAAAAAGGACTTGAGTTGACAAAATAGTAATTGGGGGACCTTGTAAAAAAATACCCAACAGAAGCCACAAAGGGACATGTTTTCCTGGACAAAACATCACTCTTTAAACTAAGTTTGTTTCAATGTGCACTTTATATTATTACAAGGTATGCACTTTTAGGCATTAAGGCAGAAGTCCTCCTATAAATTACATTTTGTCCCACAGCGGCTTGTCATGGTTCTACACACATGGATAAATTTAATCACATTTACTAAAGAACTGGGAAATTGTTAGAACATATTTCATGTTGCAGTAATTATTTTCCATCTGCTGCCTGCAAAAAAAAAAAAAAAAAAAAGCTCCTGACAGACCTCATCCCTGTAATGCTACGGTACCTCCAATTTAATGGCGTTAAGGTAAGCGCTGGATACATTCATGCATGGTTGCATTTTCGATCAGTGTTTTCTACTAATGTCAAAATAAGTAACAGATATTTGGAGAAAATAAATAAATATAAGATGGACCAGCAATGAGAGTTTATGCAGTTTTTTTTGTGTGTGATAATCCTGGACCAAAGCCTATCTGACAATAGGTTACTTTATCTCTCTTCCCTGGAATGAAAAAATTGCTCTATCAGTAAAGATGATAAAACTGCATTATAGCAGAAAAAACAATTTACTGCAGCATGCCTGCCATCCTCCACCAGCCAAATGTTATTGCCTTTTGACTGCAGTAAAAGTTGACTTGAATCACTTGTTTTCTACTGCGAGGTAATATCTAATGTGTGACCAGCATGACGCAGAGGTTTGCTTTCTGACCCAAACAATACGTCTGTTTCATTATTTGTCCTTTCTGCAGACCGGAGAACTATCGTGTTTCTTCTTGTTGCTTAAATTCTCTATATAGTCCAGCCAATTTGTGATGTGTGCAAGTCTTAAGGTTCGATATAGCAAAAATAATTAAACAGTTACAGGAAGAAAAATCAAGATATTGAACTGAGGAAATGTGCTGACATTAAATGGGTTAGACCACAATGTAGATTCAAAGGGATTCAGTGATAACTGCAGGCTAAAATTAATGAGCTGAAATATTGCTTCAAAAATGTTTCTTTTTAAATCAAAAACATGCATTTTATAGAATTTATTTGTACAGTTCTATTGAGATTTGCCTGTTATGCAACCAAAAAACTTCTTGAAATCTAAATCCAAGGGTGTAAATAGTCAAACCTAAATTATATTTGAATAATTTAGAAGACAAAATTCTGATAAAAACATGAACCAATTTAACTGCAGATTTAAGAAAAACTGTTGGTGTTTATTATGAAAGATAACCCCTGAAAAATGAAGTGACTCTGATAGAAGCAAAATCTGTTGTCAGGAAACACTGATGCTGTTTTGTGCACAGTGTTGAAAGCACATTCATTGCACCATATTTTAGTTGCTAAAGTCTGCATGCTGCATTTCAGTTCTCGCTGATCCATTAAATATGAGGATGGAGCTTCACACTGAAGAAAAGGAAGAAATGTTTTTATTTTTATTATTCAAAGAGAAACCAAAAAACATACATGTCACAAATGTGATGGTGGAAAAAAACAATACCACAAACCAAACATATTTACCATTTAATATTAACATCCAGTTTTAATTTTAAACAAAAGCTAATGTCCCGCTTTTCATGTCTGGAGCCTGTTCACTTTCGACGGATTCGCTCATCTCTTGTTCATTAAGGTAACTCATTAAAACCTGTAAGAAGCACAAGTGACCCACATTGTTTATATTTTCAAAGCCTATTATTTCAAACAATGGTTCTTAGTCTGAGGTATTTCTTCCTCAAAGAGTAGATCAGGGCTCAGAGTGTAACCCACTTTTTTACAATCACAATGCTCATGTACAAAGGCAAAAGAATGGCTGTAAATTAGCGAAATGCACGGAAACAGAAATGAGGGATGGGGTTGGTGCTGCAGCGTAAAAAATCTCCCATCTAGTGAAGTGACTTAGGTGAAATGTAAATTTCCAGCTAGTCAAATTTAAATGAAAACCGGATGAGGTCTGTCACAGAGCTCGCACGCTAACATACTGTTAAAATTTGGACCCAGTGGAAAATATCCATTTTTCTCCCTTTCAAGCAAAAATAACAATAAATCCACAAATGAATTGACTGCCAAATTAAATCCAGATATCTGAAGTCTAGACAAACAGAAATTTATACTTTGCCCAGGCCCACTAACTTCCTTTCCCCCAGGAAAAAAAATGGCAACTCAGAATTTAGACACTTTATTTTATTAAGGAATAAACAGACAAGATATAATGCATTATTTAACGTTTTGGAGGAGATGGTCAAAAGATTTTGTGGTTGTTGGACAAACTGGTGTTTCTCACTTGTTTTCAGTCGTAGGCTATGCTAGTAGCATGACACTGGTACCAGTAGAAAACAGTTTCCCAGAATGTAGAAATCATTCATTCCCTAAAGGAATCCTTGACTCAAATGTCGAAGCATTTGTGTTTTAAAAGGGATCGTTGTGGCTATTATGTGCCAATCTGCTGTACTGCTTTGGGGCATGAAAGCAAATATTTTGAATAAACTCATATTGATACCAATAACAATGTCTTTGCACGGATATTTTGGCACTTTTTGTTCTCTGCCATAAAACGGTTGTTTTAGCTGAGCTCGTAGTTTTGGAAAAACTGCTCCAAAGTCGTCATCAGACACTTTTTTTATGCTTCATGGTGCGTCAAATAAACTGGAAAGTCTGCATCATCAAAAGCACACGGAAACCCCCCCCCAAAACAAAACAAAAAAAAAACATGTGATTTAGTAAAACATTACATCTAGTCATAGTGTAAGGTTAAAAAACGCCCAAGAACTTCATATACATTCAGTGTGATCTGAAATTGAAAATGACTAAAATAATAATAATAATAATAAAAACGAACAAAACAAAACATAAATCCATGGATAAAAATCTTTGATAAACATATTTCTCTGATAATATCATACAGACCAAAACATTATTGTATGGATGCCCTGAAATGCTCGTCATCCTGCTCTGTTTTGCTTATAGCATATTTATCTTCTTTACATGTTTCAGTTTCTTATAACAACTATTGTACACAGCTTTATGCTCACACACAGACACACCCTACTCAGACTAATCCAGGCTTTTACTGAAGAGGCTACATATGTTGAACCACGTCTGCATTCATGGAGATTTCATTTATGCTCTCGGCTGCAGTGGCGGCATTATAAATATGAACAATATAAGTAGAAAATGGACAAAATTTCCTGTCGAACACGAGCTTGAGTGATGAAAAGCCTGAATCCGTGAGAGTAGGCCCCGGATGTGTTGAGAAATATAAAGGAATATTATATTGTCGAGACCTTAAAACTGTAGGTTGTGCTTCCTGTACTCCAACATAAAACATTTATCATAAACCTTTGAATAGAACTTCTTGAACATTTACAAGTTATACATGTACCAAATTGGTTTACGCCTTATGCTTCCGTCGGCTTTGATATTTCAACAACGCAAAGGGAGACGACAAGAAGAGAAAAGGAAGTTTAAGCCATCTTCAAAAAAAAACAAAAAACAAAAAAAAAAAATCAAAAAGAAGGAAAGAAAGAAAGAAACAAGACACAAGTCCTCAAAACCAGCGATGAACGGAACTCTTGATATTGTCGATTTCTGTTTTTTTTTATTTATAATACATTTTTTAAAAACCCCGCTGGTTAAGGTTATGGTCTCAGGTAGATCTTCCACAGTCAATCTTCACAGTTTGTGTAAAAGCAGAGAAACATTCTCGCTAGAGTAATAAAATATCTCGACTATTATTATGGTCACTATCCCCCTTTTTTTTTTTTGATTTCAATATTGTTCCATATAAATGGGGGTGGAGACGGGTGAGCGGTGCCACCCGGGCGAGGAGCCTGGGGTCCCAAAGTTTTGGCTTCCCTCCCTGTACAACTCCATGTTTTATTCAGCAGTTGCTCTTCTCTCTCTTTTGTTTAAAAAATACTCGCCCACAGGGAAGGAGGATTATGAGAAGAGAGTGGGGTATTCGTTCCTTGAGATGTCTTTATCCACTTGCTTGATCTTCAACCGTCTTCCAGAAGAAGAAGAAAAACTAATCCACGGCCTCACTTTTTCCGTTTCTCCTCCGCATTGCTTCCGAACGTGTGGCAGCCGGTTGGCTGCCCCTCACGTTAAATAAGAAAAGAAAAAAAAAAAAAATAATGCAACGGCTCAGGCGTGTCACACACACACACGCACACACACACACATGGAGTCACAGGCAACCGACTGTCCCATGGGGAATATAATCACTGAGCAGCTCCACCCCTGTCCTCCCTCCGAGCACGCGTTGCCTTCCCTTCAGCACTTGTGGGGCGAAAGAAACGATAGAAAATAGCCCATCAAAAGAAACATGAACAGAGACTTGTTCAACGTTGATCAACACTCAGGCTCACGATTCGGTTTGTAATCTGAAGGCACTTTTGTTTCATGGCAGAAAGTAAAGTGGCTTCTTTTCCACAGGCAGGCCACTAAACGGATCCCTCTCTCCTCCCTGCCTGTTTCTTCTCTTCCAAACTCTTTTTGAACACATCTTGCTTCTTCTTTACTCCCCCCTCCCCCTAAATTTGAGCTAGCTGTGTACAACTCTGCTGATTGTTCTGCCTTTTTTTTTGTTGTTTTTTGTTTTTCCCTGCCACCACACTGTCCATTGGCCACTTGGACTCGTGAGCACAGTGTTATCAGATATGTAGGCAGCTACAGGGGAATAAGCAGACGTAACTACATGTTGTCAGATTCCAGGTTTTTCTACAGAAGAGCACCAAGCAGATGAAGAAATACCAAAGTGTGGTGTGAGGCTGGGCTAGAGAGAAAACAAAAATGGTGGCGACTGGCATCGACTGCAAGGAAATAAAGATAAAGATACACAAGGAATGGTCTGATTCCACCTATTTGAAAGGAGGGAAAAGGTATTCAAAATTCAAAAAGTCAGCATCATGTCCGTTCCGTTGCCATCCAAAGATTTTTTTTTTTCCCCATTTCTTCGCAAAAAGGATTCTTGTGCTTCGCAAACTGATTTCCCTCAACCCATGTAAACTCCTCTGTCTTGTGCTCGTAAAAATCATCCCAAGTCCTCCGTCGAGGAGTGTTTTACATAAAAGAAGGTCTCTTCAAATGGAAAAAGTGTTCTTTATTACTTTTTGTCTCGTCTTGCTTTCACAAACTCTACCCCGCCCTCCCCCCGTGGTCTGTGGTCCTTCCGGGGACCCCGATGCTTTCAGTATGCATGAATCTTTGGTGATTGGATGCTGAGGGTATAGCTCACAGACGGTGGGTCTGAACTCTCTCCTCCGAGATGACGAAGAAAAGGGGTCACCTTTGACCTTCCAGGAGGGTCAGCACCAAGGTGGTGCAAAGCAACCATATATGGGAGGATGTGGACAGAGCATTGGCACTGATATCTAAACAAGGGGAACAAAAAAACCAACTGTCAGCTTTATGCACACTACCGAAAAACACTAAAGGATACATTTTAAGCAATAAATACAACATGGCTGTAACAGTAACACATAATATAGCCTAAAATCCAGATAAATCACATGGTCTTATCCATGGCTTTTCTGAGTTGGAGATGAAACGAGACTTGAAGACTGGCTGCTAACTCCAAAGGTAAATGGGTCACGGCGCTAAACTGATTGCTAACCTTCTGTAGCAACAAGCTGTGCTGCGAAGCTAGCTTGTATATAGCTTGTAAATCTACTGCTTTATTTGGAAAGCAGTAGATTTACAAGTATGCTAACCCAAGTATTTACTTATGTTAGATTTAACCATATTTGCAAGGACCTTGTTAAACTACAATCTGTATGGAAATAATAGGAAACTTTCCTTCTGAAGCAAATTCTTCATACCCCCCAAACCTCAAACTATTCTCTTTAACACTTCAACTTGAGTCTTTATCAGCTTTCTGAAGCGTACTACGAGGGTAACACGTGTGAGAAATCACCTCCTTTTAGTTCCTTCAGAGAAGCTGCTCAATATTCTCTTACATCACCTAAAGTCATGTAAGATTCATCATGTGAGATTGAATTCCATAATTCATAATCCTCTACCCTCTATCTGGGTGACCAGTCCTTTCACTTTCTATGAATTAATGTCGTCACTACTAAGCACAATGGATCCAAATAAATAAGAACGTAAAATAAAAACAATGCAGGAACAAAAGCAAAACATCTGGTCCAGTCCAGATTTGCTTCTGCTTGATTTGTGCTTTTGATTATTTTTCTGCCACTTAAGTAAATGGATATAATAGATGGGGCTGCTTTGTTTGCGAAATATTTAAGCTCAACTCTCTTTCCGGCCAGGAATAACAGGAATTAAATCAAAGCAGCAGCGCTTCCCCGCCTGACAATATGACCTTGTCAACTGCCGGCCATTTTCTGCTGCCCATTTTCTGTTTTTGTCTTGTTTGTTCCTGAGGTGCAATTACTGTGCCCCACTCGGCCAGCGGCATGGCTATCGTTCATGTGATTACAACCTCGTTGCTGTGGCAACCGTGCTTGCACCATGAGAGGCTGGGTCGGCGCTGCCAACTGTCTGAGATTAGATTCTGTAAATCTCAAGTACGTCTGGCGATGCAAACAGAGAATGTGGGGCTCAGATAGGAAGGAGGAAAGGAGCAGGTGGGTGCTACTCACTGGGCGGTGGATCTCGACACTCCCCTTCTTCGAGCGTGATATCGTCGATGGCGATGTCCCCCTCGATTCCTGGCCCCCGGATGCCTTCGAGAACAACCTGCAGAGTGAAAAACAACTTTTATTATTACAAACGGTGCCAAATATTGGTGAAACAGAGTAAATAGTATCAAATTAAATGTATGAGCAGGTAACAAATGAATCTCTCTGGAATTATTTCGATGCAGTTACAAAGTATAACACGGTATGCAAAATATAACACTTCTTTTTTAGTTCAGGCAGCATCTGCAGAAAACAATTTATAGACACAGGCAGAGACTCAGATAAAGGGCAGAGTAGGTGCTCACAGGATTGATTACTTTTTTGTCTCACCTGGAAGGACGATGTGGGATGGATGCTTACTTTGGCCTGCTTCCACCGGTCACCTTGGTTACCACTTAGTGACCACACAGGAGCCTCTAAGGTCATTTGGCCCTTTTGCTTTAGAAAGGCATTAAGTTTTCCTGTGTGAAGCAGCAAGAGAGAGAGAGTGACGAGCTTTCTTAGGCTATGCATCAGTGAAATAACACTTGCTTTAAGTGGATCCTTATTACTAAAACACCAAACAATCCTTATCACCTATAAGGTTTCAGCTGTGCGAACAAACTCTGGATTTTTAGTCCGTCATCATTTCATTAAATTGGGTCTAGAGATGCCCCCATCCAGGGCTACACCAAATAATAATAATAAAAAAAAAACCCAGACTGCTTTGTTTTTATGCGTTTTCATTTTTTAGTTGGAATCCAAGCAAAGGTGTTAAAAATCAAACAATGAAATAAACTATCCAAGAGACGCAATTAGTCCGTTGTCTCTCAAATGTGCATTTTAGTCCAAGGTCTTCCTTTTCCAAACTCTAATAAGGTATGAATGGTTTTGTTCTGTTTTGTCCACCAGCCTCCACAGCAGCAACACACTTTAGAGAAACTCTAGTTTGTTCAAAAATGTTCCACAAATCATCCCAGAGTAACAAGCAAAACCACGGCTTGAGACACGAGAACTTCATCAAGACAAAGTTGTTTCCAAGACCGAAAGCGACCAGATGGAGTCGCTTCAATGATAAATAAAATGGAAAACTAAATGAGGCACCAGCTGTGATCTGAAAGCTGATTTTACAGCCAAATCAAGCAAGACAGTTCAACAGTTTCATCGATTTTATTAAGAGAATCTGCAAGAACAATAGACATTTTGTTTTCTTTTTAATGTCAGGATTTAGGTTTCAAATCGGCAGATACAAGACTGTGATTATAAGCAACTAGTTTATTGATGGGTTAAAATGATCCCGGTAGTGAAGCATGGTGGTGACCGCATCATTGTATCTTTGCACTTTAACACTCAAGGACAGTGGAAATTAGCTTGCTGGTCAGAATTGAAGCCCGGGTTAAAACCCATGAGAACAAGAAGATTTTTCTTTTTCTAAAGTGACAAATGAAAAAGGATCTAAACAGAGACATGTCAAAGCTCCTTAATCTTGCTCCCGCACACAAAGACTTAATTGAGTATTCAGGTCGCAGTCATTTAAATGGGAATTTAAGAGTTATAATATCTTCTGCTTCCAATCTCTTGAAATATTTATATTCTTTTGCACTTAAAAAAAGCCAAGCAGTGACAAAGGTTAAACTTGGGTCTTATGAATTGATGTATTTATTAGGTGTAGCAAGTGAATCATTATTCTGTAGCTAATGATAATCCAGTCATATTGACATTTATGTGTGTTGAGAATGTATATGGCTAAAGCAGGTTTATTCCCAGGGTATAAAAATATGAGTGGTTTCATTTGAATCAAACTCCTTCCACTCAGTTCAGGTGATTTTCCTTAGCCAAACCTGTACCATTATGCAGAAATACTGGCTCCTGTTGATACATAAAGCCCTACATGGCAGGTCAGAGCTGAAGCCTGCCTTCACAGAGACCTCCTGTCTGGCCTCGGGCTTTGATATGAAACTGGAAGATGATGACACCGAGTGCAACCACTTTACCCTTCCTCCGAAACACACCAATTGTGCAATTTATTTATATAATTCATTCTATTTTCCAAGCTGCATGTGCGAAAGCAGGCACTCTCCTTTTGTAGTTGGACCAGCAGGAGCAGCTTCCAAAGGTCCAAATGAGGTTAGCTTTAGAACCAACTGTGAAGCCCAACAGGACTGCTGGTTTAGGGTCGAGCGAGCCTTAAGTGTGGTGCATTTCTGGCTTGGAGAGAAGCATCTAAGCACCAGAGGAACTGGTGAGCCAAAGCTGAAGCAACTGGAACAGCAGCCTTGGGTTTTATACATCTTTTCCTCAGCAAGGTGTCTCATTACTGCACAAAAAAAAAAAACATATCTATGTGAGAAATTGAGGGGAAGCTACACTGTATGTCTCTGTTCATAGTGTCTCATCAGCACGGCACACACTTTCCCCAACGACAGCACAATCTCCTGTGAGAGATGAGCTCCCGTACAAAACATGACCCGCGGTTTCATCTCCTGTTGGAGTGTTTAGGATGTAGGAGGTTTTCCTGCTGAGCAAGCGGGCTCACTTCGTCTTTGAACCCATCATGATGTAGGTGGTTATGTCAGTGTCATCACATCCTGAACAAAGGCGTGCATTGTATACTCTTTGTTGTACCTGTTTTTTTTTTCTTTTTCTTTTAAAGAGCACCTTTGGCAGCCTTGTGAACTTTAAAGAGATACGAGACCTAAAAGATGTGAGTCTGGTGAAAAGTGAGCGATAGCTCCTGGAAATGTTTAATTATACACTGAAGACAAGAGAGAGGTGCATTGAGAAGCAGCACCACCGTACTTGCTAATAAAAAAAAAAGAGAGTTATTGCTACTAAAAAGGTCAGACTTTGAACAGATGCACCAACTGTGCTTTGCTGGATACTTAATCCTATAAACAGAATCCGATGTGGGCTCCAAAGTCAAACTTTGATGTGCGGCTCAGTAATTGAGTGTGACCTTGTCTCAGGTATACCTCCGCAAGCGAACTACGGAGGAGTTTCTTTGACGCTGTGCCACTGTTCTCCTCGACGTGTAGGCAGCTCGCTATATTGACTGATTGTGGTTTTCAGCACGGCTGCACTGAATCCTGGCTTCGACTTCCTTAAACAGAACAGCCCAAACGGATGAAAACAGCAGGACTGATACAAAAAGCATAGATAGGAACCTTTATTTGACGCAACATTTCACAAAACGTTTTCCGGTTGAACTTTTTCACATTTACACAAATATAACTCGTATTACAACCACAAGCTCCAATGCATTTTTTGTGACAAAAGAAATTAATCCAATGTAGAAAATGGTTTTCAAAATATTTAATGAAATCAAATTCTTGTGTCAATTCTTTTTGGGAAACTGATCAGAAAATTCAATGAGTCTGTGAAGATCAAATGATATCGTATTATGACAACCTTTCCACCAGATTTTCTGAACTTTGACTGGGCCATTTTAAAGATAGTGTGCTTTAATCTGAAATATTGAAATTTAGGGGCAATGCTGACTAAACATTTAGTGTCAATACTCCTCTTGCCACTTTAGGTTCAAATAGTTTGTAGTTTCCGACATATTTTCTTCCTATATTACTTTGTAGCTAGTTCTATCCATCTTCAAATTGTCTCTAACCAGCTCCATTGTTCTTGAAAGGGGAATATTTATAAAGTAGTAGACCTCTAAAGGCAACCTGCTGCACTGTATCCTACTGTTTAGGTCATCAGTAAAAGAACACACTGCACTTTTAGACTTTTCATGTCACAATTTGTAGTTTCTTTGCTTATCAAGTAGAATTTCAATAAAATATTTCAACATTTTGGGTTGTAATTTAAAAGATCTAAACATTCAAGGTGTACTAATACTTTTCCAGCGACTATTGAACACTGAGCAACCAAAGTCTCGAGTGAATTTCGCTGTTGGCTGTGGAGACGGTATTCTAAACAAAGCGTAGCTATGGACGGCATGAGTCGGGTTTGAAGTCCTTGACATTTAGCCCATTCATCATACCACACCATAGTCTGGGCATGGATTTCACCGCAGACAGGGAGGGCAGGGAAGAGAAGGTCTGGCTGGCGATCAATTTGAGCAAATTGGAAATGTCACGGCCTACTCAACCTCGGCAGGGAGCCGGAGGAGCTCTCATCTCCCCCGCTGAGACGCCCCGCCAACACCTCTATCCTTATATTCTCCCGACTGCCCTCACTTCCACCTCTCCAGATGTTTGGTCCGGGCCCCCTGCCAGGACCCTTCCAACTCTGCATTTCCAGTGGGGAAACCCAGAAATGTGGCTGGATTACAGCACATCCATGTTTATGTTTTTTTTTTAAGTATCAGGAATTTCAGACTTAAAAAAAAAACACTGCTAGGTAGAGTATGAATCACTTCAGTATATTTACATTTGCCTCCTTATAAAGTTCTATTACACTTTGTTAGCAGAAAAAGAGAGAAAACAAACCATCTACTGGTGTGTAAATCGTAAATTAAAGCTAAGTTTAGTTTCACAAGTCACACCTGGGCTTCATTACTCCCAGAGCACAATTAATTACAAAATCTCATCAACAGAACTAGTCAGATGACGTGAATTGGCTAAAAGATCTAAAAGAGCAACACATTATGTCCCAACGCTGATAATGTACAGACATTCAAGAACAGAGAGGAAACTACATCAATGGCATCTATAATTCTGGAAAAGGTTAAAGAGATATTTCAAACTCAATAAAATGCCGTAAGAGTAATTGTCCAGAAATGGAAGGAAAATTAAAAAGATGTGGCGAATGAAATAGGAGTGACTGCCAGGAAGCTCATCATTGACTCATCCAGGAGGCGACAAATCAACGCGACCCAAATCATCTGTACCTCAGCAGTGCCTCAGTTGAACTCAGTGATTATCATTCAATAGTAAATAAACCAAGCAAAAATGGCAGCTAAGAGATGAAATACTCCTTTTTTCATCAGTAAGAACAAAGAACATTTCCCCCAATATATCTTACTCATCCACAAGACTTCTGGGAAAGTATCCTGTGACTGATGAGAGAAGAACTTTATGGAAGGTGTGAATTTAGTAAGATATCAGATAAACCTGATAAACCAGTGAACATCACACTGACAAAATGTCCTTTTCATATTCCTCTTCTTTTTAAGTGAGCAATTTATGGTCCCTGATAAAGATAACTTTCTTTTCAGATATCAGATTTTGAGTTGTTTGAGAGTGATAAAAATAAAACATAAATTTTTAAAGATAGTTTTAATCCATACTGAGGTTATCCAGGCATCGTGTGGAAGCTTTGGTGAGACTTATTCCTATCCATTTGCTACAGAAATGACTATATTATTAAGGCCACACACCTGTAGTAAAACTTTGCTATGGCGGCATTTCCAATGTAACGTATCAAAAATATTTTCTCATTATGTACAAAACTGTGCAAAATGTGATAAATCATAGGAGGTAAGAGTTTGAATTTAGTCAAATCGATAAATTGTCACTGGTAACAGAGGAAGTTGGCCTCTGTTAACTCTGCTCTATGATTAATTTTACACTGTAATTATATTATGTGCTTAAGCTCTTGAAACCTTGACTCATTTTGGGCTTCTGGTTCTTTTTATGTCTCTATTTTTTATGATTTGACTACCAACAGCTCTGCTTTGAGACTTCTGTAGCCTTCAAACTTTGTCCTCTTTTTAGTACTTTTAAGCCACACAAATTGATTTTTGATATAAAAAACTGTGTTAAGAGTTTTTCATGCACCTTCATTTAAAAAGAGAAACTCTCATGTGTGTAGAATTTTCTAATACTACAAATGTTTCCCTGGTTTTAAATTGCAGAGGAACTGGCTAACGACCCAAAATTTGTTCCAGCTATACAACCTCATTTGAGCTAAAGCCTGTAGACCTTAACAAAGAGCCCACATGGGCTCCTCTCTTTCTGGACCTTCCTCCACCTGGTGCAATTTGTTAAAAGTCACATTCAGCCAGACCCCCTGCCATGACTTGTTCTCTCTCCCCGTCCCGCTCTGCCAACTTGGCCCCACATTCAGGGACTGAGCGAAAGACCCCTTTCTCCTTTGAATTATGCCAAATCTCCAATTGTTCAGCTCTGATCATACTGTTCTCAATCAACCAAAGTCCTGATCCACTGTTCCCACTGACCAGTCAGCTAGTAGAAATGCCAGATTCTTCAATGTCACTTTGATGCGTTTGTGTGTGTGTGTGTGTGTGTGTGTGTGTGTGTTTTTGTGTGTGTGTGTGTGTGTGTGTGAGTGTGCGTTTGTTTATGATTCTTTGTGGGGACCATTTTTCTGATGCAAAATTATTTCGATAAAAGCAAATGTGGTTGTTGTTAAAGGTGACTGTGAAATGTGTCTAACAGACACTGCGCAATCCACTGTTTTAACCTTTCAGCAGGGTTCGATCACACCGTCTTAATAAAATTAACTTCCTTAATTACGCACTAGACAGAGGTGTGCAAATTAATCTTTCTTTAAAGCTACACTACCTTTTACTGTTTTTAAATAAAAAGTACAGCGTATAGCTAGTATTGAGTAAAATGTCTGAACGATACACAGTGAGAAACTTCACTGAATGAAGAAAAACACTGAATTACTTTTATTTTGACCTTTAAAGTACCAAAATTTCCACATAAATTTATATTGTGGTCTGTCTGACGATGTAACTTTACTCAGAACTCGATGATAGCCTTTTTACCAAATACTTTTATTACTCTTACTGGAGTAATTTCGTTTTCCTCGAGTACAAATACGTTGAAGTAGTGCCACTCTAACTTAAGTACAACCTTTGGGTATTGCACCCACCTCTGCACGGCCCCTGGCGATAGGAGGTAAACCCGAGGTATCGATTTCACCACAAATAGCCTTCAACTGAGTCTGTTTTGGTGTGGCAGAAGTCGTCTTATCCACATCCTCTAAATGCTCAAACACTACAAACAGCATGTCCTCAGAGAGCAAGGAGTGCTTGCGGTCGACTGATTGGGTCCCAGGTGAAGAGAGTCACTCCTGAGCGGCAGAGTACTCCTTCAGCCGCTCCACTATCTTCAAATGGGCCATGCAAGGTTGTTATCTATATTCAGAGATGAATGTTAAGAGCTAATGCCCAGGATCTTTGTACACACCTTTGAGGAGGTTTGTTGCAAAAGTGAGATACCTTTTGCTTGAGACATCTGTCAGATGCGCCTTCTAATTTTAAGCTTCAAAGCAGAAATCTCCAACCTGCAACCACCATCAATAAAAAAAAAAAAACCCTGTTTGCTACAAGAGAAATTCTGTTCTCTGCAGCAGGAGTGCTTTGCTTTCTCCAAAACATTCGTTCCTTCAAATCGGAGACCTGGAGAAAAGTTGGGAATTACATGATTCGGTAAACAAAATAAGCTTTCGTATGTCAATCTTAACAAACTTAGTTGTTGATGAACTTCAGTAAATCTCCTTGATTTAGCCAAGAATTGCAATTTAATTGGAGCTCACACTGTGGTAAGTAAACGTGAAGAACACGTCCTTCAAAGGGTCGCAGTAATTATTCTTTTCTTCAAGTGTATTTATGATTTAATTAAGATAATCCCTCTGTGTGGATCAGCTGCTATTTGTTCCGAAAAGTTACACAAATATTTCTGTGTTAGAAGACAGAATTAGTACAAAAAGCATGTCTTACCTATGTGTTTCCCATACATGTGGTAGAAGAAGCCAAAGCAGTAGGCGGGCGGGTTGGTGATGCCGTAAGGATTTTTGGGTGCGATGTTGAAAAAGGGGCTTACAAGCCGTGCCTGATCTCCTTCTTTACGTGGCCTGGATGTCTCAATATACATGTAGAAACCTTAAAGAAACAGACGCATTTTTAAAATGCGTAAAAAGTTCAAACAGGCAAAGAAAGAGGAAACATTTTAAATCGTCTTGCTCAAAAGAAAAACCTTATTGAACTCATAGTAGGTGAACAATAAATCAACTTACAACAGAGATCCTCAACTCAACATTGTCACTAAACATCAGTCAGACGATCAAAATAACATAAAATCAACACAAAAGCAAATGGTTATAATATTACACTCTTATCAATTATATTCCTATAGTTTTCTACGGTTTGCACTAATAAAACGTCCCAACTTTTGATCATAAAATTTCCCAAAACAGTAAATGATAAACCTATTGATTGTTTTTCATATCAACGATATCTAAACTCTGTGACAGATAAATGGAAACTAAACCTTCCTTGTGCGAGATAACGTGGTTTTCTTTGAAGTTCTCTTTTTGCTAATCGCGGCAGCCTGGAACCAATCAGGCTGATAACACGTGGGTTAAACTTACACTCGTTCGGCCTCACGCTCGTGCACAGAGACTTCTTCTGATTGTGTCTGAGCGAAATAATCTGAAGCCAATCTGTGCCCTGCCACAGGCACAAGGAAGGTAGCGAGTGAGCAGCTCCACGCCCCTGCAGCCAAACTCAAATGGAATATCTCCCTCTGTTGAATCTCATATCAGATAATTATACGCGGAGAGGAATCGGCCTGGTAATGAAATGCCGGACATTTGGAAACCATTAGGTGATTAAAGCCAATGCATTATTTACTGCTCCAGCTGCTGCTGGAGCCACAGCAGCATAATAGGCATTTATATTCCATCACAGATAACAACCATCAGAGCCCTCGTATGGAATCCTCAGACTGATTCAAACGTATCTGGTTTTAATGGTTTTGTCCTGATTGAGTTAGTTAATTCATGGGCAATGGGGACGGCGAGATTATTTCAAAAATAAATAATCGAGACTGCACATTGCTGGACTGAGATGTGAGGACGGCGTAAACGTCTCCTATGCAATCAGACGTTGAGTGATACAAACTTATTCAGCTCGTCAAAAACAACCGACAGATGGGACCAAAACGGTCAAAACACTCGCAATATGTTTGTGTTGGCACAATAATCACGCCATGTTTCTGTGCACTGCAGGAGCTTTGTGTTATCTTACACAAATTAAACCACAACATCATAGTTGTGTCAATGTTTAAATGAATGCACGGTTGTGTGTTTTGTAAGCTATGCTTACAGCTGTCAGCAGTGATCACCAAGGAGCAGAGTGGGTTTGATCTGATGGGTTGCCATTATACTGCTTGTGCAACACAATGGCATTTATGTAAACCAGGCGTGTTCATCCTCAGTCAGTTGCAGAAAGAGCAGTATTTAGGTTTTCTTCAGTGTCTTTGTAATGTAATAGTTTGCTGAGAAGTTTTCAGGAGCAAATAATTGTAGCTGTGTTACTGACATGTTCCCAGTTCTCTGTATGAGAACAGGACCGAAAGGCAAAACATGTATTTAACATGTTTAACAGCAGACGCCTAAACAGCCAATCATTAATTGACTAGATGTCCAAAAGATCATTAAAATAGTTCTTCTTTTGTTTGTACTGGAGATATTTCTGGTACTTATAGATTGCTTGTTTCGATGTTGTTCAGCATAATGAACCATCCCTCCACAAGTAAACATGTTTACAAAAGGCTTACCTGTGTTGTTATTGGGATTTTGAGACGCCAAGGTGCCCTGTGTTGCTGCAGTTCTCATACACTGAGTGTTAAGAGATCTTTTTTACCTCCATTCTCATCAGTGTGTGTCGTTATAAAACAACATGGGTCCTTGTCCAGCCTTGTTAGTCATTCAATAGTTTATTTTTTTTTTTAAATGATTGCTTTGACTATAAACCTTGCATGGGCAATTTTAAGTGAGTAGCTGTTTTGGTTATAGACATTTTTGCCAAAGGTTCTCACTTTACTGGAATGCCACACTCTATAGTGCTGTGAGTTTTGAAAGATCTTTATTTTGTCAGGTGTAAAATCTACACTCATATAAAGTGACATTATGCTATAATGCAGAACAGCGTCCTTGCAAAATATGTCAATTTATAAGCTGACAAATATTTCAATAGTATTTTGTATAACTGTCTTTTAAGCGTTTCCAGGGTGAAACACTTGGGTGTCCTTGCATCAGCTTCTCAGAACAATTGTGTAACTGAACAATAATAAAAGTATAACCGAGTCCAGATTATAAGTTTTTTATTGCCTTGTATTTTGCTTTTGTTCAGGTGTTGCTTCAAACATTTCATGCCAAAAAATATTCATCTTTGGGGCACGGAGCAGGACTGACGAGCAGAGAGACAAGGAGGAAATGCAAATCATCTGTTTCTTTCAATCACTATAGGCAAGAATCATTTCACTGACTCCAAAGTCTCTCTGCCTGGGTTCAAGTTGACAGACATAAATTTGAAAAGGTACAGCAAAAGCAAATGACATAGTTTAGCTTGTCTAGCCAACAACTAATGGTGCAACCCAGGACATTTCTGCTCAATATTATTAGTTTACAAAGTCATTCCATCATCATGTTAAATTACTCAAAACAATAGTGACTTTAGTGGATATGTATAATTTCAACAGATCTAAAACAGAAAAGTTAACCTGATTTAATGTCAGAGAGTGAAAATAAAAAGGTTATCAGTCTTTATATATAGTGTAAACATTCAGGGTCAATTGAATATCTGGTTCAAGAAACTCAAGTTTGTTTTAAAGGATAAAAAGTTTAGTTTTTGTCAAGAGTAGAATTTTTCACAAATTTCTGCTGGATGATTTTGTATCAACAGTATCTTTCATTTGTTCTGTCAGTCTAATCTATATTCTCAGGGACTTCAAATTAACTCAAAGGTTTAGAACAAAAAAGAAATAAAAAAAAAAATAAAAAAACTTTTGTATTTACAATTATGTATTTTGTAAGGTCCCCCCAAAAAGCTAGTCTGAAGTGAATGTCTTATTTTCTTCAGCATCGCTTAAAAACAGCACAGAAAGAGATGAAAGCTTGGGTTTTCGCAACCATTTTGAATTTCTAGGAATAAAAAAGTCTGAACTTTTTCCAGCTGGTTCTTTTCAGACTAAGTCTTACTCATGTATTCTGAGGCTCTGTCTGTGTCGGAGCGGCGAGCTTGTTGTGGAGTGATGATGAGTGGACATGAACAGAAGCACTTTATACATTTTTTACACCACCAAAAAACCCCAACTATAATATGTGCATATCTATCTGAAATGTGTCATCATTTTTGACCTCCGAGGCAGCTCTGTGGTTTTATCTGCGCTCTCCCAGCAGGCGGTTAAAAGTGCAGAGGATGCTGGAGTCAAAAATAAAATCAGCACTCAAATAAACTCGGTGCTGCATTTTTATGGCTTCTCTGTGACGCGTCTGCACAGTCTAAATTAGATTAAACAATTATGAAGAAAAGCAAAGAGCAGTAAAACTGAATGAATTCTTTAATATTCCTGTTGAGAGAGATTTTATTGTGAATAAGATCACCTTCCACAAATTTTATAAAAAAACACTGCACTGTGTGAAGAATTACCGGTATACTAACAAAAATAGATAAGTTTGGAAACATCCCTCCATTCATCAAGTGTAAAATCACTCTGGTGAGAAGTTTAACGAACGGGCAAAACTCGAACCACTCACCCTGCTTGGATCCAGTGTGGTCCGCGCTGGGGCCCGTGTTGGGTGTGTACTTTGTGTCCCGGGTGGCGGCGCTGTGCCTCGTCCAATCAAAATCATCATTCTTGTCCTGGGTAAACATGCAGATCGGCTCTTCCTCAAAGCTGCAGTGGAACTCCCCTGGAGATTGGCAGAGAGCACACCCGGGCGTTCGCGTCATCGCAAAGACAGCGGAGGACGGCACAAACTGCCTGGAAGCTACAGTGATGCATGTGAGCTGCAAGACGCCTGCTGTATATTTATGAGCTTTCCTGTAGCGTCTCTGTCTCAGGAGTACACACAACAATCTATGTCCTAATTACATCATGAAATGTGGTGCAAAGGGTTTCTAAATTAAGACGTGACCTCTGTTTGACTGTAGAGAACGTGCTGCTCAAAGTTTTCAACCTTTTTCCTGACAGTGGCAGGCGGTGTAGTGAGCTGATGCAGTTGTGGTACTGAGAAACTTACGCGTGTGCGTGCGTGTGTGTGTGTGTGTGTGGGAGTGAAAAGGCATGTCATTACTGAGGCCTCAAAGAAAAATATTCAACTACGCAGAAGTCTCATGTGAAAACACAATTTCTTGCAGATTTTGCAAGGGGTTCGACATAGCTAAAATCAGTTCTTTTAAAGTAAAAAGATGAGACGGCTGTCCTTGGAGGCAGAGTAATGCTTCATTTGTACACACTCTGTGTGTGATCGGTTTGGAAACACACATCATCTCAATCACACCTCATCCTCAAGGCGCTCCGCAGGTGGAGCCACCGAGCCCCCCGCTCTGCTTTTTCCTCTGCACCTCTCCGTGCCCCTTTGACAGCAATTTTTTTTTTTTTGAAAGTGGAGTGTGCTGAGAGAATGAAATGGATTGAAAGGGTAATTGTAACTCTTATATGAGGCTATGAAGGGTCACTTTGACGGGAACGTCTAACACTGGATATGCTAATGAACAGTCAGAAATCCCACGCAAAAAATAGCCAAGTAAAAAAAGGCAGAGTTTTGGTTTAATGAGGGCAGAGCAGTGGGATCGGCGGTGTCGAAACCTCCATTTAATCCGCAAAACAAACAAAGCTAAACACATAATAATCAGAGGACGCGGCAGCGCCGAGCTACATCCTCAAAAAGACAGTAAACCAGGAGCATTTAGATGCAGGATGTAGCCATGTGAGCTGATAAATATTCATCGATTTATTAAAACGTGGCCAGTAGCAGCTTGGAGTGGTGACCTTGTAAGGAGTTGGATCTGCAGCTTTTACTCAGGTAAGAGCTGCAGCTTCGAGACGTTGCTGTTGAGATGTGTGCTCGACAGCTAACGTCGACAGAGGTACTTGGTGGGTGGATCGACAGAAGAAGAGAAGAGGGCATGGATGCCGGGAGAGCGCCAGGCGAGAGACACAGAGGATGGAGCTGCGTTTGCAGGCACTCTTGACTTTTTTCCTCACAGGCACACAGATTTAAATGTAGGCCTGGTGTGAGACATTAACGCCTCCATCCGCTCTGAGCTAAACTAAATGTTTCTGCCTCCCGCGCCCGAGAGGGAGGCAAAGATTCGGAGAATGGGTAGAGGATTGAGAGTCATAAATGGAGGCGTTCAGGTAAGATAGTCTCCTGTGGGGATTTGGATAATGATGCTGGTGATTAGGTTGTTTGTTTCTGTGCTGGCGATGTTTGTGTGAACACCCACCAAAATATAAATCAGCTTCATATAAATATATAACAGCAGCAACGCACAGCAGTTTACCACAATACAGTAAACAATGATTAGGATTCTCGGGCGACAAATAAAGTGAATTTGTAAAGTTTTTGTGTAAAAATGCGCAACAAATGAGACTAAACATTACAATCAAAACACACTGAATGGGGAATATGCACAAAAATAGATGCAACATGCAAACATTTTATCCAAAATTTTTAATTTCTCTCCCAGATTACTCACACCATCCATACTGTTTTGTGGAAAATTCAATTACCTGAAACTATATTGAACTGCATTTTCAGATGAATCAACTTTTCACACCACCACAAACTACTAGTTAAACTAAACTCAAAGAGATAAAAGAAAAAAATTTAAATAGATTTTAAGAGACCTGACGATACAAATAATTGAATTTTTTCTATGAAAGTTTTGCAATTAGCGCATCGTTTAACGTTAAACTAATAGTTCTCCATTGGATCTAAGAAAGGTGCAATGATATTACAATTAGGAGTTGTGAGATCTTCATTGGGAAGTGTCACCTAGTCGCTGTCAACTTGTGACTGTCTGATGAAGTAAATGTGAGTTAATATTTCTGGCCCTGATCTGAAGATGAGTGCTTTGAGCTCGACATCCTGTTCTATCTATGACTGAAGCTCCATAAACACAACTTTTGAAGTAAAGCAAGGAGCCAGTCCTTGAGATGTGCTGACAGCCTCAACCAATAAAGATTTCCCATCCAGTTGTCTGAAAATCCTCATTTACAAAAGCATCCAAAGAGCCTCAATCTCTGTTAATCAGGTTGGCTGTCTCAGCTTTGGAAACTCAGCAGAATAAACAAACTCTGAATGACTGACAGATGAAATATGATTTGCAAACACAGTGAGCATGCATGAATTGTAAAAAATAAACCCAACAGACTACTATATTTCAATCAATATGAAAATACCACTACTGACTGACTGCTAGTTGCTGACGATGCTGAAGTTAGCATTTCCTTGGTCGCTTGCAGGAATGAATATTTCAGAGGTTTGACTCCGTTTGATCGGTTCATCTATTAGATCAAATTTGGTATGAGGATTATTTTAGATTGAGACAAACATAAAAGTGGATTTACCATGACAACAACCACCAGAATGTGGATGTGCATCAATATATATTTTTACAGATATAACTGAATTTGCATCCGAAATGTAATTCTTGGTTTAAAATACATACCTACAAAAACAGGAAATTATCAAGAGGGTACATTAAGCATATTTTCCTTTTTTTATTGACAAAAATGAAAGTGTATGCTGCAGGATTGCTAAATCGTTACACAGCACCCAAAGATAAATTAAGTCATTTTTACATGCTAGAAATCAGCCAGAGGTAATTAAATATCAATCAACTTTTTAAACATGTCACATCTTAAAAGACTCCATTAGGTGAGATGGTATAAAAAATAAGAAACCTCACAATATATTGACTGGTGAAACCTAAACTGGGATATTTTACAATGTGGAATGTGATAATAAAAACTGATTCTCACTTTTCTCCCAAATATTAGTAATATCTTGTCTTGTTTGATATATTAGAATTATTACACTTGTAAAATCCAATACTTTTACACACTCTTTTGCAAAACGTAGAGAGAAAATGTTACTTACTCAGGTGAGGGTTGATGGGAGCTGCGGAAGAGAATCACCAGAGACACGAGTTAGCACAGATCACAGCAGGCTGTCAGCACATGAACCATTTTCAAAAGCAAACTACAGACATGCAGAAAGTAGAAATACTTTGAAATACTTTGTGTGATTCTCTGAAGAATCAAGTGCAGAATGATGCACGGGTGTATATATAGCTGGAGCGCTGATGGTATGTAAAACTCAGCCTACGAATGACTGAAAGTATAATATCACAACAGTTGAACAATAAAAGAAGGGGCTGCAGAAATCCTCTTCAACTTAACACAATGATTACAGAGTAGAGCAAAAAAAAAAAAGATATCTGAGATTTCAGAAAGAAAAGGTGGCAGTAATCATTCCCCGACTGTCATCTAATGTAAAAGAAAGGATTAGGAAGACGGTCTGATCACATTAATAAGCTAATAACGCAGCCGGTTATCATTACTGCCATTTACCGGCGCTGCTCATGTTCTCATCCAAGGTGACTTCCACTTAGAAAGCCAAGCCTATTTTACGCGTCCATTTAGGAGCCAATAAATTTTAAAAATGACTAATAATCGCAACCGTGTCAGCTAATCACCTCCATGGAACATCTCGTCTGTGTTTACAAAAAGCGTCCTTTTAGAAACTTGTAGATTAAATGTAACCTGGGTCTCTGTGAGATTGTGTTTGCATTTTGTTCACCTGCAGCACGGTTCAGCGCGTTCCTCATTGATAATTTAAAAGGCTACCGGCGAAGCAAACACCTAAAGGTCAAGGGCATCATACAGAGCACAAGCCAGTTAGTTGGCACTTCACTTTTTGCAGATTAAATACCATTTAACCTGTCTAGAAGATTCATGAGCATTTTCATGATCGATTGCCGTCCGGCTGAATAGATGAGATACATCAGCTTTGCTACAAAAACCATGTTGCTGTGTGATTTATGAAACCTTTCTGTGCGAGGGAGGAATTGATTTTAATCCAGCCAATTAAAGGAAGCAATAACAAATCATTCCTACAAAGGAAAACATGCACTGAAGTGTGAAGAAGTATTGAAATGCTGGAATGTTTTTTAAAGCAGTAACTCGAGTTGTCATTTCTGTTTATTATGCTGCTAATGGGAATGTATGTTACTTGTAGAGAACAGAAAAAAGCAACCTTATAGAGAAAAGTATAAAAAACACAGCATGAGAACAACCACTTTTACTCTGTGTCCTCATCCTGATAATATATGACGCCAAACACACCTGCATACCAACAATCACAGCTTTTTTTATTTTAGTTTTTTTTTTTATTGAACCTACTGGGCTGTAGAAAGGCACACAAATTACAGAAGGGCAGGAAATCATCCGAGCTGTGGCAGAGAAAATGTTTTAAGAGACAACTTACAGCCTCGGGCTTGCAGAAAGGATGCAGAGTTTTCCGACAAATCTCAGCCTCTCTCTTGCTTCTTCCCCCCCTCAACCTCCTTTCCCCCCCGCCTCCTCCCAAATCCTTCCTGCACTCCCCCTCTTCCCTCCCCACCCTTCTTCCTCTTTCCGACACTGCGGTTAAGAAAGTATTTTTTGTTGTCATATTTCTTACCTGCAGCTTCTCTTGGCTGATGCTCTGTGCCCGAGTCCAGATTAATGTGTCTGCTCAAGCAGCGTCTTCCCCCCACTGAGGAACTCAAACTGAGCAGTGAGCAGAACCCGAGGCTTTTTAGCTACTGCCGTGTTTGCAAGCGCTCTCTCCAAACCGCATACACACAGATAATTTAACTTCTATCGTAAAAAAAAAATAAAAAAATATTCGGAATATGAATTAAAGACAAAAATGTAATACTTTTACACCGAAGAGCTACTCCAGACTTCAGACTGCATGAATTATTATAAATATCGGAGCCAATTGTTTTTCTGTATTTAAAACCTACGATCACATTTATAGGTATCCTCAGAAATGCATGTTTTTATTAAAGAATTAATTTGGTAAGCATCTAAGAGAGAAAATTCCAAACTCGTGATGCACTAAAATTAATCCATATACTTAATAGGAATTATATGAATTCATAATAATGCTAATATAAACATCTGCAGCCAAGGAGTTCAAATTTTAGACTCATTAACAATTGCTGCTTTCAGCAGGGTGCTTGAAATCCCCTTACAAGAAGAACCCATGTGTTATCTTGTTAGACAATGGGTGTAACCATGGCAACGAATGCAGGAAAGCATTAAAAATGTTTATAATGGGAAGAAACAACTTTTATCATGAGGACATTTTAAATCTTGCCGGAACTAAACCGATACCGTGATTAAAAGCCCAACAAAACGCATCTTCAGATTCTATTAATGCAACCTGCCGACTTTGATTTCATAAAAATCAATCAACCAATAATCTGTGTATCCTTTTGGGAGCACATAAGTGACCAGCGTATTCATATGATATGCCACAAAACAAAAAATAAATAAGAAGCCAAATCGGTCTTAAAGCCTTTGGCTACTTAATATTACATATGTGAAGATTCACTTTCTGTTATCAGTGAAGCACAAGTCCAGAATATGTCCGACTTGGAAATAAATGTGTCTGAATGAACAAAGTCCTAAACTTCCAAAGCAAAACCAGAAAAGCACAAAACCTGCTGCCTGCAAGGAGGGAGAACATATGCAGTAACTGGGTGATCTGGCAATGAGCTGCAGGAACCCAGTAATGTAAACCCAATGGTGGGTAATTAGTGATAAAGAACAGGTGGGTTGATTTACTGATGAAATAAAGAGTGGGACAAACAGGACGCTGAGCCATAAGCTGGAGGGGTGACAAAAAAACAAAACAAAAAATCAATCACCAAACAGAACATATGCTTACATAAAAACAAGACTCAAGATACAAAGCCAACAACAAAACTCCCTCATTAAGACAAGGTATAGCACACAAAAATGAAAATTAGTTTGTGTCATGAAGAGAGATTATGTCGGTGCGACAGGATTTCTATTGATTACCTCAGATGTTTATTAATGTGACACGACACAAGAAGGAATACTGAGGTCAGGGAGCAAAACACTAACTAAAAGACTTTGTTGTATCCTTTGTGAACACAATAAAAGCTAGAAAATATTCAACACAGCATTTGAAATCATCATAAATTCCGTTTGCTGTGCAGACAATTTATTAATCCCGATGAAAGTTTTGTAACGTGCAGCGGTGCTATAAAACATCCATTTGTGTTGGGTGCATTGCTGACCCATGTTCTTTTCTGGTGGAGAGGACAAGGCAGACTGTTGTCTGAAGCATGATTGACTTCCATCCAAAGTGCCTAATTTTGATTGAAACACAAAGTGAGCTCGGTGACCGCCAAAGGACACCGGTCCATCGAGGCAGTTTCAGATACGAGCGCTGACTTCATCTTGGCAGGAATCCCGGCCCACTGGTACCTCGGTTGTCTAACAAAGCGGCGGACATTTCCGTGACCGCAGCTCCGTGCCCTTACAGAGAAATACCGCTCGGACTCTTCTGTCACTTCACCGACCTCGTGTAATGTAGGCTATAGAAAATTCTCTGTAACGCACAGTTTGAACATCAGCTCAGCAGCAGAGCGGGTGAGTTTGACGGAGCGATGTTTTTCAGGTAACATCAAACCCTTCAGCTAAAGTCTGAACTGTGCACTCAGACACTAACATGTAGAAAACTCAATTGTGAAAGTTACTCTTGTTTTTCATCAGATTGCAAAGTCACAATAATGAAAGCCTCTGAGTTTTCCAATAGACCCCCATATTGATCAGCTTTGCAGTGCCTGCTAAGTAGAAAACAGAAATAAAAAAATAAAGACATCAAAAACACTAACAGGCGAAATCAAATCATATATATTCCATAACTTTTTTTTTGTTGAAGCACCAAGGCTAAAATCCAAACAAACGCTGCTGTCTGCTCTTCTGCAGCTGATTTCTAAAGAATGTCAAGCAGAGGAATCCAAATGAGTATAAGAAAATCCATAAGAGCCCCTGATACAGGGTCTTAACAACCAAACAGATAAGTAACTCGCTTGCAGTCTGGCACAGCTGGGGATCTTAGATCACCATAAAGAATCCTAGAGGCAGCAGGTGTCGGTGGAGTGGGGGTCGCTTTTCTTAAATATGTTGATAGGCAAGGAAATGTACCCATCAGAAACCTCAAGAGCTCTCTCATTTACATCCATCTATTTCTTTTTCACATCTACTTAATTCTCTTCAGGGTTGTGTGTGGGACCGGTACCTGTTTCCAGCAGTCAGCATTCAAGAAGTACAGAGTGAACATGTGCTAATTTACATGTTACACCTAATATCACTGCTGCAAAACTGATTTGTAAAACAGCTATGACTCTCCTATTTTCTGTGATTTCGAGCCGCAGCCAGGCAAACAAAAACTCCAGGGAGTTGGCGCTTCGGGTCCGTCTTCCAGTCTTTCTTTCCGTTATCTTGCTGCTGACTGAATTTCTTATATTTAATAGATGCATCTAAAGGATCCACTGATCCCGTCATCGTGGGAACTGTTAGAGAATTTATGGGTGCATTTCTTTATTTTATGAAAATAAAAAGCAGCCACTGTGGTGTTCTTTCCCTTGCAGAAGCTTTAGAAGGAGTTCTGTGCTTCACCTATTAGAGAGCGTTGAGTAAGGAATGAATTTTGCACCAGAACAAACAGAGCTGAAATTCATTCCTCGAGTGCATAATGCATGTTTTAGATTTAATAAAATGTAATAAAAAAAGATGAAAAACATCATTCTTCATAATACGTCTACCTTTCTACTTCCTCTTAAGATACACAGTAAAACTCGATAAAAATGTGAATGTATGAAGACTTTTTCAAGAGACTGCATAGCATTTTAGCCAATTTTTAGAATTATTATGAAGAGAATCTGATGTTTTCACTTCATTTCAGCCAATTTATTATGGCAAGACTTCTACATGAAAACTTTTAAATAATAAATAATTAAAGAATGTGTTTAATTTTTCAGATTTAAACATCGGTTCAGGTACAAATTTGATTAAACCCACACAAAAAAAAAGAACAGTTTTTGGCGAAATAATGTATTTGGAAGAGACTCCAAGACAGCACAGATATCAAAGATCCTCCACAGTGATAGTGAGACAGACATCCTTCATGCATGAAGATGTAGCATCAGGAAACAGCTTTTCAACAGAGAGGGCTGACATACAGCTTAAACTTTAAATCCTGCATTGTTCAGGGAAAGCCATGAGAGAGAAGGGAGGCGATGACAAAAACCAAACAGATGCTGAGTTTGTCGCTGCAGTATATTTTGAAACGGCATCCAGAGCTGGCCGACACGACCATTCTTCATCCTGCAGCCGGAGACACAACAACTGCTTTGGGCGTTTTCTTGCAGAGTCACAGAAAATCTACTGCCATCGTGGATAATAATAAAAAAAATGCTCAACCAGCCAAATCACGCTTTTTTACATTTTTTATGTCGTGATATTTTTTTCGACTCTGGGAACTAATTGTTCACCATCTAAGGCATAGAGGACCATTTTCAAAATGCTGTATGGATGGAAAAACAACGAGGTGCACACACCCAATCACGTAGGGTCACGCTATGTTTAAATCCCCTAAAATTTGTCACAATGAAGTAATGATTATATTAAGATTTTATGTCAACACAAAGTAGCGTCTAATTGTGACGTCAAAAGGAAAGCAACAAGATTTTCAAGCCTCTCTGTGATCACATCGTCTTCCCCATAAAACATGGCAGTGGCAGCATCATGCTTTGAGGTTACATTTCTTTAACAAGGACAAGGAGGCCGATCAGGTTTGACAGAGACTTGGATGGAGCTAAGCAACATCCTTGGAACCAGGGATCTGGTTTAACTTACGACAGGACAATTATGCTAAGTTACAATGGAAAGATTAAGTTAGAATGGCCTAGTCAAAGCCTAGACTTAAACCCAAGTGAGAATTTGCGCCAACATGAAACACCGATGTTCCCTGACAGACAGGGCAACATCAGGCTGAGCACAAGCTACTGAAGAATCTGTCAAATTGTGCAAAACATATGCAAAAATATTTGCAACTATAGTTGTAGTCAATGGTGGTTATATAACCTACTGAATAAGGGGTCTAAGTACCAATGTATGCAGGATTTTTATTTCTTACTAATTGTAAAAAACTTTCCCATTTTTATAATTGTTTGACACCAAAACGGCTCAGAAAAGATGAACTGGATCTACACAACTATGGTATTTGTGCTAAAAATCCTCGATAAAGATAAATGTGTATGAAGCTGGGCGCACACTTAGTAATAACTAGAATAGCTGAAAATATCCAAGTGAATTCACATAAACAGAGCAAACGGATGGAACCCCAAAAATAAACACAATGATTAACTACAGTATAAAAAATAATAAAAAAATATTCTACAATATATTTCTGGAGATTGGAAAGCCCTGAATGTAATAAAACAGTGACAGTTTGTACACAGGAGCCCCCTCAGGTCCTTGTTCTCCTACCATGATTAAACAGAAGCCGTAGCGCAGACAATCTCGGGCCGCATTTCAGCCGTCAGTCAGGGTGACTAATGGGACCCGTTCTCGGTGCAGAGTGAATTTGGCTCAGACCTGCGTTGGCCTGATACAGTAACGTTACAGAGAGCATGGGAGAACAGAGCACCCTAGAGTGATAATTAGTCCAGTCTCTTGTTGTGCAGGCTGGAGATTTGAACACCAAAACTTACTTGGTTTCTTTCTGTTCTGTCTCCCCCCTTTTCTCTTCGGCTCCAGTTTGGCTTCCTCCGACTATCCTCCTGTGCTTCTCGCTGTCTTAATTAGCCACAGTTCTTTACATATTTGACTGAATTCAATTCGATTCAGTTCATCTGAATTCAATTCAAGGTTTAGCCCAGACCACTGGGGGAAAGTTTGCTTGTTTCTCTGACTCCCCCCCCCCTCTTCTCTGACTCTCTTTTCTCCTAACAGTCGTGATGAGCTGCAGTGAAACTAAATTATTCACAACTGCAGCAGCAGCGCCACTCAGGAAGATCTCAGCAGGCAGTGATAGACGGAAAACAGTTACTTTATGAAAATGCACATCTCAAGTACCTGGGTATGTGGATGGCACTGTCAACCCTTTCGTTGCATATCAGTCAACATGCCAAGAATAAAACTGTACCTGCAAGCTGGTATTTTATATCCTTAAAATATAGTGTATTATAGTGTGTGTTTGTGGTGAGCCAATCGTCTCACCAGCATCTTGTGTATTTTGAGATTTTGTGTTGTCTTTATCTCCATCTTTAGCATTCCTAATATATTTTCCTTAAATGAAAGGACAAATCTTCCTTCAGCCCTAGTGGCTTAATCATAATGCTATATTAAAAATATTAATCTAGCTTCGTTGTCTTCATTTCTTGCCATATTTTAGACATCGTATCACAGATTATCAAACGGATGTGCAAGTAATCTGTCCATATTTTGCTTTAGTATTTATATTTTCAGGGTTTTCCATCCGCCTTTAAAAAGACATACTAACCATTTGTTAAGGGATAAGAAAAAAAAAAAGGTCCCAAAACAAAAGCGGCTGTGTTTGAAAATGTAACTGCTCCCGTTGTTAACTCATAAAATAGCTAAAGGCTCAGGAGGTAGTGGATCCTCTGTCTGATTTAATAAAGCCCTATATAAAGGCTAAAACATCTAAAAGTCATATCTGTGATCATCAAAACTTTCTGTGACAATATACAGATGTACTATTTGGCTTTCAGTCAAATTCAGTGTAAAATGTATTTATCAAGGGAAGACCATGCATGTAAACATGGTAGTCATGGTGATGTGATGGACTGTGGTCAGAGAACTGGATGTAATTGATGAAGCCAGCTATGTTGCAGGACTGATGCAGAGCACACCAGTGAATTTGTAACTGAATGACTTAAAAATAAAACCTTTTGGTAAAATTGTTTCCGTAGACTTGGATTTAACAAGAAATAACATTCAGCATTACTGTTTTATTTATTTATTTTATTATTATTATTTTGTTTTATTTTGGATGCCTTACAATAGTTTTATTCACTTCATTGTTGCATAAGAATGTAGATTTAAAAGAAATAACAACATTGCTCTCTTCTGGTCACGCAGAAACGTCTCTCATCTTTCTTTGCATGTTGCGTTATCGAATGGATCGGCTTGATTACGTGTAAACTGCTAAGAGGCGGCCTGCTAAGCTGCTTTCACTCTGACTCAGACTCTTCAGTTGTCTATTTATTCTTGCTGCTCAGCTACAAAGAGGGGTTTGCTTGCGAGAAGACAGCCAAAGCGCAGCTGAAACACTTTTCTCGGTCATCATAACTGACATGTAGAGGATAAAGATATAGAAAAGATCACCTAGGAGTTGTGCATTTATATGGAGCGCTGCAGAATATAACAGTATTGACTATATGTCTTACCTATCTATGTCTCTGTGCTTTTGTCCTCTAAGTCTAGGACAATAATCTGAGATGCAGCAGTGGCTTTTATTTCATATTAGAGAATATATATGTTTCACTGCATTGCTTGATAACAGGAGTTCTGATAATATACAAAAGTTTTATTGAAGTATGCATATTACTATGATGAAACAATATCTCCAGTATGCATTCAAGTTTAAAAATACGTAATTTCTTTGTGCTTAAATGTAAATATTGTAAAGACTCCAGATCTGATGTTTCTGTGGAGGACAATCCTTCATGTGGCCAGAGTTCATTTAAACTGACAGCAAAGTCTTAGGCTTTGTGCAGTTTCGCTCAATTTAAAGTAAATATCCAGATTATTTAGGATATTAAGGTCACAACCTTGGTTTGCTTCCACTATGCAAATCCTGAAACTCCTGTTTTGAATCATTTTGTTGAAACGTAGTGTAGTGGGCTTCTCAATGTACATTTGTTTTTTCATTCCTTATGTATTCAAGGAGAAACAACAAACAATCTCAAAGTGAAACAACAGTTCTTTGTAAAGCACAACTTTCCATAATCTTTGGTTTAGAGTCTAAAACCGGATGAAATATTACGATTGCTCTGTTTGATCAGCACTGAAATAAAAATACCTTCGTGCTATTTGAGAAACATTCCAGGAGACACAACAAATCCTCTGGCAGAAAAAAAGAGACAAACAAGGAAAAGAAAAATGTTGTCCGTGGGCAAACTGAGTGCAGAGAAACATGAATCACCTCTGACCAGTTTTGTTTGGTCTGATGACCTAAATGACATGTTTGAGTCATCTGATGCTGGGATGCTACGGCGATCTCTCGAGCACACAAACAACAAGTCAGCCTTTAACCAAGCCAAGGATAAAAACCTGACTCAGGGAATAAAGGTCAGAGGAAGAGATTAGTCAGTTGATCAGCATTCATTTGGCTCAAGCTGGAAAGGAGCAAACCACGCCGGAATCAGGCTCAACCTCTCAAGACTTAATGCGTTAGATGCAATTCAAATGACTTTAATGAGTTCTCTTTTTACTGGTCAGTCCTTATACGTATCATGCATAATAGATCTCCGTCATGATCACAGAAATGGCTGCTGATGCCAAAGTGAAATTGTGATATTCATCCATGAATTGATGAACACGTGTCATTGTGCAAAAATCGTGAGCGTGGGCTAATTACAAAGTCACAGAGTCACCATTGCAACACCACGGAGGTGTGCTATGCGCCACACATAGAACTGACACGATTCATTTTTTTTTCTGTTTTTCGACCTGTTTTCTTGAGACAAACCTTAAAAGACACAGTTTTTGACTCTTACCGCTGTAGGTGATGATCCGGACGGTGGAGTCGCCGTCTCCAAAACGAGTGATGGGAGTGAGACGCACCTCATACGATTCGGGTCTTATCAGCTCGGTAAGGTTGTGCGTCATGAGCTCCCCTTTGCCGATGGTATCGCCCACAGGGATCTCCTGCTCCCACCAGCGCTGCAAGCCCACCTGAAGGGAAAAACCAGCAAGAAAACTGGAATATTACAGTGTCAACGGCACTTGATGTCTTCGCTGACATTGGTGCACAAAAGCTGTTAATGTAAAATGAGCTTTAAAGTCGAGAGCGTAGTTAACACATGAATATTTGACCTGCGGAAATCTGTTGTATTGTTTTTGAAGCTGTTCAGAAATCACAGCCCTACTCTGTTTTAATGAGTGAATAATAAACAACAGCTGTTGCAAATATGACAAAAAGGACTCCAATATCACTGTAAATCTGTTCAAAATGATTAAAATGTTTGAACTTTGTCAAGAAAATCCCTTCAAAAAATTTGATGCAGTGCAGTTCATTTAGTTTCTACTTTGATTTTAATTTCACCTCCAAACGGTTAAAAATGCATTATCTACCAGCAAAATCTAACTTCTAATTTGACTCAGACTGTTTCCCCTACGACCACCATGTTGTGTAAAATGCAGATTAAAACTCACAATACCATGGAGCAAATTTTCACACCCTGCTAATTATTCTTCACTGGTAGATTTTTTTTAACCAAATACCCACAAAAAATTCAACGTTTTTGATGCATCAACGCACATTTTTCTGTGTTTTCAAAGCTGTTAAAATGATGGGAGAAATAAAAGACGACTACATACTTTTTAGGTGTGAAACATGAAATTTAGAAAATGATACTTTGGGGCGCAATAAACTGCGTTTTTACACTCAGTGAGTAATTGTAATAAACAATCAAGATTGCAGTATTGACCAAGATAATCACATATTCATGGGCTGCTCAGTTTTCAAAAGACAAATTAAAACTCCAAAAGACGAAAATCAATGCAATCTAAAGAAAGAAGAGAACGGCAATAACATGAACGCAATTAAATTTCAGTTTCAAATCTCTTAAGTTTGTTGAGCTTTGCTCTCTAATCCACAGGCTATAAGACATGATTGATAAAAATCAAAAGTGTCTTAAAAGATTAGGATCTGCAGATTATGTAGAGCATAAATTGGTGTAGCATTTATTAAAGCTTCTTTACTGAACAAAAGGGACGACGTGTAAGTGAAACCACAGTTGGGTATTGAAAACTCTGAGGAACAAGTCACGATGTTGCACCCTGTGTCACAGCTCTCATTGGATGATGTCAGCATAGAAAATAAGTCAATAAAACCAGTTTGTTACCCTTTATTTACAATACAGCGTGCAAAAGACTCTGAATATGTTTCTTTACCTGCATAAATGTTAACGTCCACATTAAGGCTGACATTTTTCAATTAACAGTTTCTATAGGCCGACTAAAACTATCACTAAGTGCAAGTTGACATAAATACATTGAGTTTTTTGTTGTTTTAATGAATCAAACTCATTTTTCCTGGCTGCTGCAACCACTTGAATGATGTTTTTCACAAAATAGCTAAGCAGGAGAAAGAGTCTTATATTCAGTGGTGCCCAACCATATGTGGTTGTGGTGAATGCTGCTATGTTTGCATCATTCACACATTTTCTAAAGTGTTCAGCAAACCCATTTCAACATGGACCTTGGATTTCAAATTTGGCCCTGCAGTGTACACAGCCTATCTCCAGTTGAATAAGCCTAGTTATCACACAAAATATTGAGTGTTTTGTCATCTGCAGTGATACAATGCGGCCCTGGTGGATGTTTAAAAGACCCAAAAGCAGTCTGTCGGGGCAGAAAGATGCAGAGTTGGCTACATTTTATCTTCAGGAATCAGTTTAAGGGAATTACCTGCTTCAAGATAAGTTACTCCTTAAGCCCGGCACAATGGAGATGGAGTGAACAAAGGTGTGATAACAGAGCACTGGAGTCATAGTGATTAGGTGAGAACGGTACTAATGAAGTAATTACTTGTAGCTTGGATGATCTGCAATTATGGGGTGCAGGTTTTCATCACCGTTAGCTTTGGAGGTAAATAGTGATTCACCTGACAGAGCTAGCTTGTCCCTACCTGAAAATATTCAGGTACAAATGGCATTGCTGCGAATCGCTAATACAGTGTTGGGCTGACTGCCTGTGTGTGTTTGGGTGTTTTCTTAATCTCTCAAATAAAAGAGGGAACAATTTAAAGCAAAAGAGATCTTTTCCATTGGCAGGGAAACAACGTTAATACGTGTTTTTCTTGTTGGCCGGACAACGAGCTGTCATTTGCACATCTCAAACGAGTTTACCTTTGAACCCCAGGCAACAGCAAAGTAATTCTGCCTGGACTTTTAATGTTCAGTGGAAACACTCTCTTTTATGGCCCATTCTCTGTGAACCCACAAAGTGGTTGTGTGTAAAAATCCAAGCAGATCAGCAATTTGTGAAATTTAATTCAGCCTGATTGTGTCTTTTTTTCTTAAATTATACATATTTTGCAATAGTTTTGGCCTCATGTTTTAATACAAATACTATAATTTTCAAAAAAGCATTCTGGAAGAAGTAAAGTGAAAAAATAAATATTTATTCCTATCACATTTATATTATTATTGATATAAATGATCACATAATTCATATCACATTCTAGATTTACCACTATGTCAAAAACAACACTTACAATAAAATTACGTGTAATTGTTGGCATGTAACAACAGTATTATTTAAGACGATTAAACTTATTTTCTAATGATAAAAGCCATGCTTCCAAAACGTCTCCAGTTTTCCCCGTTTGCTGCTGTCTTGGCTCTTGACACTTTGCTTCACTGAGTGAGATTTGAACAGAAAAAGACAAAAAAAAAAAACAACAACAAAAAAAACAATCACATTTTGTTTGCTAAGCCCAAACCACTAAATGTGGACTCACTCTGATGCCAGTGGAAAGGCTTGTGGCAGAATGCGAGTGTGTGGGGAACACTTCAAGTCCCATTCAGAGAGCACAGCATCAGTTCAGATAGAGAGGACTAATGTTACTTCGAAATTGCCTGCTTCACTCACCATCACAGCGACGAGCTCTTCAGCTGCTTTTTGGCAACCAGCTAATTATAATGCCTTGTGTGAACATACAGAAGTGCACAGTGCAGCGTTTATGCTTCTCATGTTTGCCGTTGTGAATTCAGCTAAGCTTTCTACATGTTGTTGCTTTGTGTTTTATTAATTTCACGCTGTTATTGTTCCCCAATGTGTATACATTTCTACAATGGGTCTGAAAAAAGGGTTCAGACACATGTTTCCTCCAGGGGCATGCTGGGTAAAGAAACTCGAATATTAATTTTGAAAAGACAGAGGGCTGCTAAGAAAGAAGAAGTTCAATAAAAAGGCACATTTCAACAAAAGTAACAAAGAGACTCAACTTGAAAAGCAAAAGACCACAAAAATAGAAAGATTGCAAAACATAAACATTACATTATTTTGTATTTAATGGAAAATACCAACTTGAAATTTCTTATTTCCAGCATAGAAAAAACCACAAAAGAAATCAAAATGAAAGTCAAATATTTTATTTGTTAAAGTGGATATGTGTACAATTATACATTTAATTGTGAATCTGGAATAAAGTCAGTACTTTAACATCCTCTACAAATAAAACGGCTACTTTTCAAAGTTCCTGTAGCATCTAGCTGTGCTACAATGCTAACACAAATATGGATCCAATCAGCAACAAGGAGAGATTCTGTTTCATCTGGTTTTTGAATAAATAAGACTCAAGTCTTTAGAAAAATGTTGTCCTCTTTGAACATCTTCGTTTTCAATAATTGAGCTAAATTTAGTGAACAATTAAAAACAACATCAGTAAAAACAGTTTTTACCTGACAATTAAACTGGAGCGATGTCAGATGAGACGTAGTGCTAATAAATTAATCATAGGATAGTTGTTTGTTCTTATCAGAAAGCATGTTTTGAACAATTTATCAATAAATTAAGCACATAACACCTGTCATTTCTTATGGGCAGAGCCATATATGTTGCCTTAAAATTTCCGTTTGATTCCACTTTTAGTAAAATCATTGCTAAAATGAAAAAGTTTTAAAATGCAAGGGAGATGATATGATAACAATAATAAAAAAACATGACTAATAACTGTAAAGATTAAAGATAAAACAAATTCAAACCATTTTAAGTATCGGTTTGAGGTCTCACAAAAATCTGCAAAATATGTTGTAATATGGAAAAAAAACAACAAAAAACAAAACATCTTACCACTTCACTTGGATGGAAGTAGTGCTAATAGTTGTAGTATCAGAAAATCTATGTTATCTAAAAACTATTTGATTACAACATGGTTAGAAGAGGATGCTGTGGTGGAGAAATAACAGATTTTCTTCTAGAACGCGCTTCATTTGATTTTCCAGAATCCACTTTTAGTCAAGTTGGCTAAAAAAAACATATCATGGTGCATACAAATCTTAAAAATACACATATTATGTCCAGACTGACTTGGTCATTGTGTATTTTCTGAAGCTGCAGGGAGAAGTAAGCAATTGAAACTGGTGTTGTCAAAAGAAAAACGTCAAACGAAAGCCAATATCAGCTTTGCCTCTTTTAAAAGCGAAAAGCACCATTAACATACAAATGAAAATGAAATAGTCAATTCAAACCACAGAACTCCTGACTTTTGCGCCTTTGTCTTGGTTCTGCTAAATTGAGTCATCTACCTCCTGTCAATTTTTTTTGCCCCCCCTAAATTTCTGATTAAAAACATATTGATTTATTTCACGTGATTGCAGCAGCAGCGGTAACTTCAGAAAAAAACAAAAAAGACATTAGCAATGTTCAAAGTCAGCCTGTGAGCCAGAAGCAACATGAGAACAATCAAAAGGACAGCGTCATGTTTGACAGGAGCAAATCGCCTATGGATTACCAGCATGTAATTAATATGGCCTCTATTGATCCGCCTGCTCATCCTGACGTGTCAGATCAATTCAACAAGACAATGCAGAGACAGGAGAGTGTGGCTTACAAGACTGGAGAACAATGTTGGTCAAGTTGTATTAATTTCACCCCTATAATGTATGAAAACTCACCAAGTATGTGTCAGTTTTCATCAATTTATAGCAGTAAGACAACTGCAATAGCTCAACAAGTATTTTAGTCCAGATTTTCTTTTTGTTCTCACTGTTGGTGATTTATTATTGGTGTTGATGGTAAACATTTCCTATCTGTAGTAAACGATATTCACATTTTTGAGTTCAGGTCTTCCGAATCAAGAAAAAATAATTCATAATTAAAACAATTTAAAGCAAAAATCCAAATACTTAGATAATCACTGCTGTGGCGCGAAGCCAAACCTACAAAACAGATGTTTACCAAGCTACGAAAGGGTAAACAAAAACACTTTGACACCATTTGTGGGACGTTTGCTGATTTGATATGTTTGATATTTTAAAAACATATCTACAAAAAGCCGCTACTTTTTTCCTACGCTTTGATTCATGCGGCTTTTCTGTGTATTGTTCTTCAATCGCTACGGGGCTTTTTAGCAGGAAGTGAATCGTTGGAAGTCAAAATAGGAAATCAAAGAAAAACTTTGTAGGTGCAGCTTATACCACAAAAACTTCGCCACAAAAAAATCATGCCAATGAATTGAATGCTAACTTTTTCTGCTTGCTCCCCTTATATAGTCTACACATATACAGGATCAAGCCTATGTATGTGAGTATATCTTGCTGAAAGAAAATCAAGCTCTGGGAACAGAGAGAAGATTTTGAAGCCTGGCTACAATATCAAAATAAGGGCAGATGTCACACGTTTCTGCTGCATCTCTGACAGATGCAGTGATTTATGCTTTGTGCGTCTGGCTGGTGCATACCTTTCAGCTATAGCTTTATTCCCATTTCCCCTCCAGTCAGACTGTTTCTGACGAGGGCACCGGGCGATAACACACAGCAATCCGTTACAAAGGCATAAGGTTCACAACTACCAGGTATTAATTCAGAGGCAGTGGGGGGGAAATGATCATAATTCTCTGGGAATGGCAAGGAAGCTGCTGCTGGATCTATAAATAGATTTAAGTGTTGTAGTGTGCATGTGAGCTTTCTTTACTGCACCAGTCACAGCGATGCTGGGGATATCTCTGCCATTTTCTTTTTTTTTTTTATATTTACAAAAGGAGCCTTTATTCCCACATGTTTCTGTTTCATTTCTTGCTTTTTCTTTTGCACACTGCCATGAAACTTTTGCTGCTGCCTGACTAACTTTTCCAGAATATATATCCAAGAAAATCCAATCGGTCTCTTCAAATCTGTTCTAAACACTGAAATGCAGTCAGCTGCAAAAAGAACAAGTGGCAACCTAAAGAATAAATACGAGCTCACGTCAAGAACGCAAAAGATAAATGAATGGATTTACATTCATAGAAAATCTATGCGACTTTTCTTATTAATAAGCAAATTAAAATATTGGATTTGCAGGGTTTTGCTTCCCACAAATTTAAAACCTTAGAATGTGCAGAAAACTGGCTGAAACTTTAATAACCAATTGTGCATTTTCTGCCCAGTAAAAGCAATATTGTTTTTACTGACAAGTAACATAACAGGCAAATAAGTGCATCGCGCTACGCAAACAGAACCTTAGAAAGTGTTTTGGAGCCTTGTGTTCCTTCAGGGTGTAGGGCGAACGTGACTTTTATTATTCATTACAAACACAACCAAGGACGTGTTTGCTAATTCTGAGCAGGAATGAGATAAATTCAGAATTGCAGCTTGCATGAATTTTTGATTTGTTTGCTATCTGCTTGATGTTTTCTTTTTTGTTTTTATTTGTCATCATCCAAATGTGCAACTCCTAACTGCAATGTCAACATTAACCTGAATTTCTAAGGTCAATGCAATGTTTGTGGCCGTAATTGAAAAAAAATATGTATTTAGATTGAACCTTTTCTACTTGGGAATCCGAGGAACGAGTGAGAGAGAGAGAAGAACCGAGAGAGGAAGGTAAACATTGATTGCCCAGAGAGAAAATGCATCCTTCCCATCCATCAATGCTGCCTGCCTGTCATCTGTGGAGTTTGCAGGAGAAGCAGGGAAAACAAGAGGAGTGCGTGCTAATTCTCACTGCGGGGCTCCACTTCCACCTCTGTGATGGGAGGCTCAGACAGAAGCAGCTCGAGAAAAACCGCCGTATACGACTCCTAATATGTTAACAGCCTCAACCAAGCATAATGAGACAGACCATGGAGAGGAAAAAATAAACTCTATACGTACCACTTCTAGTTCTTCTATATGCAACACTTATGTTTCACGTTGAAAAGGTTTTTGCTTCTATAGCCTGAAAAGTCTGAAACAGCTGAGCAATGCAGTGGAGGTCAAACACTACTCAGTTTAAGATTAAATAAATCTGTCTTCAGACACATGCCTTGTAATATTTAAGCTTAATATCCACTGTGAACATTTAAGAAGATATAAAGTTAATATGTAAACAAGTAAATTGCACAATCAATCAATAACGTTTATGTGCAATGATGAAGTTATTGTTGCAGGTCGAACAAAAACCCTGGGCTGCTGAAACACCAAGATCTCAGAGAACAGAAAAAGGGTTTCTCAGTCTTGCCAGGCCCATCAAAAGCATGTTTTCACATTTTGTCATTTTACAACACACTTTAATTACTTTATTATCATTTGATGAAACTGGAAGAAAAACAATGTGTGGCAAATATTTCTACTCAGATGAACAGACTGAGACCTCAGTAGCGACCGACAAAAGTTAATAAAGCCAACATACATGTAATTTAATCTCGGCATATTTTTGTAGGTGTTCAGTGATTGCTGAACATCTTCTAATGTTACAAAATCCATATTTTTATTTTATTTTTTTCTTCCTCCGAAGAGGTTTTGCAGTGCTAGTGGCTCGTATTTTTTACAGTAGGCAGACAGGAAAGAGGGCGAGGAGAGGGGGGAAGACATGCGGCAAAGGTCGCCGGGACCGGGAGTTGATCCCGCGACGTCCGCGTCGAGGACTGAGGCCTCCAAACATGGGGCGTGCTTAACCCCTGCGCCACCACAACACGCCCCAACAAAATCCATATTTAAAGAAAAAAACAAAACAAAAAACAAATCAAAACGCATTATTCTTTTTTTCCAAGAAAAAAATTAGAAATGAAACCCCGATGTTCAGTCTTGAAATACTATTTAATAATAAATTTGTTTCTAAGATCCCCCACAGGGTCACAAACTACCACAACTGGAAAACGTGAAATATTAAAACACTGCGGCAGAACATTTAAATTGGCATCAATTTTTGAAGTTATCATAATACAGTTTTCCTCATGTTCCTCCCTTTGCATACTCCATTTTATTTAACTCTGGAAAAAACTAAGAGGCCACTGCAAAATGATCAGCTCTCTAATTCTACTCTTTATTGGTTTAAGTTTGTGTAAAACGAACATTGTTCTTTCATTCTATGCTCCACTGACAGCATGTCTCTGACATTCCAAGCACACATTTTGTATTTATTTACAGAAAATGAGAAATGGCCAACATAGAGAGAAAGATGCAGCGCTTTCAGACCTGAAATAATGCAAAAAAACAAGTTCATATTCATTTAGAAACAACAGTACTAATGTTTTAACTCAGGACAAGTTCAGAAATCAATACTTGGTGGAATATAAAGGAGGTTTTCAACGGGGTTCAGTGCAGAGGGCGTTTCATTTTCCAGAGCCGTATAACAAAGGCATTATGTTTCTGTCTATTGTAAAAATGCGAGGTTGTATTGTCGCAAAATGAGAAAAGGTTAAAGGGTTAAGAAACCTTGCACAAGAAAATGAAAGTATTTTTATTTTTCAAAACCCTTGCATTCGTACCTGTCTGATGCCGAGCCTGTAGGCGACGATGCGGTCCACAGCACCGGGGTTCATCTGGGTCCACTGCAGCTTGAAGCCGTAGACTCGCGGCCTGTATTGCCACAGAGGGCTGTAGGTGTCGTAGTAAAACTCTGGAGGGTAAGCTTTACCTAAAGGCAAGCACAATATGATAAACATTTAAATTTCATGTTTATTTAAAACATTTTGGTCATTAGCTTCACATTTGTTCAGCATTTCAGCAGTTGGGGAGTGGTGCTTCCTCTGAAAAGTAATCTCTCTCTTCTTCTGTGGGCTCTGGGCTGTTTACTTTTGCTGCCATTTATAACATACTGAAGAAAAAGAAAGACCCCAAAGCCAAAATAATTCCTCTTTAGAGTTCCCAAGAAACTGCTTGCCGAGTGCCATTTCCTTCTTCAGATTTATTTAGCTCCCGATAGGCCGGAGGGGCATTTCTTCGTGGAAAAATCTGAGGGGTTTATTGTCGTTAACTTAGGTGTTTTGATCAGATAACAACTTCCACTCTGCTAAGGTTTCTGTAGAAATCAAACTGTTGTTTTATCTGTCCCATGATGAGTTAGTAATTTTGAAAGTAATAAGAAAATAAAAAAAACAATTACCGTTAAGAATGCATAAAATTAATCAGTCTGTGGGTCACATACTCATGAGAATAATCTATAGAGCAAGACAGAACAAACACAAAAAGATCATTTTATTTTCCTTGCTCATAAATGCTGCAGCAACAAAATATTGAGTGTTCAATTGGAAAACCAATATAATTTGTTCTCTGTATCGTCAAAGGTCTGGAAAACAAAACAAAGAGACTATAAAGCTACAAGATTTTTCTGACTAACTTAAAATTTTCTATATTTTTGTGCCTTGAAAACAATTTTCTTAAAAACAAAAGTAAATTAAAGGAAGCAATCACAGAATCAACTACGTTAAACTGAGAAGAGCATCGTGTTTCACAATAACTGAATCTGTTTCTTTAAAGCTAAACCATTAAGCAAATCGACCAACTGTTTACATTTCTCTGTGGAGTGAAAACAAAATTAAATAAGTCATGTACATCGGCGTAATGTAATATTAACGTTAAAGATCCTTTTAGAAAAGCAAAGAGAGGGAATCCTAAAAGTTATTCTGCTACGTCTTTGGTTCTCAAACTGTGGTGCAAGTAATATCTTTAGTGGACTCAGAGAAACCTTTGTGTCAGTCATGTTCAAGAAAATAAAAATAATTAGTTGTTTGGAAAGACACATATTTACTTAAAACACATTAGAGTGGAGATTACTTTGAGTTTCTTAAATCCAGACTGCATCTGATGTGTTGGTATGAACTTCAACCATGTGGGTTATTTGTGTCTGGGTGAGTTACATACCAGTGAAATTCAGACTTGAAGGAACTGCGGTGGAAAATTACTACAAGTCAACATCTGCTGATCACGTTAAATGCTTGTGAACTCTCACCAAAATAACTATTTGGGTTACATGTACAGGGTTGGAAGTTGTTTTCCACAGCTGCATCAGAACCAGACTGCTTCGCCCCTTGTTTTACTTTCCTTATCATTGGTATAAAACTCGTGTGTTGTCTCTACCCGGCAGAGCTTTTCACCTGGACCTGCTTCATTATTGATTGTCCTGCAAGGTCTCTGTATTGTGCATAATATATGAATAAGTCTGATTGTGTGACTTCACCTGCTTGCTAAAGTAGTTTTTTCTTCCACAACAGGACGCTTTCAAAAAAATATTCCTACTTAAAACACAAATTTCCAACATCAAGATACAAGTGGAACTCACAATTAAGCAAAACCCAGAAGATAAAACTATTTTTGTAAAAGAACTGAAAAGAATAAATACATAAAATGCACCATCGTACTACTGGGAGAACGTAGTATTTTCTGAATTGATATTTTTGAAAAAAAGTGAGAACCATTAATCTACACAATTTATTAGCAAAGTTGCATCACAACTCACCACATGAATGCTCTAGAAACTACACACAAATACAGTAATGAGTCCACAAATGTAATGCAATGAGTCCAATACACTTTTGTACTCTCTGCCAGGACTAAAAGAAAAGTATAGAGTCTCTTATCAGTAACATTGCTTACTTTGTTAGATCTGTGAAGATGTACAATATTGAAACAATAATAATAATGAAAAAAAAAAAAACATTTTCCAGACCTAAAGCTCATTTCTGACAACTGAAGAAAACATTGACTTGTTTGCTGAATTCTAATCAAGATCAAGCAACAAGCTCAGAGGATGACGTTCCATGGAAAAATAGAAATCCACCTCAATGACATGCTATTCTGCGTTTGTCCTTGTCATTTGGGCTTGTTTATTGTCGGGTGACAAAACCCAGAGCAGATGATTTTAATGGCTATGCTGCAGTTGAGCTGCCATTATCAGAAACCACACATGGATTTCACACAGACATGTGGCGATTTTTAAAGTACTTTATGTGGATAATAGGTGATATGAGATTATGTTAATTGCAATATTTAAATGTTAGTGTGTTAGGCCTGTGATGAACTGAAAATGTAGTCAGCGTCAAAACCGTCTTTTGCCAATGCTTAAGTTAAAAAAAAAGCCTCCTAGTTCCTTCCTAATTATACTAATAGTTAGTTTTTTGTTGTCAGAATGACAATGAAGGGAGAAGAAAAAGAGAAACAAGTTAATCAGCACCACTGGACAGCTCCTAACTTTGTAACTCTCAAGCTAACTTAAAATAAATTTAGTCCATACAGATAAAATGTTCAGCAAGAGGAACTATTAGGTCTGCAGTTGGAAAATAAATGTCTTCCTCAGTTAAGTATTTACTAGGAATACAGTTCTTCGCAAAAAAAAAAAAGAGTTTTAAAATGTTGCCATATTACATCTACAGGCTACTATAATACATCTGATTGGGATTCCTTGCTTGAGATAAACAGTAAAGCATAATTCTGAATTGGAAGGAAAACCATAAATGGCTTAGAAAAATTCTTGCTAACAAGAAATATTAGAATTGTCCTTCTGCTTATTTATTCAAACTCAATAGTTTGTGCAACCATCTCTAGCGGCAATTACAGCTGCAAGTGCTTCTGGTTTGTTTCTGTCCTCTTTGCATGCATGAATTTTATCTGCCAATTTCTTTATGCAACAAAGCTGAAACTCAATCAGATCAAATTTCACACATGTTGGGTCTTGAAAGGAGCAATATAAAAACAATTCTTCCTATTTACTTACTTACTTAATGTGTGGCACATTTATATTTTTATCTACTGTAAGGTCTGTGATAACATCTCAAAATTATGATAGCAATTATAATATAGAGAGCTAGAATAGTGTATTAACTAAATGTACAAATGTCTCAATCATAATCTATGATATCATAAAAAGAGAATGAATGACTTAAAAAAGCAAAGATGAATAAATCTGTATAACACCAACATGTTAATAATACTTAACACTGACTTTCACAAGTTTTTTGAATACAGCTGAAACAACCAAACACTCCAGGTGTAATTATTGAAAATTGCCAGATTTGATGTTTCCTGCAGACTCTAAATAGTTTAATCAATTCTCTTAATAACCCAACAAGTCAAAGCTGCGCAAACAGTGGGTTATGTTCTGCATTTTAGACAATAAATCAGCTTAATGATGCTTTGGGCAGCCTGTTGCAGATCATTTGGCCTTTGCGCGGAGAGAGGTATTTAAAATACAAAAAAAAGAAGAAGAGGGGGGGAAAAAAACAGCAATACAGAAGAAAATAACATTCATTCATCATCTTGATAAAATCACTCAGAGAGGAAAACAAATAGGCTCTGGCAAAAGAAACAGTGCTGACGATTAAACAAAGTAATTTATATACAAATACTTCATGGTTTAGTTTGAAGCAAGAAATACCCCTCAAAAGGTCACCGTTGGTCTAAAGCTTGCCGACAGACAGGAAGCGATGATGCCGCCGTGCAAGCTGCCTCCGCATCTCACCGAGATGAACCAGAGCAGAGCACACGTGCTAAAACAAAAATAAACACGTTCACATAAAGAGAAAGAACACGAATGTGGGGATAATTACTGTCTGCACCTCGCTAAGCTCTGTTTTGCTGCATTGAGCCAGCTGTGTTTACAGCACACTGTACAGCAAGTGTTACATAAGCCTGCCTAGAAGATAGTGACAGATAGTGCTGGGAAGGAAAAGAGGATGCTGCAATTTGCTGCGAAGCCAGAGTGAAGAAAGGTTAATTAAACAGACTCAGAGAATCCCACAGAGACGCTGGTTCTGGAAGGCGTGAATCAGTTCTTTAATCGCATAAATGTATGTTGTTTCTGACATCTGTCATAAACCAGGTTACGTATCAACCTCTTCTTGTTTACCTTTTGGCACTTAAAGGGGAAAAATATATATCAAAAAGACATTTCTTGGCGCATAGTCAGGATTCTTTCTTTGAAAATCGCTCAAATATAAAGTATAATAAAGCAAAATGGACTGACTTCCTAATCACACATTATGTGTGGTAAAGCGCATTACCTAACCCACTTAGGCTGCTTGAAATGGGTAACTCTGGGTGGGAGACATCAAACATAAAGCACAGAGGACTTAATTGATTTTTTTTTTAAAATCCTGTTTATAACACCATAACCAATGCAGTGATTCATAACAGCTCAGCACAAACCTTCAGGCAAAAAGTTGACCTTATTTGCAGACTTATTTTTCCTTTTTGAGAATTTACATGTGTGTTTTCATCTCCAGGAAAACATTGTACGGCTGCAGCGTTCAGAAGAAGATGTGCTAACTTTTGGATGCACAACAGAACCAAGCAAAAAAACAAAAACAACAAAAAAAAACACAATGGTAAACAAAAAATTATAAAGAGACTGCTCAGCTGCATTCTACTGTTTCGACAAAGGAATCAATGAACGAAAAGACTAAAACATAAACTTGTATTTATACAGTTTTTTTTTTTCTTTTTCTAGTGGAATCTGGCTGTTGCAGTGTGTGAAACCTTGAGATAATGTTACTAATGCAGAGATGCAGCAGTAAATTCAACATTAAATAACAACAAGGCAGAAAAATTGCAAAACAGGATGTAGCAGAAAACATTAATATAGGCTACCAATAACACGCTGTGTTTAAATCCAAGCTGTGGGAACCGGCGACAGGTTTTAAACACAAAACAGAACTAACGTAAAACCGCCAAAGCTTCATAAGATTGATGTTGAGCAAGTTTTTAGATTCCCTTTTCCAAGAAATTGAATGAAAAGGTTTCAAGGTAAAATCGATGTATTTCCTGCACTTTTTAAAAGACAAAAAAATTATATAAAATGCACAAATTGATCCAAAAAGATCAAGGATGTCTTATTAAAACACTCAAAAAAAAAGAGCCAAATAAACAAAATACAAAGTGACGCCTACGCCATTTAGAAAACAAAAATAAACAGCATAAAAGCAACCTTGGGGACCTCGTCTCTACAAACTGCTACATTTGAATTCACAAGTGAACTTTGCAGTTCACTGGGCTGATTTAGATTAAATAAATAAATAAATAAATAAATTCTATTGAAAAAAAAAGAAATCTATACTATTCAAGCAATTCACCTATTCATCTCCGGTTAACAACGGAAAGTCAGGAGAGATGAGGAAACAAAGACCAAAACCAGTTTTAGATACGATCAAAATAGACCAAAATGCTTTGCATCCTGCACAGACAGAGCATGTGAATGCTATTCCTAGCATTCACATGCCAACATTAATGCCTAGTTAATCTGATTAGACCATTAAAAATGCAGGTTCATGACAATACAACTGAAGTCAATTGAAGCCATGTTCTTCTATGTCTGGGATATTTGAAAGTTTGACAATATTTAGTTCTGTACAGTGACCATCTGTCCAAAATTTCTGTTAAAGATTATAATAGTTTTAGTTAAATTGGATAAAATGTTAAAAAAGCTAAAGCAAAAAGGAAATACAATTGCTAACAAATTATTTTCCAATAGGCTGCTATTATGAAAGGAGTTTCACTTTGAATACGTATCACAGCATACCAAAAGGAAATTAAGTTCCTGTTATGTACAGTTATTTTTGGCAATACAAATTAGTGTTAAAACTCACACTAACCACTAAAACTTTAAAATATCTCACCTTGCTGGGAACAGGCTTTAGTAAGACTTTTGTTCCAGTAATTATAAATTGTTGGAGTAAAACAAACTTGAAGCATGCGTGTTTCACAACCTACGTCGCAATCTAGAGCTGCTGCTTCGGAGAACATTTGCTGCCTTTGGACAGGAAACCCGTGCATTAATCATCAGCCGCATCAGACTGGAATGGAAACAGAAGAAACAACGGCGTGATGATTCACAGACGGAGAAGCAATTCTCTGCCCGTTCTAACTCCTCAGAGGAGAGCATTTGCTAAAACTCAGGGTTCCAGCAGCAAAGTGTTCATGCCAAAGCTCAGTGGTACACATTACATTCCTCTAAGGGGCCTCTCCCATGGCTCAATTTAATGGCCAACTTGGCCCTTGCAGCCAACTCACAGATGTCCCAATAGCTTGGAACATGGGCATCCATGCACATGCACAAACGCTCTCCCCTGGCACAATCTACTTCTTCTGGGTGACAGTATTTATGTAGGCCCAAGACTGGCTTGCTTGCCTACATTAGTGTGTGTATGTGTGTGTCTGTCGGCATGGAAGGAAATATGTTGTGCATGGTATGATGAGTGGCTTTGCAAGTTGAATGGCTGCGGGCCAGGACTCCAGACTGATATGTTTGCTACTCATCAGTGCAGCCCAAGAACGTCAGGAATGCAGGTGTGAGGAAATATCCATTAAGGTGGTCTCTGTAGAGAGAGTAAACTAATATTTCACCAAACTGCATCAACCATAAAAGATATTTGATGAACTTCAGCTAAGAAAAGACTCTCTCTATCTCTCTACAGCATATTATTCATTTTAGCCACACACATACACACAGTGGTGCTGATATCATGGCTATTGAGTTTCAGATAAAATTGAAAAATCGTCAAGACTATGAACTGGGGTTATGGGAACGGGGTATGGCAGACTTCATAGATGATGGAGGGAACCAAAGTGGATTTTCTGCACTGTGCTCCTGCACTCAGGGAGTTACTAAAAGAGCCTCCATACCTTTGGCAGCTACTGAGTCCAGATGGTAGGAATCTGGAGCATTGGGCAGGAGGAATCAAGCAAAGCGTAGTGGGAGGAAAGGAGGATGAAAGGGGAGGAAAAAGGGTGAAAGTAGAAAGAAGGGGTTAGAAATATCAGGAAAACCTTAAGCCCAGTCAAGAAAAAAAAAAAGACAGTTGTCTGAAGGGAACTATCTGCCTCTGTCTCTCTGCTCTATCTAGTTCACCAGGAATGACTGATTTATGCAACACAGACCCGCTTTCTTTTCTTCACAGCAGGAGAAGCTTAGAAGGAGAAAAAAAAAAATTCTCAGGTTGAAAAATAGGAGAACGCTAAGAGATAGAAAGGAAGATAATAAAAAGAAGAGAAAAGCATGTGGCAAAGGATTAAAGTGACAAATACTCATCTTGTGACCCTGCAGCTCTTGTCTCTAATCGGAGGTCTAAGAGATTGAAACCTTGGTCAAAGTTCCTGCGGTCACTCAGTGTGGCCAAACTCATTTGGTCCTGTCACAACAACCAACTCAAAGATGGACGCACTGTGTATGAAGTAAGACGAATAGCGACTTCACAATTCCAGCAAACTGTTGGATTGCAAGTACAAAGAAAATAATAATAATAATAAAAAATCCCACCCACTATTGTAGAAGTTTGGGCATCGAGTTCATACTTTCAGAAACGTTGAAAGATTTAAAATGACCTGGACACATTTTGTATCCAGTTGCAAAAAGAATAGAAAAAACAAATCACTGATACACTGATTTCCTACAGGAGTAACTTTAAATAAAGGCTCTGAACCGCAGTGAACAACCACATCTCTCAAACAGCAAATTGGCTGTTAAGTGAAGAGGAGAAAGAATAACAAAAATACTCTTTCCTCTATAGACCAGTGTTTGAAACACAATGGCATTTGCGTCGTCAGGCATGAAAACTGTGAGGAAAACTATACAAATGAATTTTAGAGCTTATTTGATCCAGCATGAAGTGGAAAAAGAAAAGTTGGCCTAAAGGTCAGCAAAGACAGTGTCAGATCAGGTCTAGCAATGAGGCCAAAAGGAAGAGCTGCATAGAAGGAAGTGATTAGCAATATGAAATACTCCACTAAAATAACTACATAACGGTAGGAGAGAAGAGGTTGATAGCAGCTCTGACCATTTTAATCCCCACGTTAAAATGTACGGATGCCCACATTTGGATGAATGGACAGATGGCTAGATTTAGAGACTGATGGACGGAGCTAAAGCCGGACACATAGACTGATAAATTGCTATAACTATGCTGTGTAGATTAACAAATTGATGGGTGAGCGTAGGCCAATGGACAGGCAGCATCATGGGAGGGTGATGGACAGGTTGACGGATGTTAACATAGATGGATGGACTGGACGAAAAGCCGGACTGATGGACAGCTGAATGGATGCATGTATGGATAGATATTGTTTATAACACAGACTTTGCTTTTAGATATTTCAATCTTTATCACAAAGCTGATCTGATAGAAAAAATGATCTAGTTCTACAGAAATCTTATGTTTTCTGGTAAAACATTGCAAGATTTTTTATTTTATTTTAAGCCTCTTTGGAGACTCTATGATGAAAAGAAAAGACGTACGGGTAGACATGACCCTGAAACGGGCTTCACAGGTAAATTATTTGAAACTGTTGAGAACCTACTGAGCAAATCGCCATGAATTAGGGTGTAGATGGCAGGGTTGAAGTGCAACAATGAGTTTAGTGATCATGTAGAAAATCACAAAGCACAGGTGAGCACAAAACCTGGTAGACAAGGGAAACGTGACTCAGACAGGAACGACAAAAACCACAGACAGGGATCCGGCAGGGAGGAGGGGACACAGATGAGGTTAAATACACCAAGGACTAATCGGGGAAACAAGAGACAGCTGGGGACAATCAGGGAGTAAACAAGGTGACACAGGGACAAAATAAACTGGAAAATGCATACAAACTCAAATCACCACACAAATAGCAGGGATAGATAAAAAGCGATTGGAAAGCAGGCTATCTAACTAATGAAGGATTCTGCAGTGCAATGGAGAGCTTTAAAAATGCTTAATTAGCCCAGAATGAAAAGAAAATCAATGTGTCAGAAGTGTACAGATTCCCCTCTATCAGTATAAAAGGAAGAAAAGCGTAAAGTTTAAGGACAGACAGAACAGCTGGTTCATTCAGTGAGAAATGTAAAAAAAAAAAATCCTAAATAAATCCTAAAAGTTATCGCCTCCTTACCTGTCACCTGGAATGTGCATTTTCCTGCTCCGGCCTCATTGATGACGTTGCAGGTGTACTCCCCCCAGCCTTCACGATTCAGGCTGCGGATCTTGTACTCGGTCTCGTCTGTGTGTGGGTCAAACGCGCCGGCGTGCAGCAAGCGGTTCGAGAGAAGCCACTCGAAACGCAACACCCGAGAGGGGTGGGCTCGCAGCACCCTGCAGGTCATCACCACCGGCCGCCCCAGGCCCTGACGGACCTCCATGTCCACAGGCTCCACTGTGGGAGGGTCTGGGTGGCAAGAGAGAGAGGAAAAACTCAATCATATTTGAAAGGGACAGAAACAAAAAGAAAGGAATGAATGGAAGGTATGGATGAGGTGGAACAAGTTGGTACAATTGCTGGAATGATCAATATTTTATAGATAAGGACACAGAGTCATTTCACACAAACTTCCACTTTGACTTTCTAATGCAAAAATATTTACAGGTAAAGAAATCGAAGGGAATAAACGGTTTATTGTTTTATTCATCACATCACATTTTAATTGATGACATTACATCCCCATAACATGCACTGAAGTTTGATGTTGAAACTATGAATGCTGTTGTAATGCATTGCAGTGAAACTGGCACAGACTTTTGCAAAACGAACTGCCGAAGCACATTCACTTTTGAGGAAACGGGGTGGTGGGGAACATTAAGCACCCTGTAAATAAACTGTAGCCCATCTCCACTGAAAATCGATACATTTCAGAAACAGATGAAAAATGAAAACAATTGCAGGTGGAGCGGCACGGCCGCGTTGAAATCAATTTGCACGAAAACCCCAAGAACGTTTGAAATAGAAATCAGTTTCGCTTCGCAGAAAACGGGTAACAGGATGATGAAGTGCACCTCGAGCTTTTAAAAATGGAAAATTAATAACTTATTTGAGTGTCTGACAGCCTTCACCTCTTCCCACACAGAAAACCTGCTGGTGAATTATTCAACCAGTTGAATGGCCTTGGATGAGACCCAGGCTGAGTTTCGGGAAAAGTTTCGCCATGTGTGATGCATACATTCCAGCCCATTTAGTTTGCATGAGACAATACGTGTGATGGCGCGCGTGTAGATTAACTGTGTTTAGGTGTTTGTGTGTGCAAGCAGTGGAACGGTTATGAATAATTCTCCCATTTCAGGCATCTTTTACTGTTGACTGGCTCGGGTGGGAGCTTGACAAAAGTCACGACGGGGCTTGGAGAACGACGGTGAATGAACACGGCGGAGACGCGACAGAATGACACGAAACCCCTTGATTGCCTCCGATTTGCATAATTCTTGACAGTGCAGGAGAGACGGCAGCTTCAGAAAAGGTTGGGGATGCTATTTTTTCAGAATGTAATCTGTTACAGATCACTGATTACCTGATTGAAACTGTTATCTCCAACATAATCTTCTACATTATTCACACTCAGTAATATAATCTGTTTACTGAGCCTTCCAAACTTGATAGGATGTGGAGGCGTGAGCAAAGTATGAAAATGTACAGCATTAAATTTGATAACACTATTAATATCATTATCCCTAAGCCTAATCAGAAATTAAGGGGGGAAAAAAAGAAGAAATTTTATGTTGATTTTGTTTGCCGTATTTTAGCAACAGTTACCTTTTTTTTTGTGTTGGTTTTTATTTGCACATAAATAAGTTAACCTCACCCCTGGCAGTAGAGAAGGACAGATCCACAAGGCCAGAGAGGTGCACAGGTGTACATGGGCTGTGAGCATTATGCTGAATGCAAAACAACACGCTGACATGCAGCAACAGAACAGAGTGGGGTTTTATGTCCTTGCCCTCGATGCTAATTATTCTTCAAGTCGTAACATCCTACAGTTCACTGAGGCGCCATTATGATTAATGACACACTATTAGATCATATCATGACTGGCCGAAGTGGGGAAAATGATAAATCGTAACAGTGGGGGGGGGGGGTCAAAGTAAAAGTAAACACAAACCTTCTGAGGTTTAGGGCTGAGAAAAAGACAAAAACGACAACAACAACAAAAAACAACAACTCTCCTTCACCTCCTTATTCAATTCCAAAGGCTGGAGAGTTAAGAGTTATTTTTTTTTATTTTTATTTTTTTTATCTCTGCTAAGTGAAACAGCAATCAGTTCCTCCTCTTTCAAAAGAATGCAGCCTCGGCTTTTACCACAACCCAAAGGCTTATCTCTGAAGCCAAAAGGAGTGCCTGGAAGTCTACGTATCACATTAATATTGTAGGACTCTTTGGGACGGCGGTGAATAACGGCGAGCTCCACAGCCTCCGTGAATGGCACTGGATCAAATTGTGATGAGTACATTCCAATTTACAAAGAAAGACAAATAAAAAAAAAAAATTAAATAAATAAATCTCTTATATAATGAAAACATCCTTTAAACAAGGGGACAAGCCTCGTCTCTCCCCGGTGCATTTCCTGTAAAGCAGCTGCCGAGGCAACGTATGCAGAAAGGAGCAGGAAGGTCCTGAGTGATATTCCCTGAGCAACGCTTGCAGTGGTTAGCGTAGCAGCCACTGTGAGCTCAGACTTGCTGTAATCCACAGGCTGGGGAAAAGCCTGAGTGCCTCCTGAAATGTAATCCGTCATCAGTCACTGGTGGATGGCTTGACACTAATGTTGAGAAAAACAACATTTAGGGAGCACAGAGGCCTTTTTTCCCACGGCCCATATGGACTGACATCTACAGTTGCCTGAAGAGATATGAATGAACTTTAGGGAAATATACAAATGTTTCTCACATATACAGGAAGCGAGGAACATTTTTTTCATGCACCTGCCTTTCCACAAGCCAGTTTATAAGCCTCCTGGAACAGGTTGCGCTAAGGAGTCACTTGAAGTTTGTGCAAGAAGGTGAATATTGGTTTGAAAAAGAAAACACACCCTTGTTGAAATTAATATTTTTCTGTAAAATAAAACAAATCACAACCAAACTTTTTTTCACTACATCCTGTAAAATTCAGCTAAACGACAAACAAATGTGTGAAGGGGGAAATGAACAGGGATCATAACATGGTCACTGAGAGGGCACACCATGGATCTCACAAAATGTTGAAGAACTACTGATTAAATAACAACAATCAGTAGGTAAATCAGCATGCCACATCTTCACTATGAAACAATAATTAGCCACTCCACCAGTCGGCCGCCCCCGATAGATTTAGTTTGGATTCCAAATAGGCCTTTTCAAAACCTTTATTTTATTCTGTTTAAGTCATTTTCTTGTTATTAGGATGAATGCTTGGGCAAACTGTGAAGCGGAAAAGGAAATCTCTTCTCATCTTAGCTTCCTAGGAAACAAATGAAGGTTTCAGGTTAAAACTGCCTGCTTATTGTAAGAGTTTATGATTTCATCGATGCCTGACAGGCTCATCGGTTCACGCAGAGAAATCAGTTCTGTGAGAACGCTCTTCGTCATTAAGTCTTTCTATGTGGTGACCCAATGCCTTTGACATAAAGTCTATTTAAATAATATCTTTGTCATATTTTTACCCTTATTTATACAGTGACTCCCTTTTGACCTTTTGCAACCTGATAGTACAAATGTGTTCTCCATTGTTTACATAATAAACTCCTTGCATTATGAAGGTGATTTGAATATGTTTAGCATTAATTCACTAAAGGACTAAAAACATTTTAAAAGAAATACTCTATGGATGGAGGTGGCAAGAGAAGAGATTTAAAAGAAAAAAATATATGTTACAAATAAATTCTATAGCAATTCAACGCAACATGAGCTTTCAGCACCAATATTCACTTTATAGTATTAAGAATAAAAGCACAGAGAGCAGTTCACTAAGTGCCACTGAAATAGACCCAGTGGCTCCTTTTCTTTTATTGCACATAAAAGCCTACATTTACCATAAGGCTGAAATAGAAGGCCAGTGCAAACAACTAAATGCTCCCTGGACACAGAATGAATAAATTCTATCAAAAATAAATTACAACACTGCATATTGAATATTGTGATACTTGTGACATATGGATGATAGCAATTTGATTTGCAAAAATAATACAAGTTACTGACTTTCCAGGCATATTTTAAATTGGTTTTGAATGGCTACAAAAGTGATGCTCCAGGCAGGACATGCTGTAGAGAGCATGAAGTATTCATCCATGAACTTTTTAAACAATAATCTACAATCGCCTTTGAAATTACAATTTCAAATTAATAGTCATAGTGGGAAATGGGAAAGTTTATTGTTAGTCAGAAATGATTGTCATTGATTTTGTGTGTCTCATTGTGATGCCTGAAAGGGATGAACTGACATAAAAGCCAGACAAAGAAATATACAGTTTCCTAAAGTTTGCTTCATCCTGATTCTTCCTGAAACTATTTTTTTCTGATCAGTAGAAAAGCAAGCACCGACATCAAAAGGCAAAAAAGAGACACTTTATTTGTTTCAGCCGAAAAAAAAAAATGTGAAAGTGCTACCAATTGAACTAAATCCAATTGACAATTTATGGCAAAAACAAGAAAATCAGACAGCACATAAAGGACCAACATCAAGATTTGAAGACAGTTTGTATGGAAAAATGGGTGAAAACCAGATGAGTAATTAATGGGATGTACTAAAATACATTTTTTCCCGATGTCATTTGAGGAAAAAATTGCTTTGACTTCTTTCACTTTTTAATACTCTAGAAGGGGTCTGCAGTCTTTAAGTGCAGCAACATACCTGAAACAAATGAATGAAAATGACTTCACCTTTAATTAAACCAATCTGAGATGCCAAGGAGGTAATTAAGTGCAATTAGAAATGCTTCAGAAACATGTTTATTGACAAGAAGTTGTTGTGTTCAGTAGTTATTTTACCCACTGTATTTCATTTGGTGTTTCTGGGACTTTGGGTGACTTTATATGTTCTCTGTAATGTATTCTTAATGTATTCAAAACAAAGGTGAGATTTCTCAGTTTCTTCGGGTAAGCATGTACTCATAAAGCTCTAAACAGATTTACCAAATGTGCCAATAAATTAGGGAGGCACTAAAAGCCTGGGCATTGCATGGCCTGTGTGAAATTGGTTTGACCCTGAATTTTGTGTGTCAGAACCACAGAGCATTCACAAAGACACTCCAACTTATGTTTTTCATCGAGCTGGAGCAGCTTTATTCTCTGTGGGTGGAAGACAGAAAAACAAGGACTTTTGTTTTTCAGATGGAAGCAACAACCTTTTTTGTGAGAGATTAACCTCTGTAGCCCAACAGCTCAGGATAGAGGAAGAAATACCTTCATTAAGAAGTCGCCAGATATATACAGAATATAAAACAATAACCCTAATTCAAGTGTGTTGTAATGAGTTCCTGTGTTGAATAATGCATGAAAACACAACTCTGCATCAGCGCGTTGTCCTTCTCTCCTTCCCTCGCCGCTGTAGCTGCTCACAATGAACCTGAGCACCATTATTATTACTATACTGTGTTTAGAACGGAGGGGCACTTCATAACTGAAATCTAAAACTAACAGTAAGAAATGTAAATGTTATTATTACTGGGAGAGAGGTCTGGTGATTAGCTAATAGTTTGAGCACAAGTGACCAAGTAAGGAATTTGTTTCTCTGCCTAATGCAAACTTCTGTTTACAGGATACTAACATATTCTTGACCACTTAGGCTGTTTGCTTGCAGTGGCTCATTGGTGCAATTACCACCAAAACAAGAAGAAAAAATTACATTTTCATATCTAAATACTCTGAGTGAGACCAGCTGCAGTGAAAAAGATTAATTTGCTAAGTTAGGTTGGTGGTAAGCTAATGTGTTGGAATAACTTTGACTCTCAGGGGCCAGCGATGCGGCCCCTCTTGATGCAACTAGGAAAATTAATTAAACACAATAATCTTGTACTGCTGCTCATTACTTTTTCCCAGACAGTAGCTCAGTGTCCCTGTGTGTCTGCTTGATGCATGTCAGGAGGCAAGGCAGTTGCTCAAGGGGACAGTCGCTTGGTTGAATCGGGCAGGTGTCATGAAGGATGTGGAGGGGAACAGAAAGGGACGTCTGGCTAAAAGATTTCTCTGCATCTCGGCTGAAGCAGAAGTTGATCACACCCTGACAGACATCACTATCTAGGACAGACGACTTCTCTATACCTCTTTCCCCGCTCTCTATCTGCGGATTCGCTCCCTCTTTCAAGCCCCTGGACCATGCCAAGTCAGTTTGACTAAGAACATTAGGGTGTCACAGCTTGGGATTTGGCTTTTGCAATTCTATTAGAGCGATGCCTCTAAAGGCAGGCGCCTTCCTTTCCCCCTACCTCTCCTCCTGGCGTCGCCGCTGCCAGCCAACAGATGCAGGTTTTTACATATCAAAGCCGTTGACTTGCCAGAGTCGTTCCTTCACGCCTCTAATGCTCTTTGCTTCAGAGGACTGTACCTCGGTGCCTTGATCAAGTTACTAAACGCGGCTTTGCACATGGCTCACCACCAAAGGCGGGCGTCTCATGCTGGGACCTGGAAATGCAGCTGAGAAAAGCATCTCAGAGGGATTGGCTTGTGCTTACACACCATAAGACAGGCCAAGAGAAAGTAGGGAGGGGTGGCGGAGGGGGTACTCACACAGCCCAAACACAAGACGGGGCAACTATTGTGCTAATAAAAAGAAAGAAGAAAAAAACAAAATCACCATCTGAGCAAGATGAACAAAGGTGTTTGTATTTGGTAAATGTAGACAATGGCACTTGTGGATGTACAAATAGTGGACAAAAGGATGCCAAAGCCATAGAACAGCTCAAGTGCTTTTTAAAAAGTGAGCTTTGATGCCAGCTAATAGTCAGAAACAAGTGTAGCTCTGCAACATGGCAGGATGATTGATTTATCACAAGCGAGGCCAGAATAAGTCTCTTCATTTTATGTTTTGCTTTGAAGATGGAGAGCAGATGAAAGTGTTGCACAGCATCAAAAACCACAGAACAAGAAGGCTGCTTTATTAAAATAATACCAGATAATAAGAAATAATTGGAGCCTCAGAATGAATTTAGTTAAAACGAAGAGAGGATTCTTTTTTTTTTTTTAACAGTGTGTTCTGTAAAGTCTGTCTTCATCAAACAATGATGCAACTACATACCAATTTAAATCTCAACAAGAAAAGGAATAGATTAAAAATGTGAATTTTCCTTTTACTCAGCTGAAGCTTCGGGAATCTTTGGCTTCTCCCTGACAGTGTCGGTACGTGCAGAAGCTAAAAACACAGGAAAAGGAACGCAGCAAATCTCATCTGGTTTATTCTCGCTGGACATTAAGGAGAAGCCGCCATTAACTTCCGCACAGAGAGAGTTGTTATAAGTTACGAGAGCTCAACAAAAAATTTGCTTACTTTTTAGAAAAAGTAGTCTGAAGAGGTTCTCAACTTCCCCTGCATTTTTGTTGGGGAAATGTAACACCTATAAAACTTAATGGTTTTCACTTTTAGTGCTCGCACTTTGGTTTACTGGCTAGTTAAAGTCAGACAGATTTATCGTCTTAAATGAAAGTCCAATACGGATCATCTGTTAAGACAAAGCCCAGATCACGCTGCGACAGCAAACTTTTTGTAATGACAAAACTGCTGCAATGCTTGATTATCATATCCATTCATTCAATATGTTATTCTTTCCAAATTAAGATGCAATGCAGTTTGTTTGTAGAAAAAATGGAAAAAATAAAATAAATACAAAATGATTGTGGTGGAATTAACAATTTTAGCTATAAAGTTTCTGGACATATTTTTTTCTGATGATCTTGCCAGGCTAAATGACTAGCTCCCATGTCCAGTTGCATGTTGGTTGATGTATTTAATATAAAACTTACACAATGTTAGGCAGGTTTGGTTTAGGTGAAGAAAATAAATGTGCAAGTCAAACTGGGAGAAAGTATGGATTAACTTCTGCAAGTAGGCCATGAGGAAAACGATGCGAGCTTGGAGACTAAGTCTTTCCAGTTGCTATAATCACTTGCCAGAGAAGGGTAAGAACCGTACATGGCTCACATTCATTTTCAGTCTTTCTTCACCAGAGAAAAACCTCCCTATTGCTGCTGTCTGAGAACGACAGCACTTTGAATCTCTGCTCAAAATGTTCCTTTCACATGTCCACAAATGAAGACAAAATGAATACCAGTGGGAATAAATTAGCTGCTTGGTAATTAGCCCTTAAGCCATTCTTGAATGTCACCAATCAAAGTAGGGGGAAGGAGTTTCTCAATAAGCAGCGGGTCGGAGGGAGGCCCGGAGACAGAGCATGAACTCCTTGGGTCTTCTCAGACATGATCACACAGACTAAAAACTAAAGACGTCTAACAAGTGAGGACATGGACATCTGCAGCTTTGTGGCTCTGTTAATATTAGTTCTGCTCTCTTCAGGGGATAAATTCCTCTCTGTCGAGCGAGAGGTGGAGTTTCCTTATAAAGATCGGACGAAGGTTGACAAGCGGAATCGTTTCACACTCTTCAGATACATTTTGGATGTACAGACAATGAGGACTGGAAGCCATAAGGATTAATTACACGGGACACAGCAAATACATCACGATAACAAATCGTGGACCTTATGCAGAAGCAGACCCCCTCACACAGCTACAAGTGGTAGGTCACAATACATTTACATTTAACTTTACATACATGCATGACAGCCACAACCTGTTTACTCACATTGGACGATCAGCTCCACCACAGCCTCGCGGGGCTTCACGTTGAAGCCGTTGTACTGACTGGTCTGGCAGCGGTACGACCCCGTCATCTCCCTGGAGACGTTCACAATCCGCAGGACGCCGTCATAGCTCTCCATCTGCATGCTGCCGTCGGGCATGGGCGCCTCCTTGTCTGCTCGTGACCACAGGATGATGGGCTTGGGCTTCCCTGAAACAAGGCACTCCAGCTCCACTGTGTCAGTCTCACGGGCCACCAGGGGGGACTTGCCCCGGGGGACTGTCAGGCTGGGAGGAACTAAGAAAGAGAAAAACAGAAGAGGGACTGATATGGGGCTCTAGAAAGTCAGCAGACGGGGTGAAAGGCAATGGTTGACTTGGAGGGGAAAGGCAGCGAAACGATATGGGAGGAGGGAGCGAATTGGAATGATGCAGTACACAGCGTGTACGGATGAACCGTGAGATATTAGCAACAGTAATGGCAGACAGAAGGAAGCAGACAGTCATAGCATGAAGGAGATGTACGACCAACCATAAACAGCAGCAATGAGTATCAATGTAATCAGGCAATGGCCAACAATGAGCAATGCAATGATAAGCAACAACCCCAGCCTCAACAAAACAAGTTCAGGTGTTGAAGTTCTACAGAAAATTGCTGTAAACTACAAACTAAAAGTCCCAGGTGGACATTCCTTCTTACACCGGCATTATATGTGAACCATGAGGATTAGGCGAATTAGTCCAGCAGAGAATTTACCCAAGAGACGGCGCTCACAAACAAGAAATCGATGCAACCATTGTGCTGTACACCAAAGCTCATTTCCCTTGTTGATGTTCAAGGGAATTCAGTAACGAGATGCGAAATGAACACATAAACATACAAAAAAAGAGAGAAAAAAAATCCAACTGCAATCTTATGAGAAATATTTGCTGAATGTCTCATTCAGCAATGAGCCTGAGCTGCCACAAATACCACAATCAGCAGGTCAAGTAAGGAATGCGTCACCAGATTCCTGTGCAAAAACAGATACATTTGTCAAAGTGAACATGCCATTGGTAAATAAAACAATCACTTTTTACCATTAACATAATGTATTAGCAATTAATGAATTTGAGTGGTTGGTGCAGCCAAGGTTGATCAGTGAGTTGAGGATTTCTATCTTTTGTTGTAATCCTTGCTTTTCAGTTTTCTTTTTTTTTTTTTTCAAAATAGTGAAAACAAAGAGAGCGTACCATTCAAGTGAGGAAAATAAATCATCAAGAAACCGGAGTCGGAAAATTGTCACAGAAAAGATTTGGCCTGAAAAATTTATAAGAAAAATCTAAAGCTGCGACTCTACAAAAACGCAAAACAAAAACAAGACAAAAAATACAACTGAATGAAAATGCAAGCTTATTTCACTACAAAACGGTGACGGGTTGGAGGTTAATTAAAAATGTCAAACTCACTGAAGCAAACTTTTCATTATGAAATCATGCTACTTAGCGAAAAAATATGTTCTCAAGACCTTTTACGCATCTTCACCCGGGGTGACAATAATGTGAAAGTCGCTTTGTTTACACAAGTCTCAGTCCGTACAATAATTTCCTACCCGGCAGCTGCACATTGATTACACTGAGTTTAAAGAATGACAGCACTTCTTGCATTCGGAACCCATTATTTAAAAGTCTATTCTTTCTGTTGTGAAAAATCAAAGATCAAATCCCTGAAGACATTTTGGTAAAAAGATGTTTCTGCCCAACAGTTACTCATAAACATGTAATATACCATCAGCAGCAGGAGCAGGACTGTCATTACAATCAACAGAAAAACCGTCTTCTTGCTCTTGTTGGCTTATTTTCTCCGTAATATTCGCCTCGATATCAAACTTACATCGACAACTTACACTTCAAGGCTTACCAAACCACTCCAGAGTAAATACGCAAATAAAAATCTTTTCAGGACAATATTAGAGTTTACGACCAACTACTGACAATTGTAGTAGTCGCTCTACTACTTTTAACTACTTTAAGTAGTTAAAGTTTTAAGTAATGGACTTTTTTTTTTTTTTTTTGCAAGGGTATTTATGTGTCTCACTTTAAAAAGCAGCAACTCCAGCAGGTTGAATCAGGCCGTCTGGTTTCTCATCGAGCTTGCTGGCCAAGTAAATTTGTTTAATTAGTAAACCTGGCAAACAGCGCCGGCTCCTAGAGTGCTGTGCAACATGCATTTGTGTGTTTATGTGTTTTGTGCGAGTCCAAGCTATCAGTAGACTCCAAGACTATTTTGTAGCGCTGCTCCCCAAAAACAGTTTACAGCCAGCTTTTCACGGGCCGATAATCTCCTCAGCGATGATGAAACCCTGTTGTGCTTCCCTGGTGATTTTTGAATCACTGTCATTCTGTCCAAACAATGCTGCAGCTGGAAAAGAATCAAGCCAAGTTGGAGGGGTTTTTTTGCTTTGTTTTTTTTTTTTTAGCTGTGATGAAATCACGTGCAATCTGAGAAAAAGAAAGAGTCAAGAAATACTTATAAAAAATATTTTGTGGCCATTTTCTGTTTCATTGAAGGTAAAAATCCTGCAGCCATTTCAGAGCTCCATTTGTCTGTTTTCCCCAATGAGAACATCTTTATCACAGTGTTATGATTGTGCTTAAACACCCACTCATCAAAGAAGGAAATCACATGTGCGGCAACAGAATAATAAGGATGTAGAAGCATCTCCATAGGCTGTGAATTGCAGCGAGAAAGGCTTAAATCTTCAAACTGAATTTAGGCCAAAATTACTGTAATCAGTTTCATGGCAACAGTTTTCACACGTCAATGTGAATCTTTCTGCAAGGACAAACTGGCAGCGATTTCCTGTCTTTAATCAATTCAGGAAGACATGAGAACAAAAGAATAACCAGTTACACTAGAGGCCAAAAATTTGGATGCAAGAACACATTTGTACAAAACGTTGGCTTATTTTGCAGCATATTAAGCATGATTAATCGATAAAGAATTACTCAACAAATTATATTTTGCTTTAATTATCATGTATTTGGATCTCACAATGGCTTAAACACCATGATTTAGATATTATGTGCAAACTGCATTTATTTTTTTCCTCTTTCAACTGAAGTTGTGATTCTTCCAAATTTTCTCAACCATAAAACCAACATTTATTCATAAATATGTAAGTAAAAACAGCAAAAAAAAAGGTGCTTAGAGATGAGAGTCAGTTAATTCACCCCAACATCCAAAGATCTCACAATGGTTTTTAACAAAAGGCCTGTAAGCACAATTTGAAGTTTTAATCGTCCTATTTTCAGCTGGACTGGCCAGTTGGAAACATAAAATCAGATCTCGGTTACAGTCAGTGAACAGATGATATTTGAGGGCTCACACCAATCATCTTCAATGTGGAAGTTGCTAAAGAGGAAAGGACACTCAGAGCTAGCAGGTACCAGCTTAAATTATGGAAAGTGTTTAACAATTAATACCGAGGAAGCAAAAAAAAAAAGCGTACGAAGCAAATTTAAAATGCAACTATATTTTCTATGGAGGCATGTTGGCTCTTTACTCAGGTGCTGACTTTTAAATGGAGGGAGGAAGCCTTTGACCTATTTAAGTCTTTAAACCTCAGTTTGTTGTGGAAACTTGCTGAAAACATTGTCAGCCTTCATTTTATTGTTGACTTAAGAATCTCCATTCATTTACTCCAGGGAACACAAGAACAGAGACTGCTCTTCTCAGGTGCTAAACATGCTAATTGCTAATATAAGATGCTATGCAAATCTTGAAATATCAACTCCATTCAACTGTATATAAATGTAACTTTTTTTTTTTTACTTTAACATTTACAATTGTTAAAGCAAGAAAACAGAAAACAACTGGAGATTGTAAATAAGCTACAAAATTCTGATCTGAGGTGCAAAGATCAAATTAAATAGAATAACCCATTTTAGAATTTTTTAAAATTAAGTTAAAATATCAAAATATAATTTTTAAATGATTAAAAATTAAATGTTTATTTATCAATGAAAATAATCTAAAATACCTCATAAATAATTAGAAGCGTTTAGCATACATACTGTATGCATAATGATATTTACATTTTTCATGATGGCTATTTCAGAGGACTTGTGCTCAATTTTTAATGAACTATTAATTATGAGAAAGCTGAAACTGGAGGAGATCTAACTAACACAGTATCTTGTAGGATATGTATGAATAATCTAATTAAGCTGACCTGATATTCAAAACATGCAAAATACAATCAACATTTGGCTCAAGTTGTGGGTCAGAGGTCAAGAAAACTGATCGAAAGCTGAAAAAAAAAAGAGAACAGGTAATTTAAATATGTTGCATTAAATGGTGGTAAGTAATCAAATAAAGTTCTTTTTTTTTTTTTTTTTTTTACATTTATGGAGTTGTAAAGTTAAACAAATTTACACAAAGTATGTTTGACAAAATTCATGCAATTCAACTACTTGTGACCAACTAACATAACTTTATTAGGTTGGAAATCAGTTCTCTTTTCTCAGTGCATTAAAATGCTTTAGTCATCGTCTCTGTTTACGGCCCTGAATCTGCATCTACCATCCCTGCAGTCAAACTGATCGACTTCATCCACTTGTGAGTTTAGTATCAAAAGAACAAAAATTATCCTCACGGCAGCAACAACATGTTCATTTCATATTGATACATTTCCTGATTTTTATTCACACACCGTCTCAGCGGAGGCAGCCAGGTGTTAAGCGCTGACGTGCTTTTCTCCATTTTAAACGTCCGCCATGTTTCCTCGGGTCCAAGCAGTAAAACAACAGCCAGCAGGGAGCAGCGGGTAACCGCCAGCATATGGAGGAGAGGTGCATTCGCTGAGCTGCCATCTTTACACCTGGCCTCTTTTGCCCAGATTAGACAAATAATTACTGTAGTCTCTCCACAGATTTTGGCAGCACAAATGCTGGATATCAGCTGCTGCCATTTCTCACCTCGTCATCACAGAAAAGCAAACAAAGCCCTCCGGTGCTTATGCCCGTCTCATCTCAGATCTGCATTTTTATCCTTCCTCCTGGTGACCACCCTGTCTTTGCATGTGAGACTGACCGTTGAGATGGCGAGTGTGGCGGAGGGCCTGCTGCTGGTCTTTACTGTGCTCTCATTGTGCCAAAGCCCTCCAAATGCCAGTGATGCCTGTGGGGCACATTCGCTCCGTGCGGATGCTTTAGCTGTGCACGTCTGCGTGGTTTTTATGTCCCCGCCGTCACATGTTTGCATACGCGAATTTCTTCTTGCCCACGGGTGACAGTGCGCTGTGATCCCGTTTCAGGTCCTCGGTGACACGCGTCTCGTTGCAGCAATAGAAATAATGCACATGTGTCCTTAGTGGGCCTAAATCAAGAGGGCCCCATAAACTGGCCAAGGTACTCTGGGGGACTCAGTATGTATAATCCTCAGGGTGTAGAGGCTGATGTCTGCTGCCTTTCAGCAGGAAACTGCAATACAAGAAAATATCAGGCGATTTGCATTTTCTTACAGCGACGGCATTGAAAGCAGCGCGAATAAACGTCTTTGAGAATAAACATTCCCACTGCCCCTTTTCTAGTAGGCGCTGTGACATCACTCCCCGTCGCCATGGCAACATATCGTTCTGAACTACTGCAGACCGTGCAGGGAGTGTGTCTGTTTGTGCAGGATTGTGGGCTCAGACAGCTTGAAGCCAACGAGTTGGTCACAATGTGACAGGACTCTCTGTTCCTGAGCGCCCTGGAGCTCTGGGGATGGAGAGAGGAGTCCCATGGCTCCGCTGTGGGGCTATTTGTGAAAGTGTGTGTGTTTGGCATGTGAGGCGGGGTGCGGAGGGGTACCGTTCCGCTCTCCGAGCTGCTGAAGTGTTATAAATATCCACAGATGTGTTAAAATTGGCGTAGCCTGCTGATAGACTGCAGCGACACACTGCTGACCACAATAACACACCACTGAGTGTATGGTTTATTGTTTTGTTGTTTTGTTTTTTCTTCGTAGCTGTGTGCATGTCCCTGAAATTTTATAACTCTTCTTGCAATCTTTCACTTGAGCCCCTCGTGAATTCATGTGGCTCAGATTGTGGAGCAGCAGGCTTTCAGCACTCATGCTCTCATGGGTGGCAGCTTGATTTGTTGCTACAATGCTCCCTTTAATGTTGTTGTTCTGCTTCTGTAGGTTGTTTTTTTTTTTTCACCATGCATCCAACCAGGCTGAGGAGCAGAAATGCTCTGTTTAAAATGCATGACAGCCACCTCCTGCATGATGGCTTCGTTCTTCGTGAAGTAGAGAGCATTTTCACTTGTCGGAGCAAAGTTTATGTACATCACTGATGGAGGCCTGACGGTGTCTAATAAAGAAGGGCTCCTTTCCTTGTAAAGTGTTCCTCCCAGATGGCCCTCCCACCCAACTAATTGCAACTACAGCAGGTGCAGCTAAAGTCACAGGCTAGTTACCTTGTTTCATTATCGCTTTATTGGCTTAATATAAAAAGAAAACTGCCCTAACATCTTCATCAGTGACTGCATTTTGGTCTGCTGCCTTTTGATTTATCTGAAGAGCGGTATGTTCACAGACAATACTTTGTCTGCAGACATTGGAATGTCAGTTCCACTATCTGCAGTCGACCTTGAAAACATCACAGGTGTCATGTTGACATATGCTGCCAGGCAGCTGTACATCACTGAGAAGGCAAAACTGTCATCAGCTGTTTCCATGTGACTGATTTGCAGCACAGCATCTTGTAGATCGGCTCTTGAGCAACTTGATCCCGGTGCCGTTCCCAGAATCTTTGGAGCCTGTCGCAAAGATCCACTCGTGCTGAAAAGTTTGTGACGTAACTTTCAAACTCAAGAGATTTTACATTTAATTGGGGCCAGATGGATTTTCATCAATTCAGGGACAAATCTATACGAATTCAGAACTTTGAACTTTGCAAAGTAGCAAAATTTAATTGAAGGAAAAAAAAAAATCTCTGAATGGATAACTTGTACATTACGACAAATAACTGACATTCGTTGCCCAGTGAGACAAATGTCAAAGTTTCTCAGTGAAATGCAGTCCAGTTCAACTCATTTTTCTCATTCTATTCAATTATTTTCAGTGCCATTACAGTATTTTCTGCAGTATAAGGTGCACTGGATTTTAAGGGGACGTTAATGAATGGTCTAGTTTTGATTTTTATTAACGTATAAAGCACATCAGACTACAAGGTGCATTAAACGAAACAGTCAGATAAGTCAGTCAGTCAAAGCACAGTATGTATTACAACGTTCCTTACTGCAGAAGCCGTAATATAACACAACTTAAACATTTTGACTGAGCGTCGCGAACCACACAAAATCGCTTTGAGGTCAGTAAGCACAACCAGAATCAATCCATATTAATTCCTTACATTGATCTGTTTTACTCCAGAACAATGCATAAGGTGCTCTGGATTATAAGGCGCACTGTCATTTTCTGAGAAAATTAAAGGCTTTCAGGTGTGCCTTATAGTCCAGAAAATACGGTATATTGCAGCTCCTTATTATACAGTCAAATTACTCAGATGTATAAAAATTGTAAAAAAAAATAAAAAAAAATGCTTGTCCAAGAAAACTAAGAGAGTTCAATTCAATCTCCTTAAAAAGTCTGAAATTTATTATTTATTAATTTATTTACTTTTAGTTTATTGTTCTAACAGTGATAGATCCAAAATAACTTTGCGTGTAAATTGGCTATTTGTTGTGATAATGAACTGACAGCAACTGAATGATCGGAGTAAATGGTCTGCAGAATATATTTCTATCCATGAGACCTACTGAAAAAGGACATTAACTTGCTGCTAACTGTCCCAACTCTGCTCAACAGGTATTATTTATGCTTTGACACAAACAAATTAAACAATTGCGTTCCTTCAAAGAGAGCAAATTATACCAGACTATTTTCATCCTACAGACGAGTCAGGCTTAAGAAAATCTTTTATCTTTATCAGGGTCAATGGATTGGCTGAAATCAGCACAAAGAGCAGTCAAATTGTCATAGTGTCTTTATTGATGAGGTGGCTATGCATGATGAATCATAGTCAAGAATATAAGCTGTCAATAGGAAGTTAGACAGAGATGAGTCTGCTTGCTACAAGGTACTGATTAATTAAATTGTCAGAAAAATGGCTTGCTGCGTACTGTGTTCATTAATCTAGCTCATTTTAATCAGGCGAGCAGATAATTATCTAAACAATTTAACTGGATGTGTTTTTGAGGTTGAAAGAAACTCCCGGTAGCGACAGAATCTCAGGTGTGAACTCGACTCCGATTGAAAAAAAAAAAAAAACTTGAAACAAAGTGAACGTGGCTAACTTTTTGATCATCTGCCTGCTGAGAATGAGATTCACATGGCATGATAATGATAAATGGCATCAGCACATCAGCTATCGGCAAAGTCTTTGTCTGAACCTGGCTTTAAATACCAACTATCCCTCCGTGCCGTATTCGGCACTGCGTTAGAATTTTATCTTGACAAACGCTTCCGATCTGATTTCACATAACATTCGAGACTCAACAACACCATCACCACCTGGAAATCTCGGGCGCATCTAGTCGCTGCGTGTGAACGTTTGCTCCTGACAGGTGTAACTTGTGTTTTCTGTTGAAACTTCATCAGGTTCTTATCTCCTTTCAGAGGTTTCTGTCTCTTGCGGTTTTTAATCTCGACAATCTCCAAAGGGGAGGTCTGTGTCCTCGTTTCAGACCACGCTCATAAATATGCATCGCGCCTGGAATCTCTGGGAGCACTGCTGAGATAAGAACTTGCTTATTTAATGAGTTTGCCACAACAGTAAATATTAGGGCTGTTTTACAAAAAGGAAAAGTTATACAAATCTGTGCCCCTAAATGTTTTCTTCGGCCAGGGTCGGACCCGATCCCCGCTTTGGAATCAAAACCGGGAGCCAAAACCGAGAGAGCCAGTGAGCTTCACCCTCATTCCCAGCACGAAACCCTGGCAGATCTGCAGCGTAATCTCCTCTAAACACTTTTATTAAGACTTCTAATTGCAGCTCGGCTTTCTCCCTTCAGGAGAACAGGCAGAGGAACAAATACGGAGCTTATTCATCGCATAACAGGCTGCAGGCGCGTAGCAAAGCAGAGGCACAAGACGCTTTAGCACACTGCAGCTACAGCGCTCGGCAAAGACACTCCACCGATTCGTGGTGTCAGCTAGACTGACAGAAACAGGCATTCTCAAGAAAACAGCCCGCCCACATCCAGGTAAATGCAGCAGGAATTGTAACAAGCAGAAACCATATTCCCGTTATAATTCCTGATGACAGGTGCATCTCCATGCCAATGCGGTCCTTTCAAACCACCTCATTCCTCCCTCCACGTTCGACTGGAACAGTGAAAGCTTAGGAAGCAATCAAACCCGAGCCTGAAGGAAACCTTTCAGTTTATCCAATCACAAAACAGTCTGTCATTTTCTTTGTTATTTCTCCAGTCAGACAGCTGTATTCTTTTATTTATTTATTTCTGCACATTAAAGGATCTGCACTAATGTGTTGGCAACGCTCAGGCACTCCAAAAGAAGAGACTGCACTACTTAAAAGATAATGAGGAAACAATCTTGGCAGATGCAATTGATCCCACTGTTTTAAAGCACAAGGATTATCAAAGGATTATCTAACAGTAATTATGCATCCAAGGTCGACACGCAGCTTTCATGTTCACTTACCGAGTGGCAGCTGAGGCGTAAGAGAGAAGCAAGGTACTGACTAAAGGTAAGGGTGCGTGAATGCATTTCCATGTGTGCTTGTGAGTTTTGCCTACAAGGGGCGAAAAGAGCTCCCTATGAACCTAATCGTTGCTAAGTCGCATCACAAACCCAAGCCTTCCTTATCAGCACCAAACACATGCCGGTAAAGTCAAAGAGAGCGGAGATATCTACCCCGCCTGCAGCAGCACCAACTTTCGGATTCCCCCAAAAGGATAATTTGAAGAATCAGGGAGGAGTGCGGTGAAACCTGGAGACTTCCAGGGTTTGTGTGCACCATAATGTAGCATGAACAAATACCAGAGCAGCTTAAAAAAATGAAATATTGCGTAAAAGGGCAATGCTTCTTGCCAGTCACCTGACAAAGTGCAGCTAAGTAATTTTGATGATTGTGGGTTACAGACTATGACAATCCAAAATTCAGTATCTCATAAAATTTGAATACTGTGAAAAAAGATTATTAATAAAACTCAGTGTCACACCCTAATCAACTCAAAACACCTGCAACACTCTAGACTACACCATCATGGGGAAGTCTGCTGACCGGACAGATGTCCACAAGACAGTGACTGACATACTTCACAAGAAGGGTAAGCCACCAAAGGTCATTGCTGAAGAAGCTGGTTGTTTGCAGAGCAAGCATGTTAAGAGAAAACTGAGTGGAAAGAACAAGAGTGCCAGGAAAACGTCTGGAGAAAAAGTGGAGAGGTACAAAGTCCAGTGCGAAGTTTCCACAATCAGTGATGGCTTGGAGTGCCACGTCATCTGCTGGTGTTGGTCCACTGTGTTGTTTGAAGTCCACAGTCAATGCAGACGTCCACCAGGAAAATCTAGAGTACTACATGCTTCCCTCTGCTGGCAAGCTAAATGGAGATGCTGAATTTATTTTCAAACAGGACTTGTCACCTGCCCACACTGCCAAAGGTATCAAAATCTGGTGCTGAACACAGTGTTCCTGTGGCCAGCACAGGAACACTGTGTTGACCACAGGCCAGCAGGCCAGCAGGCCCCCCTGACCCGAACGCCTTAGTAAGCATCTGGGCTGTTGTCAAGAGATAGATGAGAGACACCAGACCCAACAAGACACATAAAGTAATCTGCGGCAGAGCCACAAGTTGAGCGCCTCCGTGCCACGGTGCATCGATGCAGTTATTCATGCAGGAAGAGGCCCAAACAAAACCTGAATTATGGGTTTTCTTCACATAATCATTAAAACCGCAAATAAAGCAATTAATAAATACTTGAAATATTTTATTGTATGTATAAAACATCTGTATAAAATGACCGTTTCGATTTCTGAGATGGCTGACAAGAATATATTAAGACATTCTCACAATATTTTTGAGATGTACTTGGTGACATTTCAACGAGGATTTTAGAAGTGACAGTCCTTCCGTTATTAACGGCGTCATTTTGTTCTGCTTGGCCTTCCATTACTTTGTTTTTCCAACACAGTATGGTCGTATTTAAATTTCCTGAATGTCAGCCAAACAAGACATTTGACAGCACATTTCCTCCCTCTGCTGTTATCTTTCAGATTTCATACTCCTGTCATTTTAGCACCTACGCCTTGCATTCTTTGACAATGACTGACAGGCAAGAGAGCAGTGCAGACTCTAAGAAGCAGTGAAAAGCTTTTGTAAAACTTTTTGAACTAACTCGAACAGTAAAACACGACATGGCCAAAATCACGGAAATGCAGATCCTGGAGCGAGGCGGACTGATGTGTTATGCAACTAGCAAGCCCCTCAAGTTGTATGCATGTTAGAAGAGCGAAAGCAGCCGGTTGATGGAACGACGTCGAGTCTCTAGTGCCTGATTTGTCCGACGGATGAACTCTGGTATGAGACTAGTTTTCTAAACAAACTTTTGTTACAGTTACCTAAACATACTCTTGTATTTTGGGTTCAATTTGGGGGTTTATAATGTGTCTTTCTTGCCACAACCTCAAAAAATGTGGTTCGTGAAGGACATTTGTAAAGCTCCTAGAAGTAAAGGGATTTTTTTTTTTTTTTTCATTATTTTGGCACAATTTTACCTAACTACTACATTAAAATGTTTGTGCAATTTAATATACTTTTATATCAAGGTGAAAGTTTCAGTTTGACTTCTGAACAAGTAAAAGAAAAATATCTAAACTATTGGCATGTTATATATTCATATGTATTTTATATTGACGACTTTGTCATTAACATATACAAGTAAAGCAGTTTTCTAATGTCTAAATCAATTTTTAAGTTAATCAGAATGACTGAAGACTCTTATTAAGTGATCCTTGCCTTCTGGTTTTGCTTGAATATAATTTTTGCAGTGTGTCTGTAAGGCACACTGCAAAATGGGAAAGACAAGAGAACATGTCTTTCAAGTAAGGCAGGTGAGAATGAGAATGGCTACATTTACGTTGATACCAATAATTAGAAAAGGTCAAAACTGAAATTGTGACAAACAAATGAGGACAAACGCTCATGTTTATCATGTAACTATGCATGATAAGGAGGATTTAGGGGAGGCAAAAATGATCTACGCTCTCCATTGGAGAACTGTAGCAAAAAGAAGCATCTTGGTGTCACTAAGTCTTTTTAAACAATTTATTTGAAGACTTTTGCAAGTACCTTCACAAGGGGTGCCGATTAATGTTGAAGGTACTTCAACTATTATTGAAGTGTTCAGTTGAACACACTTGAAACCAGATATTTGCATGCTTAACCTTTATTTCTCTCACTGTCTGGAAATGTTTAGGATTTTAGACTTTATATTTGCTAAATGCCAAAAATATGAGAATTTTAATTATATATTATTTTAGTCACAGTTGTGAATTTGTGGAAGTTCACAAGATTGGTACATCCTTTAGTAAAAACGTCCAGATTCTTGAAGGTGCCACAATGTTTCGCCTCAAACAATTTTATGCAAGTAAAAACATTGTGGGATTCAGAAAGAAGAAGGTTTTGCATTCCAGAAATGAACTCACTTTGCTGCAAAAATGAAAAGCCTTGGGAAGAATGGCTTTTCATTTGCTTCACACAGTGAAGCAAATGTGTTTAAGGATTTTTCAAGACATGTCCTGTAGTCTCAACGAAACTGAAATTGAACTGTTTATCCTTAATGAATCTTGGAAGAAAAGGAGCAAAGGTTACAAAGCTGCAGACACGATCTCAACTATGAAGCACAGAAGTGACAGTTATGTTATGGGCAAGTTAGTTTTTGTGCATAAGACCTTTGCAATATATATGTACATATTATGAAGAAGAAAGATTGAAGCAACTTCACAAAACATCAACCAGGAAATTAAAGCTTGGACACAAATGACAACGACCCTCAGCAGACAGCCAAGTTAGTCACAAAGTCATTCAGGAGCAGAAAAATCAACCTTTTGGAGTGACTGTCACAAAGAAAAGAACTGAGTCCACTGTGACTTTGTAAAAAGAGCTGAAAAGCAACTAAACCAATTCAGCTGCATGAGCTCAGCGAAAATGAAAAGAGAGATATTCCAGCAAACTATGAAAAGACGGTTGTTGAATGACCCAAGTTATACAGATCAAAAGTAAATGTATTTCAACTTTTGAATGTGAATAAAGTCTATAGGGGATCTGAAAAGACTGATACAATGGGCTTTAATGAGATAGAAATTATTTTAGTCATCGGACCTCAAACAGAAATTTTTTTGTTTGATGTCAAATCACATAGTGAAGGAAAATGTTTATGTGTCACTGCCGGATTTCACGCAGGACATCCCAAAGCATCCTTTAAATGGCCTGTCTCCTTTAGTTGTACATATTTAGCAATGAATTAAGATTTAACTTCAGCTGCACTTATTTCTCAATTGTTTTAATATCTGAGCATCAACAATCATATAAAATATATAGAAAATGTCAATAATTCAAACAGAAATGTCCAACACCCCCACCCCCAAAAATACTACATGTACATAAATACTTCATATGAAAGTCAAAATCACTTTCTAAAGCCTCTTTGTATGGGTGAAGTAGCTGTAGGACGTATGTCTGATGGGACATGTCGCATGGAGAGGTGGAGGTTTTAAAACCTGCCACTGACACAAAGGGGTGTGAGGCTCACCAGTTGTGGAGGAAATGTTGACGTCGATGCTGATCTCAGGAATGCCTCCGCCCTTCAGCGCAGCCACACAGGTGTAGGTGCCAAAGTCAGTAAACTTCAGGTCTATGATGTCCAGGTTGGTGGTCCCGGGCGAGATGTCGGGGTCCGTCTGAGTGATGACCATGCGCTCCGAACTCCGAAGGGCGCGGCCGTTCTTTAACCAGCTAAATGTCAGCTCCTCTGGCGGTGTTGCTTCCACCTAAGAAATACAGCTCAGTGTTACTGGACAACTAATTTATCTTATTGTGTTCATGCTTTATATATATATGTCACACCTGACAGGATATCTTGACTTCACGCCCAATCTGGATGTTGTCATCGTTGTGGTAGGGGTCAGGGGTGATCCAGAACCGACCTTTCTTCAAAGCTGCAAAGGAATATTTATATTAAGAAACATATTTGTGCACAACACATGTTGCCAGAGACATTTAATTGTAGCTTATGGCTCTCCTTGTTATATTGACGCAGTGTTTGAAGTGTACTCCACAGGACAGGATTTTATAGATTTTCAAATAGATTTTTCTTCTGTTCTTCATTTTAACCTTTCCCAGAGCACACACTTAAACTGTGAATCAGTGTTCCCTGTCTCCAGCAAACGTATTGTAAATATAGGAGTTTTGATTGCTCCTTTAACAGTCTCTGCATATTTATCCTTTGTCGAAAGCTTTTAAAGCTAGTTTGGCAAACAAATCATCATATTGTCTTGCCTGAAAATGCTCTAAGTTGACTTTCAATATACATATCACTTTGGACACAGTGTGTGCAGAGTGTCCAAAGTTACTTCCTCTTTTCTTCAAGCATCCAAAGTAGTTCCTCAGGGCTCCATATTCAGATCATGAGTTTTCACTGACAGTAAAAATTATTTTTGCAGTGATTGATCAAATGCTGCATTCCACAGATGATAAGACGATGAGACATAATCTATTGTTAATCTTTCTCCTTAGTTCAAACCCTTACATTTATCCAGCCTATATTTGATGTTTAGTTCAATTGAACATTACTTATATTTATGCTTTAAAAGAAAGTTTGTGGTTTGTTTGAATGCCTTAAAGATACATAATTCCTCTAAAAACACAAACTGTTTAACATTGAAATGGCAACTTTTGATTTGAACTATGTAGGCATCCTTTTTTAATCCAATTTGACATTTAAATATGAATTCTAGCAATTTGTGATTTAATTTAAGAAAATATATATAACTATATATATTTTTTAATAAATATTTTTCCTCACCTGATTTTTCCCTAGTTTTCACCTTCTAGCCATGCTCTTTGCAAATGCACCAGTCGAATACCTAAACAGACCATTTTTATATTGATTTTTTATTTTATACTAGCATAATTCTTGCATAAAAGTGGGCTATACAAGACTTTGAAATTTCTTACATACAGATACTAAATAGCCATGTTTTTATCTCTGCATTCCTTCTTATTGGCAGCTTTTCATTTATAAATCTCTGGTTGGGGTTGTTAACTTCTTATCTTCCTGTTTTCATGTGTGAGCATCACACTAAGTATGACCTGCACAGTCAAGGTATTTGATAAATGTCTGTTCTCTAAGTCAGAACAGAGTGTTTTTAAATATGCAGCCCCTGATTCCTGGAATGATTTACAAAATGAACTGGTTATTCTGGGGAAGTTTCAGTTAATTATTGTGGAATAAGAGAATAGTTCATTCTGTCAGTGTGACTTTAATGTTTCTGTTTCAAACATGGTTTGGCTGCTCACTGCATTCTTATTTCTTGTGTGTTTTACTCCCTCGATGGCAATGTTTAATCACTGAACTAAATCAGTTTTGTATTTATTATTATTTGTATCTATAGGATCAAAACACTGATATATTGTTACACACTCCAGAATCCTGTGCTACTAAGACGTATGCTCAAAAAGAAAATGAAGAAAAAAAAAAAAAAACATGTTCTCAAATATTTCTACTCTAATTTGGTTTGCAAACTCTCTTTTTTAAAACACAGCACCTACTAAATGGGAAAAAAACTGATTTTATCATAATGCATGCCGTATCGGTTCCAACGCTTGCATACTCTTCTAAAAAAAAAGAAAAAAAAAGAAAAATAAAAACCTGACGGCACCATGGAAGTCTTTTCATCTAGCAATTCCCAAGTGACATTATCATATTCAGTTTGGTAAAGGGAAAACAAAAACAAAACCCCCGTGTCAGATTTAAACACGGGAAATTGAATGTGCAGAACACATTGTGATGCCTGCAAATCTGCACACTGAAGGAGAGATGAGTGACACGCGCCTCCTTGGCATGATCTTCCCTCTCACTTTTGAAATCAGCGTCGGCAGGCAGAGAATCCTATTTCTGATGCATGGCAGATACAAAAATTGCAATCATGTCAACACTCAGAAAACCCCGACGCATTTATTTTCATTCCTGTACCCCCACATGTCTCTACACTGTCAGGCTTTTCTTTTCAACATTGATGTATATAATTCAATAGTGCCTGCATGGAAAATGTGTCATTTAGTGTAATACAGTGTGTCACACACATATGTGACCTTTATGGAAACAAGAACAAATCGTATTACCACCACACCGACATTCATCCCCCATTTTGGGTAACCTGTGCAGCACTGTGTACATCCACAGCATAACTTTCAATTTGCCTAAAGCTAACATACATGGCGTAAGGTTAATGAGACAAGACAAAGTCCATAGTGGAAGCCATTAAATAGGCATGTCTGGAAGTAAGCACATATTTTCTACTACAATGCATGTCAAAGGGAGCAAATATCCTGAGGCAGAGTTGCACACTCATTGTTCGAGCATGGCTCTACATCTTGACAGCTTGGAAAGGGCGCAGAAGAGTTAGTGGCCGCGTCATAAGGAAGCATTAGATTCAAATCCACAAGCAGACTTGCACACCCACACAGCCCATCTTTCTAAGTCATTGTGCTGTTACAGGTGACAGCGGATAAACATTTGGGTTAAGTCCTACCTTTCTTTTGCTTTACTGTTGTCAAAGTGTTCCTCTCTGAGCGTAGGAGACTGTGCAACAACTCTGTGTTGTAGTCACACAAGCAGTTCCAAGAAAAATCGTAATTCCTTTACAATGAATTTATTTGAATGCATTTTTTAAAAGCTGACGTATTCTTTCTACTATTTTTTTTTCTTGTTTACTCACATAAAAAGCCAAGCATGTAACTTTATTTTCTGTTTTTTTATAAGTCTGGAGTCTGGTTTGGAAAAACAAAGAAAAAAAAAATACTAATCTTGTATTCCTGTCCTTGCAAAGTTTCCATCTGGAGTCAGAATCAAGATACAATTTAAGCTAATGTCCCCCATTAGACTTCCACTCTGCTTGTTGTAGTCATTTATCACAGAAGTTATAATTAATTAATAGAGTAATATGACAATATCCTCCATTTTCTGTTTACTAGTAAAATATTGGGACATTTTTATTTATTTATTTATTTATTTATTTTTACACGAAATGGAGATTATTGGTCACGGAAAAGAGGAAAACAATAAATGCATTTTTACTTCACAACAATATTATACAACAGTCTTGCTTCCTACTTTGTACAGAGTATTCTTCCAGTGAATCAGCCCTCCTCATTTCTGCACACAGCCACGGTGCACTCATGCATATTTTAGAATTCCTCCCTGTGTTCACCACATTCCAAAAAATCCTTTCCTGCCACTTTAGTTGAGCATAAATAATAAATAGCAAGTAGGTATTCCTGTAAATCGACTACACTTGTGTACACAGAGATAAGTGGGCATTACTTCAGTTGGATGTAATAAACATTTTCTGGCCTGATGCAAAGACTAAAATGCTGTCTGTTCACTTATGCATAGGAAATACGCGAAAGGATTTATTTATTTCCTTTTACTTTTAAGTGAGGGATTTCGAAAAGCAGATGGGGAGGCCAGTGCTGAGTTGGGCGACTTTATCTGGTGACGGTAAGTTGTCACTCTTCCCTTTCCTGATACAGCAAGTCACATGAATCTTTAATAAGGACTCTGGTAGGAAACAGAACTTTCCCATTTGCTTTGGCGGTAAACTGTTTCCAACTACTCTTACACGATTTCTACAAAATCATAAATAATAGCTCTCTGTAGATGTATATTTCTATAGTCTGAGCTTACAGACACGTAGATAAACATATGCCGACTGTATGTAAATCCATCCGGTTTCCATAGACACGCAGGCATGACCTCTTCCACATTTAAGCTGTTTGAGAGCAACAGCAGGGTTATTTACCAGCTTTGTTTCTAAGCCGTTTTCTAAGAAGTTGCTTTTCGTTATTGTCACAGCTTAAATCATCTTCTTACATGTGTAGCGAGGATCAGGACGCTACCAGTGGATTTTATGATACAACTGTGTGCGTTTATGTCTGCAAATTCTGTGTCAGAATCTCAGGCAGCAGTGTACAAAGTAAGACGACAGGTGTTTTGTTGTGGGAATGCTGAGGATTAGCTCCACTCACATATGCTGAGCACATATTAAGATATCTGAAAGCCTGAAGGTTCAGAGGTGTACTGTGTGTTTTGGGTTTGGTCACTGATAGAGGCAAGAGCCTTATTCTTGCACATTTTTACGTTAAGCCAAATACATATACTAATATGTCATTTAATATGTCATATACTAATATGTCATTTTGATCCAGACGTGATCCATGACGTGTAAGAGAATTACAAATAAAATTGGATTTACTTTTGTTGCTATTGATGTTTTCCACATAGTTCCAAAACACAGGAAGCATAATTAAGCCGTGCTGTGTATGCTAATACAGTTTTTAAAGTCTTACAATCTCACTGGAAGAAGTGTGAAACGAGGCCTAATTTACTCCCAAGTTATGCTGCAAACCTGTGCTAAAAGAAACACATTACATGTTATTATTTTGAATGACGTCGTACGCACACACACACACTTTAGGATGTTGCCTCTTCCTTAAATATAAATAATAAATGACCTCTAACAGCAAAAGGGCTTAGAAAATGATTTTGACTGCTGTTTTCTTTTGTTATTATTCCTAGATAGAAATCAGGATTGCTTCAAATCTGTATCAGTAGGTGAAAGCTTTACAAAATGTCCCAACTGGAAATCGGCCAAAAAAGCCTAATCAGTCCAGCTATAACAAGCAGCATAAAATAGTCTTGTAAAAGTGATAGCATGCGCTTTCTGGGCTTTTTTTTATTTGAACACAAAAGAAGGAGGAAACCTTTTCAGTAAAAGTCAAACATTTAGGCTGTTAAAGTTTCATTATTAGCCTCCTATTTGCATCAGCAACTTTGGTCTTTCAGGGTTGATGGGTTATTGTATTGATCATTTAGGATCGCCTCTGACCTGTTTTCTAATGTGTTATTTCAAAGCCTACATCTAATGCGAGTCATTCTGTACCAGCATTAAGCCTGGAAAGCCTTGTTTGCAATGTGGCGTTTCTGTTTGCGTAGTAAGTAACATGATTTTAGCATCGTGGGAAATACAATGTCACTGATTCTAAAGCCTAAAACATGCACAAAGAAAGTATATTTTTGATAAATTTTGAAATCTGTTACTCTTTTCTCTACTCACTGAATCATTCAAAAGAATCAAACATCCACTGCAGGGACTACAGCCTTCATTGTAACATGAAGTGGTGAAATGGGGCCTGTTTTTGTTCATACTTTTTGCACTGTATGTTTCTTTTTTTCCCTGCTTCTGCCAGAGAGGTTGCATGCAGTTCAGCCATAATGCTGCGATTATTCGAGGTATTCTGCCAGATCATTTCCATACTTAATACAGTGTCCCTGTTTTCTCCCTTTTACTGTAAACTGAAAGGCTCTCTGCCTGTGGAAACCTTTTTGAATCCTCCATAGCTTTAATAGCCTCTGGGAATAATGGATGGCCTGTACTTGAAAAGCACTGATTTTTTTACAAAGAGAAAACCTAAAGTTGAGGTCTTTTTCAGAGAGCTTGTGTCACAGGAAAGGATTACAATAGCACCACGGGGAAGTAAAGCACCCCCTTACACGCAGATAGCAATGAAAACACATGTAAGAGTAATGGAAAAAAAAACCCGTTGCAACATGCAAACAGGTTTTCACCTTCAGTCTTATTTTTGTACTCAAGTACACCTCATTCCATATGTCCTATTGGTGATTATCTTTTCTGTCAACCCATCAATGCTTTCAAGCAACATACTGCATTATCGGCTCATGGAGCTGAAGTTGCCTCTCAAACCCAGCTGGACGGCTGTGCAAAACCCTCTTTTCTCATCTGCTTGGCTCAAGGTTGCTCACAAAAAAAGCGGCGGGGCCTTCGGAGTCGATCAAAACACAAGGTGTTCAAAGCACCTTTCATTTTTTTCTCCTCGTCTTCAATCCACGGTCCTCTTATTAACAACGCTCCTGAGCTTTTACATTATCGAGACCAATCACGTGTGTCTACTCTTCGGTTGGGAGGAAAACGCTTCTAAAAACGCATCTAAACTCCACTGATTTTCTGTAGGCCAATAGGATGGGAAACAGAAATGGTTTTCCCAGTTCTGGAATTCAAGACATTGCTGTAAATTGTACAGCATGATAGTAGCTCATCATATCAGTGTGTGCGTGCGCATGTGTGGGTGTGTGCAATTAGCTGCGTCTGCATTAGTAGCTGGAAATGGCTGGCTTTGGTGTAGAAACTCCATACCTTCTTTTGTAAGGCACTCCTCGAGGAGCAGTCGTGGAAATCTGATGACGGCGCTGCAGTGCTTGATTTTCCATCTTTGATAGCTACACCATATCTCATTTCGCCTCATCACACAGAGGGAAAATGCGCTGCTTTGCAAAAGGATGGAAAGCAGAAGCACATAGTCTGCTGCGTGTGCACACATACAAGCAAACACCAAATCCAGCTGGCCATTTTGACACCATCTACAGCTGATTCACTCTCTGTTCATCAGTTCTTCATTTCAGTTTTGGCTGGTTTTGTGTGCTATGCAACCAAAAAGAAAGGAGCAACCAGGCCACAGCATTTTCGAGGGCGATATCTCACAAACTGCTGAAGAATAGACTGACAGGGTAAAGCAGGGTGGTGACCTGTGTTTGAAGACGTGTTGCAGACCCTTAATCCGTAGAAAGGATCTCGTCAGCGGGGTGATGTGATGCCAGGGGCCTGCTGGGCTGGCTGTGGAGATGGCCAAGGCCTGGAAGGCACTCTGGCTGGTGTGACAGTATGGCCAGAGAGGCTACCATCTGCCGGGGAGAGATGTGTGTTTCCACACACACGGCCGCCTTTGGCAACAGCAGTTTGCTGGGGCTTCTCAAGGACCAGAGAGGAGCATAACCAGCTGAGATAAGCAGTGATGAGGCCACAGGGTGACCCTGCTAAACATGCAAATTGAACTGTGCCCAGCAGAGCTGAATGATTGGGTTTTTCATGTACACATGGGGCATATCAGCTCATGAGCACCGGATGATGACCTTCCATGTGAGCATGTGCGTACAATATTTAACAGTTTTAGCAATCACAGGAACAACCCAACAAACTGTACATTCATGCACATCAACCTGGCATGCACAAACATTTCTTTTTGAAAATGTTTGAGTTTGAGATAAAACTTATCCCTAAAAAAAAATCTACACATAAACTTCATCAAACTTTATTGTTGCCGTGTAGATAAGCAAAAAATGCTGCAGAGTCCTGACTTGAATCTAACCTCAAACCTTAAATGTGACAAATGTAAGCAACGACATCTCAGCTGCAGGCTTTATGTGCACTTTTCATACCTTTCCTTCTGTTTCATGGTTTTTGTGGCTATTTAAAAATGCCAGTGTATATTAAAGGATTACAAGATGTTAAGACATTTGAAACCTCCTCTTAAAATGTTCAAGATTATTTTTTAAAAACTTTTCTGAACTCAAGTCAGTTATAAATCACATTTTAAATTCTTCAAGATTAAAGTTAATATTGTCACACATGGGGTTTATACATTTGACAGCTTTTTTAATATTTCAAAAACCAATATAAGAAAGGTAAATATGTTGAAAAGTAAATAAAAGAGACACCCTGGAGACATGAATATCGTTTTTCTTGTTTCCCCAACTAATCCAAACCAGCAGAACATCCAAACCAAATTCCAGGATGTTTACATTTGGCAGTGAGGGTTGAAAAAAAACTTGGCAAAATAAATGTAAGTGATTGATCTTTATCTCAAAATCTAAGTTCAGCTGTCAGATCTAAAAGTGTTGCTTCTTTATACAAATTTACCGTACAAATAAAAGCATGTGGATTAGAAATGACAACATTTTACATTATTAAAGGAAAATTTAAACACCACATTACAGCTAGCTCACAGCTGACAAACAAAGAATTTATAAGGTTGTTTTTCTGCACAGAACAAGACGTTAAAAGTTGGAACCTGACAAAAGTCCCCCACTGGGCTGTAAAAGCATCAGCGAACAATAGAGAAACTATTGTTAAAAACACAAGTAAAAAAACAGTCCATCTGTATTTAGAGAAGTCCTTCCCCTCATACAACAGGACCACCCCACTGAGGTTGTAAAATGTGGGTTTTTCAGCACCTAAAGTGCTGCAGCATGTTTCAGATGGAAGAAGCTGTGCTGATGTTTGGACCAACGTTTAAAGTGTTTATACCTTAGTGACCGTTATCTGGCCTGATGTGTCTGTGTTTAGTTTAGCCTCTTTTGTTGTGTGGGTGGCAATTGCACTATTGCTGTCATTAACGTTATGTTGTCTGTCTTTGTTTTCTTTTCTTTAGTGGCACATTTGATCCAGTGACCCTGTGCTTAGTGCGGTCTCTTTTCTGAAGAAAGCCATAAAGAAGCCATCGCTGCCTAAAACAATATAAACCTCGTTATGTCCTATAAGCTAAGTGTCTCTATGATGGAGCTTCTTTCCTAGAGCCACAAATGGAGCGATTGTTGCCATTAACTTGTGCTTGTGGAGCTTTTTATTGTGTTCTGTCTTCTCAAACCCCAGTTGGCTGCTCAAACCAAACCTGCTTTTCTTCAAGGTTTTTCCTGCCAGGAGAATTGTTCCTCTCCACTGTCACCACATGCTTGCTCAGGAGGAAGTGCTGCTGACAAGTTGACATCCTCTTTCATAAAACACTCAAAGTCAAGAGTCAGATTGCTTGTCAATGTCTCTGCATTTCCTGAAAGGACTGCATTGGAAGGGGGCTCAAATCAAACAGTCACTGTTACGGCTCTGAGCTGCCAAGCAAAGCTCTCTGTCAGTAACAACTGATTCATGTACGGATTAGAAGCTCAAAAGCATGAAGGTACGATGCAGAATGTGCTTCTAGCTTATCTGAGGAATTAAGGTATAAATACACAATGGGTTTTGTTCAATTTTGGCTCCAAATGATCACAAAAAGAACCTTGGTTACTCGCACACCTTCTTGTTGTGTGAGCATCCATTTTTCCAACCACTGAGGCATGCGATGCCTCTACCTGATCAACTCTGTATTAACTCGATGCATCTCTAGTATACACCTGTTTTGGTTTCATAATGCTGGCTTGATTTTTAAAAACTCTTGTGTGGGCCACACAGCTGACCTGTTTAGCCACAGTCAGATAGTTTAAGGTTTTATAACACAGTGGTTTTATAAAAGAGGCAGATCACTTGTTGTATTCTGCTGTTCTTCCTTAGAGTGTTTATTTTAAAACTTGCATTACAAAACCAGATGACTGTGAGCTTTATTATAATTACACTTACAGCTGAACATGAGTGGATTTCAATTTGATTAAACACCAAAATCATAAAGTATTACCATGTTTTTTGTCTAGTTTCCAGTACAAATATCTTATTACACTTGTGTTAAAGCAAAACTATCTTAAAAGTAGCTTCTCAGCAAATATAAGAGCTTGTTTTAAATCAATGAAATTCCAACATTATTGAAAAAGGACTAGTTTCATCTGCAGATCTTTTTTCTTATCTCATGCAGAAAAACTTCTTGTTTTCTGATTTTTATTTATTTATTTTTTTACTGGTTTGGAGAAAGTTATTTTTCGCAGCACAGGATTTCATTGGAATACAGCTGATTGATTTGAAAAATATCACAATGCTATATATTTAGAGATGAGTTGGACTTGTCTGTCTTTCACTTCTTTAAGGTTCCTTGAGCTGAGATCTGATGCAGTGTGGCTCTCTATGAATAAACATATTTGAAATAAATGAGAAGTTTAAATTTAGATATAATTCTACACTTATTTCTGCGCTGCTCTGACATCTGACAGCTCATCAGCCTAAAAAGAAATCATCCAGAGATCTATCAGGACATGTTAAATCCACATCCTGTTATTTACTGATGCCAAAAATTCCCCTTCTTTGACAGCTCTTTGTTTGTTTGTGTCTGAAAAGTAGCCCACCTGATATATAAGTAGAATAAGAGTCTGTTTTCTTAATGGCGTTCATGGAGCTCAGTGCATTTTCACTTCGACATCAAGAACTCCTTTCCAGAGAGGTTTCTGTATGCATTATGTCATCTCACTACACCCCTAAGTGACCGTCTACTCAGCTGTTAATGCCAACAAAAGTAACGATTCATGGATGTGGAGAAAATCTCCCCAATTTATATTTTCTTTTTACTGATCCTTAATTTCCTTCGACACGTATCGATTAATTGTGTCATTTCAGCATCGCCTCCCCTCCTACCTCAGCTCACTTTAGTTTGCTTCCCTCTCCGCTTTCCGTTGAAATAGGTAATGACTTATTGATTTGGAAATACATAGGACACAATATATTGGAGCTTGTTAATTCATCTCTCCGCCTCCTGCGGCACGTTCTTGACATTTAGTTTGACTTTTCGCGCCGAACTGCTCAGCAAAACTAAAGTTGTAGAGTGCTTTTGACGCTGTTAGATCGTGCAAGGTTAACATCACAATGATCAATCAGGAAGGCTTGTACCTTGATTTTGTAGTTATGTAATCCAGGGAGATATAAGGGAGCCGATATTATATTAATGAAGCCAAACGCTAGCAGCCTGTGTGAAAGGGATCCTTGTTTTTCCTTAAAGCGGCACATGAAAAAAAATCTGTGCCTGCTTATCCTGCTCGACTCTTAGTCAAATGGAATAATGCATATCGGGCCTGTTTAATGTTTAACAGTTTCAACGCTCCAACAGCTTTATTCAGATCTGTCAAATCAGCAAGTGCATATTCAAAAGTCATATATATTTCAAGTCGCTGCAATTTTTTTTTGATGATATTCAACAGGATGCCGTGCGAGTGCCATTTTCTGCTCCAGATGTGGGATATTTATTGCAGCGATTGCCAACAGTCAGCACGCTCTGACTTATTTGCTCCCATGTGACACCTGACATCTTCTCTTTGATATAAGCCGCTCAGTTCTTAAGTCCTCGGCTGTGCGGGCACTTTCACAATACTGAGAGGGAGTTTATCTGTGGGTGGGGTGAGGGGGTGAGGACGGTGTTGGGAATGATTTGTGAGGGATTTGATTTTCATCCGTCTCACTATATGGCTGCATAAATAAAAGCCTGCAAACAGGCTGAGCACAGAGGCGACCTGATGATGGAGCTGTAGCATAATGTCTGCGGTGACTGGAGAAAATGGCGTGAAACTTCCATTTGTAGAGCTTGTCTGCTGAGTTGTGATTTAAATAAGCTCATCTGGGTGCGTGAGATTCTCTCTAGAAAGTTAAAATGCTGAACAAAACACGTCTTTTGCCTTAAGGTTCTAGCTTTAATGATATTTTCTTTGTAGGGTTTCTAGAAATTAATGCAGTTCGCGATTCATCTTTTACACAATGGGAAATAATCGCCCAGTCACACACACTTTTCTCTCAAGCTTAAAGTGCCTTGTACCCCTAAACCTTTTCTCATTTTGACAATATATTTTATTAGGATTTTATTGCAAGTGCGTAATCGTAAAGTGGAAGCAAAACATGTTTTTGTTTTAGTTTTAAAGCAATAAAATGACACACATTTGTATTCTCTCCCTCAGAGTCAACATTGTGCAGAACCATCTGTCTTTGTGACTATAAGTTTTTAGGGTAAGTTTCTAAATGTTTTGCACATCCACAGAAATACATCTATGCCAATAGTTCATTGAAAAATGGCAGGTATTTGGACTGAATGTAGCGCCTCTGCAAATAGCAATTTTTCAAGTCTTCTCAGTTAAGATTCAAGTTTAAAAGACCATTTTGTTGTTGGTCTGGCTGCTTGATTGGGTTCGCTCTCCTGCTGGTGGTGTGAACCTCTTACACTATAGTTTTTTAGCGCCTCCGATAGGTTTTCCTTAATGGCTGTCCCTGAGTTTCATTAATCTTCCCATCAGCTCTGACCAGCTTCCTTGTCCCTGATGAAGAACAACATCCCCACAGCATGATGCAGCCATGACTAATGGTTGCTAACACACCTTTGAGGCCCTCACAGAACAGCTGTATTTACACAGAGCATAAATTACACACAGGTGGACTCTGTTCACTAATTAGGAAGCTGCTGAAGGCTATTAATAAAAATGCAAACCGCATTTTCAAATATGAAACTGCTTGAAAACCACATACATCATACTCTGCCGATCTATCACGTAGAATCCCAGAAAAAATATATCAATTCTTTTTGTTTTGTAGCGGATATAGTTATAGACGTATCGCTACTTTTGCAATGTGTTATTGTAGCTCAAAAGCTGATTGTGTGATTCTTAGTAAAATTGTGTGCAGTTTACATGGCAAACGTTTTATGGATTGTTAACATGAAGTGCCAGGCTCAAGGTTATTATTGTGACATAAACCGTCACAATAATAAACAGCTACTTCTCAAGAAACAATGATTGTTTCGGTAATGAGCGATCGGCAGGATCTTCTGCTGCTGATGTCATTCAGGTGGAGGCAGCAGGGAAAAAATAACATTTTATTCTGATAATGACCAAACAGCCGCAAATGACCTTAGACCTGCTGTTTTCCAGTAAACTGGCACTTCAATCAGTGAATTTAATTAACAGGTTCATGCCATCTCAGCTCTTCCATCCTGTTTGAGGATTCACCAGTAGCTAAAGCAGTAATGAACACACGTATCTGAAAGGACATTTTTTACAAGAAGGGCTGAAAAAAAAACTGTGAATGGAATAAAATACAAGGAACAAATGGATACGTTACAGAAGTCACATTGAGATGCTTTTTACCTTACATTTGATGAGGTACAATTTTCTCCAGCAAGATTATACATCTTACCTAATTTTTCCCCTGCCTTTGTTGTTATGTTACCTTTCTGTAAAACACTATCCTGTCTGAGTCTGGTTTTGCAGAAAGATCAGTGGTCCTTCTGTTTTTGTTGATTTTTGCAGAAAAATGAAAGAAAAAAAAATAGCACACATACTTATTTTTTTTAACAATTATTTTCTAGCTTCCCAGCTACAAGAATTTCTACCAGAACTTATAAATTAAGGTAATTCATAAAATTTGGAATGTTAAATTCTACCATTGTACAATTTCCTAATTAGTAGAAAATTAAAAACCATTTTTCTATTTATTTTACCCGGCAGACATACTGAAGAAATAAGAGTCCACATTCCATTCTCCCTGGGCTGTGATGTCGTGCAGAAGCCAAACTAAACCCATGACTTCCAGATATTGTTCATTTGCTGGAAAGATCATTTAAGTCCTAAAACTTCTTCCTCAATCTTCACTTGTTCACATCTACAAAGTACAAAGAAATTGAAAGGCTAAGAAAGGCTTAGTCATACTTTCAATGACCATGCTTTCTTACCTCGCACCACAATGGTGGTGGACTTCTTGGCCGGATTTCCCACGTTGTTGCTGGCCACGCAGCTATAAACCCCGGCTTCGTCCGAGGTGATGGCGGGCAGCGTGAGCGTGCCCCCCTTCACTACGCTTCTCTGCGGCAGGCTGTCGTTGCTGCTGACCCAGGTGAGGATGGGGGGCGGCTCCCCTCCTGTGGTGATGCAGACCAGCGACACGGTCTGACCTGGATTAACCACGATTGGATCCTCCACCAGAAGCTTGATAGACGGAGAAGCTGCAGAAAAAGTACAGTCTCATGTCTACAGGTAGCAATGAATTTGTGGAAAGATTTTATTTTATTTAAGATTTTTGTTTTTAAAAGGCCATAAATCAGAGACGCACCAAGAAATCAGCATTTCATATTGACGAGACAGCATTCAAGTTCAAACATAAGTAACATTTTTCTGTTCAGGATTTTACTATGCCAAAAAATTTCAACGATTCATTCAAACTGTGGAAAAGTGAGAGAAAGCAAGACTTTTACAAGATAAAAGAAGAAGTATATAAACATAAAATAAGAAGTAGTGTGCAAAAAAATCACTCATCCATGTGTTAAGTTGACTTTATTGCACATAAGAAAACATGAAAACACAATGGTTAAAGAAAAGATGTGTAAAAATGTGAAGGGAATTAACTAAAGCTATTACAACAGATCTAATCTAAAAGACTTTAAAAGCAATCAACGAACAATAAACGGGGTGACAGATAAAGAAATATTTAACTAAAAGAATGACCTTGTTCTCTACCTGTCTTATTGGTGAGTCCGAAGATAACGCTGCGGTCAGGAATCCCACACACATTTCGGACAGAGGCGATGCAGCTGTAGTTGGCGTAATCTTGAGGACGCAGGTTCTTCAACTTCAGGATCTTTGTTTCCCCCTGCAGCTCAGACCAAACCAACACTGGTATGCAAATATGTGCAAAAGCATCACCCTAATTAAAAGCAGGAATGCTGCAAAAAATAGATCTGGGGAGGCTATGAAAAGGGCCTAACAGCTCCAGAGTAAGGTCAGCGACATGAATATTTATAAAGCTTTAACAAAGACAAAGGGGGGGAGGAAAAGAGAGCAGAATTCAAGCACATTACTGTTGCACTGAAATAAGAATGATGCGGATACTTTATTTTAAAAGAAGAAAGAAATTTGTCAGCTCGCCTGCTATCAACGAGAGGATTACGCCACAGAAAAGGCTCCTGCCGGATTTTCACAGCGGAGCTACAGAAATATGCCCGGGCTCAGTAGGGGATCTCTCCACAGAAATGGCTATCTCATTGAGAATATGTGTTTGATTCCAACTGGGCCTGTCAGCCACGAGCCTCGCCCTAAAGGTTAGGATGAGGATGTAAAACCTTTGATCTGGCTGACTTCAGCGTGTGGGTGAAAGGACGAAGAGAGGATTAAAACATGACTCAGACACATGCTGCAGCGGCCCAGAAAATATGGCAATCACTGGTGTCTTTTAGACCCTTTCATATCCAAAGAAACCGAAGAGTGACTTAATTGTGCCACATTAGCTACGGACCTCACACTCCACACCCTTTCTCTTACTGCCACCTTCCTCTGCTTTGAAGCAGATGTCAGCGGATGAGGGAGGCAGTAATGTAGAAATGGTTAAGGTAGAAATGAAAGGCAGAGAGCGGAAGCTGCAGGGAAGGAAACTTTCTTCATAAAAATAAGGGCAAATAGATAAATAAATTGAAAGACAAAGTACTTTTTCCAAAAAGCGGACTTGTGAAATGGGATGTTCAAATTGATGGGAAGTCTGAGCAAAATGGCTCCATCACAGTGGAGAGAAATTTAATGTTGAGTTCTGTGAAAAATGTTCCAGTCTATTTTTCATCTAAGTGTTTTAGTTGAACTTGAGCTAGATGTAAATCCAGTTAAAAAGTTTTTTCAAGCAGTAGAAACAAGGAAGACTGGTACGACAGTGTTGAAGGGGTGGATTGGGATGGTGGTACCAAAATTTTAGAAAGGGGAACAGAGAGTGTTCCTATTATTAAGGGAACATACTTCTCAGGCTCTTTGGGGTCTGGAGAGAGGAGGCTGATTGTCGGACACGGGATCCAGGAGGAGCGATGTGGCTGAAGGAGTCATGGGAGTATGCTTCTGGAGATACGTTTTGAAATTTTGATTTTCAGACAATGCTTTGTTAGGTCTGTGCTGAAAAACATCAGCCTAAAATCTTCAGTCCCACATCAGCTGATGCTGAGCTGAGATGACGTTCTACTTTGGTTTTGTAGAAAATTTTGCTCGGACGTCACGGCGTGGGCACAAAAGCAGGAAAGCACCTGTTGGGTCAATTATTTTCCACATCATGGAAATCACACCGTATGATTGTTTTTGTTGCCACACAGTATCTGCAAAAGTAAACATTAAGTGATAAGTGAGTTATAATGAAGGAATTCACTGAAAAATAATTATAGGAGCTTTGGTAACAACTAATAAAGAAAATGGTATCTTTGATGTTGGATCTTTACCAGCTACCAGTCTTGAACATTTTAACAGTATGTGCAAATATACTTAAGAAATCCAGAATATTTGATTCAAAAATGAGTGAATAAGAAAGAAAATCACTTACAGCAGTACAAAGTAGAGGGGCTCTTCAGTAAACTTACAGCTCTGGGCCGAAGTTTTATTATAGCAACGATTTAAAATGCAATATCTGCATGTTTCTAACATCATTGGGAGTCTAACACATGTGCAACATTGAGGATAATGCAAAGCAAACTAAAGAATAGTTGATGGCAAGAGCTGGAAAAATAAACTTTACAGGAAATCTACTTTCCTGGGTCCTGCACCTGCCTGTGGGACATATTGCTGAAAACATTTATAGGAGCAAATTATTTGGAGTTTAATCAGGTCATATTTGGAGCTGGTCTCACAAACTCCTAATCTCTGGGTTTTAGGTTGTGCTCCAATTTCCAGACCCAATTAGGGTTGTAATAGTGGAGTAATAGGAAGGATGGTGCGCAGATGGGATGAGTGTTATTTGAGGCCCAGTTGTGCAGCTTCTTCATTCTGCTTCACTCATTCTATTAGTTAACACCCATCTTTCTTCATTTGCGCCAAACATCATTTCCACTTCCTTTTCCTCCCTTTCTTCATTTCCTAAGCCTCTTTTCTGCTCCATTTTTTATTTTTTGTTTTTTGTGCAGATTCACATTCTCACTGATGCAGACTTCCAAGTACGTATCAAATCACATTTAACTCAATCTATTGAAAAACCACAATACCTTCACAAGTGATGAAACAATCTCAATCAGCTCTTTGTCGACTGCAGAAAATCCTTTTTGGAACAAAGCTTTTCTGTTTCAGACTGCATAGAAAATACACTTGCTCAGCCACTTGCCTGATTGTGATGGAAACCCACATCACAAATATGCATGGAAACCATGAAATCTGGCATTTCTTTCCAGAGGGTTCACTAAGGCAAGTACTCCTGTCCCATCTGTGAGGTCAGTCGGGCAGGAGGTAGACCGATGAAAGAGAAAAAACTCCAAATTACTCCATTCTCCTAATCTATGAGATATTCTGCCGATTTGATAGTTATGAACAAAGACTTGCCCATAAGTGTAGTGACAATGCAGATTATTGGTCTACGCTTATGACACAATGTTCGTAACCTATTTATTCTTAGTCCACATTTTCGCCTTTCCTTTAGTCGCCTGTTCAATTGTATTGGAATTTCACAGCAAGTAATAATCATAGAAGCCTCTGAAATCACTTTGTTATGAGCAGAACTTATTCTAATGTTTGTGTTTACTGGCGCAACCTATAAACGTGCTGTAAACACAACATTTTATTCCATATTTGTCTTTTGCGAGTGAAAAAAATCAATAACCGCTTTGCTTTATGAGCACATAAAGTATCTGCCACAAATACTCTTTCTTGAAAATAGATATGAATTTCACAGGAAAGATAAAAACTGAAAAAAAAAACTATTTTTTTGCCATTAGGTATTTCAGCTGTAATAAAAAATGTCTTAACACTAACATGTGCCTGGGTAAGCATCAGTTATGTTTAGAAATTGTCATCCATATTGACAAAGTATCATTTCTCCCTGCCTGTCAAAAATATTTTTTGTATATTGCTATTCTATTTTTTGAGAATAAATGTTAAGTATACCAGAGTTGTTATGCTATCCATTTAATTTTAGACAGCTTAAGATATAAGTCCAAATAAATACATTTTAAATACACTCAATATATTCCTTTTTTATTGTGAAATATAAAACAGATCTTAATGAGATGAAATTATCCGAAAATGTTTCAGCAGGAGTTGAGGTTATCTCAACTCCTTGACGTCTTTGGTGGAACATAAAGAATCTTAAGTTCCCAAATGAAACAAGATATTCATGTACAACATCACTTTTTTTCATGTTTTGAGTTTTTTAAAGGAAATATTTTTTGAGCTTGAAAATCCTTTTATCAAACACAATGTGACTGCAACTGCCAAAAATCCTGAAATTCAAGAGCTGGAAATGCTGTTAAAATGTCAAATGCTACCAGCATGGCATCCTAACTAGAATGTACAAAACAGAAGTCTAAAAACAGAAGGCTGTTAAGCACTTGGGGACAAAACACCATCCGAAACTGCAGAAAAGCCTCTGGCAGTTTGTGGTTTCTTCCCACTCTTTGTGCTACGTACTGTACAAAGAGGAGCTTTGGGCAGAAAACATTACTGAGGACGAAGCTACAAAAACAACTTGTGTTACCAAAGCTTTCTAATCATGGTCACTATGATGGGGCGTTCTTTGTTAGGGTTGGAATAATAGAATAGGCCGACAATATTAAGAAGCAGAGGAATAAAAGTTGTTAGCAGTGGTTAGCTTGACTATCTAGTTCCAGCTGAAGGTAAGGAATGATTACGAAACTACTCACAACTTTAATTAAAAACAAATTAAAACATAAAGGGAAAAAGTTATGGTTAGAAAAATCTAAAATCTTAACAGTAATCCTTCTGAAATTAGCTTTAAGACAAACAACCACACCACATTCCCTCTGTCTTACCTGTGTGAAAAACGGCTCATAAATCTCCACACCCTTGTCGGATCCCTGTGTCAAAACTTCCCTCCCGCGATGCCAGCTGTAGCGGACGGGCGGATTGGAGTTGGCCACACAGCGCAGGAACACGGTCCTCTCATAGTAGAACTGCTCCTTTGCTTCTCCTATACTCTGGTGAACCGTAATCACCGGGTTATCGAGGTCTGTTGGAGGAGCAGACACACAGCAGAGAAGTCATTTATTGAAGACTTATCTTTGAACTGTGGGAATTTATTTATTACATTAACACAGAACATGTAGACATGTAAAGATGGTTTGCTTAAGTTTGATTAAGAAGTGTAAAGGCCTTAAAGCAAATAATTATTTGGGCATAATAAATGCAATCAGCAAAGTCTTGAGATGAAAGGACGTTTAATTTGTATCTGATAGAATATTTCTGTGTGGATACATGATTTATATATCACAACCGATGGAAGCAGTTTAATTCAGAATCGCTGGTATTTCAAAGATTCAAAGAGTCAACACACTCAACAGGCCTACAGAATCACAGATACTCTACAATACTTAGAAGTGAACACAAGGTGCTTTTCCACGATTTCAGGCTTCGACTCATGTCAGAGCCAGCTGGAGGGTTTGCAGGTCTGGCAGCAGTAATAGACTATTCAGCTACAAATTGTTTCTAGCATCAGTAAATACAAGTACGACGCCTCACAGCCGACCTCTTGGATTGCCGTTTAAGGCCAAGAAAAAGGATCAGAACTTCCATCACATTACGAGAGACAGCTATCAGCATGCACTTTGGGGTCGATATGAAAAAGAAGGTGAGAGGCCCCACTACTTAAACTACTTAAGTCAATAGGATGCAGCCCAAGGGCACATTGACTGCTCAGTCAAATCGAGCTGCTGCATGCTCCAAGTTGCTCTCCACTTTTAGCTTTAAACAAAGCAGAGAATGACAAACACTGCAGAGAAAATGATGTTTGATGCCCATCACTTCAAAGAACCCTGTTTGGCTGGCCTCGGCTCTGATTTAGAAACTCTGTGATTTGACACATCCATCCAATTCCCGACAGATTTGAGGGGAAGTTTTACCCGAACGCGAGACAGTTGGTTATTTGAGAAAGCGCTTGTGGTTGATTAAATGGATTCAAAGTTAATCATCTTACCCAGCTATCGCATTAAGCCTTGGCAAATGGTGTTCATCATAGCCGTGCTGTCTTTTAGCATGCTAATACTTCGTCTTTTAGATTACGTCCATTTGCATGCTCAAAGAACGCGGGGAGCGTGCTGCTTCCCTTTCATCTCCGTCCGAGATGCAATCAGTTTTTAAACACGAGCAAAAAGGCAATAAAGGAAGAGGATGAAAGAAGCTAATGCAAGTTATCCCTCATGCTAAAATTCTAACTGATAAAGCCTGACCTTTTGCATATGAAGGGAGAAAGGAATGAGTGCATTAATGAGTGTGTTAGTGTTTCAGCTGCAGAGCAACAAGGTGGATGATTGGACTTGTGGGTGAATATGCATGTGGGAGAGCTTACAGTAAATGAATACACACATCTTTAATCATTATCTGTCTACAAAGGGGGTGGGGGGAGACTATGCACATACCTCAGGCATTATTAATAGTCAAATTCATTGCTTTTAATTCAGAGGCTTTGCCCCGTGCCTGGATTTGCTGGGATCAGGTCCTAATCAAGGTGCCTGTGGGCCGTGATGCTCGGCATCCAGCCTTGGCGCTACAGCCAGGAGAATGCTGATTCCTCAGTTTCATTAAAGGCATGTTCTGCCCTACAGCCCCTTAATCAAAATCTAGCTGCGTTCAATACTTCATCCAGGATCCATTACAGTGTCTCAGGTAAGAGCAATTACCTTTAGGGGGGAGGGAAGGGAGACCCGAGGAGTGACAACACGGGGGAGAAGACAGAGCAATCGCAGGACCATTTCAGACGAGGAGATCGCTCTAAGTAAATACACTGATTCATTATAGCGAGGCGGGGAAGAGTATGAATCCTACATCTTATCAGCGACTCCACCCGCCTCTTGCCCCATCTGTTTCCAGCATCAAACAGTCAATTTACCAACTGTGGCAGAAACGGAGTGATTCATTGACAGCCCTATCTACCTTGGGATACGCGTGTCTTTGAACGCTGGACAGATAGGAGGTTGCGGTGACAAGAGTGAAAGCGTGTTCCCCTGTTAGCGTGCGTCTTAGGTAAGGAGCAGTTTGAGCTATTAATAGGGCCGAAATTATATGCAGGGAGGAAGTGGATGCTAGAAGCGTGGAGATAAATATGGAAATATGGAAATGTACAAGCTGGATTAAAATTTGATGAATTTTAAACAAAATTCCACCTCCGACATCAGTCTCTCTCCTGTAAGGAGGTTGTGCGTGTATGTGTGTCACTCTTGTGCAATTAGCTTCTTAAGTCACGCTTGACTGATTGTGAGGCTTAAATCCCTGAGCCCAGAGGAAAACTGTGTACGGGCTGCCTGTGCCAGAGTTGTTAGGGTTTGTAATTGCAGGTTTATGGCTTCACAGGCCGGTAAATCTTCCCATGTACGGCTAAACGCTCCAGTGCACTAACCGTTGCATCACTCCTGCTCACCTCTACCAACCATGACAAGTCTCAAATCTCTGAATTCCTGTGATATGAAAACATGGGAGAAGGAGGAGGAAGGACAGGGTGATACACAGACGTGCAAAACGCTCGATGCGATGCTTGTGTGACTCACGGGTGGTCTCGCAAGGCAGGCGCACGAAGAAATCCGGAGCACTCAGTTTATCACCAATCATTTCCCTCTCCAGTGTGAGAAATCCTTTAAACAAAGCCTGAAGATGATGATACTCCCATCTGATTAGCAGAACTACGTTAGAAGTGTACTAAAGTGTACCAAAGCATTTGTCGGACAAATAGATGAAGGTGATTGGTTTGGATGAAAGACTAAAGAAGGCACTTCATTATCACATCAAACCAAAGCTCAATCCTTTCATGCCCCCCTTTGCAAAAAAACCCAGCACCTGTGTGAAAACATGTGCGTTACTCCACTCCACCGTGAATCCAGAGACCTCTGAGACTGTCCCTCCCAAGGCGAGTTTGCCTATATTTTCTTAACTTTGATGTCTTTCACCCTGTGCACCTGACATGATGAAGTCACCGTGGTAAAGATACCCATCATGCTGTCAGCCGTGAGCGACAGAATCATGCCTCTAATTTCACCTAATGACTGTCCCGGGGGGGCCGGCGGGGGGCTGCTGCTGACCCGAATGACATTTGTGTCTTTCATGAGCAGAAACAGTGCCATTATGTCACTGACAAGCAAATCGCTTTCATTTTCTTCCAAGGGCAAAATGAGAAATAGAAGGAGGTAAAGATGCAAAACCAACAGAAAATCTTTACAGTTAAGTCTAAAATAATGCATTAATGTTGTCCTAAATGTAATGTTTGTTTTCTTCTGTTGTTTACTTTGTCTCTATATCTGATTAATCCAGCCAATAGCACTAATTATCACAGATACCCAAATGAAGTGAAGCAGTTGTGAGCCACATTATTGTTCCTTTTATCTTATTTCATCCCTAACCCTAACCCTTTCCTCTAACATGTTGGAAAAAAATCATATTCAGATCTCCAATGGAGAGAAAAAGGACCCAAAAGAGTAAATAAGACACCATGATTCTTAAAAAATAAAACTAGAACCAACGATTTAGTCTCAGTGGTTGCACTTCATAACTTATATAAAGTACCTGAAAACTTAGTGGAAAGGTGGAACTTTAATCAAACTTCAGTTTTTTTTCCATGCTTTTAAATCACAGCAGAGGAAATGAAAGAGGTTCAAGTTCTGGCTGGAGGAATAATGACAGATTTTTAATTATTAAATCCTGCACTTTTTGCATTATCCACACAAACTCACATTTCTTTCAGTTTAAAAATGGTGCATGATACATGGTGTAAAAATTAAAGCTTGACCAAAAAATGAAAAAAAAAACAAACAAAAAAACAGACTGCCTCTCAGTTAATGAAAAGCGCTACATGTCACACTGCAGAAAAATTGACAGAACCAGAGCTGACTGGTCACTTTCCCTGTTAAATACATAGAAAGTGATCCCCTTGTCTGGTAGAGTTTTGACATCATCCACATTTCTAGTGTGTGTGCAAAAACTCCCCAGCTAATACCAGATGCTGCTATATTAACATGCTGTTTTACAGTGTTATTTCTGTAATTTTGTAAGCGATACATGGCACAGCACCATAAATGACATATAGTAATGCTTGAAATAGTCCAAATTACATGGATTACTCATGCAACACCAAAGATGAAAAGAAATTGACAGAGATTCTGTTTACCGGCCAACAGCTATCATTTTAAATATACTACTGCAGTTAATCAATCGTCAAAAATGTTGCTATTCAATAGCCGTGCCTAGCGTCTGTATTCCCTGTTACAATGAAGCAAATTAAACACTATCTTTTTCAAATCTTTATCCAGGCAGTTTTTCACGGGATCTGATAACAGTTTGATAACAACCAGAGACCTGCTCTGGGCACTGATTGGCTAATTGTTTGTTTTGTGCTGCTCTCGCCGAATTAATTCTGTTTTTAATCAAGGCACCTTTGCTTCACGTCCCAATCTCTGACAAATTCAGTCAACTTGGCAGAGTGGATTGATTTTAGGTTGGAGAATATTCAGTGCATTATGCTTTTTAGCAAAATGCACTCCATGTAAAATCCAACTGTACAGAGCAAATAGGCACATTATAAGTGAATAGATAATGAGATCGTCTCTACTTCCCAAAAGCTTTCAGGATTTACTCAAAACACTGGAAAACATTTAATGTAAATTTATAACTATTTAGTAGAATCATCCCCCAACAAAATAATTGTAGTGCAGCTGTGGAGTGTCTGCTACATTAGTGTAATACCTGCATGATTAATAAGACCAGTTTTAATTTTATAATCTCATGTTTTGCAAACACAACCTGTGCTATTGTTTCTCCAACACAAAAATATTTCTATCTAACTTAACAAGGAAAATAATTACAAAAATATTTTAGAGTTTGAGAATTTTTTTTGTGAAAAGTCGCAGTATTCTTCTTATATGTTCTGATTTTTAACTTCTCAAAATAGAGATCAAATTCTTCAGTGGATTTCTTTTTCTTCAGTTTATTCAGAGGCTGACAGCTAGAATATCATTAAAGTGCTATTTACATTTGAGAAAGAATTTATGTACAGTGAGTGAGTGGGTGTAATTTGAAGTAGGCAGCAGACAGATTTTTCTTGAAAGAACTTCACCTCAGAAGCTTTAATTTAGCTGAAGTGTGAAGGCAATTCCAAGAACCGATGGAGACTTTTCCACATAAAGTACAGCTGTTGGCTGCAATCACCTATGAAAGCCCGTCAGACAATTGTGTTCAATTGTAAACCAAAAGAAAAACAAAAAAAATGTTGGTATTTAGACAGCAAATGTATGTAACACTCAATGCCTTTTATGCATAATTAATATTTTTTTTAACACCCATCCTTTCACATTTCTGCTGAAATACATGAATCCAACATATGATTTACTGTCAGGACATTTGCTTTCTTTCCATCTCTCATACCTTTGGCAACAGTGACCTCTATCTCATGGCCACACTGCACAATAACTCCCTTCTGCTGGCTGGATCTACTTAGTGTCAGGCTCTGGCTTCATAGGAGAGTGTGACTACGGTGGAGGATGAATGTCTGCAATATGTCCTCTCTGACGAAGCTGCCTGTGTGGCAGAGATATCACAGCAAACTGAATACAACTCTTGAGCCCACGAGCTGAGAGGAAGCGTCTTTATATGCCGCTGAAGAAGATGAGAGAAAAAGCCGGAACCTTCATCACAGTCACCGTGTGACATTCAAATGAGAGAGGATGAGAGATTTTGTTTTGTTGAGATAATTGGATACACTGGTAAATGAGGGAGAATGTCATTATTAAATGGAATCGTGTTTAGAAATGTTGCACAAATAGAATTATTGATATCTTGGTTAAAAGTAATTGTTTATTCGATACTCATCAAAACCTTCAAACGTAAACATACCTCTGTCAAAACGTGTTTTTTTTTAATGTGCAAAATGGGACCATGATAAATACTTTTAAACATTTTCCACATATTATGACATATTGTGTGCAATTCATTTTAAATCAAACAAATGCACTAAAGTAAAAGCAATACATAAAAACTCCTACATTTATTCTTTGCTGAATCACCTTTTATTTAAGTCATTTATAGTTCATACCTGCCATTTTAGTGAATTTGATTAACCTGAAATATGACTCAGTTGCTCTCATAGTTGTTTCCTTGGCCATTTGCTCATTTGCTTCTATTAGCCAAAGCTAGTTTGCAGAGTTTACACAAGATCATTTCACTGTAACACTGATTTTTTTTTTTACATTCTCAAATAGATTGGGCATTTTAAAGGAGATGTTTGCACTTTGGGAGCTGAGCTATAGCAATGCTCTTAAGTTACTTTCTCATTCTGTAATCATTTAATGTGTTTGAATGCACAATAATAGCATGATCAAGGAATGTCAATGTAAAATTGACAGTTCTCAATATTTTAACTTTACTATTCACTTCAAAATTCAATTTGAACATTCTTTTTGGAAAAAAAACATGTTTCTTTAATTTGCACACAGAGTCAAGCAAAGCACTTACAACACTAAAGAACTTTTCTGAATGCTCAACTTAGTGAATTTTGGGGGTGTTTTCCCAGCATTTCTTTTGTTTCCAAGTCAGTAATGACTTCAAGTTAGGTTTCCAAGTGTCATTTCATAGAATATTGTGAAATTACCTCTAATTGTGCACTTCTTTTGTTTTGCTTTTTATGTTTATTTTTCCCAGCACTTGTGTCATGTTAGCTGATTGCTACTCGCTGGTGTTCCATTAGCTGATTACCCCTGCCTGTGTAAATTTACTTTAGTTGTCATTTTTCAGCCCTCACAGAACTTTTTTTCTAGAGTAAATTACTTTAATAGCAGTCTTTTCCGCGAGTCTCTCGCTATTCATTAACAATGGGTTTCCAAGCAAACTGATGGAAAATTGCTTGGAGTGTCTGGTTTAAACAATATACATGTTAGATCAAATAAGAGCCAAATCGACGCACAGCCATGCTATGACTTAGCAAGATTTTGTTCAAATGTTGAACAAAGGAACAAGATAGCAAACAAAAGCCTTGCAATTGGTACTAAATAGGACAGAGGATGTCAGACATTATTCTTATAACTGACTGATTCTGTATTTATCAACCATGATAACATGAAATGTATATGTAGTCAGATTCTAACTGCAAACTTCAATAAATGTAGCAATAAATGGAGTCCTCTTCTAAAAATGCTTTCAATTGTTTTATAATTACACACTTTTGGATGCAAAAGTGGAATTCATAAACCTAAATGAACAAGTGACATTTTGGAAGGGGAGGATTTAGAAAATAGTAAAACTGATTTCTTAGAGCCTGAGTAACATTTTCATATTTTGCTGTTTTCACATGTCCTTACAAGGACTTAGTGTTTTTATTTTTTTATTTTATTTTGACATATTTCAATTAAAATGTATCCATATTTAGCCATTATGTTTGAGATATCTAACACTAGCCATCATTTTGCTAGACTTTATTTTTAAGTTGTTCCTACTTGGCTAAAATATTAGCAAAATAAAAAAAGGGTAAAAATTCAATCATCCATTTTCAAATACACATGAAAAACATACAAAGCACAAACATCCCAATGATTATGCAATCAAATGTATTGTTATGACATGCATTTAGACACTCTGTTGATCTTCATAAGACTGATTTAGAAAGAAAGGCAAACTATCAATAGAACCGTATAAACATCAATAGAACATATTTATAATTAAAAATGTGGATAAAATAAATGTCCCAGGCATTAACCATACATGAACACTAACAGATAATCCACTAAAAAAAATGTGATTTTGGAAATATCCACATCATAACATGTAATAAAAAAAATCAGCTGGCTTATTAGCATCATGTCGTGCGAATGTATTACTCATTACATGCAGAAAGCTGTCATATCTGTGGTTTTGAGCAGAATTCAAATCTAATCATGCTAATAACCAGATCAGTTAGCGTGGGTGAAAACTGGATTTTAATAAGCCATAACAAAGCAGACCTTTCTGACACAGGCTTTCCTCTTTTCCCCCTCTCTCTATGCCAAAAACATTAACTCAACTGGGCAAGTTGGGTGACATCTCAGGAAGGCCAGCACACCACCAGTGCCATGTTTGCTGCTTGCCATGCCTTTTTGGAGCCGTGTAACGAGGGCTGAATTATTCATCAAGTATTTCTGCATTTCTGCATTTACTTGCAGTTGCATTTCTACTGGGAGACGGAGCGAAAGCTAGCGTCTGCTCTCTTTCACTGGAAGATCTTTATCATTTGACAATGTAGAGGCCTCATATTGTTCTGTCAGGAGAAAGTGTAATACTTTAAATCTGTGTGAATGATGCATTCGGGTAACATAATAAAGACCTTCTGGGCTCCAACTGTGATATTGTTTTAAGATCGGAAGCTGCTGGAGCCTCTGAAAATGGCGGCAGCTTCACCTTTTTTCAGCTTTTCCGATTCAGCTGTGTTTGGAGATGAAAAGGAAAAAAAGTCTTGTGTGTGCGTTTTCATGTGTGTGTGGGAACACATGGACTTAACATGTGATAAATGGAAGGGCAGACGTCAGCAGCCTCAGTAGAAAGGCTGCAACCCCTCACTTCCTCCTGGTGATGGAAATGGGGAAATAATGAGGCAGAGTTCTGCTCTGTGTGTTTGCGAGTTCCTGTGTGTGTTGGGGGTGAGAAGTAATGAATCTCCTCCTCATCCTTTCCCTTGCACAGTGGCTTCTGCCTTCGCCCATCTTTTCTTTAATTCATCTCCCTAGAAAACAAGCAGACCACTGATCTAGCAGCAACGCCTAAAAACTCGCCATTAGTGTTGGAGAAAAAGCACCAGGAACATGACAGAGATCTTTTTCTGAATTCAGCCTAATGACCTTCTTCTTTGTGTGGTCTGGAAAAAGACCACCCGAGGCCGTCTCCCATGAAGGACCATTTATTGGCATTCGATAAGCAAAATAAAGGTAAAAAAATGAATAAATAAGTAGCACCTCTTCCATTACTTCTTCAGACACGAAGGACAAGTTGTTTATTTATGTAGCATAATTGCAGATAAAAGTGTCCTGGATGTAAGAGGTTTGTTTTTTCTGTCAGGAGTTCGAGACACAGTGTTATACATGAGCGAACCAGCAGAAAAGATTTGAATTGTGAAAATCCATGGTCATTAAGAAAACATTAACGTTTGAAAAGCATGATTTCAACTAAAACACACATTGATTCAGCGATAATAATAAGTATTGACATTAGTCCGGCCCTAGTTTTCCTCAGTTAAAAAATACATAAAAAAACGATTGCCTTTAAAGAGCAAAATGTCTTTTAAAAACAGCATCTAATACAAGTACTGATGTAGAGTTTCAGCAGTACTTGTACTGCATCAGTCCTTGGGAACGGACTGATGCAGAACAAAAGGTTCAAGTCGACCAGCTGCTGCTGCTTAAACCATACGTAGCAATGATGTAAGAGTCAATATTTGAAACTGAAGGGTTAGAGTTACTCCTCCCTCCTTTTGTTCTGGGACTTCATTTATAAATACCGACAATGCAAGTGGCTGAGTATATTGGTCATTTTGTAAATTACTACCGTCTGTGTGGATATACGCCGTCAAAACTATTTCGTAAAAATAAGTTAAGGACTTTTAAGTCGGTGGCCAGAGGTGGTGGCTTTTCTTTTCAATAACTGTGGATATAAAAAAAAAAGGCAGCAGGGTACAAAAGTTGTGACTTTACAACGCAAGATTTCACTTAAACCTATTGTTTCTGGATAGTGAACATTCAGGTCACCCAGCGTTGTAAGGGAATGAGGAGAACAGCTTGGAGTGGAAGTGATGCTGTTTCGAGGAGCAGCCGTTCATTTTCCGATGATCAACAAGCCATAATGGAAACACTTGGTGACGAGAATAATGATTGTTTTTCCAACTTAATCTAGTAACAATACATTTATATAACTAGGATGTTTTTCATTTGACTGACTTCCACAGAAGTTTTCCCATCTCCATCAGTCAAAGGTGAACAGGCAGGATACACTTGTCAATCCATCACAGGGCAACACAGAGACACACGGATGTTCACACACAGACATACACAATTTAGACACAATTAAACCAAAAGTCATGGATTTGAACTTTAGGAGGAAGCTGGAGCCAATTTATGAATATCATAATGAATAATAAGTTGCTCAAAATACGCTGATATACATGCTGATGCTAATTTGAGTGAACTTTAATCCTCTCGTACACATATTTAACTTTCTTGAATATGCATTGATCAGTGACACATTCACACATGACATTGGATAATTGTAGAGAAGAACAAAGAAATTAGGAGAACACCTATCTCTCGTGCACAGCACCAAAACATGCAGCATCTTAAACACCTAAGTGGCTATTTTTCTGCTGTGCTATTAAAACAATTTGTTAGACAACACAAATTCATTCAGAATACATTTTTCTGACCCAACAATCCAAATGGCAGCGATAAATGAGGATGCTTGCTGCAGTCTTGCTCTGTAAACAAGCTTGCTGCTGACCTGAGGTCAATTATACCTGTGTGTACAGTCACAGACAATCATAAGATTTACTATGAACTTTGACCTGTAGCTAATAACCCTGTGTGTTTGTGTAGAATTGTAGTGCATTTTTCAGAAAAGTTGTTTTTCTGTTGTCATTACTGCTGTAAGATTGGATTTATGCAGGACGGTGAAGTGGTGAATTGGACTAAAAACTCTTCAAATATGTTTTAATGAACTACAATAATCCTACACTTTTTATGTTCATTTTATACGTAGCTTTTGTTAAGGGAACAAGAGGTTTTGACTGTTAATCCATGACTTCCCTGTTGAGTAAAGTGAATGTCTGCAGTATATACTAGATTACATTTATAGCTGTATTTAGGTTATGTATTTTTATTCATACTGGGGGATATTTAGTTAATTCTCTGAAAACACTGATGTTTTCCCATCATATTTCAGGTACATAGTGAATTTAACTCTTTTTCAGCTTCTTTTCCTATACTGACTACAAACAAATCATAAATCTGCAAAAACCTCATTTCGCTGTTGTTTTCCAAAAGGTTTTTGCCTTTGAACTCTTGTCCCAGCGAAATTGCCTCAGGCAACATCATGCAATTCACGGGGAGTTAGCAAGAGCCCGTTTTACTCAATAATTCACTTTTTTAGCAGGAGTGGAATTTAAAGCCAATATTACAGAGGCTTTATGCATTTTGAGCTCGCATTGAAGTTTTCAGGTCCACAGCCAAACGTACAGGGGTTGACACAGGTTGCTTTTCATGCCCCGTGAGAGGCTGTTAAAATATAAAAAGCAGATCTGAGTGAATGTCTGCAACAACTAATCACATTAGCATACAGAGCAGAAAAAGCTTACTGCATTTCCTCAGCTGCTAATGGTGAGAAAAACAAAGGCAGCAGCGGAGCTTGACTCCACAACTCTGATTAAGGGGCCACTCCCCAGAGAAAGTCCTTGCAAGAGTAATGGGCAGTCGTGAACTGGCTTTACTTCCATTAACCACACCAGCAAACATTTACATAATGTACACATAATGTGCTGATTCATTCTGTCCTCATTCAAACAAGCCTCAGATAACTGACCGTGCCTGGATCACAGCCATTCATCACGTTGGGTCATTTACATCCAAAAGCACTAAACATGCATCTCTGCCAACTTGCATTATGGGATCTTTTTGAAAACTTCCACATCAAACCACAGGAATCGCACAGAGATACCATCTGTGAAGCCCTTCTGCCAAATCAATCTTAAAGCGTTAAAAACGTACAAAACATTTATTTAATTTCAGGGGTTTTTTTTTCTCTGGCAAACATTCAGTTTTGAATTTATTTTTTTTTTTCAGAAGGAGCGTTCAAAACAACGGAGGTCAAGAGATTTCCTTTCCCGCAAGTTTCACGAGAATATGTTTGGCCGAAGAGCCGACGAGGACATCACTTTAAATTTGTGTCACCCTTGTTCTGAGAGACGTCTCTGAGACTTCAATGCCAACTATAATCAGGGAAAGCTGCAAAGTGAAGATGGCTCACAGTATCAGAACCATGAAGTTCACGCCTGTTCCGTCCTAATCAATCACTCGCCTGTCCACCAGACATTTCCCGGCTTTTTAGTATGATCTTCATACGCTGTGACGGTGGAAGTCTTACATCCTCTAGTTTAACTTGATGCAGAGCTTTTGTAACTGATGGAAAACATGACCAGCAGAGACTTCCTTTACCAAAATGCCTCACTTTACCGTTTGGCTTGGAAGAGATTTGCATATCTGACTGCTATGTACTCTGGGATGCAAAACAGACTTTAACCAGACGACCTGAGTTGTCTGCAAGGTTAATACATCGACAACAGGTCTTTAATGTATTTTGGTGTTAAGCCATTCAGTGATTTATAAACTAAAACAAATACTTTAAAGTCTATTCTCTGAGCAGCCATCCATGCAAAATGATAAAGTCCAACATAAAACCAGGCACTGTGTCTGTTAGAGATCCAAAAAACCTGAATTATCAAATACAGTCAGAATAGTAAAGGATTTCTAAAACAATACCCATATGAATTTTTGGCAAGGTAAACTAAGAAACCGAGAACTGCTTTTACATTTTTTTTTGTTTAGATTTTAGAGATTCTTCGTGCCGCAGTGACGGATCCCATAAGCAGTGCTTTACAAGGCAGAGCAGATGCAATGCTGTTCCTAATTTTCACCCCAAGATCCTCAGCTAGTTCTTAGAGAATAGCACTCTGGAACAATAACAAAAACCAGACATGAAACAAATAAAACATTTACAACCATCAACACTCTACGGCAGGCAGAAATGAGAACGAACAACACGAGAAATTACAACACTGGTACAAAAATAAACACTGACAGAAGAAGAAGAAGAAAAAAAAAGTGTAGTAAACAAACCCTCCAAAACAGACACATGGAGAGTAACACTAAAGAAAGAACACTTCACGGTGTAATTGAAGCGGCAATTTTAGTTGCAATCAAGAATAATGACAGAAAATCACAACTGAGAGCAGAAAAGCTTCATCGTTTGTGTTTTTCTTCTAGTTGGCACAGTATTTCTGCATACATTAGAAAAGGAAGAAAAAAAACCCACCTAGTTATCTCCTTCAAAGTCTTACACATATTTAATAATCTGTTTCATCTTTGTAATGACAGGCTGTGAGGAAAGAAATTAAACTTTGAAATGATTTATTTTTCATAAAACTTCTGTCCTTTTAGTACGACGGTAAGACCGCTTATTTGATGGTTAATTGAAAATTGGTGTTCTTTATTGTAAAGGTTGGTTAAAATTGAGTTCCCCTCACAGGATTATGGCATAAAACTGACAATAATAAGGGGAATTGAAACAGTTGTAGCCTTGTTTCATATTTTGCCTTGTATGAATAGTTGTACCATGATAATTTATCATATATACTGTATATGAATATATAAAACATTCAACCTAAAAGAGCAAAAAGCAAATTGAAACTGCTTGTATGCCAGGTGAATTGTGTGTGAAGGTCCAACAGATGTAATTTGGTACATATGACATTCTGAATGTCTGTCATATGAGTGAGAATGCTGTAAAAACATCAACTCTGTGAAACCAACTACTAAATGAAAAATGTGATGCATTTGCACACAAATTTCATGACATGACTTTTATACCAACAATGTAACAAGAGCTCATTCTGCCTGTGGTGGTGTTGATAGTTTTGAAATTAAAATTGTTCCAAGTTAGATAAAACTGACTTAGAAAGGTTTTGCAAAAATTATTACAATGTGTTTTAAAATGTTCTTAGGGCTCTTAAAGCATAATCTATATTTTTCCAGGAGTGCAAAAGATCTGTGACGTTGCTATTTTGTAAGAGGAGCATGCTTGGCATCGTTTCTTGGAAATCTGCGGCTTCATCACAGAACTCAGTCACTGATGGGTCTCGTTGCCACCACACAGAGTACTTGAGCAGCTTAGAGGCAGAGTTGGAGCACGGCGTCGGGGACGAAGGGAGAAAACTGTGCAGAACCCACGGAGAGTTAATTTGCAGTTTTGTAAACGATCTAGATGTGTGCAAGAGCTCTCTCCATGTCAAAAGAAAACAGATTGCAAAACAGCTCCAGGGTTTTTTTTTTGGTTTTTTTTGGGGTATTTCAAAGTCAGCACAAGTATTGTGTGAACTCAATGCGCTCAGGCTATCAGCAAAATGTGCACTTAGAAACACAGTGGGGATGAATCCCAACAAGTGCCTGTGCGACAGCAACTCTATCCATAAGAAAGTAGCATTATAGAAGAGGGAGTGTGATCAGTTTGAGCAGCATGTAAGCTATTGGCAGGCCACCAGTGATAAATAATTTTCTTTTCTTCATGGGCTGGATGTGATCCTCTGGCCTTGGGCTTGTCATGTCTGATGTACACGATGTAAACTCAGTCATATCTTCAAGTTCACCTCTTTATTCTTTGAGTAAATCTGTACAAAGGAAAGAGTCATTGCATCGCATTTCCAATCTGCAGCGGGGCGTTAAAAATATTTACATTACTTACAGATTTATAAATGCAATTCCAGACATCAGTTCTCCCTAATAGGAATAAGATGATGGTGTCACAACTTGAAGGATTTCCTCAATCTTGCCTTGGACCTGGAGCTACCATTTTAATCACTTCAGCAATTTCTGTGTTTATGACAAAAGCAAGAGCATCTGCAAACTGATTTATGGGTAAGTGCAAATAGTTTACCCCTGAGTGTGTTTCCATCCGCATATATTTAATGTCATTTTCTTTTACAATCCATCTCAGAAATTAAGCACATGCAAAATATGTTACTTTTTGAGTCCCCCCCCCCCAGTTATTGCTGCATCACTATGTCCTGATGGTGTGTTGTGATGTTGTGGGCTCAAAAAAAGAAAATGTTATTTATGCATCAGGTTTTAGTAAAGGCATTATATGGTTTCATGTCCTTTTCCATAGTAAGAATACTTTGAAAACATCTTGCTCTTATTTTTTAAACCTTGTTTTAGTCTTGGTGAAATACCAGCTTCAGTAAATGCCCATGTCATTTTTGGGATGTTCTGGGATTTTTTCCATGTTTCTCCTAAAGAAACCACATTATAAATTGTAACCTAAATAGCAATACAAAAATGACTTTTAAACAGTTTTAAACAGACCGCTGGCAAGCCAGCCAAATTTGCAGTAATTCTGCCACAATTTGGGCTATTTGAAAAGTTCCAGTGGTTTCTGTGGAAGAGGAGACGTTGCGCTTTCCAGCCAATATTGGGTTATTACAGTAATTTCACCCCCACTGTAGCAGGGAATGAAATTAATTTGAGGGCACTCTTAATATCTTAATAGATGGTAAAATGACTCGCTAGATATTGAAAGTTCCACTTGTTATGGATGAATGGGCAAATATACATTTTCTCATACGGCATTTAAAGAGCTACGTACAATTAAAATAAGTAAAAATATCAAGGTGGACATTTGAAATTCAGGACATAAAGTGGATTTTTGCAATAAATGGAGAAACAAATAGTTTTGCAAAAGAGAAAAAGTATATATCTATATAAGTTCAAGGAATACAGAAAAGAACGTTTAGAAAGCAATTATATATTTCTTCAATAGGTTGAGTCATAGCTCACACTGAACCTGCTTCCAGCATCAGCCACACTCAAATGAAGCCACTAATCAATAGGTTCCCCGGAGATCAGCATCCCACTCACTTCCCTATGCATACACACACGTATATTACGTAGTCACTTTAAAAGCGTCTCCCCAGTGTATGCAAGTGTGAGCTTAGCGTACAAACATCAGAAATGAGAACAGATGAAGGAGTTATTAGGAACTGCACAAGCTTCAGTCAAATGTTCCGTTTCTTTCCTTTCTTTTTTTTTTTAAATCAACATGTTCCATGTTTCTTTGAGTCAACTTTCTCTAATTAACCTTTTGGGGTTTTTTTGTTCTGCACACACATTTACTCAGACATCTTGCAGCGGGGCGGCAAGATATGGACCCCTGATGAGATCGGGAGCGCCGGTTTTACTGACCGGCCGGATAAAGCAAAGCCGGCACGTCCGCTAAACAAACACCATCTACCGAAGCTCCTTCATGAACTCCATCAGAGGGCGGGCAAACAGAAAAGCAGACACACTTCCCCAAGTCGCCCCCACATGCTGCTCAACAGTGTTGCACAGCTAAGGAAGCCTGTGCCAAGACAAGTTAAGCCTTTGACAAGTTTGTGAGAGTCAGGACCTTGCTGGTGGAGAGGGTGTTCATGCATAAGCAAGCAGCTGAACCCAATGGGCAGTCCCCATTTCTGTTGCCTCTTGCAAGAATGACCACAGACAGAAATTGGCACGCAAATCTTCAAACTAATCTACACGGACACTGATGGCGACAAAAAAAGAAGAAAAAAAAATAAATAAGATTTACCCTTTGAGTGACGTCCGTACTCCGAGAAACACACATAAGATCTACACACGAACACACAATATCCTCATTAAAATTCCCAGGCTTCTGCAGCAGCGGTGTGAAGTAAGAGCTGTGCAAGTCCCTCCACTGATAACAGACAGAAATCGGGCTATTGTCTTATTTTAATCCATTTGAAGGAGTGAAACTGGAAATATCAGGGAAGAGTGAAGATGTGTGTGGAAGAATCAGTGAAAATTGCACCGCCATCCAGTTGGTTTCCACAATGAAAAATGTGCCTAATTCGTACTGCTCTAGAGTCACTGAAAAACTATTTCCACAGCACGTAACATCAATATCATCCACCCGATATTAGCATATAGAAAAACACGACCGGATGTTTCTTTCTGGAGGTTAATGCAAAAGTCAGATGAGGCTGTATGTCTTTGTCTTCTTTTCTGCACCACATCTATTTGTTCTCAGTTTATTCTCAACTGCTGAGGTTGTTCAAAGCATTTTTAAAGGGAGTGCTAAAGTGGCCCTTTTGTCAAAGCCGGCATGGTAAATGTTGACCTGGTTTATGGCGAGGCAATTTGTTTTCCATTTGACCACAAGCCGAAAACATTTTGTCGTTTGCTTGCGGAGGTAATTTGACAACCTTGTGTAGAACTGGAACAGTAGCGGCCCATTTTGTTTTTAATAATAATAATAAAAAAAAGAAACAGCATTTTGGTATTGATTAGCATTCACAAAGCCCATAAGCTAAAGGAGTACAAGTAAGGTTTCAAAAAAAAAAAAAATCAAAAGTCGACACTTTCAAGATTTGCAAAATTTATGACCAAGTAAATGTTTTGACACTTTTGATTTTATGTCTTTCCACAATAAAAAAACAATAAAAAAAACATTGCATGTGGTGCCGTTTGTGAGCGAATGTTTATTACACCTTATTGTGACACTTCCAATCAGTCTACAGTGAACCAGAATGATTTAAATTCCCCAACATCACTTTGTTATTCACTCGGTCACTTCTCTTTCCTCCTTTTGGCCAAATCTCTCTTAGATGTGTCTGTGTCGGTCAATGAACTCTCTGAGCCTGCAATAAGCATCCCCGGCAGAACTCTTAAGCCCTCCTCGATCGCTCACTCAATGAAACATTAGACGCTGCAGCAAAATTAATGCGGCTGAAATTAAATGAGAACACTGAAAAGGCTTCCCTATAGGAGAAAAAGAGGAGAGTTTCTTAAGCCTAACATCGATCTGTGTAGGAGTTGGACAGGGTGCTGTATTGACTTTGCAGAGGACCTTCCCCAAAGACCAAACTGTGGCCAACACAACTGAGGTGTCAGCAGGTATAAAAGGTGCTTAGATGGACTTCTGAGCTTTGTTAATATGTCACCTTTGAGAGTAAATAGCTAAAATCCCTTCCTCCAGGCTGACAGGATTACTTTAATTACGCTGTATAGAGAATGGTTTACAAAACACTCAAAAGTAAACTTTTACTTTTTAATCAATACAATAAATGGCGGCAGTGGCATATATATTTTTCTCAAAAAGTGGCATGCAGTTGTTTTCATGTCACTCTAAATGCAAAATCCCTGCTATAATGGTTGAAGGTAGCAGCTTCACTGCATGTGAATGTTTTTCCGTCAGCTGGCGAGAGTTGATGGATTGAAACAGAGTAAAACTGGAAGAATATCAAAGCCTTGAAACTGAAGCGCAGGTTTAACTTTCATTAGGACGATGGTGTCAGAAGCAGAGCTACAATAGAATAGCTTACATCAAAGTATAGTGGTTTGAAAAGTCCAGTCAAAGCCTAGACCACAATCAGATTGAACATATGTCACATGGCTTAAACATTAATGGTTACCATGAATATACATTCAATCTTAAAAAGAGAAATGAGCTCAAATTTGTCATTTTCTCATTACTGTGCATTCTCCTGTATGAATGTGCAAAGCTGGTAGAGGAAAAACCCCAGGAGACAAAGAAGGGTAATTTCAGCAGAAGGTGGTGCTACAACTAATTGACTTAAGGAGGCTGATTATTCTATTACATTAGAGCTATGCACTACTTTGTGTTGGCCTTTCATATAAAAACCCAATATACATAGGAGTTTGTGATTGCAATGTGACAAAATGCAAACAATAGTTCAAAGGATATAAATGCTTTTACAAGGTATAGTTAATACAAAATCAGTGTTGTGTGTGGAACAGCTACTTTTATGAACCGGAAAGAGGATTAAAATGTGCATTTGATTTCTATAAAAGCTGGAAAAAAAAAAAAAAAAGCCAATTTCAATTCCAGAAAAAAGGAGCAAAACAATTCTCTGGAAATAGTAAAATGAAACTAAGAGCAGAATGCTCTCAGTTTTAAGCTTCTTAATGTAAAACACAGTGGTGCTTGCATATGCAAAGGATCGCTCTTCTACAGAGAAAAGTGAACAGTCTGTCTTGCCACTTAGTATTATTTTGAAAAATAAACAAAAGTGCACAACCATGCACAGCACAGCTGAAAAAATAGAAGCAGAAAACATAATGACAGGTATTGTTGATAAGAGATCCAGCACCAGAATGCCAGTTTTGGAGCTAATTAAAATTTGGAGTTGCTACCCACTAAAAATAGCATGTGCTGCAGAGGTCCATCAATTTAATCCCCCTTCAGGGGACAGCTGGAACGCTGCTTTGTGGGAATAATGTTCTTCTGCTGGATGGGCAACATAACACAATTCAAGTGGAGCACACATGCAAGTGGAAGGATTTCATATGAAAAAAAAAAAAAAAAAAGTTTAGTTGCACATAAAATTTATGGAAGCAGTAATCTTCTTTTTGAGATACAAACAGAAAACAGAGTCATTGATCTTTCTATAGAAGAGTGCAATAATGTATCTGCTTATAGACAAACTCCACCAGTACTGTTCAATACATGTTTATAATTCTGCCTCATTGCTCTAATGTTTATGTACATGTTAAATATGCAAACATTACAGAAAACAAATATATAGAGACAATGGAGACCTATTACACAATGGAGCTTTGGCATCCAGCTAACAAACATAATGAGTTTGTCAATTACAGCACAAAAACTACAAATGCCGGATGATGAGGCTCCCTCAGAAACCATTGTTTCTGTCCCACAGATGGTCTATTATGAGGGATGGCTTCATTTCCCCGTTTGTTCTTCGTGTGGGCTCCTTAGTACGGCCAAGGTGAAACGGTGCAGAGAAAAGACAGGGCACTGACTGTCAGCTGCTGAGCTGCAGTTAGCCCCAATCTCATAGACCACCAGGGCCATTCCCAAGCTTTTCTAAACAAGGTTCAATTCCACAACCTCTGTGCAGGTGTCAGTCCAAATAAACAGGTGCAGAAAAGTGACTTGTACAGAGGGGGATACAGCAGGGGACACGGATGAGCAGAGCCAGGAGAGTGGGGAACCAGACTGGTAAAAACAGTATAGTGTTTTCATGAAGAAGAAAATTCAGGAAAAGTGGGTCTGAGGCAAAATGATGGCGCTGCATCATTTACCAAACAGAATTCGATTTTGCCTCATTTCCATTGAATTGCACAACTCAAGTCAGAGCGGTTCGGCAAGCTGTTTTGTCTGTTCTCATTGTAAAAGTGGCTCACTCAATCAGCCTGTACCATCCGGTACGGTTAGGGTGGAGCTACTGGCATGCGTTACGTTTCTGGTCACACTAATTTAGCCTCCTAACAGCAGGAGCAGGGATTATTTCTTGGGAACAAAACTGCAGCGAAGCACATTAATGATGACAGAGGTTAGAAAACTCCCAAGACCTACAAAACAAATACGAAGGGCCAAGCAGGAAACAAGAAAACGACAAAGGTTTGCTGAGGTGTAATAAGTTACATTATACATTAAAAGTCCCTTTAAGGAGTTAGAAGTGCTGACCATGGAGTTTTCTCCAGCTTTACGAAACTCAAACTGTAACACAGTGCTTTGCCTTGCCTGCCTGTTGCTGCACATTTCTGTATAGCAAAAAAAAAAAAAAACTACAAAGAAGTATTGGAATGTTTTTTTAAATACTTCTGTTGTAAGAAAACACACAAAGCCTCATCGGTTAACCAGTAGACTCCAGATTCAACTCGAACACAAAACCTGACTGATTAAACTGGTAATAATTTATCCTTGTGTCACCATAAGAGGCTACAACTGACTGGCAAAAGGTTAACTTATACAGTAAAGATATTTTGATACATTGTTTATTGTTATTGTGATATTCTTTAAACTTTGATCAGAATTCTGATTTATTTTTGATTCTATTTTTTTGGTGTTATTTTAGTGTTGTTGACTCAATATTGTGGCTGTAATAAATAAACATAATTATTGCTTCACTGTTTCAAATAAAAGCAGCTTGGCCACTTTTTCTTCTACATTTTACATAGATGAAACGTCTGTTTACTCAATGTTATCATATCATTCGAATTTCATAGAGGCAAATACCTTGTTTGACCTAAAATGTTCTTTTTTAAGCTAAACCGTAGCATTATGTGTCTACAAGCACTTGCACAGTACACTTTAAGATAAACAGAGACCGGTGTTGGACCACGCAGACTTTCAAATGAATACAAGTTTAACTGGAAACATTATAAGTGAAAAACCTTAGCTCCACTGCCTCGTCCTCTCCTCGATCACTAGCATTTTTGGCAACAAATGAAGCACCGAGAGTGCATCAAAGATGTATGATTATTTTCCAAGTCGTTTGGTATGAAAAAGAAAACAAGAACCTCTGCGGAGGAAGAGAAGCAGCAACGAAAGATTAAGGAGGAAGCTCCAATATGTTTCGAAAGCAAAGCATGTGATTTTGAACGAATCTCAGCAAAATTTCTTAGCCCAGGGTCTTCTTTGTAATGCAGATAATTATAGTTCAACTACATTATTTCTTGTTGTGTATAAACTCCCGGGTTTGGCTGTATCTGCACTAGTAGCCATAAAATATAGGTTAGTCCAAGATGAGGCAACCATTCTCGTGTCTCTGCTGTTGAGGTGAACGGATGCCAGATCAATAAAGCAATATCTGTAAATCACTGCTTTGTTTGTCAAATGCTGATGGAGCTTTCGGGCTTTCCATACAGATGTAAACTGGAGAGGTCAAATTTACTGTCTGTATTTTAATCAACAATCTATGAGAACCAATACAGTCTCTTGTAATGTCTTACCCTGGAATAAGCACAGTTTCATTTTTCATTGAACCACACTGGCAAGCAGCCACAAGATAAAAGTCTTAATCTACAAACATGTTGCCAGTGAGTATGTACTGCTAAAAGGCTCAATTTGTTGTGTGTAACATTGTTTAAGAAACATGGATTTAGGCAAGAGGCAAATGTCTCAGTAACTTGATGTGAATACTAGCTAATCTGTCTCATCTCAGCATCTTTGTAATCTTTGACAAATAGCGAACAAACAAACAAAAAAAGGACAATAATAATCCACAACAAGAAAGAAACAAGCAGATATGACCAAATAATCTTGCAAATGTCTCTTCATATTTTTGAAGTAATATATTGACTTGCTATTTAAGACATTAAATAAAAACAAAATAATACAAGTGGGCATGGGAAATATCAGAACTTACAATAGACGTCCACTCGGATGGATTTAATAGCTGGGGAACCGAGGCCGTTCTCAGCCTTGCAGTAGTAGCGACCCCCCTGTGTCCTCTGGATCTTCGCAATGTGCAAAGTGTCATTGAACACACTGGAGTCCTGGAAGCGATCTGACACGCTGCCAGCTGTCTTTGTCCAACGGATCTGAGGCGGAAAAAAGCAAACAACAATCATTTCCAGAACCCATTTCAAGAACTAATCCTCTGTTAAAGAGGGTAAGTAGTGCACCAAGTACACAAACACTGTTTAATATCTAGCAAAAGACTTTCTGGAGGTGTGTTGTGATGCAAGCAACAATAACCCGCTGTAGTTTGCCAACAATGTGCGTTTCACAATAACAAAACATCTGATTAGTGTAGGAGCACTTATAAAGATGCCAGATTGTTGTGAGGTGAAAAAATTAAACCTTGAAAAACAATGAAAAATATTCCCCAGTTTTGGTTGTGATGTGTTGTATGTACTATTTTCAACAGCTACTTACAAGAAATGCAACTCAGCACAAAAGCAAGAAAGCGGAGTTTCATGTCATTATGAAGCGTGACCGTTTGCTAGCAAAAGTCATATATGTGAATGAATAACGTGCAGAGCGACATTTGGTGGATCTTTCTGCATGTGCTCTCGATGCATGCAGCTGTTCTCCCCGGGTACTCTGGCTTCCTCCCACAATCCAGAAACATAAGAATTACGGTAATTGGTGTCTCTGAAATTGCCCACAGGTATGCGTGTGTGTGTGTTTATGTTGCCCTGCAATCGGCTGGCAACCTGTCCAGACTGTACCCTGACTTTTGCTCAATTACTACTGCAGACAGGCGCCCTTTTCCCCAGCATGGACATCGAATTTTAAGCTACGTAGGTGAAAACAACTGAGTAAATTGTAAAAACTGGCCATGCAAAGGCAGGTCGCTAACACTATGCTGTCAAACACTGTGGCTGATAATAGGGATATGCCGATAATGCCTTGATCTGGAGTTCTTTTGGGTTTTTATAAGCTATTTTGCTCTGAATGAATAAACTAATCCATCCAGCTCTGATACAACAAGTGAACTGCTGTCTCAAGGTATTCAAGCTTCAGTCATACAGCATGACAGAAGAAAAAAGAAAAAAATCTCCATTTGACGCCAACTCGAAGATAGAAAGTGGTTTTCTTAAACTATCTGGTTCAACATAACACTGTCTGATAAATTTGGCAGCTATGGATCCTCTTCTAATATTTCTCCACTGTCTTTTTTTTCCCACCAGATCTACCTCAGCATGGCCTTCTCAACATGAGTACCTTTCACTAACTGATGGGACCCAGTTAGCTCATGGCATCGAGGTGTAATGAAAGGTGAAATAGTGTTACTCTCCAACATGAGGTTGTAATTGACTCTCAATCATCTCCTTCTCCTGTCCTCATTAAAGCTTACAGCATGAGCAGGTACTGTGACAACTCTGGCCTGGGGGCCAACACAGCGAGAACCACCGAGAACAGAGCTCTGCTTGATCCCTCACTCTAAGTAAGGCGCAGATGGACTGGCTTTGCCTGCAGAGCCTCACATTTCTCTACCTAGGCAGGGGAAGTTCTGAATTAGAATCCAATATCTCTACACTGTATGGTGATAGCATCATCTTGGATGCTGATAACATCCCATTTTACAGAGATAGCATCAGCTGGAACAGGAATATCATGGCATGCAGTGATAGGGATTGGGTGCTATCAGAGAGATTACTGATGTGTTGTACCGACTGGGGATTGGAGGGTGACGGGGTGGAGGTAACCATGGCAGCTCCGTTGTCGGGTTATGACAGTTTTAACTTTGCTTATTTTCCCATCAGAAAGGAGAGAAAAATGAAAGGGTGAGTGGCCAAAAATCCCGATAGAGGATGATGAGCAGAAGAAAGCACTTGCTTTTATTTTATCAGAGAAGTTTCAGATTTTCTGACTTGTGTTTTTGCTTGGTGGAGTTGAAATAAATTGGGTGTATTCAACGTTTGGTTGTGTCTTAGTGTTTATTTTCATAAAACTCCCTCACTGAAAGAAATGATTAAGCTGTTCTGCCCGGACATTTCATGAAAGTTACCTACATTATTTATGCTGATTTAGAGATTTAAGAAGAGACGTTGCACTACAGTTTGTTGCTTATGTATCTAAAAGCTGCATTACATGAGACCAATGAGGTTGCCAGTACCAGTCATAATATGTACATGCATACTGCGCGCACGCTGCCAAATGAGACGCTAATAGACAGCAGTGCTTGTTGGAAAAGCCCAAACTCAGCAACTGATCAATGCTGAAACACCACTGATGGAGAATTTGTGGCCTTATTAAAGCGGCTAGGGACATCATGAGTTCAGCAGAACAAGCACTAAACCTAAATAAGTTACGAGCATAAATTAGGTGCGGGTTGGAGGGGGAAAAAGGTTTGAAATTCTGTGTCACTCTTCTACAGTGTGTGAGATTCTCTCGCGCAAACACAAAGCTTTCTTTTTTGTGTCGATCTCAGCAAAATTCAGTATTCTCTGAGCTTATAGCCTCAGCCTTTTCTTTGCCTTTTGTGCAAAGAGCTTTGAGTTTTAGGAAAACGCTGTATCAATAAGTGCATTGTTAGAGTGACGTTAAGAAGTGCGAATTCAAACGAGGCTTTATATTCTCAGAAAAGACGGAGTGTCGCCGTTTGCTCACAGGGACAGTAGACCACATTATCGGATGAGCTCTCAGCTCTTCCTCCACCCCGAGGCTATTTTCATGCCTTCGCTCCTGTGACTTTTTACATCTAAGCACCTCAGCCCACAGGGGAAGTCTTGAAGTGTGCCTGGTGAGAACAGTTTGACCCTCTCCAGTCTCTTTAGTGCAATGCAAATACTCTTGATCAGGGAACTTCTAGCAGATTTGAGCATTATGATAATTGCTGCTCCTGACACTAAAAGCCTCGCTGCACTCATTTTTCTTTTTGGCTTTTTCTGCTGCTCAGCTCATATTATGTGCTTGCAATTACAATCTTATGAATAAGTCAAACTGCCAAATGGTGCATCACCCTGAAACTGCTCTCTTTTAGAAAATAAACTTGTGTGTGGAGATTGCTCCTGTGTATTATTGGGATGTGAAAATTCACACAAATAGTGTGGCTTATTATTTGTGAGGGAAAAAAAAAAAAAGATATTTGGATGGTATATTTTTTAAAAACATAAAAAAAGATATATATTAAAGCACAAAACCAAAATTGTAAATTCCTATTAAACAAGACACCCAAAATGATGGATCAACATTTGCTCACATGGAAGGAAGAGACTTGCCTAACTCTGTACCAACTGAAAATCCCAGCAGTGTTTGAGACCACACATGCTGGGATGCCGCGGCAAGCGCTAATTAAAATGCGCCCAGTATCTGTTGTTATGCGGGGATCATATGCTGGAGCACGCATCCTCGGTGAAGCTCCCGTAACGCCTGCTGTGACGTTTCCCTCTCTCCAGCTACGGACCGGCTTCTAATTGCTTGCCATCTTTTTTTCCTTTATGCGCCATTGGTGGTCTGTGCCTTCTCGGTGGTGCAGACAAGTGTGGCTGAGCATGACAATCAAGTGATCAAAAGAACCAACAAGAGGTTCAGATTCTGAACTGTGAGCACATTTTCTCTCCAGGTCTATTTCAGGAAATCTGGCCCCTCACTCACAACAATGGGATGATCAAATCAAACAAGGCAAATGGCCGATGCTTTGACGGCAAACCGAGAACCAAATAAGAAACTGGATATTGAAATAAAAGCCGTAAGACTTTCTTTACGTTACTACAGTGTTTATAGCAATCAAGGAGAAAGCACCATCTGCTGGATGCAACAGCACTGTGGGTAAATATTATGTGGAGCTCAAAAACAAAGCACATATCCCAATTGGTGGGTATTAAGCCAAGCGTCCCGGGGCCTGAGGTCAGCTTATTTGTACTTGCTGACCCATGGAGGTTTGAGTTGAATCTTGTGGGCGAATAATTGAAACAAAGAAAAAAAAAAGGAGTGTGTTTGCAATGTGGTGTTGGAGCCTGGTACTCAAACAAAGTAGTGTGGACATAATGGACGCTGGCCAAGGCAGAGGAGACAGGGGCAGATGGCTTTATCATCAGGGACTCTTTGATGTCTGTTCATAGCATCAAAGACAATGAATAAATCTGGAGAAGAATGACCATGAAAGCATGAAATGATAAAGCTGTCCACATTTGGTTTTCTAATGCGGAGTCACAGAAGGTGAAATAGTAATACAGAAAATGTCACGGTCAGTGGATCAGTCTCGTTTTTATTATTATTTTATTTTGCATCTTCCAGTAGGTTTGCATTTGAGCTTTGTTTACGTCTGTCTTCTGGACTTTGAGACTTTTCATATAATAATCTTACATTTTTCACAATATGATCTTCCTCTGTATTCTTTTAAAATCTAGGTTCTGTAGATTTAAAAAAAAAAAAAAAAACTAAAATTTTTGTTTACCCCATAAGTTTAGTTAGTTATTGCTTTTGGTTGTTTTTCCTTTTCTCTGCCGACCTTATCCCTTTATCCACCAAACCCTCACTCATCCTCCCATCAACCTGTCATTTCAAAGGCAAGGCAGGTTTGATGCCCTGAGGAAACAAAACTTCCTAAACATTAAACATGTTAGCATATGCAACTTCATTACCAGATAAACCAACTAGCCACACTTTTTTCAAATGAGATAAAAGTGATTTAACCATTAATGACGCAACATACTTTATCCTTTTCAAGAATACACTGACTTTGCACAAGATTTCATCAGAAGCATCACATGTTCTTCAAAGATATAATGGAATTTGCTATAGCACAAAATATCATTAATTTACTCATGTTAAGACTCTCCGCAGACAAGGAACAGTGTGCATGCAAGTCTAATGTGTCCTGTTTGTGCAGATGGCATGTTAACAATTTTGTAATCATCGTATGAGTCTGGAAGGTTTTACGGACTTTGTTGCTAAATTTCTTTGAAATTCTTGGCAATTTGTCTATTCACTTTGAAAATGCATTCAGGCAATTTTCATTGCATAACTTTAAAAGGCAAAACAAAATGGTTTATTTAGGCTTTATGATTTGTGAAAGACAGATTTGGTCTATAATTCATTTTTACTTTTGTGCAAATTGGTTACATTCTTAAGCTGTTGCTAAGACAAAAAAAAATAATAAAAATAAACAGAAAAGATAAAAAGCAGTCAGAAGTCAGGCACTACATTTTGACTGATTTAGATTTAAATCAACATTCAGACCAGGGATGTAAGCTCATTTGATTTGTAGGGAGCTGACATATCTGGAACAAACCCAGTGAGAGGTTTTATTGTCATTTTGTGTGACTAACATTACAGAACCCCGTGGCGTCTGAGCTGACCTCTGTGTCTGGGTTTATTGCATCACCGGTACTATGGCTATCAAGGCAAAATGACTAGTTCGACCAATTTTATGGAGAGACGCATCGTCTTCACTGCAAGCATGTGGGAGACATTACATATGACTTCAGGTCTCTTCTGATAGGGATTCTGGGCATCCTGAATCTACAGCCGTCATCTAAATGTTTGCTCCTTCCAGCACACAGGTGCCTTCCCACATTGCTCATCCAAGAACTCACTAACTGTATCATATTGAGATTCTAACACGGCCTCCCATTTTCCCTAATCTTAATCTCCTTTAATGTGCCAGATGCGATTGAGTCCTCACTGACTGTCAGTATTGTTCGCTTACAGGCAGTCACCGAGGAAATATACAAAACATGACATTGGAATGGGCATGGCTGAATGGAGAAATGCCACTGTCTGTTTTTTTTGAGCAGGCAATTTACCCGGTGCCACTTGCAGTGCACATCTTTAAGAATTTAAAATAATTGGCTGGTGTTTTCACCACATGTCAACAGGTCCCCATGTTTCTGGCAGAGCCTGTTCTCACACCTTGAAATGCCATGCCAACAAGGAAGCACCAAAAAGCACATTATTCAGTGTTCAGATAATTAAATGAGAAGACAGACAGGTGTTGTTACCATTTTTGTGTGTGCCTGCGTGTGAGTGGAGGAGGAACTGTGTGAATGCCAGGCTTTATTATTAGAAAGCCTGTGTTTTTTCTCCAAGTTGGGGTGGTGGGCGGATGGGCTTAGGGCTGACATCAAGGCCTCTTGTAAAGAGGCTGCTGCCTGACTGGACAAAATCCAAACACACACAACAGTGGGAAATCCTGCGGTGGTTTATGTGCAATTTAACAAAACTTAGCACCTTTTACTCTGCTGGTTTCTACATTTGGAAATTTGCATGTGTTCTGTTAGTTTCCAAAAATTGAATACACCCATTGGGTGTCTGTGTGCTTTAATTGCTGCAACCTGCATTTTAAATTTTATGTGCAGGAAAAAATAGGCACACTGTAAATTCTGTACTGAGTTAAAAATCAAACGAGAAGACAAATATTAGTTCCTCATGATTGCTCTGAAGTTAAATGTTTAGGCAGGTATTGTTCCCCTCCTAATGTAAACAATATGCTTCTCCCGCAAAAGTAACTCAATTTTGTTTCATTACATATTTTAATAGATATACAAAGGTTATATTGTATATTTACCACTGAGGTGGTTGAAATCATTTCAAATTACTTAAGCAAAAGAAAACTATTTTCGTTTTCCTTTCATATTTTCAGTCCTGTTGTTTCAATTAGATCTACTGTAAATTATGAAGGAATATTGATACATGTCAAATTTAATGTGAATCAAAAAGACACCAATTAATGCTTAAAAATTATTTAACATTACTGTACATTAAGAATGCCTATAATTTGCTAAATCTTTTCGTTTTCTTTTTTGGCTACGATTTTCAAATGTCAAGATATGGGTTTAATTAATATACGAGCAAAAGCTATCTTTTCCTTTTCATTATGTTTCTATTAAGCAACAGACTTTTGGCAATGATTCATTAGTTTCATTAGTCACTTGTTTACAGTGACCTCAACATTTATTCACACCTGCAGAAAAGATACAAAAACAAATTTCAGTAACATATATATATATATATATATATATATATATATATATATATATATATGTAAAAAAAATGCAATTATAAAAACCAGCAAGCGTTCACGAAAGAAGGAAGTAGGATTTCAACATCTCTACAGACTTCTGTGTTAAACCTGGTTTTAATACACATTTTATATGTAAACTGCTAAAAACTGTACATGATGTCCTTAGATGAGTGTTAGTTCTGCTATTCTTATTTTCTTTCTTACCAACACACCAGGAACATTGCAAGTCATTTAAAATTCATTCTATCAACACATTTCCACACAATTTAGAAAGGTAGTACATGGTGTGTTTTTTTTAACCATAACTGCTCTGAAATAATCTCACATTATTGGTGTTTTTGTCTGGTTTCACAGTTTTTAATCACCTCTGGGATTCTGTTGTTGCAGTGAGCAAAGATTTGTTTTCCATAATAGCGTCGGTTCTGCTGGTGAATAACCTGCTCAGCATTGGGAGGCATAGTGTATCTAAACAGCCTAGTTAAGGCTAGTTAACTTCAACGAAAAAAAACAAAAACAAAAACAGTGGAAATGTTATTTTGAAACTCTTTCCTGTTGGTTTAATGCTGGGAAAGACAAGAAAACATAATATTTTTAAGGCAATTATGCGTTAATCAAGCTTAAACTTGCCTAATCAGAGCAATAATTACAAAGTTTGTATTTTTTGAGGGTGATATTACACTAGAATAGTACAATATGACTTCATTACAAGGTGTTTTTTCACACATCTTTAATAAGTCTGCAAGTTAATGAGGAGATTGCTGTGAATAAGCAGAGTAGAAATATGTCTCCTTATAACGAACGTGTGAATAATTCTGAAGATACTTGGTGGTTACTCCTCCTGAACTCATGTAATCTTGTTCCAGAGATAAAAAAGGAAACCTGTTAAACACAGGAGATGTGAGACCTGATGCAACAGCACAAACTGGGTCTAATCACAGCTGATCGTGCTCCACACGGCAATTTGACAGAACTGATTACATTCTCCCCATAAATGCCATGAAAGGTAAGAAACTTATGTTAATTAAAAAAGTTCAGGAGTAAAGAAAGACCTCACTTAAAGATTGCTGGTGAACTTTATTTGCTTTAAAAGAAAACGTGCGCATGTAGCTAACAGGGTCATGAGTTCTGTATTAATAGTAGCCTCCTTTCCGTCACTTCCGAAGGTAACCTCTGAAACTTCCTCAGAGACTCAGGATGGTTGTGTGCAGACACAGGTCCCCTGCCACTGCCAGAGGGCAGAAATATCAGACATGTCCCAAAGTCTGCAGAGACTCTCTGTGCCAGGGGACCTGCGTGAGAATCATAAGGACTCCGTTTCAAAGGAGATGCTACCTCCCCAGCCAGAGCCCTGCAGGGTGATCTCCCGCTCTGCTCTCTTCCCACCCTTCCTCTTTTCGCTCTTTTCTGTTTTTCAAAATAGAAAAAAAAAATCCTAATTAAGTGAAAAGATCCAATGAGAGCAGAGTTGTGACCTAAACAAAGACCACATGTCTGAAACTTGCTAATTTAAAAGCCTTTGGCTTAACAATTGGAAAATAATCAATATGTTGTTTTGCTTTAACGTCCAAAGGACCCTTTCCATTAAACAAACAGCTCAGTCAGATTACTTTAATGCACGAGCTTGATCTGGTCTGAGTATGAAGGGATAACTTTCATATAATTGGAAAAAACATGACCTAATTGTTTGAAATATTAGCAGAAGAAGATTAGTACAAGAAATAAACGGATGGTTGAGTAATTTTGGGCAAATCAGTATCTGCAGGAATCAAAGAAGACTATTTTTCCGGTTCTTGCCTGATGAAAGCAAGAAGTGGAGAACAAGAACAAATACAAAGTTGGGTTTTTTTTAAATTAATTCACATCGCATCTGTAAATACGAATGTGAGAAAAGCTTTTATCTGACGCTGAGCACCCATGTGGATTTACATGACCCAGAGTCTTTTTGCCGCGGCCCGTTTCTCACTCATTATGCTTTGTTTTGGCAGATGTTTCTGCTGTTTTGCTTCCTGCGTTCTCATTAGGCTTTTATTATCAACATCCAGGTGCGCAGTACAAGCTAAACCATCAATAATTAAAGGATTAAACTTTTTAAGCTGGTTTTAGTGTGCCACCATGATGCCTGTGCAGAATAAGGGGGGGAAAAAAAATAATGGAGACAGATGGAGGCCCAATTACCATCTCTCCCCTGATATCCTGATGTAGCTATTTCAGTCGGTGACTTTAGATGGTGGGGTTTATGAAATCCCTTCCTTTACCTGTGGCCGAGGATGGCCTGTCACTAGGCAGGTGAGCTCCAGCGTCTCTCCTTCTCTGATGGTGTACACCCTCTCTGTGTGTCTCTCCTCTTCAACGTTGCAGGCATGCCCCGAGTGAATGATCCGGACAGTTGGAGGTGCTGTGGAGAAAAATGTCACAAACCAAGTTAGTGCCTCTAAATTCAGAGGCAATGCGTGGTTTAGGGGCACTGGATAAAAGTTTATAAGCTGTTGTTCCAAATGAGATGTTGCCAGTCTTTGACGAGTATACATTTGTGAAAAGAAAAAAAAAAAAAATAGATAAACTGGTTAACTCACATTTTAGGGAAGTTCTTTTTTTTTTTTTTTTAACAGAATTAAATCGATTAAACTCAGAAAAATTATTGTAACTTGTCTATTTTTTTGTGAATTAAAGAGGAATATCTATATTGTACACACTACCTATAACAGCAGATAATTAGCTGAACAGTAGAAAACAAAGTCAACAACCAAGTAAATATGAAATTACTAGAGAAAAAAAAGAAATGTTACAATATTCAAAATTAATGAAAAGGCAGAATATGCAAAATAGGGTTAATATTTCACATTATATTGCAAATTTCATCACCTAAGAATCAATGTAAGCAATATAACGTAGTAAAGACAATATATTTCACATGCTAATCTAAAACTCAAGAGTGTTGGATGGAGCCTCACACCGGACAGACAGCAGCGCTTAAGGCACTGATGGTCACACGGTGTTGGAGTCACACAAGAAAAAGAAGCGTAAGGAAGCGTCAGGAATTCACACTGTGCATATCGATAATTTACAAAGCCAGCTGGATAGACTAACTGCGCTTAATGCCCACACCTGATGTATATGTTTAGTGACTGAGAAGGGAAGCTCAATGAACACAGTTGGGATATTGTTTAATGACAAAGAAAGGTGTTATGAATATGAAGCCAGGTGTTAAATCTGGTAGAAAACCTGTAGTGAACCATAATGCTCAAATACCCACAATGTGGAAATAAAACAGTTCTGCAAAGAGGAGAGAGAGGCAACAGTCCTGCACAGTGGTTTGAAATATTTACCCCTGGGTGTTTGCAAATGCCCAGCTTGGCACAGATCCAGGTCAGTTTGGTTTGTCTTTTTTTAAATTCTTTCTTCCACTAAAACATGAAAACAACTGAAAACTGCATCCTTCTTTTCTTTGATGAGCTGAGACATTTAAGTGTGTCAAAATGTGAAAAAATAAATCTGCAATGGACATTTTGTCAAAAATGGAGCCGTCTACAAAACTTGTTGACTTTCCCTAATATATCTTGGCAAAGCGTAGACTGTGACATCTGAATAAAAACCGAAAGATATAGATATTTTGTTATGGCTAAAAGCAATCAGCATCACTCAGATTTGCGTCAACGCGACAGCCAGAGAGATTGGGAAGCGCGTGGAGCAGTAATTTAAACGCAGTGTCAAATAAATGACCCTCTGCTGACTCGTAATGAGAGGCCCTCTCTTTTTCTTCATCATCATCTCTAATATCAAAAGGAATTCAGAACGCTATGAAATTATCTGTCAGACTGTATTTATAAGAAAATTAGAATTCAAATGAAGCAACAAGTGATGAACTGCAGAGTTTCGCATCGCACTGTGACAATTATAGATTAAAAAAAGTAATAGGCACCTGATACTTGTTTGGCTTTGAATGGCTTTCAATGAATGGGGTTGTAGTATACCTTGATACTTATGGCTTGCAGATAATCATAGAAGTCTGGAAAAATAATTGACACATGGCAATACCAATCCAAATAAAATCGGCTGGAAATGTTATTTGGTGAGTATTAAGTATCCTCAGGTGATTGCTAACAGCTGGCACTACTGAGGAAATTTGAAAAAAAATAATAATTTAATATGTCCACACACCAACAGGCACTGAGACTCAAGTAGTCAGGGTTAAACTGAGCAGAGGAAGGGGTAATTTAAGGTAACCCACTCAAAATATTCGTTCCTACTGAGCTGTGAAAACATGGTTGCTCATAAGCGGCCCCTGACAATACTAGCATCTGTTCGGCATTTATTCCTCTCCAGCTTCCATGATTAGTGAAGAGGTTAGGGACGAGATGGGTTAGAGAGCGGATGCGGGGTATGATTAGGAGTAGGAGGAGTACAAAATAGAAGGGGAAAGAAGAAGGGAAAAAAAAAAAATCCAGCAGGAATTACAAGGAGTCACACAGACAGCAGCTTGGCTTTCATGTTGGAGGAACGGGCTTCCTGTGCGGGCCCCTCTCTGCAAAGTCGGCCCCCCTGCAGCAGGCCTTCTTCTACCTCCATCCAGGCAGCCATGCTAATGAGCGAAGCGACACTCCCCTCCGATGCTGTGTTGAGAGCCTTGGCCACAGTGTGTGAAGCCGTAACCAAATATCCCTTCCTGATCCCCACCATGCTGTTTGTCTCTCTTAGCTTGTTAGCTTAATGCTCCGTCATGCCTGTCGTGCTTTTCTAAAGGCCTCGCAGATTGATGTGTGCTGATACAGATGCTAATCATATCAGGTTGTTTGGCTTTCTTCAGTCTCCCTCTGCATCTCTTTCCCCTTCTCCATTTAGATTTAAACCACTGGTGGTGAACTCCATTGGGAGGGTAATGCTTGAGAAATAGGCTCAGCGCAAGGGGCTTAATGCAATGCTGCCACTTAAAAGAACAACAACAAAAAAAAAAAAAACAGAAAAAAAGGGGGCCGAGAAACAAGACCCCAGGGCAAGAGTTAAACAAAGTGCTAATGCCATTTATTCTGATGAGCCAGTATCACAGCAGCGCACTATCAGTCCTGGAGGAAAGCTGGGAAACACCCATAATTAATGAAAATCAGCTCCTATCTGCAACTACACACTCACAACTGCATAAACATTCGCTTACTCTTCATGCAGGCAGACATCTCCAAGCTTAAAGCCACAAAAGCAAATAACCCTCTCTTGAGCATACGTAATGAGGACACTTATGTTAAAATAGTCACACATATCCTTAAGTGGCTAAGACCTGCTCTTTTATATCCCTTGGCCCAAAGCGTGAACTAAAATCACTCTCATTACTATTTCATTTCCAGTTTTGTTTCTTTTAAAAGCCACTTGATATTCAACTGACAGTAACTACTCATAACATCTCCGGAAAAGATATGTGGGGATGGACAGAAAGACATTAATGCTGTTAGATTTTAGGCCGTGCCATCATGGAGCAAAATGTCAGTAAAGTGACAGGATGGAGATAAAAGACTGAGGGGAAGGGGAGTGATAGACAAAAGCTTTGAACACATATGCCTTACAAATTCATTATGTGGATTACGATGGTGTCTCATACATTTGGAATGGTGTGCCGGAGGTGTCTTTTATCATTTCAACCTCTTTTGATTTCTGGTTTAAGACCACCCTACCATTTCTGGGACCTCCAAGAATGATTAAAAACTGTTTGCCTGGCAGCAAAGTTGAGTCTGAACGCAAACATGACTTTACCACAATCCCAGCACAAAGGACATCGGATTCTCTTGGCCATTACGAAACATCTGCACAAGAATGTGCCCTCATAATAGGCAAAACACAGCAACACCATGCTAGCTTCAAGGCAGATACATTTTCCTCGAAGAATTTCAATAGTTACTCGAATCAGTCGAGGAATCGGTTCAGCCCTAGTAATATCTGTAGTGACGACAAACCTTTAAAAACTTTATGAAGTAATTAAAATACCCAATTTCATAGATTCTTGACACGCAAAAGGGTTTTGGTTATACTCAAATTAAAGAAAAAAATATTAATTATTGCGAACCATATGCATTCATTAGTTTAAGCCTTTAAGCTTTCTCATAAGATGTAAAAGTTTTTATGGAAAATCCAAGAGGCTGGATTCTAACACTATGATTATAGAAATATAACACTTTGAAATATGAAACAAAATGGAGAAAATAAGAGTATTAAGTTTTGTAAATGTGCCTTCATCACTTAAATTTAAAATCAGAATTTAAATAAATTATAGATTCTTTAGAAATTTAACAGGAATGACATACCATTAAATATTAAGTGGATTTTAACAGTCGGAGTAATGCATTGTTATTCGGATATAGCTTCTTTATTTATGAATGCACAGGTCATACCTTTCAATTATGGATCTATCGATTAAACATTAAGTTATCTGCTAGAAGCAAATATCTCTGCCCTCCTTTCGGGAGCTCTGCCTTCTTCACTTCAGTTGGGTGAGACAGAGTTGACTCTGTCCTCTACCACCTATAGAGATGAAATTGGAGTTGGCCAAAACACGACTGATGGAGCCATTGAGAGGCAGAGATGCTTCTTGGCAAAAGCAGATGCTAAAATTGACAAACAAATAAATGTGGGGGAAAAAAAAAAGTCCAACAGCTGGGGCTCATTTTCGCAGCGGGTTTAATGTCCTCAGACTGACCCCTAAGGACTACTAACAATATCCTGCTAGCTTTTTGGCATCTTCTTACAATGGCAAATGAAGGACAACAAATTAAAAAATAGAAAGAAAAAAAAACAAATATTCATACTATAGAGAGTAGTTCATTAAAAACAAACCCTATTCCAGAAATAAACTTCCTACTGGCTCTAAACAGGCCTCACAGGACAGAGATGCATCAAGTGAAAAGCTTAGTGACTGAAATTACACATTTGTGTCAGCCATTTGTTTTCAACTAAGTGTGTAAATCAGGTCAATGCTGCACAAACTACACCAGATGTTTAAGGACATACCACCATTTTTGCATGCAACGTTGTTTAAAGTGATCTTTAATCTGTGTAAATTTATTCAGTCCAGTTTGACTTCTTTGCATAAATAATTAGTTATGTTGATTTAAAAATCTTTTTTATTCTGCACACAGAATGAAAAAGCTCGTATCAGGTTTGAGAGTACAGATGGTTTTAGATTTTAAACAATATTTTCAACATTATTAACCAGCTGCAGGACATACCAATATGTTCTTGCAGTTCTTAACTAAATGTTCAATTACTTTCTGTAATTTTCAATTAATTTTTTTCAACAGTGAACCCAAATGTCGCCACACAGACAAATTAAAGGACTAATCCCTGCTTGTTTATAATTTAGGCAAATTAATTCATGGTGAATGAGCCTGGAAAGATGCTTGAGGAACTTTTTTTTTTTTAGACAGGACACTGATATTTTACCATCACAAGATTATGTGCCAAATGTCTTTTTATATAACCTTTACATACTTAAAATCTTAAGCTTATAATTTGACAATCAGAGCCAAATACATAAACTGCCGATTTGTCTCATGATCGGGGTTTACCTGACCAATTTCACGCAGAAACTCATTCGTTTGTGTTACATTCACACACATTGTTTTAATTGAACAATTAAAGGCAAAAAAAAAAAAAAAAAAATCAGACACAATCAGGGTGAAATTGGTCAATTTTATTATCTGGCCAATCAACTGATTAGTGTATCACTAATAACAAGAGAATTAAAGTTAATTGAGAACTGCCTAACAACATGACAATGAGAGCAGTATGTCATTGGCATAATTAGTTTTTAGCCAATACGTTTTAAATTCAATAAGAACAGCTCACCCAACATTCACATCATCACTCAAATATCAACTACAAATCACCACTAAAATATGGATGTTTATCTATATATCAGAAATATAAAGTTAAACCAAATCAGATACAGATAGCATCAATCATAAACATTGGGGGCTTGCTGTGGTGGCGCAGGGGTTAAGCACGCCCCACGTTTGGAGGCCTCAGTCCTCGACGCGGACGTCGCGGGTTCGACTCCCGGTCCCAGCGACCTTTGCCGCATGTCTTCCCCCCTCTCCTCGCCCCCTTTCCTGTCTGCCTACTGTAAAAAATACGAGCCACTAGTGCTGCAAAACCTCTTCGGAGGAAGAAAAAAAATCATAAACATTTGCACCACTGTTCCTTAGTACTTTGAATGTTAATAAAAATTAAGCTGCTGACCAAAAGCAACTTCAGAAGAGCTCAAGTCATTCAAAAATGGAAGGACTTTTTATGAATGCAACTTAAGAACATTGCAATGACTTAATGTGATATTTAACTCTCCATATGTTTTCAGCTGCAATGAGTAAAAAGCTGTGCATTTAAATTTTCCCAAATTTGAGAAGCTGTGACATCCAGTATAAATACTTTAAAATTGAAGGCGAGTAATATGTAAATTCTCTTTGCTGATGCAAAACATCGGCAACTGCCATTTCAAGGTGAATTCTGTGGATTTCACCGATGAGGACGGGTAGACGTGGTCCGCTGTCAAAGGTGTCACACACTGTATTATTTCCTGTGCTTTTCCACATGCATTTGGAAAGCATAGGCTTACACTGCACCCAGCGATTCAGCTGTATAATTGAGAAGCAACTCATCTATGGGGTCATCCATGTGTGTTGAGGACCTGGAATGGTTTTCCAGCAGCACATGCATATTATTACATCAGGAGTTGTCAGAGTGTATTGATTATACACTGTAATGCACTCCCTGCTCTCGTCAGCCTATGATGCTATTGTAAATGAGAGCCTTTATGGATCCGGCTTCGCCCTATCAGAACTGATCATCTATCACACAGACTGCTTATAGTTGGTTGTAAATTAAGCCGTCCCGAGGTGTGCAGGGACCACACTGTCAGCTTATCCAAATTAGTGGAGCAGATAGCCTATCGAAATCACAAGAGATCCAGAGGAACAAAGTAAATGACCTACTTTATTTGGAACTTGTGCATCGGGTAGTTTCTCCTCTTCATAGTGTCATGGACATGAATACCTTGAGAGTTGAAAACAAACAGGCCCCTTAAGGTTAAACCAATTACAATTTGGCTCTAGGACTTGGCACCTGTCCACCAATATAACCAATGAGGACCAGCAGCAATAAGCATTTCAAATAATAATGGGAACAAGACAAATGGGTCCAACCTTGTGATGGTTTGGTGAATGGAAACCTTGAAGAAGTCAACATCACCTACTTCATCATCACTGCATATGAGCAGAACTCCTTCATGAAGACAGTCCCGAAATTTCTTAGATCACAGTTCAAGTGAGCATTTGTGGAATCCAAGAAGGCTGCCCTCACACATAGCACATACAAGGATCTGATGCTAACATGTTGGTGCCAGATAGGGGTTGAGTGGAGTTTAGAGGGTAAGTAGTTGGGGCTTCTTTTGGCTGCAAAATGGGAATTGATGCACTATTTGGTGGGTGGTCTTAATGTCATCCATAAGAATTAATGTTTACAAATTTGCAATGTGAATTATATATCTTAAATGTAAATCGGTAACCCATTAGCATTTGGTATTTTAGCAAATGTACAGCAAACTAAAGGCTGGATCTGAATTCCATGTTTTCTATTCAAAATTCTGGACAGAGAAACACAATGCATCCGAGTGATGTACCAGAGTAATCCTTTGCCATTTTCCCGATTTCCATTCCGTTTTTCTCACCATCCATGATGCAATGTTGGCAGTGAAGGCCTGTTGTGGCAGTTTATTTCCGTAAACAACACTAATCAGACATCTGTAGGGAAGGATAAAGCCCAGATTGGCCGTAACCATGCAGCAGTTATCTGTTGATAGGCCCAACACTCCCGATTGGCTGTAAAGAGGCAACAGCTTTCTATATGGTTGGCTAGGACGGCAAGCCAGCAATGGCTCACTGCGGATAGAGTATCTGGCATCCCTCAGACGATTGGGTGCTGCTCGCCAAGAAACTGTCTGATGATTGGCTGTGCTGACTCCAAAGTGAACTGATTGTCCTATCAATGCCCACAGCACAGGCTGGCTGACAGGGCTGCCTGCTGGCTGGCTTTGCCACTTTCCAAAACACCTCCAGGGGACATACAGTAAATCCATGCCTTCCAGTGTGAAAGTGCCTAAATGTGTGTATGGAGAGTGCATGTGTGTGTCTCTGTAGTATCCATAACTTTTTCATTGGGAAAGTGTGCAGCTAAGCCCTGCCGGCAGGCACTAACACCTCATTATTCGAAGCCAGGCAGGAAATGGCTTTAAGAGATCTCTTGCCGCGCTGCGCTCCTGGAAATGTGGGTTACAGGTCTTCCCATATCAGCAACAAATGCCTGGGAAATGCCTCTTTACCTCAAGTTAGTTAGACTGCTGCACTTCATCCCAAATCCACCCACTGACTCGGTCTGGGGAATGATGACCCTAACCCTAACCCACAAAACACAAACGATTTTGATCTTCAGCAAACTTTGTATATGTTTGAGTAAAATGAACATTGTTATTCTATGAACTGACAGCATTTTTCCAAAATTCCAAGCAAAATTTGCAGAAAAAAAAAAAAGAAATGCTCAAAATAACGGAAAATAAATAATGGAAAGAAGACCTCAAATAATGAAAAGAAAAAAAGTTCATATTTATTTAGAAACAACAATACTAATGTTTTAGCTCAGGAAGAGTTCAGCAATCACTAATAACTGTGAGGTTTTCAGTGGAGTGGACTCTTAATTTTTTCTAGAACTATACCTTTATATTACATATATATATGTATATATATATATATATATAACTAAACAGAATGAAAAGGGAAGGATAAATCATGTTCTTTTCTACCTGGGAAAAGAACAGGTTACTGACTTGTGTACAAATGCAAATATCTACACGTTTCAACCAGAAAACAGCTTTTAAACTAAAACTATACATTTAATTAAGCTCACAAATAAAGCTTTAAAAACACCCTCCTAAGCCTGGCTTGGGAGATAAGACTCCTGCTAGAGAAACGTGACACTTAGATGGTCACTAAGCTGTGAAACTGAGTGGGTCTGGCCCACATTTATAACACGCAACAGGAAATAACGTTTAACACAACATCTAAACATACCATTATCATATTTGTTTCTAGACATTAAGAAGGCAATTATAATACATCGAGTAAAGAAAACCTAAACTAATAATAATGCACAAAACTTATATTTTAAAGATCCACTGAGGTTACAAGAATTGTTTAAATATTCTTATAATCGTGTTATTTTATGTCCATTCTGACAGAGCAGATGCACTCGTGCACAAAAAAAAATAAAAAATTGGTGTGCTATGTATCAAAGTTTGATTTATGATCTCTGGAGTATGTTGGGTCTGTGAGACATATGAACTGGGGCAGAACACAAGTGGTAATTTTAAACATTAGGTTATTTCAGAAATGTTCCAAAGTTGGGAGTGATCCTATTATCCACAGTGAAGCACGAACAGAAGGGGCTCATATCAGCAGTCGTAGCCTAAAGGGAGGGAAACGAGCTTGCAACTATACTTTTTTAACATCATCAGTTCAAGGCGAGCCGGGATAACGTGGGTGGGCACAGCGAATGAGTCACACTCTTCCCCCATCCCCCCCTCACTCATCAGTTTAGACATCCCCTGGGGAAGGTACCTAGACCTAAAGACACTGATGCATTACAGGAAAGGGTTTTAGGGATAGTACAGTCCAGATTATTAAAAGTTATCACCCAACCATTTTTTTTTTTTTTTACCCAACGAACTGTGAAGTGGTTCTCTCTCTGATTCACTCTCATAGTCCATTTTACCTTTACGGCTTTTCTCCTAGGACTTTGATCTCTCTCAATGCAACTTTCTAATCTGTCTCATAACCCACTTGACACCTCATCCATCAACCACAATTGTCCCCTGAATGGACCATGCCGCCTGGATTGTCGTTTAATCAATTGCATTGCTACAATAATGCACCTGATTTAATTCACGTGCCTTTTACAAGTCTGGTAATTCATACCAATTATAATTGTGTACATATTTGGCATATTTGTCCCTGTTTGTCTGAATGTCAATTAGAACAAACACAATGTTTACTCTCTCACATTTACTCCGGTACAAAGGGAGGGTGAAATAAATCAATTACTGCGAGTTACGAATGCTGTAAAAACAATTTGTCAAATGTGAAGAGATAATAGAAGAAATATTTGATTAATTTGAAGATGCAACAACAAATAAATGAGCTTGATGACATGGGAGGCTCAGCATTAATGGGTTGTACAAAGTGGTTACTTATTATTTTGTCACACAGTCAGACGCTGAGCCAGCGGCAAAAAAGAGGGAACGGGAAGTAAAGCGTCTGTGTCGGGGTCAGACGACCGACTATAGCGGAAGAAGGAGCTGAAGTGAGTAAGAGCCACTAGATCAGGCTAATGTGCATCATTTTAAAGGAGTACTTATCATGACAGCAGATTTCCTGGCACACACTCCCTCTGTAGCAACTCTAAATTTTAAGCAGATTGTTTAACAGTCCATTGCGTAAATGGATATTGCTCATTGACTGTTGTTCTTGGCTGCCCACACAGTGTCGGTGGAAGAGGGCAGAGATGTATTATAGATCAGGAAAGGTCTAAAAGAATGAGCCTTCACACAGCTGTTTCTATCTATGGTACACCACAGAAATATACTAAACTATACCAAACAAACCCTTACGGTAAGGCCTTAGCCTTTTCTGTGGAGGTGGATATTCTGTTTTTATTAACTATTCATTAATAAAAATAACTTAATCTATTATTCTCAGCCTTGGTCCTGAAAAATAATGGGTGGTCTTGGAAATGTTCAATGTGTGACGAGTAGCTACCAAGATGACTGCCAGATGTACTGATCTACTACCGAGTATGTATACTTACTGTGCCAAGTATTGATAAAAAGAAAAATCGATGTTTTATTAGATTAATATACTTGAATATAGCAAAAAAAGGAATCCATCAGGTAGCGGATTAGACAAAAAAAAAATTTAAAGAATAAAATATGTGAAGCACTTAATTCAGAGAGAACAGAGAGATGTGCAGGACTGCAGACTTTACCATCCACTCCATGTCAAAGAAGTGGACAGAAGCTGTGATCCAGTTCTCTGCTGTCAGAGTGTAGCAGCATTTAATGTAGCAAAAGACTAGGTAGCATCTGAGATCAGAAGACTAAATTCATCTACTGGAGTTCTTGTCAGTAATCAATAAAACAATACAAAAGAATAACCGCTTTCAATACTATGCATTTTAAAGGAGAAAATAAGTAAACGTTACAAGACAAAACATACAAAAAACAAAAATACAGTAAATATATACACAGTACTGCAGTAGATCTTCTACATAATTGTGCACAAAGAGTTTTTCACTTTTCCCCGCCTGGTCTGCACAATGTCTGACCGACACATTTAAAAGTCCATGGTGTGTTTATCCAGATATTTAAGAGTAAAATGTCCAAGCGCAATTCGTGTCCCATGAAAAGATGAATAATGAATTGTGTGTCTGTGTAGTGAGATGGACGGGGAAATATTATGGACCATCAGCCTCCTACCAGACCAGTATGGAGTCAATTTCAGGTTCTCCTGGCTCCAGCCAGTTATCAGAAGCTCACCATCCTTTAACCCAAAAAGGGTCACCTGGCCTGCATTGAAATAAACAGGTCCAGTAAATTACCATCCTGCTAGTTAACTAGACTGTTTTTTCAGTTATATCCAGAAATAAATGCAATTATATCCACAATCAAATCTTTAAAACAAAAATAAAGATATCAGCATTCATTTCATTATCTTAAATACATGTATTGAATTTAAAAAGTTACATTGTATGTTTGATAAACAATTAGCATTGGCTACCACCACCAACATGCCAAACAAACAAAACATTGTGTTCACTACTCACCAATTCCATTTATAGATCACTGTATGAGAACTTCCTGCCTCCAAGCTCACCGGATACTCAGATCTACATGATTTTTATATTGTGAGGTTTTGAACAAACAAGGAGATAAACTAATTGTTTGGAAGCACAAACCTGCAGTTCCTTTGTCTCCAGCTCTCCCCCTCACACCTGATTGGGAAAAGCTGGAGCAGGCCTAAAAAACCACTCCAGGTGCAATGATTGGCTGAAAACTCTATGTGACTGACTATCACTCTAACCAATGGAGCAGCAAGGGCGGGATTCAGGGCACTACAATTAGTGAAGGCGACACTTTGTGCTGCTAGTCGTGCTTCCAGCTCATCTTCCTTTTCTTGTATCATCCCTCTAGACAGGCAGTTATGGTTGCTGTCGAAGGGATGTTAAAACTTTAGTTAATATACTTTAACTTTGACGACGTGTGAAGTCACAAAAGCCCTCAGAATCAACCTGCTTATAAGTATTGTGTCTTTTTCCATCAAGCTTTAATTTTTCTGCATATTGCAGAAAAATGTGAACATCACATCCTCGCCTTTGACGGAGAAGTTGACGCTGCTCCGACTTGCAGCACGGCTGAATGAACGCTGCTGAGGTGATAACTTAAGAAGCTTGTTGAGTGTTTATATATTAAACAGAACCACATAAAATGAATATTGCATCCCACACTGGACTCCGTTTGGACTGTTTCGCTTTACCACCGTGGGATGTATTCTCCATCATCTTTCTTTTTCTTACAACTGTCAACTAGTTCCACTAAAGGATGATCAGTAGCGCCCTCTTCTGGATGGTGGTCACACTAATACGCTGAAAGAGGTCAAAACAGATGTTTGAATTAAATGATTGACAGCAATTTTAATCTTGTAATCTAACTCATGATAAATCAACAGATTAAATTAGAAGTTGTAGAATTAATATAGAATGATACAGATCAAAACTGATTTTTAAAAATAGCAGATTCTTTTTCAACAAAGATTTCTAAAAAAATAACTCCGTTAATACTGATATTAAGCTTTGGAGGTTCGCTGTTCACAAGAACTAATGCAATAACTGCAGCAGGTTAACCAGCTTTATGACAATACAGACTCTACATTAAACTCAAAGTCATCTAATTTAGTCTCCAATTGTGTTTCTTCAGTACCCTTCTCACTTGGAACTAAGCAAGAACAAAATTCAAAAAGAGAGAGCAGGAAATTAACTACATGTGACAGGGCATCCTGATTAGAAGCACAAAAACTACCTGGCAGAGTCCAGCAAAATTTGACTAATTAAGCAGTGACTGAACACAGATGTGAAGTAAATGGACTGAACACTGTGTGCGTGTGTGCGTGTGTGTAAGCCAAGGGAAGAAGCGACACTTGTGGATCCCAGTGGACAAAAATATTTTAAGCCTCAACTGTCATAAAACATTTCACATTTCTGTTAGAGGAATAGCTGAAGTCTATTAACAGAATGTCAGAGAGAACAACATGTAGTGGTTTTACAATATAATATTGAAGAATGCACAATTTATTCTGTTAAAACACCAATCTGCTACATGCAGGGAGTCCAGCACAGCAATACACTGAATCTCTGGTGCACCAACTAAACAGAAGTCAGTTTAAAATCAAGAATTAGCTGTGCTCTTTCTATAAAACAAAAAAGTCTGTACAATAGCCATCACATGCAGATATATTGAGCTCCAGACATAATTCAAAGCAAATTTCTGCTGACTTTAAATTGTGGAAAAATTCCATTGCACTTGAGAGTTTATAGGGCGTAGGGGGGAAAAAAGGAGCAACAACAACAAAGTTAAATCTGCTTCTGGGGCGGTGCTACACCATATTTCCTCTCTGACAACTCATAGCTTCCTGGAGATTCTCCTCCAGCTAACAAAAAACAGATACTTGGAGAGAAATAAACTTTTTGAAAAGGGTAGCACTAAGCTAATTTCAAATCGAATAAGACCTTCTCCACTTTGGAGTTAGAAATAAAGCTCAACCGAACGGACGGGTCATAAATCACAGTGTTATTTTGCTGTGCTCTGACTCTAAAACACAAATCGAATTACCTGTTCACCCAGGCGGATCACCCAATTTGGCCGGCAGACGTCTAACCCAAACATAAAAAAATGAATGTACGGTTGTGTGTTCAAAGTACCTAATGCAAACGTTGTAAATTTAGTAAATGCATTGGGTTTTATTGAAGGGAGGCCACACATCCACAGCCACTGAGACACACAGACACACACCCGCAGCACAATTTTTGTGCAGTGACAGTAAATGCCACATTATTGTGATGTACAGCGGAAGACCACATCATATAAAGGTCGGTGTGATGGAATCTCTCTGTGAGGCTGCTGGCCTTGACACGCAGAATCAGGTCCTAAAACAGTTTATGGCGCAGCGAAGCCTGACAGCATCCCTCTTTTCCTCTAAACAAAGCACTAGAAACTCCGGATTTATGACCAAGGCATCCAATAAATCTGAATAATCATTAGTTTAAACAATCCATTTCTGATTTCTGAGTTTTCTGTCTGCTAGCTGAGTCATGATCTTTACCATGGAGAAATAATCACTATTGATGCAGCGCAGAGGAATGATGCAGCTTGGAGAGACTGACTGATGCCTAATTATCCGTCGCCTTTATGAGCCAAACTAAACAAACACAACATCAGGTCTCATCAAAGTAATCTGATGAAAGTCCTTCAATGAAAATAAGGAGCTGTAAAGGTCAGTGTTGTAGTTAGAACAGAAGAGAGACAATAATTATGACGATTTCTCAAAATGAGAAAGCCGTAGGAATGTGACATGGAGTTAGAGCAGAAGGAAAATAGCAAGAAAATAACTTCTCATCGAGAGAAATTAGTAAATTATTTCAGAAGTGTAAAAATAGTGGTAACCAAGGATACACCATATACAGTAAGGATGTACTGTATCTAAAGTCCCTTTTTAAGTTCACTCACAAAGAAGTGCTTGCATCTTTGGATCTTCAAGGTTCTTACTTGTCTTCGGACTAAGGATGAAATTTAGCTGTTGTGCTAATTCTTGCATTTTGTTGATTAATGTCCAATGTCCTAATCAAATGCGTTCAATTAAATTCAATTGTGTCAAGTCTCCATGGCAACCAATGTTAAAGCAAAGGAAGGGTGCTGTAGAGTTTTTTTTATTTTCAGCTCGTGAATTTGTTGGTTCGATATTATCACCATTATTATCTGCTCCTAAATGTTTGCTATACATTATTGCTTAAAATGTTTCAGAACGATTGATTGTCATCTGTATAGTGCACGTAATTTAAATAGTTAGCTCTTTTTTAAAGACTCAAGCAGTCATCAGCGCTTCTTCCATTGGATTTGTTCGTGAAGGTCCGACTTTAAATATTGTTGACATTCGTCAACAACACAGCTGGGTTTGGTTCGAGAAAAGTTTATCTGAAGTCGGCTTCCGTAGATACCCCGAGCAGAAATGCGTTTCCAGCGGTGCGTTTGTTATTTTTGGGATAAAGACTGGGATCTTACGAGTGGGCTCCCCGCTGGTTAAAAATACCAAGTGAAATGTGACGCTAAGTGAGCCGACAGCAGCCTGTGGTCACCATAATCCTCCCAGAATGAGATTATCCCTGTGTGAAAACAGTGAGGAAGGCTGGGGAGGGCACTCCCGTCTGCTGTGTGTCTAAGACCAGACCTATCAAAGCCCCTTCCATTAATCTCTGTACACAGACACACCTAGGAAAGTGGCATATTAGCTCTCCCCCTGCCTCCCTTTAAGCCTCAGTCGATGCAGGGCAAAGTGAAGCATCGGCACATTTTGCATCAGCACCTTCAGGAGGGGAAAAAAATGGACCTCAAAGCACGAGCCTCGTTTCTGCTCTTGCTGCTTTCAGCTGTCGGTAATGCTTACCCTGCAGATGTAAGAAATCACACTAAATATAGAATAGAGCGAAAGATCTTGCTGCATCTTCTAGATCACCAGAGTGGAGGCTTATTCAGAGGAATTGTACTTATTAAAGTCAGATGAAAATGATATGAAGTGGTTGATTTTTCGTTGTTTCCATGTTGTTTTTACATAGAATTCTAATCCAGATGATGGTTAAGTGACTGAACCACGTGATATATCTACTAGTACCCCTTACTAAGAGAGAAACCAAATTAGGAGTCATATGGTAAAGCATAACCTAACTGAGTACTATGACTTTTTTTTATATCTCTTTTCTTGATTAGGGGACTCGGAAAAGGAGGAAATCACAACAGCGATCCTCAGAACGGTGAGTGTTCAAACCTGAATCTGCAGGGACCGCGGTGAAGCAGCGCTTTCTCACATCATCACTGTACAATTGTACAAAAACATGAAAGCATTTTCTTTGGCAGACCTTTGTATGAACTGCAACACTTTCCTTTTAACAGGATCCACAGACATGCTGCTTGATGGAGACGTCTATATTCCTGAAACCAGGACTAGCCATGAAGCGCCTTAATAACCAGAATAGCTGATTTTGGCCGCAGACTTTGAGAGGGATTGTAGAATATGGTGCGTTTAATTCTTTAATGGAACAGGTTAGTGCACATTATGGCGTCTCACTCACCTTGGTGAAGCTCTTTTATCTGCAACTGTAGATAACACTGATAAAAAAAGGTGTCATCTACAATTGCAATAAAAGGTTTTGAGGGTAAAACTTGCATCCGGTTCGTTCCTCACAGAGGAGAGAGGGCGTGTCTGAGCATTGAGCCAAAAGTATGGGTAAGCTAATACATTGACTCTTACCAGTGACTAGCTGCTCAGATAATTTTACCTGTTCAATATTAGCATTAAAACTCACAATGACTTTTAAAACTGCATACTTAGATGCAGAAACATCTGATCGGATGCAAAGGTAAATTTGATCTATGAATTTCTTCATTTTTAGATTCAAAGTACAATCCTCATGAAATAACCAACCAGCAGCTTGAAAGAAACCCAAACACTAATCTTGACTGATTGGACAGTCTCAGAAGGCAAATGCTTTGAATTCACAAGACCAGTGTTTGTCGTTTTTTTTTTGTTTTGTTTTTTTTTTGTTTTCTTGTTCCACGTTTCTAGCTGTTTCTCTTTGCTGGGTCGTATCGGAGACAAGCAGATGCCGTCTCTGCAGAAGTTCGGGTGCGTAGATCCTGGCATCATCCAACAAACACACTCGCAGCGACCGTGACCAATACGTGAAAATCCACTAGAAAAACATCAAAGAATCTAACAAACTTGTACCATTACTCAATTATTTATAATTTATAATTATTTTTCTTCTTCTTCTTGGCAATCTTGTACTATTTGTTTTTATTTGGCACAATATTATTTGAGGAACTTCAAAAAGATGGACACAGATAATCTCACCCCATATGACTACACATCTGTGATGCAATACGGAAAGTAAGATTGGACAAAAGTCTAGTTTGAGAGTCTAATCTCTTTAATTCTGAGTGACTTTATATGTGTAGAACGGCTTTTGGAACAAAAGGGGCCGTAACCATCACGCCTATCCCTGATCCTTTTTTTACTGGTTTATATCTGATCTTACCATTCAGATTTTGGTTGATTTGTTTTTTTCTAAGATCTACAACCCATAAAAATAACGATTAAATATTATAATAGAAAACTTATGCAAGAGGCTGCCACAAGTAGCAGCTTTAAACCAATGGGATATATAGGGTTTATGCACTTGTCTAAGTTTAAACATCAGACAAAGAGCGTCACACAAAATGCTGTTAAATTGTGTGTTTATAATCTAAGGTTGTGATAATTTTCAGTCGTGATACATTCATTGAACCTCAAATGTAGTTTATGCTGCTCACCAAAATTAGCAAAACTGGAAGTGAACCTACAACTATCATCAGTACCAGAATAAGTTCTACTTTTATAGCGCTTCATAGCGCACAAATTCACAAAATCCTTCACATGATGTGATATTCGACTTCTGCAAAATAGTAAAAAAAAAAACCAACAAAAGTAATTAAAAATGAAATGGAAATTTCTATGAAGATGAATAAAGTCAGCTTTATTTTCTATTTAAATGAGGTTTTCTCATTTTTAATTAAATTTTAGCTTCCTAAAATATTCTCCATCCATCCATCCATTTTCCGTCACCCTTCTCCCTAACGGGGTCGGGAGTTGCTGGTGCCTATCTCCAGCTGCGTTCCGGGCGAGAGGCGGGGTACACCCTGGACAGGTCGCCAGTCTGTCGCAGGGCAACACAGAGAGACAAACAGGACAAACAACCATACACACACACACTCACACCTAGGGAGAATTTGGAAAGCCCAATTAACCCGACAGTCATGTTTTTGGACTGTGGGAGGAAGCCGGAGAACCCGGAGAGAACCCACGCATGCACAGGGAGAACATGCAAACTCCGTGCAGAAAGACCCCGGGCCGGGAATCGAACCCAGAACCTTCTTGCTGCAAGGCAACAGCGCTACCCACTGCGCCACTGTGCAGCCCCCTAAAATATTCTCTTTATTTCAATTTGCATACAACAACTTCATTTCATCAGAGTAAATCGGGGCTGCAGCGTAATCAGCAAGTCAAACTTCGTAGTGTTGAAGCTCCGCTGGGATGCACAGATGCGGTTGGACATGAAATAAACCTCCTTCCACTCCCTAACCCTGTGGAGACATATTTTCCACTTGGCCACATTCTCTGCTTTTAGATGTGTGCTAACTTTTTTTTTTTTTCCCCTAAAAATCCTGTGCAGCTTTTCCTTCCATCTTCAGAGAACAGGGGCTGTAATGTGTGGAAGAAGAGCATCGAGAGATTTTTGGGGAAAGATAAGAGAAGACATCAGCGATAGAAAACAAATCCCTATTAAGCAAATTTCCCTCCTCCCTTGATGTAAGTGTGCACCAACAATCATGACAGCGCTGCATGTATTTCTCCTGTGCTCTGGCATAAATACAAAAAGAAAAAAAAAGTCCGGCACTAAACAGTGTTTTGCAAAAGCCAGCAAGTCTGAAGAGTTCAGATGGACAGAGGACTTTAATGTTTCATAAAGTAGTTTCAGTTCATATCAATCGTTCTGTCTATGAAATATTCAAAATCTACTTGTTTATTGAAATATTTAGTATTCTGACTCTGTTCATGCTCCAAGAATCTCCGGGAGATTTTTCGTCCGGCTATAAATTAAAGAAGTTCTACGAGACTTGATTGCAGATGAGCCCAAGATCCCATGACAGAAGTACAAACAGACCACGACTGCAAAACACTGAAAACACTGTGGCTAAAATAGTTGAATGCTCATTGAAACTGATAAGGGGAGTAATGTCTCTGAACTTTGAGGCTGGCATAAATTAAAACAGTGAATAAATATTTCATCTTTCTTGTGACAATCTTTCTTGTTAACACATTTGCCTCTCTTGGTATTTGTTTTTTGTGGGGTTCATTCGCCCTAAATACACGAAGGGTGAATAAAACGGGAGACCTCAGCTCCATTACCTGGAGTTTAGCATGACTGACCAATGTGATAAAATCTACAAAGGATATTCCGTGAGGCTTTTACAGATGCTCTTTGACCGGACTTTAAAGGGCAGAGTGTACATGACCAGCAGGGTCTCCTGTAGGATGTCTGTTTTAATGAGAGCAGGCCGAGCAGAGCCAAATGCACTGTGATGTGTGATGTCACCAGTAATATGCTGCCAGGCCATAACCGCTGGCTGCCTGAATGGCTTTTACCACCATGTTGTTAACACAGATCAGTGTACCTGCCTCTCTTCAAACACAATAAGCTGCAGCGCACAGCTTTTCTCATTTCTCTACTTGAGCTGCCTATTGACGCACAGAAGGAAATGGAAATGTTTGTGCTATCTAAGGTAGGCTAGTTCAGACCTCGATTCTGTTTCAAAGTTGTTCCCTTAGGAACTCATTTTTATATGCCTATTTAAAAAAGAAAAAAAAAAACATATTTTTTATACCTGCTGCTTGTAAAAGTTTCCTTATGCTCACATTAGCATAAGAATCTGTTTAATATCCACCTAATGTGTTACTGGACATAAAGGAAATAAACAAAAGACATACCAATGCTTGTGCAGAGGTGTTTAGATATTCATTTAGTGCATTTCTCTCTGCTAACATTTGCACAACAGTCCAAACTGCAAAACTTAGTTTTATTGTCATCGGACAAAGATGGAGAAATTGCCAGTGAAATATCATCATTGGCTACCGAAGCACAAAATAAAAAATAAAAAAATCATAAGTGTAAATGAATAGTCACACTTGTCCATTATATTGGTTTCACAACATGTATAACTTTGCATTTTCAGACAGTGTTAGTGGGGGGATTGTTGGAGTTGAGCAATCCAATGTCCAATGGGAGGCAACTGTTTAGTTTTATACCATTCAGCATTCATAAGTATAGTTAGTTTTCACATAAATGACAAAAGCAAATGAAAATGGTGTAAAACAGCAGATGGAAGCGATTAATGCATGTTCAAAATGATTTGCAGGTTCCTGGAAGGAATGAGGAATTGCTAGTATGAAATGACTACATGTTATGAGAATTGTAATTCTCATCACAGAATTGCACCAAAGCAATTGAAAAAAATAAACTTTAATTTGCGGTTTCACAACATATCCTTTCATGGTTTGACCTCGATACATTTTGAAATTACTTGCTCTGGCCATTTGTTTACTCTGAGTCTGGATAAACCAAAATCAGAAATCATGTTGGTTCTGGAGGCTTACTGTGATATCGCAAATTTTTTGGTCATGTTTTTGTCTATTTACTAACTTTTTGATTATTACTTTTTTTTATAATGAGTTTGTTACATATATATGCTAAAAGGTACACTCCAAATGAAGTCCATAATGCCATGTACCCTAACATTTTTAAAGGAAATCCTAAAAGTACTAGACAAATAATATGGCCCAGATCTATGGGCACCACGTTTAAATGTTGAAACAACATATTGCAAATTGAAGAAATCTAGATGCAGATACACTGCATATTAAAAATTAAACTGAACCAAAACACATGCAAACAAACATAAAGCTGTTTAGTGTCTAATTTTGCAGTCTGTTTCAAAGCCTGACCTAGGTCACATAGCAAGTGAGCTGCTAAGTGCCCCCTTTGAGAGAGATGAAAGCAGCATTCACACAAACAAAAAAAAGTGAATTTAGTGAACCGCACAATCAAAGACAGAACCGATTGCCATAGAAATTTTGGGAGTCTTTGTTGTTGCCTTGCAGGACCCAGTGGAAACGATATGCAGGCGGAAAGAGGCGGGCAAAACTCGAACATTATCTGTTGTTGAAGCTTTTATGAAGATTCATTTTTCTTCTATTCTCAAGATCAGAGGAGCCTTAGGAATCATATCAAAACTTTCATGATGCCTCAACTGAGAATACCGTCCTGACAAAGATCTGTTGTCTCTCAAATCTCATAAATATTTGACACTGAGATCAAGAGTGAGTTTACCTGACATAAAACAAGGCGTTTAAGAGGAGCTGATCAAAAGGAGACGATATATTCAAGCAAGCTGAATACATGTAAATTGTCATTACAGGCCATGCGGCAGAGGGCTGCACCAAAGAGACGAGATGTTTAAACGGGCCTTTGTAAATGTGTAAATCAGAGCGAGGCATTAGTCTTCAATCCCTCTGAGCTGTGTTCACAGAGTTGCTCTGCATCCCAGTTCCTCAATGCTGAGGAATTGCAGCTGTCGAAAATGATGCGGTCCCATTAGTGACGGAATCCAAGCTGAGACGGAGCCAGACAGAAAGCCGCTGTGGGGACAAGATGATAACAAGGTGCTCATTGGAGATGTGAGGGATGGTGTTTGCGCATCACGCTCCGCGTCTGTCTGATGAGACCAGGGCAGAGGAGGAGGAGGGGAGAAGATGGGGGCGGGGGGTTTAAGATAAAGACAGAGCGAGAAAGGCGTGGAGAATGAGAAAGAGAGAGAAATGGTTAAGGGAGAAAAAGGATGGGGGAGATAAGATGAGACAAATAGAGAGGGGAACAATGAGACTGGGGAGCAAGAGGGAGTGACTGGGAGAGTAATCACGGACGGTAACACCGAAACACACAAATCAAAGCTACAAAGCAAGAGAGCTAGGAGATTCGCCAAGAAGCAGGGAGGGAAGGAGCAAAATCACCCCAGTAGCCAGCGCTCAGAAAGATTGGCAGGTTTATTTCCAGGGAGTTACTGATGGCTCATTCTGCAGATTGTTTCACCTCTGGGCTAAACTGTGAGCATAGCAGGATAAATACGAAGACACCATGTAACTGCAGTATAGGAAGCTACCGCATTCGGTACAAAAACATCGACTCCACCGTAACAGAAGAACGGATGCAGCGCTTGGCATTTGGTCTTTCTTATTAATTGTTTGACCTTTGTTTATGTAACCTGAATGAGAATCTGACATGGTAATAATAATCCCACTAATACAGTCTAAATTTCATGCTAAACTATACAGTAAAGGACAATATACTAACATGAAATCTGGACATCACCTTCCTCTTTTGCAACTTAATTTTAATATTATATTACTGGACTAAAAAACATAGCAAAATACGTCGTTGATATGCTGACTGACGTGGTAAAACATGTTAAAATATGTTTCCCTGTGACTGTTATCATTCTCAGAACAATATATACCAGGTACCACCAACACTTTGGTACTTGTTCCACTTTGCTTGGTCAGTTTTATTCATACATCACCAATCCGCAATAAAAGCCGTCTCCGGATGCCATACAGAAAACAAACCTAACATAGACAGAAACATTTGAAATGATGCAAAGCAGCACGAAGGTGGTTGATCAACATGTCCATCCACTTAAACGATGAGACAGATAGAGAAAAAACTTGTAAAAGGCAAAGATGAAGCGTTTGTGCAGAAACAAATGCTTCATCGAAGTTTATCGTTTGTTAAAGCTAATGAATCAAGTCTTGTTTGTAAAGAAAAATACCACAGGTTTGAAACATTACCGTTACCGTCTTAATAGGAAGTGTGGCAGCATGAGGAAAATTGGATTATGTTACCGTAACAAATTAAGTCTAATCCTGGCAACCTTTGTTTTTAGAAAAATGGCATCAAAACAAAAGCTGAAGCAAACATTAATATAGTGGATTGGGAGTAGATTAGATTCAATTAAAATAAGATTTTTTTTTACTTTAAAACTGTCCATTTATTAGTGCAAACAGGTTGATATAAATGTATTGTCTGTTTTTCCAACTTTAATACATCATTGATGAGAAAGTAGGTGGTGAATAAAATGTTTGGAGTAAATTAACTCTTCACACAGACGTATCTACAATTGGTAGATAGAAATGTCAAATATTTTTTGTTTAAGTAAAGGTTTCCACATAATTCTCCTTATTTAAAATAAAATCACTACTTGGGCCTAAAGGACAAGCATGTGTCTGTAGTAACATTTTTCTGGTATAAGAACATTCTACTCCAAGATGTATAGTTTTCACTAGTTTATTTTCTCTTGACAAGAAAATGAAAACAGAAATTGAAATTAAATTATTCTTATCAGGATTCTTATTGCTGTATTTGGGGTTTTGTTGACCCTGAGGCATGAACTAAACCAATCTGATTGTGGAAAACAGCAGCTCTCTTCACACCACATTTTCAAAAAACTACCATTGTTGATCATTTTGTTCTTGTGCTCATTATCTGGCTCATCTTTTTGTGTGTGTGTGTTTGTTGCCTGTTTGTTTTGACTTCCGTTACTTTGGGAGATTTTTTGCCTTGCATTAGGTGGAATATTTTTAATAGGAGGTTTACAGTTGCTGGTGCGTGCAGTCTGTGTAGTCACAAATATCTGGTATGCAGAGAGCGCGGCAGGCCCTGGTTTAGATTTACACAGGCTTCATGGTCAAGCCGACTGAAACGTATGAATTCAAAACAGGTCCATCCAGCATTTATCACAAGAAAAAGAAGATATGGAAAATTCCTGAAACAAATGTGCTCCTATATTTAACAGTTCATGGACTAGACCAAAGATTTTGCACAATACTTGTTTGGAACCATCTTACAGCTTATTGGTATGCTAATCAAACAAAAGACAGTGAGTCATATTTACAATACCCCCCCCCAAAAAAAACATTACATTCGTGCTGCGTCCTTCCTTGATGTTTTTGCTTGAACACTGCAGCTGCCTGTCCTCTATCTCCGACAGCACTAGCAGAGTGCAGAACTCCAATAAACAGTTTATTCCAGCAGACATTTTCTATTATGATGCAATCCATTCATGCTCCATCTGAAGACAGAACAAAGCACAAAACTATGTGAAAACAGTGGAACAGAGAAATATAATGTCAGCACCAAAGACACGAGGAAGTGGTTGAATCACCAGATGATAACAATAACTGAGACAGTAAAACTAAATATCATAGGTATTCAATAATAAAGAAATAAACGACTGCTCTCTGGGGTCTGTCTTTGCATAAGCACTGTACAATTTAAATGTGTGTTCTAAATGTGGACTTTATAATTGCTTGTAATTACAGTGTCGTTATGTGGCAATTACACAGATTGTATAAGTCTGACTTTGTGAGCATGACATCCTCCAATGCCACTTAGTCCATGGATTAATATAGAAGCCCTGTTGCTGTCAGACACGATAGCTAGACACACGGCCTGTTAATTATTATGATAATTAAATGCGGTTCGACCTGTTGCAAAAGTTTCCAAGCAAATAACACTGGGTGATCATCGTCTTCCGGCTCTTCCTGATTGTCACACTGCTTCTGATTGTGTTTTCAGAGATATTTTCTGTGTTACTCCGAAGCAAATGTAACAGCTTGCTAACAAAAAAAAAGGGAAAAAAGCAAACAAACAGAAGTACTACTGCAGCACGATTTTAAAGACGAATTAAAAACATCAAATATGCACCAATGGTTAGATGACAAAATTAAAAGCAATCCCCAGCAGCAGTCCATAGTCCCTATAAAAAGCACTGATCACTTGCAGGGTTTTTGCGCTCCCAGATATAGCCAATGAAGGGAAATTATGTTTCCTTTTTTTAAAAAAAAATAATAAAAACAACAACTAAATGCTCCTCTTTGTCTTTGTTTACAACATAATGTTCCTGAGAGAACATAATGTCCCTGCAGAGATTTGGTGCACATTTAAGATATTTTTAACTTAGTGTACTTGTATATTACCCAATTAAAGCGGTAATTAATGCAAGCCGCATTTCGCTTCCAGGAAAACGTGAAACGTAAACACGCATGACAAATACCGCACACGAATAAGCCTTCTGCAAAAGCATCTAGACTCTCCCAGAACAAAGTAAAAGGGTCAGGAGTCACAAATTGTGCTTTGGAAATGTTATTTCTATCAAATTCCTTTTGATGGCAAGTTTGGTCTGTGCTGATTGTGTTTCCTTTTTCCCCCAATGTACTGCCATCATCTTTCTCTAGACAATTGGAAAATGTAATTTCTTCCTGTTGAGTGAATGGGTTGGAGAGCAAAAGAACGTCCAGTCGGGCAATGCATGTCTCTGTCTTGGAGCAAAGCACACTGTCCACAAGGACATGCTACATCAGCAGAAGGGTCAAACAGTATGAAGTGCAGAGGGGAGGCTTTCATAAGAACACCGTGCCAGCTTCTTTGTTCACTCAGTGCTTTGAGGAACCATTGACAATTGAAGCAATGACATTTTCACAGACGGGGAAAATAGGGTTTTTACCTTTGGTGTGAAGGGTGCCTGCCCTGTTTTAAGATTTCATCATGCAATTGATTCAAGTCGTTTGAGGGGAAATTGAACGGCTTTCCGGATTCTCTTGAAAGTTTAGAAGTTTCACGTCAGGGAAAAACAAAAATCCCATCATCCTGTGGACACAACAGTATTTGAATGACTTTCTTCTGTTTTCACCTTAGACAGACGTGAACTGCATTCTGTTTTGTAAACCTTGTGCCGTAACCAAAATGTCTTCAGCCACACACACACACAAAAAAACAACCTAATGATTTACTGAAGCAGATGCAACAAAACAGGATTGTAGCAAAACAATAAAAAAAAAAAAAAACTTTGCAGAGCTAAATGGGTTGTTGTAATGACTGGAGATAAAGCTTTATAAAATAACTTATTTTCAGCTTTTAACCTTGATCAGGACGAGCAAATGTCAAAGTTGGACGTCAGGGAAACAGGGGGTGTTGTCCCATCAGACCATCAAGTTCAGAAACAACAACAAAAAAAACAAAGAAACATAAGAGTGCACACGGGGTCAGTGCGACCCCGCTGGATACTGACCTAAATGTTCCTGTCTTAAGACTGCGGGAGGTTTAAAGGACACTTTGTACTCTTTTTTTTTTTAAAAGATTCTGTATACAAGTCATATTTAATGTTCCATGAAATTACTTTCATTGTCGGGGTTTTATTTATCAAGACATAATTCTATCATCCTATCCTTGGGATGTCTGAAAGAAATTCAAATGTAATATTAGACTCAACTCTACTGGCCAAGTTTTGTGCACACAAACAAGGAATTTGATCTTAATTATACTCTTTCTCTAGTGAATAATGATTTTGAAAATAAAAGTATATCCAAAAGTTTTTATGAAAGAAGATAGTAGCAAACAGACATACACAAAAACATCTCTTAATATAAAAATCACACTGCGAATAAAGATGAAGGCAAAATATAAAATCAGATGCTAAGCCCCACCCCAAAAAACTAACATCTTGTGATTCAACAGGTTGTAGAAACACAATGTGCACCATTTACTTGAGTGGATACTTTTTAGTTCATTTTGTCTTTCATACAAGGCTTTGAAAGCTTTTACTTTCCTGTGCTGCTTCAGTTCATTGAGATTTATTGGTATTCATTTCAAATCCATACAGCATTTAGCTGTTATTTTTTTTTCAGCTGCTCTGCTGTAAATATTTTTGCTTTGTAGATGAGCATACAATTGATCTAACATGGGCCAAACTTTACCTACAATACATAAGCTACATGAGTACATTTTAGCATTAATCTGGAATATTTAACATGCTTTTAATTGCAGTTACCACAAAGAAATTTGTATTGGAAGCAAATCGGCATTGGCAGCTCTTTAACAAAACTGGGAGTCTGACACAGACCAAGTGCATGCTTATCAACCTACAGTAAATGAAACACACAGAAAGAGAATCACAGCTCATGCATAGGAAATAAGGAAAGTGTGGAGGGTGTGTGATGCACTGTTGTCAAGTCATCCTGAAATGTCTGATGGAGACTGAATAGAAGACAACGGATGCAATAGTTTCCTTCTTCAGCAACCTGTGACCCGAGTATTTAAATTTCTATGTCTGCTCTCTCCTCAGACAAGCAGAAAATGAAAAATAAAGATTTACACCCAGAGTGAGGCGGACATTATTATTAAAGGCAGCATGTGTGGGGAAAATAGTCTCGGTAAATTACAGCAGTGCATGTGGTCATTAACTTTGAAGTCAGTGCACCGATTTTAAAATCCCTTCCTCATTTGTTTGACAATTTCATTTGGCAGTGAGCACTGTAGGGACTTACCCATGCAATTATAATGACTATATCTTAAAATAAAGTTAGGATGTTTACCGAAAACAAATTTCCAAATTTCTTAGATATTTTTGAAGTAGGATAAATATTAAATTATTGTTCTTGCCAAAATGTACCAATGTACTTCTTTAAGATGTTCTTAGATTTCAGTTGTCATCTCGTCTTTGTAAAATGGTTTTATGTAATTTAGGGTTTGTGTCGCTGAATCAGTTGTCTAAAAGGCTGTTCACTCTACTAGTTAGCACGAAACCATAATTGAAGAGCCTTTTTTTTTTTGCCTCGCTTACAACTAAGTTGACATGTTTTGTGTCAGTATGATGCCTGTTGTGATGAGAGGCTCATTGGAGCATGAAATTGGGCAATGTTACTTTGTCTTATATAAGTATTTCCAGTGGAACAAATAAGGGAGAAAACTGGTCGGAGGGTGAAAAAGAAGTATTACTCAGTTTTCTCTAGCAGTCACAACATAACCATCATCTTGCTATCAAAAAATGAGTGTGTTTTTTCTAGTTTATATCCCACAGGAGTTCAACGGCTGCAATTGTTTTATTTGTTACACCCAGAGCAGAAAACTTAATCAAACACAGGGATAAGATCTGGTTCAGTCTTTATATCATTACAACAAACCATCAAAGCTCTCAAGGATTTACATTTTCTTCCAGGACAACGTTAGTAAATTTTTAACTGACTGGAATTTCTTGCCACGCCAGAAATTGTGACATGCAAACATTTTGTCATGAGCATGCTTATGCATTTTTGCGAAGTGTTTGAGAGCCGGTGCGAAGTAAAAACTGCGCTCTGAAATTTGTGCCAATGTAGGTGTACTAATTAAACATAATCAACCCTCTAAAGGGCAAATTTACCATTGAATTGCAGCCTGGTCGCATTTCTGAACGAGTGTCGATGAGAAAGTCCAGTTTTGTTGCAAACGTCCAAAAACTCAACCTGTCTACAAACACAAACACAGTCAGCTCATTACAAATTAACACAGTCCAAAGCAGAGCCTGTTTATCAGGAGCTTGTCACATAATAAATACATTTCACACTTATTTGGAACATTACATTTTTTTAAGACATACTAGCACATCATGGCTACACCTCATCTTTCGTCACCTTGTTTTGCATTTATGTGAATACTGACTTAATATGCATCTTCAAGATAAAATACTTTGGGTCCCTTCCATCAGCGGTACAGAGACTTAAAAAAATCTGCTTCTGTTCAGTCTAGGGATCCTCTGCAGGTTATAAATATATGAAACTTTATTAGAATTACAAAATATCGAAATAAATCAGTACATGGTGATATTTCAGGAAGTCAGTCGAAAAGGACTTAATGAATGAATGCATGCAAGATCATTAGCAGCAGTTTTATGTTCTTTGCTTTATATAGGGGGGACAAGTAGCTCCGGGTTGAGGGATGAGGGCTTTACCATGACCCTTGTGTTGTCTAGCGGGTCAAAAGAGATCCATCACCATGTTTAACTGCAGAAAAAATACCTTAAAATATCTTTTTTTTGCTTTTATTTTATGACTTTTCCTAAATTGACCTCACCATTAGAAGAAGTGATACTTTGTTTTTGTTTATATTTCCATGTGGGCTGTACACCACCAGGGTACAAGGATTGTCTTACGGGTCATTTTGGACCCCTGAATTATAAACGTATTTAAACACCTGAAAAGGAGTTCAAAGGCCACACACAAACTCTCTTTAATACATGCATACATAAACAGACCACCCCACACACACACATATATCAAAGAAACTAGATTGATGTACGAATTGAACTTTCATTTGACCTCTCAATCTGCAGCTCACTCCTCACATCACACAAGTTCCCAAACAAAACAGAAAACAACCTAAGATATAAATTAGGTTTAGAGGATATGAAGATACGCTGAATTTGACGGCCGCTAGTTGGTTTCTTGCTGACGCCACGAGTAGACGTTTCACTAACAGGTGCTACGTTGCGTTTACTACATGGGATCTTCAGCATAAGATGTTGAGCAAATTCTTGTGCTGAAGATGTTCAACGTAGGAGCATCTTCATATAGTGAAGAACATCTTCATGTTATGAAGATTTTCTTGGACATTTTGAACATTTTGTGTTGAATGCATCTTTCATGGTGCTCATGAAAGATGCTTTCTATCCTAATATTTCTAGCATCGCGCTCGTAACATTAGTAAAACCCCTGTTATCAATCAGGTAGCCTCAGAAAGTGCTAGAGAAAGTTTTTTTTTTTTTTTTTAATTAAATTTCATGTCTGTCAGTTTGTTGCCAGGTTGTTTGCATTTTAATTGATTGTGAGCTTAATGCCATGTGTTTATTTTTAGGTCATGGAAGTGGTCGCAGTTATCAGTGCTGCATGTGAGGAAAGGCTGAATGTTTTATTGTTTGCAGTAGTTGCCATGCAGAGCGGCTGCACTTTATACTGTGCAAAGAACAAACAGAACCATGTGGAGTGTTTCTTCTGAGCATGGTTGAGAGGTAATTTACCTTCACATTTGCTACGTTGCTTTATGTCCAGATAACCTTTCAGTGGATATCAGTTGCAACTGCTAAGCCTTCTTGTTTTAAATGTATTTTAGAAATATTAACTATTAAATGGTTGTGCTGCAGTGGAAGGATAATTGACCGTTGCAGTAAGTCGCATGCATAATATCTTGGTTTTATCCAAACATCCATTTCTGTTTTCCTGCCCCCCAAGAGGCCACCATGTTTATTTTAAACAGGGTTTTTATGCACCAGTAACAGTGACAGTAAAGATGGATTAAGCGAGTTTTATAGATGACGCATTGAACTGGAAGTGTCGTTCCTGAACCTGAGCGTTGGCCTCAGATTATTATTCCACATGATGATGCTTTCTCATAGAACCTCCAAAGCAAAATTTTTACATTTCTTAAAAGAAAAGCACTGTACAGTATGTCTCAATTATTTTTCTCAGTCTCGGTTATTTTACTGATATCTTTAACCCACACAAAATATGTCACCTCAGTATAAGCATGGTAACTGAAGATGATTTTTTTTACAAATTTAGCATTCTGACAAATATGAGTTGAGCTCATAATTAATTCAGCTGTTTTCTTATGGCCTAGAAGTATTAGTGAAGACAGTTATTGGTTGGGACATGACAAGAACAGGATGTTGTCTCTATTGCACTGACCTTAAAACAATTGAAAATATAGTGCTGCCAAAAGGGTGTGATGAACTGCACAGTGAACAATAGGGTGCATTAATAGTGGTAGCAGTAATGTTAAGTATGCGTGATTTCATGTGTTATTTGTTCTATGACACGTTCTTCAATCGCCCTCATCAGCAGCCTTCAAAGAGAGCACTTCGTCCCTCACTCTCTACACTATGCTTAGGTGCACACATAGCAACAGTATCCAAGGCTTGAATGAGCTTTTTCTCACAAACACTGACAGCCTTTTCAATTTGAACATGAAGTGAAATGTTCGGTACACTAACATGCTGGGCTGGGGCTTCTACCCGACCTGAGCGGAGGAATCAACTTCCCCTCTGACATACAGCACAATTACACAGTTCCTTAGAGTGAAAACTGCAACATTGTGCAAGTTGAGGTATGAAAGGTGGCGCAAAAGGGGGAAAGTATGGCACTCCATGGAGTGTAAAATGGGAGGTTTTGCCGGTGCACAAAAAGGGAGGACAGCTGCGTAGAAGAGAAGGAGCAAAGGGGTATTATACATCTGATCCCGCTGCATTGCCAGAAGCTGCCAAGGGAGTCCAATACATCACACTGTGGCAATGTCAAGAGAGCAGCGCTATGATTGATCACCTCACAACCCACTTTAATTTAAAGTCAATGGCATCTATAGATACCTGTCAATGCGGGCCAACATGTAATGTCTCCTCAATGGCCAGAACCCCCAGCTCTTCAGGCGAGGAGCGACTAAAGCTAAGTAGAGGCTTAGCCGCCCGATCTGTCCAGGAAAAAAAAAAAAAACGAAGGAGGGAAAAAGTGGGTAGGCTAATCACTCACCTGGTTGTATTATTTCTGTGACAGAAAATGTAAGGTGTTCAATGGCGATTTGTGTCGAAGATGGATTGCAGCAGGTAAAACCATTTTAACGCTTGATTGAGTTCCCTACGCAAACATGACTGAAGGGAAATTAATTTCCATTATTCACTACTGGTTACAGAATTTAGTTGGAAATACAGTTTCAACCGTCGGCGAGGTGAGTTTTCTTCCATGCCTACGACAATAAATATACCGGGATAAAACTGTCTTTAGCTCATATGTGCTATTTAAGAGGCATTGAATGGGATCCTGCTAAAAAAGATTTAGTGAGAGTCTCATTTAATTATTTTACATTGATTTAAGTTCTTGTTTGGGATTAATTAACCCTGATATTACTCTGGAATAAAAAAATAAATGTTTTTAATTTCTGAGAATTTTTTTCACACCTCATCTTGTCTCCCTGAATCCAGAATCACATATCATCTTGTTTCATGAGTTCAGTGTCTCATTACAATCCTAGCAAGTGCATTTAAGTTTTGTGTGATGGCCTTTCTTCCCCAGTTTGTACACGGCACAGCATGTCCGCCGTTTGTCATTATATAGTTATTGCTACAGAATACTGTGAGTGCATCTGGTGAGCAGGAGGCTGTGGATGTTTGCAGCCACACTGGGGGTGGGATTTTGAGCAATACTCCACAGTCAGAAGCCTGGCAATTAAAATTCAAAACTGCTTTTGGCTCAGAGCTACAGTCCCAGTCAAGTCAAAGACAGTGCAAGCTCATCCAGTTCAGATCAGGTAACTGTGGCTATCAACAGGTACCATTTGTGACAAGTAGCCAAGGAAAGGCTGGACAGCAGCCATTTTTTAGACAAAAGTAAATTTTTCTTCCTATACTTTCATCAATCCTTAAACTTCTAATTTATAATGTTTTTCCTCATGATTAAAAGGTTAATAAGCAGCAAAGGCAACAAACAAATCCTAAATGTCACATTGTAAAAAGACAAAAGTAGATTTTTCACCAGGAATCACTAAAATCAAACCAGGTTTCTGAGCCTTTTGCAACTGTTTCACTTTGTTAAATCCCCTGAATGTATCCCGAAAAAAAAGCCCAAAAAACATTTTGAGGCCTTAAAAGAAAAGCTGAATGTAACATATACAGGGCCATTACAAGTTAGCCTTGAGCAAACGTAAAAAAAATATATAAAAAACACCCACTGTGAGGGAGGAGTGAGTGTCTGTTTTGTTCATTTCATGCACAGTAAACTGTGCCTGATTGTGCCGTGTCACCCTGTTGCTCTAAATCTATGTCTCCACATGCCGACTTATGCATACTCGGGCACATTTTGAATAGGCAAGAGTCTATCTGCCAAACGGAATCTCATTTTTTGATGCACTCCATTTCATACTGTAAGTCAGCTAAGTGGCTTTAAGCTGATCATCCAGCCATAGAGCCCAGTTGGAGTACATCAGTGTACAGACGTAGGGGAGAAAGGTTAAAAGGAAAGATGAACTAATAGGTGCACAAGACATATACTGAAGCTTACTAAAGTATTCATGCTATTAAAAATGTCCCATATTTTGCTATGGCTGCAAATACAACATGTTGTATCACGATTATGTGATAAACCAATACACAAGAGAAGGAAAATTGTTCTAAAAATGTGTGGCATGCATGTTTTCATCCAATTCCCCTTGATAAAATCTATTGCAACCATAGCAACCAGTTGAATCAGAGGTTACCTGATTAGTAATTTAAGCTCACCTGTGTTTTAGATTTACAGTTCATTAGAGAACATAGGAGCAATGGATGGATTCTCCCACGATCACAACAAGATCTTGGTAAAAAAAAAAAAAAAAAAATGAATGCAACACTGGATGGAAATAAATCCTGCGACATTGCAGAAGCTTATCAAAACAATGCCACACCAAGAGTCAGTGCATATTGCAAGAAGAGCAGAATTCAAATGACATATTCCTAGCTTTCCTGCGTTATTTTTGCTAATCATAAACCTCAGTCCATATGCATTTCTTAGTCCCAGTGAAGATAAAGATTAGCCATTTCCAATCACCAGCCAGTTTCCCAATGAACCACTACAAAGAATAGGTTTAAGATCACTATTCGGCATCTTAAGTTTCAACAACAGCCGACCAACCAAATATAGTAGACTAAATTTTCCCTTTTCTGCTACAGCAGTAATCAACACAATGACTCATAGTGATTTCTGAGTACTGCTAAATTGATTGTAAAGGTAAGGTGAAATTAAATCAGATAAATGAGACCTTCACAAGCCACCACTGCTCATCAAAAAAAAAATAAAATAAAAAATTACAGCTTTGTTTCAGAATGAAAGGTCTTTCATTACCTCAAGGGAAAATTGCATATAGTTTCTTATGCTCAGGAAGGCAATTTCATGCCATGGCACACAGAGGCATAATGCACAACCGTATGAAAAAAAATCTCAAACACAACTATGATTCTGTGACTCAGCAAAGCTCTCCCCTCTACAAGAAGACGTCCAAGTCGGGTCAAGTTTATTTGTACAGTGCATTTCAGCAGTGAGGCAGTTCAAAGTGCTTTGCATCATAAAAACAAAAGTCAGCATTTATGAATTTATGCATATAAATTTATTGCATATGCATTTATGCAATAAATCTTACATTTTGTCAAATGTCATCAAAATCATCAAGCAAATGCACATGAAAAATGTTGATTCTGACTAATCAAAGGAAACACTAAACAGCTGTTTTTTTAGCTTTGATTTTAAGGAAACTCAGTGTTTCAGCTGTTTCGCCGTTTTCTGGAAGTTTGTTCCAGATTCCGCGCCCATTTGGAAGTTAGATTAACCTACAGATCACAGACAGCTTTATAGCATCGTGCTAACACTTCATTGTCACACACTAAACTAAATGTGTTCCCATTCATGTGAACATTACGGATTAAACCCGAAACCACACTCTTCCTGCTCTGTGCTTGTCCTTAACGGCCCAGACCGTGCCACAGGCGTGACGCAGCTTCTCTAATAGTCAGTGCTTAGCGAATGTGGAGACCCCTGAAATGTGAAAATCAATCATGGATGACAGCTCATTTGGGCTATCTACCAGGGAAAGGCAGAGAAAGAGAATAAAAACGGAGCAGAAATTCCAATTACACAGTCAATGCTCATTTGTTTCATGTGTAACTTCTGGCTGATGTAGTTAATGCCTCCATCCGGGTGTAGACTGAGCATCCTGCAGGTATAACTTGTCTAATAGAGGCAGCGTTCTGTGAATTAAAAAAAGAGGTATCAACAGCCCATGTGTTTAAATGAGGCAGCCACAAAGCTGAAAGAGTATTTCAGAGCCAGGCCACATATTCCCCAATATAACGAGTAAAGCATGGTGACCTTCGGCTGATTAGACGAGACAAATAACAGCATCCTGTTCAGTCTGAAGGGTGTCAGACGGAAAACAAACAAACTTTATTTTACCACTAAACAAACAGGACAAAAAGTCTGTTTTAGGACACAAGTAAAAAGGGGGAAAACTTAAAATTTAAATGGCATTAACAAATCCCAACAAAGGATCAGGATCTCCCAGCGGCAGCTCACATGACCCGTTTAACCTTTTAGCAAACCATGCAAACTGCACGTTCTGTTTATCGGCTCTCTTGTCGCCCGTGGATGGAGTGCCACCGCAGCCCACTGCGAAGTCAAACTGCTCAAAATGAATATAATTTTGTCTGAGCAATCTAATAAAACCCAAGACTCATTTTCCCCTTTTTCCTCCCTACCTTCCATATATCCTGATAGAATCGCTGTGATTCATGCGGACCGCGGTGGCAGCTCTCAGTATGCGATGAGCAAAAGGCACCTTGGGGAATTTTATGATCCATGACGAAGCTTCCGGGATCATTGTGGATGTATGCATGTGTCACTGCATATTAATAATGGTCTCTGTCTCATGAAAGCGCCAGCACACCTTCAAAGGAGATAATTTAATCTTCTCACTGCTGAGCCTCTTCTGTGCTCTGCGCCCGCAAATACTTTCCCCCCCGGAATCCAGAGGAAACCATTGGTCGGTGTGCACCTTGGTTTTCAGAAAATAAAAAGCAAAACAGGGAATGCTAGAGGAAGTAAAGCCAACGAGGAGGAGAAAATAAGCTCCAGAGAAAGATAACTTAGAGGTGAAGGAAAAAACCCCTTTTCCTATGGCTACATATGTAAATTGAGCGGTCACACAATGCAATCCAGGCGACTATGAAGAATAGTTCCATTTTGTTTTTGTTTCTTTTAACTCAGTTATCTGAAGTCCTGCGAATCATGTGCAGTCACTTTAAAGTCCCTCATTAGCAATTCCTATCCAGTCGGGCTGTTTTATCTTTTGTCCCCATTCATGTACTGTTAGCTTACAAACAAGACAAAGAACAAGGCAGGCTGCTCTTAACTGAGCTCCATGAGGCCTTCATCCCTCTTCTTCTCATCTTCTCCTTTAAGGGCCCTCACCCTGCAGTGGGTCCAGCAAATGAGGAGAGCATTGTTGGATCCTGGACGTGTATACAGTATAGCGCGGCACCATGGAGAGCACAGCTAACGCTACAGATGAGTGACTGAGCAGCAACTCTTCACCTTCACTTTTAATGAACACTCGAACTGCTGCGGTTTTGTCGATCGAGCTGCCTGCGCATCTTTTCAAAAATGCTCTTTTGATCTCTCACATGTAGAGAAAGGGTCAAATTTGGTGTTCCAGCACGGTTGGCCCTTTGACAGATTATAATGAGGCAGGAAGTTTCCAATAAATTTCCAGAGACATGGAAATTTTGCAAATATTCCAAATTTGACGCTTTTTATTGTAATTACGAAAATAAAGGAATATTTGGGGAAATTAAATGAAAATTGGTGGTAATTTAAATGAATTCTCATAGAGAAATATAAATATATGTTTGGGTTTCTTTGTTATTCGCAGACATTAACAATATTCCTTCAGTGAGAAGCATGCATGAAACTGGGAACATCTTTAGTTCAGATTTACTTGCACGAAAATACTAGTCGCTTTAGGGAAGATTGTTCAAAAATATATTCATTTGTAAACATATATGTTTATTCTAAAGACTAAATTCCATTTTAAGACATTTATATGATTTATGAAGGGAAAGATTAAGAAACAACCCAATATTGCTTTGTGTAAATTTGTTTGAAGGGAAAAATAAATCCAATGTACAACTTCCTGCAAATTCAGCCTCTTAAAATTGCTTCATATTTATCACGAGTGAATACTAGGTTTTATTCTCCTAATATACCATACCAAAACATTTATCAAAGTGCTAAAGTTGTTGTAATACTCTCATTTTAATGTTAAAAACAGAAACCCAGTTAACCTTTGTCCAGAGGGAGATGTCTCTAAAGAAAATAAGAACTACTATTAAGTGGATTCACAGAAAAAAAACAAAAAAAAAAAAACATTGCTGCAACGCAATAAAACATTTACTGCACAAAGCAATCCTCTGTTAGCAACAATGATAACAAAGTGCTTTTAACCATGATGGTAATGTCAGCTAATGAAGGAAGTGCATTAAGGCGATACATTAAGACTCATAAACCCAAGAAAAGAATCATTAATAATCCATCTAGAAAGTAGTCAACCAGAGAAAAAAGCTAAATCAATGTCAAATAAGTGCTCGTATGGAGAAGCACTTCTGAAATGCAGTGCAGAACATTTGTAATATTAACATGGAAGCTTAAATCTCCTGATCTTTGTGTGGGTTGGTGTGGTTTAAATGAGTTTTAAAAGCTTTGCAGAGCAACATGAGCAACCTCCGCCTTTTGTCTCGTGCATATCAGCTATTGCAACTTTTTATTTTGCATGGCCAGAATATGGTCTATTTTCTAATTATCTAATTTCATGGGGGCTTAGGGGGTTTCTGTGCTCTATTGAAGATGCCAGTAAGTGCAGAGAGAAACAAATCTGACAAAATGACAACGCTTGCAAAAAGCAAAACAGACCGTATCGTATGTTGCTTGTTTCTGGGAAAGTGGGTCTACATTGCTTTGTAGGAGCATGGATAACAAGGCATTAAAAAAAAAAAAAGATACACTCAGAGAAAATAAAAGCAGAGCTTAGCAAATCTTAGCTAAAGACCGAAAACAGCTTTTAACAACGCTGAGCTAACATAATGAGGAGAGGCGTTAATCGACACATTTTCAATGAAGCCTGAAGAAAGGAATACACTGTCGTAAATCAGATTCATTTTTAGCCTCGGTTAGAAGGAGCAGCTTAATGTAGCGTGCGCTGGATCTCATCTCAGACTCTCTCAACCGATGGGTTCACCACAATGCAAAGAAGGATCAGACTAAGATTACTTCTATGGGCTTTGATTGCCGATAACTTTTGGCTAACCAACCTTCTATCCATGTCAGGAGAACTGACAAGAAGCACTTAAAATGTTAAGTGTACATTTTACACTTAACCATCTTAAGACAGACATTGTATGTCAGGGACATAAATACTTCCAAGTTAATCTAAATGTCTAGTTTTATTAATAATTGCCCTAAATAATTATTTACCATTATTCATAGCCAAAGCCAGACCTTTGTTGTACAACAAAAGACTTAATAACTTTAATATTCAGAAACCGATTTTCCTTTGGAGTTTGCAAGGATGTCAGTCATCTAAAGAAAATGTCAGAAATATAAAATATATTTGCCTGCCAATGTTTTCAAACAGACTTGTTCACTGATGACTGCTGTGCAACCTTGATCCAGATGGATACATTAATGGATTGGTGGTGGATGGCCACTACATCCCAACACGCCTGTGACATCAGTAAGGAGGTGGTGGGTCATGCTTTGGGTCGAAATCATGGAGAGAGAGAGAGAGAGAGAGAGAGAGAGCTAGTTGGCCCCTTCAGAGTCCCCAAAGGTGTGAAAATGACCTCAGCAAAGTTATGGACTTTCTGACTGATCACTTTCTTTCACGGTTCAAAAGAACCTTCAGTAGCAAAATCATCTTCATGCATCACAATGCACCATCTCATGCTGAGAGGAATACCACTGTGTCATTGGCTGCTATAAAAGGGGAGAAACTCATGGTATGGCCATCATCCTCCTCTGACCTCTAACCCTATTGAGAACCTTTGGAGTTTCCTCAAGCAGAAGATCTGAGGGTTGATTGCAGTTCATATCAAAACAGCAGCTCTGGGAAGGTTTTCTGACATCCTGCAAAGAAAGTCAAGCAGAAACTTTCCACAAACTCACAAGTTCAATGGATGCAAGACTTGTGCAGGTGATATCAAAGAAGGTCCTATGTTAACATGTAACTCGGTCTGTTAAGATGCTTTTGATTGAAATAGCTTTTGATTTTAGTACATGTGACCACTTAATGCTGCACATCCAAAGAATGATCGTTTATAATCCATAAATGTTTAGAAAATCTGCTGTGCATAATAATTTGCAACAGAGCATTTTGAGTTTTTTTTAGTATAGAACAAAATACTGTTCTTTGCTCAGTAAAATGTGATTTATACTGTAATAGTTCATGACTTTAAAATGATACTGACCATCATTTGCATTAACCATTTAAGAAAATCTGACAAACTATCACTTGCATAATAATTTGGAAAACGGTGCATAATAAATGATGTTGGACAGTTTAATTTCATATGCATCTTGTAGTCATAAAAATTTAATTTGGTGAAATAAAGTTTACATTAACATTTTGAAGCAATGGATGGGCATTTTATCAGTACAATAACCACACAACTTATCAGATTTCAATACATTACGTCATCACTTGAACTATTGTGCAATTCCCAAAGCTTTTCCGCTCCTGGCGCTTTAATGGCGTTATCATCATTGTTTACTCCCACTTCTGCAGCAGCAAATAACCTTGTAACATGTACAACAAGCTGCTTAATGGTTTAATAAATGAGTCAGAAGCCCTCTTATTCTCAGTGTGTGTGTTCCAGGTACAGACACCAGGGGAGTAAAACATGCAGAAACCGAAACCCAACCCGTGTAAGTTGGATTTTTATTTTTTTGTTATTCCATCCATGTGGGAATGAACTGCACGGTTCATGAGAGAGATGATCTTTTATTCACCCATCTTGCTTTCAGTAAACCGTGTTTGCGCCCATGACGAGCTCCCCCGCTGTCTTTAAGGTTACTTCCTGTCACCACACTTTCACCTCCCCACAAAGAGCGTGGAAGAGGTGAGAGGGAGAAAGCCTGAGCTGTCATCACAGTTTAGATCAGTGTCCTGCCTCCAGCCACCGCTGCCTTTACACCCCCTGCCCTCCACCTCAAACCTCAAGCAGAGTATTATGTAACTTCAAAAACAAGGTCACGAAAATACCCAGAGATGAATGAAGATGGATAAATAGGAGGAGAAGGAGGAGGAAAGGAAGATCTCTCTCTTTTTCTGCCACTGCACATGTGATTCAGCAGGGGGTCAGAGCACTGGACTGAGAAAGCTCACAAAAGCCTGCAGACACGCATTTATCCGCAGACACATGCGCAAATATGACATATACAGATAGAGGTGTCATATTCATGCAGCTGTGGAGATTGTGATAGTTTCAGCAAGACACTGCCCATCATGCCTAAGATTTATTTATTTTTTTTAAACAAACAGAACTGACATTTTCTAAACAGACCCTCCTTTCATGTCAGGGAATTTAATATTACAGCTTCTTTGCATTTTAAAAAGTAAATCCTTGATGCAAAATAGAAATGTGAAATATCAATGCAAATGATGGTCAGTATAATTTTCAAGTCATGAACTATTACAGTATAAATCAAATTTTACTGAATTAAGCTCCCCATGAGAACAGTATTTATTTCAAAAATATAAAACTCAAATATTCTGTTCCAAATTATTATGCACAGCAGATTTTCTAAACATTTCATGGATTATAAAGATCTGCAAACTGTCATTCTTTGAATGTGCAGCATTAAGTGATCACTTGTAAAATCAAAAGTTATTTCAATCAAAAGCATCTTAACAGACAGAGTTACATGTTAACATATGATCCCTTCTTTGATATCACCTGCACGATTCTTGAATCCATTGAACTTGTGAGTTTGTGGAAAGTTTCTGCTTGACTTTCTTTGCAATTTCTTTAAACAAGTAAACCAAATGAAAAGCTTAATGGCAACATTTTCATTTGCCACCAAGTATTTTTAAGACACTAAGTGAAATCTGAGATAGCCTTAAACACGCTTAACTATTTAGACTATCTTTATGACTTATGTTGTTTTGATTGTGGATTGAGCTGAATGATCTCTAGTCACATCTCATTATGTCAGTGTGGGAGGAAAAATGTACCTCCGTCTTCTGCAATGTTTAGTTTATTTTAACACACTTTAAGAGTTGGTGTTTCTCATGTTATGGGAAGTTTCACTGTTTGAAGACGCATGCATTCTAAATCTGGCAGCAATAACAGATTTAGGCTCTTTAATGGCGCTTAAATGTTTTTTCCATCTAGCAAAAAACATTTTGCTAAATGCGTTGGTCAAATTACAATCATGTTAAATTGATGAGAAAAAAGGTTGTGTAGAATTTGGTTTTGGTAGATGCCATTTCCTCTCTGATAAGTTACATTTATATATTGCTGCTTATTGGGATGATGCAGGTTCAGCATCATTACGTCACAAATGCTTCAATGACATTATAACCAAATTATACCAACTCTTAATGTGTGTTAAAATAAACATTGCAGAAGACGGAGGTACATTTTTCCTCCCACACTAACATAATAAAATGTGACTAGAGATCATTCAGCTCAATCTACAATCAAAACAACATAAGTCATAAAACAAACAAAACAAATAAAAACAAGAAAATGGTCCATCATATAATAATTGTGTAAGATCATTATCAGTTTTAGTTTTACTTTCGCCACAAACATCTGCAAACATCTTTGCCAACTTCATTGTAGATAATTAAAATCTAATTGCAGATACAGTCCTAAAGTATTCCAGGTGTTTTAAATCTGGATTACATGCTATATTACACAGGGAGCCAAGACGGATATGCATTATAATAATCCAATACTGTAAAAATGTGTTAATTACACATTCTCCTGGCTTTCTGTGTTAATGCTGAGTGAACTTGCAAGCTGTTTTAAATGCCTTGAAAGACTACAGGTAAATTCTGACGCTTTGCCAGGGCTTAAATAATCCACATCTTCATTCATTAGGGTTAATTAACTCTCCAGATAAATCTTCCCTAAGAAGAACTAAATCTACCTGACAAAGAACTGGTTTCTCCAATCTTTCTGCAATTACTGCCACCGAAAACTAAAACCCAGCAAAGCTAATCTTGGCGTATAAGGATAGGAGTCCTCAGCTCTATGTTCATGTGTCCATGCGGTCATGTCATTAGAATCTAATGGGCTCCTGTGATGCCAGTGGAGCAGAGACACGAAGGCTGTGATGTGGAGAACAGGGAACCATTTGATGTCTGCCAGTTGAAAGAATAAGCCTTCCTTTGGGTTGTGCTTTCCACAGAGGCATGCTGGGATTGAGAAAGCTCTCGCCCAGGGCTAAAGGGGATTTTTGGTGGGCGTCAAACATCCAATTACCTCGGTAGCATCACAGAAATCCTTGGGGAATGCACACACAAACAGATATTCGCTATCACACAAGTTCGCCCACGCATATATCAACATGTAAGACTCCCACTGCAGGAGGGCTCTCACCACAGAGAGGATGAAGCCAATTTTTTTTTTCATTCTGCCTTTGCTGCATCAGAATTCATGAATACCATCAGCATGTGTTGATATGTGACTTATGATATAAATGTGAATAGCAGTAAGGGAAACATCGCCCAGGTTCCACCTCTTTGAAGATCTTTACTAATGTTTTCAGAGATGCATTAACCGGATTTGCATTGGTTTGTCTGATCAGCCAAAAGCAAATGCAGAACCGTTAATATGCTGAGGTCCATTGGTGCTTTTCAAAGCTGTTTTGAAGTCTCTGAATTTTGATGCAAAATTCACATCGCTCGTCATTTAATAACCCCGGCAAGAAACTTTAATAACAACAAGATCCCACATCAACAAACCAATTGCGTGTCACAGCAAACAGTATCTCATTAAATAAAAACAATTTCCTAGAATTAATGAATTGTAAAGGTTGTTTGCTTTTTTTTTTTTTTTTTTTTACACCACTGGCCCCTTAACAGGTTAAGAAGTCTCAAATTTCCTCTCCCTGTGATTTAGGGGACTACAGGCCAGTGGGAAATCATACTTCACCGCATGCTGCAGCAAATCGATTTTGTGGTAGATTTTTAATTATACTGATTTGTCATTCATTTTATTAGTGTGATAAAATTGCCTGAAGCACATCTCTGGAGCTGGAAAGTTGAGATATCTGTGTGGCATTAATTTACACATTGTCACTGTGGGGAAAATAATGCTACATATACTGGCAGACTTTACTTGGAATGTATTGGAATAGATGTTAGTTAAATTTAACGTTAACAAAACGTTAAACAAGACTTTTTCATATCTCCATGAAAAACACACAATTAAAACAACTATCGCTCAGCTATTGATGTCCAGCTTAACACTCGTTAACCTTTACGCTTCAAAAAAATCTAGTTTCAAACTTAAAGTAAAATCATCTCTCAGAAAAGCTTTTTAGCTACCGAAAGAGAGCTCTGAGTCAAATTCAATAATCCCAATCTATGTTTACCTGCTTGAGGAAATCACATTGGTAAAATATCCAGGGACAAGTCTAATCACCATTTTGATGTCATGTTTCCTGACTAGAATATAAATGTAGTTTTTTGACGTTATGGTTATAAATCCACTCAAAAAAATTTACAATAAATAAAAATAAATAAATAAATTCCGACAAGCCATTTCAATAGTATAAAATTTGAATGATAAGATGTCGTATGACTCATGTTGTGGGTTACAAACCCCATCTCTCTTACTGAATAATAATACATAATACTTTTGATGTAATACACTCGAGATTTTCAGGTAAATATATATATTTTTTGTTATTTTCAGTAGCAAGATTTAGCGACTAATCTGCCTGAGCTTAATGTGGTCTAAATTTAGCCTCAGATATTAGCTGGCTAAATGAGGGCTGTCTAGACATTAAAGGTTTTAAAATCCCTCTTTAATACCTTTGCTGAAAAAACATGATTTTCACACAATTGCATGCATAGGAGAAAAGAAAAAATAAGAGAATAGTAAATAAAGGCAGGCCAAAGAGCAGGAGTAATGAAACGGGGCAGAAGGTCAACATTAGCTGCAAATACGGCTTTTGAAGAGAGCTTCTTTAGAGCGCAACTCTTCACCAGAGAGAACTTAGAAACGTGACAGTAAAGATAAAGGAGGAGACGGCCACCAGCTGTGTGTTTGTGTAAGCAATTCTGAACATTTTGTATCCTACAGGCCAAGGTTTCTTCTTTTTCTTAATTGTATTTGCAGAAGAGGGAAATTTTGCATTGATGAATCTGCAGAGTTACAGATGCAAGTGAAGCCGAATGCAGGCAAGGCCGATTTTCAATGCTTATCCCCTATCAAACGGTTCTGGGAAATGCCTAAAAATAAGATGATAAAAAAGTATAAAGAAAAATGACATAAAATACAAAACCATCTATCCATTATCTGAAGCCGCTTATCCTTGCAGGGTCGCCAGGGGTGATCTGGTGCCAATCTCCAGCAATCATTGGGTGATTACATCCACACACAAACTGAATTCTGGATCGAACCACTCTATCACTGCTCACTGCATTTTAGTGGAATTTTTATTTTTTAATAAGATTTTCTCAACACCTCACGGCAGTCCGACCTAAAAGACAAAGTAAAAACAGAGCAATATTTCTTATTAAAAGCAAACTATCAGAGCAATACTAACAAGTTCAGGTGATTTATTCCCTCTCAACTCCAAGTGTCTCATTCGGTCACATATGTAACATTACTGTCTTCAGACTTTAAATGTCCAGTGTCTGTATTACCAATCATATGTGACGTTTGCTCTCAAAAGCAGTGAAATGTACCTTTACTAATTTTATTCCACAGTGTTTGATTTTATAGGGCTTGCACACAGACTGTGATACCAGCTGCACTGTGATAGTGATTGGACAGGAAATGGGAAATGAGAGAAGGGGGAAGACATGCAGCAAAGGTCACCAGGCCAGGAATCGAACCTGCGACAGCCGAGTTGAAGACTAAGACCTCCATATGTGGGTTAGCCCCTGCGCAACCACAGCACCCCTTCAGCAGTTCTGTGGAGCTTTGTTACGCTCTGGTCAAAGTTAAAAATGTTGAAATGTGACTCCAGTGCCCTCTGGTAGATAATCATACAGCAAATAAAAACAGCAGAAGCAACTTGTCAGAGAGGAAACTGAGCTCCTCCACAAACTCCACCCTGTTCTCTGAATCATAGGGGCTCCCCACATTTCCTTAAAATTATTCATTAAACACTGTGGCTCTGTTAAAAGTGTAGTATTTTCATTCAAGTTTGCCTAATTGGGTGCATTTTTTTATTCTTTCAAGATCATGTCTCACAAGTGATGAATTTGCTCAAATAAAGGGGAACTAAAATACAAAATTGTCCTTTTGCACATTTCTGTCCAATTGGGTCTTTAATGCTTCTAGAAATGGTCTTAGCTACAAGGTAAAAACAAAACACCCTGTCATTTTTTGCAATATCTACATATTTTGTTTCTATCTGAAAAACCTTTATGAAGTCACCTAGCAACACAAGCGGAGCTTCACTCTATTGTTTGAAGATGAGTACATTTTCTGAGCTAGTTTCCATGCAGACACAAAGAACAGAGCTGCTTGGCCTCATTTCACTTTTTAATGGCAATTTCCAAGCTACATAGCAAAAGAAAATTGTAGTTTACACACAACAGATCTGCAGTGCATTCTGGCATGGCACCGCAGATCTGTTTCGTGATCAAACGACTCACAAGAAGCTTTACCAGCAAACCTTGATTGTTGGAGAGTTCTGTTTTGTCCCTGCTGTTCGTTGCAAATCTGCAGATAAAATCATCCTGCAGTTCTAGCTTGTCAAAAAAGAAGGCAAAAAAAAGATAACTCAAAAGCCAACGCGGGGTCAGGCCGACCCTTCTGGATCGGGGGGTCCACTTGACCGATCCTGGGACTGCGGGATGGTTGCCTTGTCATTATAAAACTGCTTTCTGCATCTCTGATGATTGTGTAAAAGGCACCACTTCTTCTGCAACTGGTACTAACTCAGGGTAAAAGACGTAGAGTTGAACAATTGGGCATCTGTTTGCAGCCATTTTCATGTGTATAAAGTGTAAACCTTGGGTCGGTGGGTGCAGCAAACAGAAGTTTATTTGAATAATGGTGGGTAAGCCCTAAAAAAAGCTAATTTGAAATTTCATTATCTGAGAATCATCTTTGCAAAAAAAAAAAATGCAATGAAGATCTTTTGTAAAGCTCATTGTTCAAGGATGAATAATATCTCTCCTTTAATCAGAGGAGTCCAAAATTACAATAAAACAACAGATGTCCAACTACAATGCCTTTCCTATTTACTGAAATTACACCATTCAGCAGGCATTTTAAATTAATCAATTGACATATTTCTAACTAACGCAAAAAATAAAATTAGCAAGGCGAGGATAACGTTACTAAATGTTATAAAATTACTTGATCTGTCAACCGCAAAAAAGAAAAAAAAAAAAAAAGAAACGAACATCTGTTTTTGTACACTAAAAGTAATTGGCTCATAAGCAGAGAAATGTGTACCACTGATAAATGATTCAAGCCTCATTGAGGCCTGGAGAAAATGATCCAAATCAAGCCCATCTCACGCTGAGCTGGCACACACAGACTGGGTCAAGAGACAAAATTGGACCGCTAAGAACTGAAAGCCAAAATCTTGACGATTCAGACCATGTTGAGACCCTGGTAGCGCAGCAAGAATCAATCTACAGCTGTGAGTCATGTGTCTAGAAAAGGAGGAAATGTTCCGGAGATTTCTGAGGCCTACAAAGTTCTTCACTTCTCAAACTAAGTTTATTTCCCGCAGAAAGCATTTAAGAGGTTTTGCGACTGGAGGGAATTAGTTTCCAATTTTATTAGGCAATCTTGTGTTGTGTAATTAGAAAGAAAACTATTCCTGAGCTTTGCATCCTGTTGGTTTGAGGCAAGAGGCTCTAAACATCACACCGAGTAAACGCTCCGCAAGGTAGAAACAGTCATCAACTGCAACGCTTTTGTTGTAGTAGCGGCATGAATAAAGATGAGGAAAGACAGAAAATGTTCAAAACCGGATGAGAACTTAGAAATCTGTGTTAAATTTTGAGAATTACTTTTCCACTCAGCTGAATCTCAGAGGAAAAGTACTTGATCTGATTCAGATAAATGTGCTTCCTTCACCACAGGAAGCCATTAACTGACAATACAGGATTTGATGGTATCCTCAAGGGTGCAACAGCCCCTGGTTTATACAAAATTTAAACGGGAGATGAAGAAAGACATTTAAGACATTGGCTATTACAATGCATCTTTCTAAAAGAATAATCACATTTCATGATGATGCTTCTGCAGAATAGGGAGCTAGCATACAAACAGAGTGAAAATTGCTGCACGAGCAAAATCAAGTGCATAAGCATCGCCTTGAAAAAGTATTCATGTAGCGTGGATGTTTTCACAAGCATGGCGCAGTTGTGTCGTTACTATAAACTTTACTGTCTTTGGGATTTTATGTCACAAAACAAAACAAAGGCGATCCTAACTGTAGAGCAGTTGGAAGGTGTTGCGTGTTTTTCCAAATGTTTTCCAAACAAAAAATATGAAACCTGTGGTGTTCTTTTGAATTCAGTTCCCTTTATTTCAACAACCCAGGTTGAAATCAAGTCTGTGTGTAAGTACAGCTGTTCAGTGAAGGCCTTGGTTGTTAAGATCAGAGAACATGCCTGACAAGTCAGGCATAAAGCTCTGGAGAAGTTTAATGTTGGATAAAGATTTAACATCAAGCAATGCTGCAAGCTTTGATAATCCCTCCTGGATCACTGAACAGAACTACTGTTTACACCCTGAACATAAAGAAAAGGTGAGAAGGTGGTCAGCTATGTTCAAAACACTTTGGTCTTGATGTAAAATGCTAGGTATGGCAGAAACTCTAAATGATGTTGATCTACGTTGATGGGGAAATTAATATAACTCAGACATTCCTAACCTGCACCTGGGCCAGGTTCACTTTTCAACATGACAATGTTAAAAAAAAAAAAAAAGCCAGGCTGAATGTTTAGGTCAAAACAAAAGTTTTGTTGTTTTGTTTTGTTTTTTTTGGAAAAGATGAGACATCAATCCATTTTAGAATCTGTGCCAAGACTTAAAAGTTGAAATAAGATGAAACAAATCCAGATTCCAGTTTGCAGTTGTAATACTGCAAAATGTGACAAAATCTGCTTAAGTACTTTTAAAGACAATGTAAATCGACCAGATCATCATGTTCAGAACTTTGAGGCACATCCAACCATCTGGGAAAAGTACTGCTCGGTTCGGTTGAAGCAATCTCTGGCACAATTCAAATGCATATGTGAAAGCCAAGTGGACCGGAGTCCGCTCTTAAAGCCAGAAGTGGACTAAACCACAGCACATTCTGGTTAAATACAACCAAAACAAATCTGTGTGTCCGGCACCAGAGGGGGGAAATCTTTTACCAACGACAAAAAGAGAAATCTTGCAACCACTAAAATTTCACACCACTTTAATTTTATTTACATTTCCTGAAGAAAGAAGCTGTGCTCATATCTTCTTTTTGTGTTTTCAGGTTTTACAAAAGGATTGGGGTTTTTCGACTCAGTGAACGGTGAAAGAGAACCACACCAGATGAAAATGTAAGAAATGTTGCAATTTTGGTCCACCAACTGAACTGAGTCTCCCAAACTATCATTTTTGAAAATAGCTTAAGTCCCCAGCCAACACCTCTCTGTCTCTTGCTCCCTGTCTGTTTGGCGCTGGTTTTGTTGCCGAGGACTACTGAGGGCGTCACTGTCAACGCGTTTGCTCCACTGCTGTTTCTGCTTGTCAGAAAAGCTTACGCATTATTTGCTGCAAAGATAAGTGGGGACCCAGTTCCCACAGCTGCCTTGCAGCAAAGAGATGGTGGTGATTTTTTAAAGGGACACGTTCAGCCTTAACCTTCTCCCCGCGTGCCTACCGCCCATCTCCGTCCCTGTCCGTCCCCGCCTCTCCTATGCTTGCGATCTCGTCTTCTTTCGTGCACAACTGGGCGGCTGCGGTGAGGAACATTTGCTTTCTGCAATCACTTCACATTTGTTTCAGCGTTTGATTCGCCTGCGTACTAGAAGAGAGAAAGAGAATGAGCGAGGGGGTGGGCGGCAGAGGAGAGAACAAGGAAGTCAGAGGACGCACGATGCCAGGCTCACATACTGTCACCATGACAACAGACATCACTTCACAGGAGCAACACTTAGGATGCCTGTGTGGGCTGAAGTGACAGAGTTGAAGGTTGGCATTAGCCTCTTGTGGGTGCTACGACGCAGCAATCCCCGCCTCACCCCCTGCCATGCTTCTCGCTTTTTTAGTATTCCCTCCACAGTTCGGCTAAAAGGCGCCCCGTTGCTCCTGTCAGCTACCTGTGGGGGGACTGCTGAGACTTGTACCTCATATGTGGAAAAGCAGGTCCTGCCAGTTTGACTTAGCTCAGACAATTCAATTGAGTGAAAGCAGCGCAGGAAGACGGGAAAAGACATTCATATTCAATGAGACCCTTTCATCATTTGCGTCACTTTGAAGCTGGCTCGCATGTATAATTCTCTGGGATCTGAAGTGTTGCCAGTCACAGAAATGATAATCCAAGATATAAAACAAAAATGCACCACACACTTTATAACAGGATCTTAGCATTCGGCTGCTTCTTAAGGACTGCTGTGGTTTGCAAAGGTATTCCTACTTCTTGGACTATTCCTGTGTTGAACAACATATTTCAATGAGATTGTATGTGACAGGATAACAAATGCAGTGTATAATTTGAAGTGGAAGAAAAATGATACATAGTTTTCATGTCAAAACTTGAGAACTGTACAGATATTGAACATGACTGAGGTTATGGACTGTAATACAAATCCAGCACAAAAACATTTAAGGACACATCCATGGTCAATAAAACATGTCTACATTGCAACAGGGATATTATAAAAAATATTTTTCTGAGGCAGTGCAGTTCCTCACACAAAACTCCCTTCTGCTCAATCGTTTTTTTAAACATGTTGACTTGTGAGACCTTGAGTAATCATAAAAACTGTTATTCATGCTGCAGAATTTTTTACTTCAGATCAGACACACAAAGTGAAGAGAAAATCGGGATGGGAATGTTTCTCTTTCTGTCAGTTTTTTTTTTTTTTAATGCAAATTGATAAAACAAAAATAATAACTGGAGTCAGCTCACATGATTGCAATCAAACAATTGTAATAATTGTGATTGTCCTATTCACTCCAAAACAAAGGATCAAAATCTGCGCAGCTATTCTTAACCTAACTATCATAATTTCCAGCCTATAATCCGCTACTTTGTTCACACACTCTGAACACTGCCAATAATATATGGCTTTTTATCAACAGGTTTCAAAAGGCTGGACTGATTCGTGATGAAGAGGACAGCACAAACTCAAGAGCGAGAAGAAAGTGACATTGAAAGCAACAACGAAAGAGAGACTGAGGAACCTGGTGTGAGGCGAGGGACGCCTGCAGGATATTATTGGAGGGCATAGACAAAAACCATCCTGATCAACCACACCTCCAACGCAAGGCATGCACAAAACCAGCACAATGCACCTGACCCACACAACTACAGTGTGTCACTGTCACACCACGCACCCGATGGTCAGTTCCTGACCCATACAAATAAGCCGGGAGCGACGCTCGCGGCACAAAAAAAACAGCGCACCACACAATGCCCAACACACACATTGTAATGAATTCACGCATTAATATGGCTACATAGCCTATTTGTAACAAATTACGCTAAAAGTCAAAAAAGGAAAACAAAACCTTCCTATTTGAAGTAAACGCTCCACCTGCCATTTTCCAGGCTCAGGTTCTGTCTAGAGGAGAAGTAAGTGAAATGACATTTATTTCCTTTCTGTTCTTTTTGGCAAACATTTTGAAGAGATTAGCCTGTTGAAAAGTCCGGTTACTTGTTTTAGTTAGCTTTAGTGCACATTGCCATTTAACTTATGGAAAAAGCGACAGGCAGCAAATAAATAAAGGTGAACTAACAAAAGCACAAATGAACACAGATGTTTCAAAAGGACATTTTGACAAAAAAGATCATTTTGAATAATTTTTCCAGTTTTATCTTTTTTTTTTTCAAAGCTATGGAGGAATTATTTGAAGTGAACTCAATAGTCCAAAAATTATGACACAACATTAGCAGGAAAAAAAAAATTTGAATCTGCTTTTATCAGTCACTATCTTTTTGAAGGGATGGTTATGGCTATTTTCATCACACATTCCAACCAAAAATGAATCAAAAGCAACAGAGTTTCCATCTATCCATCCATTTTCTGTTCACCCTTGTCCCTAGTGGGGACGGGGGTTGCTGGTGCCAATCTCCAGCTTCTTTCCGGGCGAGAGGCAGGGTACACCCTGGACATGTCACCAGCCTGTCGCAGGTAACAGAGTTTTTAGTTTGCAATTTAATTTTAAGTTGCTTAGCATTATAGACACTTCTGAAGCAACCCTGACACAAAACCTGTCAAGACCCATGACGCTAGAAAATAGCAGTGTGTATAACAACACACATTTTGACTGTATTTTTGTCAACGCGCTCTTGTAAAATAGATCTTTGATCAGAAGGAGTTTTATTCCGGTTAAATGCAGGTTAAATGAAAAGAAAAAAAGTTTGTTTGAAACAGTTCCAGTTTTATCTTACAGTCTGCAGACAAACCCCCTCTCATGGGAGGTCAATCCATTGCACTGCAGTATCAAAGCGCGTTTGACCCCAGAGAGCTGCTGTCTGCTCTGTCTCAGGACACAACTCCGTCAGCACGGTTCACCTCACATTCATCTGGAACTGAGAAACTCTCGCTGCAATTAATCGCAGCTCTTAATTGCGCCTGAACCATGTGTCAGTCAACTTGAGGAAATTAACCTTTGTATGATAAATGAAATCTCTCCATAAAAAGGCTTCCTGCATGCATGAGATAAAGTTAGCAGTAGCATGGGTGACATTTGGAGATATTCATCTTGTTCTGAATATTTAATAAACTGCCACTTGAGTTGAATGTTAAATGACGACAATTAACTTGTAGCTGCCTTCATGAAACAATAGTCAAAATATATAATTTATATTTTTATAAAGGAATTTTAAATAGTGAATGGCATTTCTAAAGTCTAAAGAGCTGTTAATGGGAAAAACTGCTGGAGCGAAGACAATTTCATAGCAGTAAAAATAATTTAAAAATGCAACGCTGACCCTCTACCACTTCCTGCTGTGTACTGGTCAACGACGGCGTGAAAACTGACCATGAGATCACGGCTTTTCAGGTAACACTGGTGTCCGGTGGGCAAAGCACAAAAACAATTTGGCTGACATAGAGACACAACAAAATTGTCTTCACTAATATTTTGGTGACTTCTGATCTTAGTCACCAAAATTAGAAAACTCAGACAGAGTTGTGATAGTGAAGGAGAGTAGGTGGAACTTGTAGTTTGACGGTAATCAATGTTGTCTGTGCAACGTTTAAGAAATGTAAAGTCAAGTTTTTCTAGAATGTCTCGAACCTATTATGTACATCGTTTAGTATGAGGCTAATATGTGCTGCCAGGCTTTATTATAGGCCTGGCAGCCCACCGAAGTACAGTTACACTTATTTGCAATATTAATATTTTTTAAGACATACTAGTACATCATGGCTACACCTTATCTTTTTTCACTTTGTTTTGCATTTATGCGAATGCTGACATAATATGCATCTTCAAGATAAAATACTTTGGGCCTCTTCCATCAGCGGAACAGAGACTTAAGAAAAATCTGCTTGTGTTCAGTCTAGGGATCCTCTGCAGTTTAGAAATATATAAAACTTCATTAGAATTACAAAATATCTAAATAAATCAGTACATGGTGATATTTCAGGTAGTCAGTTGAAAAGGACTTAATGAATGAATGCATGAATGCAGGATCATTAGCAGCAGCTTTATGTTCTCTGCTTTATATAGGGGGGACAAGAAGCTCAGGGTTGAGGGATGAGGGCTTTACCGTTTAGGCAGCCAGACCCATTATAATATTATAATAAGCTTATTTGGTTTGCAACATGCGGCTTTAGCATTGAATGATCCAGAGGTAAATAGTCTCTCTGACCTCATCCAAATCCTCATGATAGACGGATGAAAGTATTTTATAAACTTGTCGTTTATAAAAAATGAGGCATTCTTTTAGCACTGTGGGAGAGTTGCATGTGCTATCAAACTCACAAACAATTCATTTTTACCCAGGGATGCAAATGTCTTCATTATAAAATGTTGCAAATTAACACTATTTTTCTTTTCTTTCCTTATTTTTTTGGCAGCTATTTCGAAAAGTCAACAGTCAACCACATATGCTGGAAGGATCAATTTAGAGCTGCTTTTTGTTTGTAGGAGCAAACTGGAGTACCCGGCGTAAACCCACACATGCATGCCAACCACACACAGAAGGGCCCCAGTTGAGATTTGAACTGGTGACCTTCTAGCTGTGAAGCAACAGTGCTAAATTAATAAACACTAATATAATCAGACAATTGTATCAGAAAGTGTTAATATCAACTTTTCATATTTAAACAAATCCTGTGTGTGAAAAAATAACTCATCAACCTTTATTAGGTCCATGACCTTTAAATGGTGATTTGGTCCAACATTTGTTTCCCTTTTTTTTGTGTGTGACGAATATAAGTTTGAGGAGCTTTTGTCAGTTTAAGGGTTAATCTTAATCTGATGCAAAACACACCAAATAAACAGTAACAACACTTATTTGTTCAAAATACCTACTGTAAAAGATAAACTAATATCGGATTTATATAACAGCCTGTGCAGCTCTGTTATACTGGACTGCAGATAATGTGGAGGTCGATTTGCAAAGGATTCTGATATACTACTATGTTCTGCCTTGCGAAAATACACCATCTAGAGTAAAAAATGCCCTGGCATCACTATCTTATGCATCTGATACTGAAGTAGGCACAACACAAAGTCTACCATAGATTTTTTAAACATATTGAAAGTTTTGGTCACATGAAGCAACATGTATATGTACCACTGCTATAAAACAAATTCAAATACTGCTTTCTCGCCTTGGGCTTGAACCGTACCCAGAGGCTTTCTGCATGGATTTTTATGTTCTTCCCATAAATGTGTAGATTTCTCTAGGTATGTCAGCATCCTCTGGAAACTGATCTCTTAGGATTGCTGCAACATTTGACAGTGTGCTGTGAACATACTTATTTAGTGCTCGCCTGCTTTCACCCAATCACAGCCCACAAAGTAGTTGTACATTATCTTGTCTTGATGCAGCACAACACTGTGAACTTTACACATTTGCATCTCAATACGCAGGCACGGCACAAAACAATAAAACCCATGACATCACCAGATGTTTCACAAAATGCATTTCATTTATTTGCTTTAAGATCCATGTCAAGATAATGCCAACATACAAATGTGCAAGAGAGTAACAGGAGTTACGGTTGTCTGTAAAATCTAACGCTCATGTTGCTGTCACTGATTGTATTTTAGCATAGCCCCACAAATGGCATGATTAAACAAAATGTTCTTGAATTACTGTAAGTGAAGAGTCATTTTCTTAAAGTTTGTGCCAAAACACAAGCTTATCTACCATGTTTGTATGCCATAGTTAATTGGTGGAGTCAACCTTCATTTAAAAGAAACAGAAGAAGTAACGGCCAAATTAGAGTTGGGTTAAAAAATACAGTGCAATAAAGCAGAGACAATTTTTTCTTATTTTTTTTATCTTAACCACTCAATGCTTGATTACTTAACTGTTGGAGTCTGCTAAACTCAGCAGAAGAGTGTTTGATTTAAAACTCAAGCAGTGTCTCTGCAGTGTATGTTGAGTACTAGTCTCAGAGGGAAGGCTCCAAAGAGGAGCAATATTCAAAATTATCAAACTGGTCCCATCTGAAGCCCCTCTGAGAGGTCCAGAGTAATCCTTGAGTTGTTCAACTAAATGTCCCACTGCAACAAATTCCTTGTTCTGTGTTCCACCCAGCTGCATGTCTTCATTTGTCCCCCGACGAAAGCTGCAGATGTCCGTTGGCTGTTACCCCGAGGGGAATGAAGGAAGAGCCGGGCAGAGGAAAGACAGGCAAGGAAATAGGAACTTTGAGCAGGAGGAGAAGAGACAGAGTTATCTGCGATCTTATTACGGTGGGAAATGTAAGGGTCCTGATCCAAAGGAATGATGAAGGACTCTGTGGAGGAGGCCTCTGAGAACCAACAAAGACGGCTTTAGTTTCACTGGCAGAATGCATTTGCATAGCTTAGAAGCCAAAGCGTCTGAACCGGGGCTCATGAAAAGGGAACCTCAGCAATTGCTTGGACTTCAATGCAAACGAGAGGGAGCAGGAGACAGAAGGAGTAAGACAGCGAAAAAAGGGAAGCAGAAGTGGAATTGTGTGGGGAGAAGGCAGGAGGAACTTTTTTTTCTCCTCCCTCTTCAGCAGCACAACACAAATGAGATCAAGGACATCTGTGCATCCCATGGAGGTTGTCTCTGACTGACTTTGATGCAAAGGGAACATAGTGAAGGCGGTACGTCTCCAGAAAAAGTAACAAGCGCAAAGACATTTCCGTGCAATCATAGAACTCATGTTTGATTGTTGCTTTCTGATATTAACATTTACACCCCTTTAGCTGTCACTACCATTACGCACAAATGCTATTTGGGGTCGTTAACTAGACCACATATTTTGACTTGATGCAATTAAGAAGCTGCTTTGACCAAGTGAAGACAGCACAATGGTGAGTAGAGTTCAGTGTAATATAGCAATCTATATGAGAAATGTATGTTGAGAAAAGCATCATGGAGGGGAAAATCCTGCAAAAGAGAACGGAGGTTGGAAGAAAAAAGAGAAAAAAACAGACGCTGGTACTTTAGTGGAAACTCACTTTCTCTCGCTTTGGCCTGCGGTCATGGTGGGATGACTAGCCTTCATCAATTCTCCTTAATGACTATGGCAGCACCACTTAACACACTGCTATGTGATTTCTTCATTACTGCATCATGATATCACCATTTAGTCAATGGAGATGGCGTCAAGTGATCCCCGTGGGTAAAAATAACCAGAGAAAATTTACTAAATGTCCCACTCAGCTGCTTTAGGGTCCATTTGATAAAGATGGAGTTAATGCAACAAAATAAAATGCTATAAAGTCGAGTGGCAAAAAAAAAACCTCAATGGTAACTAAATGCAAAACAAGTACAAGTACAGTGAATTAAATTAGGAATGGATCAGTAAGATATTCTGACGATATTAAATGTTAACCAGAATTTAAAAAATAATAATTTTTAGCAGTAATATTCATGATGTTTACCAGGTATTAGTTAGTTCAATGTTAATCTTTTGTCATCAAAATTAAATTGCTGTCAAGTGCAGTGGTTATCACTTGGTTTGGTGACTTAAATACAAGCTATAAGTATAAGATGTGGATAAGTAGGTTAGTCTTTTAAGCTGGACACCATCTTTGAGACTCTTATTTTGAAGCAAGAAAGGAAGTAGTTCTTAAATTGCTCTGTGGTATGTTGGTATTTACCAAATACAGACTACTTAGCATGTCAGAAACTTCAACCACGTTTAAATTATTTGTGACATTTTTCATGCCAAGTGACTTAAGTTTCACCTTTAACATTCTGTGACAGACCAGCTCCTGTGGAAGACAACTTGTTTATCATTACACTGTTGATACAATTGAAAAAAAATCCTAAAGGGGATTTATTAAAGCATGAATTGCAGTCTGTTTTTTTTAACCAAAGACTAATATGTATACTTAAAGATAACTTTCCATGAGCAAAATAGAAATCCCATCCTGTTGTGTCTCATATCATAGTCACTCACCCACTGCTTTTCACCTGTGATGCTGAATTCCCACACCCACCATATGTCTAAACCTTCTGTGAATCCACTGGGAGGCAAGAGTACATAAATGTAAATGTTTTGAAACCATCAATAATAAATGTTGACTTTTGAGCCATGCCAATAAATTGCTGTATACAGACAGATCCCCTGGAGGCTGACAGTAAACATAAGGCACATACAGGTCTTCACCAGTGGTTCCTCTTCATTTGACAGAATATGCTTTACAAGTTAGAGAATGTAGCCCTTCCATTTTATAAACAACCCTGTTCTTTCTATATAACCAGGAGAATCTAAGAAACTGTATTGATGAATAAAAGAGGAATTGGCTTTGCTCTAGGGATTTTTCAAGCTGCTCAACATACATGCAAACACTGAGAGTTAAATGCCCAAACAGTTCCATCTGGTGCTCCCCCCACCTCTCTAGCTCATCCCCTGTCCCTTCTGCTGCTGCTGCTGCTGCTACATAGCCACAAGTCCACACATACCACTCTAGTAACATCACATCAAGCATTATGGGATATGATTCCTTTCTAATCTGCTTGTATCTTCATCCACTCACACGTCGTGGCACGGACAGCATGCTTACACCAAGGATCAACGGCTTTTATCGGACGTTCACGGTATCGGCTCTCATGCTTAGTGTCAGCCCGTCAGTTCTCAATGTCTGCCGGAAGCTGATGATTCCATGTCATTAAAATTAATATTGAGCTAGGTGAGGGCAGGGATTTAGAGGCTGTGACCTGAGCCCTGTTAAATAGCCAGGAATGCACTGACTCTAAACAGCTTATACTGTAAAGGTGGCGTTTATTTATAAATGCTTCTTTCAATATATTCTTTTTTTAGTTCTGACTGTTTATTTGATATTGTGAGGCCTTTTAGCAGTCATGTATTTGGGCAAATACTTTTAAATGCACATCGACTAAAGTAGAGAGAAGCAATAAATTACGTTTATGACAGAAACATTACCCCTACCCATTATTCTGAACACCAAATTTGATTAGTGCATCATATTTTTCTGACTGACAGAGCAATGTAGAAAATATTTGGAGAGGTTTGTAATACTCTTTGCAATTCTGTTTTGTTGAAGTTGACTGCATGCAAGATTAGACAAGTTACATATTTAAATATCCAATTGGTCGATCACTAGTTAGGCCAACGACTGACTAATTGGAAATTCAAAAAATCCAGATTTCTTCCAATCTGTTACCATGTCTAAGCAGCATATTTTGTGGAAAAATACTTTGTTTTGTGGGAAGAAGACTCAAAATTAGCTATTTTCAGTATCAGCTAAATATTTACAATAAAGTGCCAATTCAGACATAGATATGACGAGCTATTTAAAAAGAAAATGTATTTACATGTCTGCAGTTCATTCAGACTGGGGAGAACAAGATTTTCAACAGATAACAAAAAGGCTGAATTAAGTACAACAAAGTTTCTGTCACAGACCACAATGTATATTGGTGGATGTCTTTAAAAGTCTCACAGACTCCCACATTCTTGGGAACACACACGGTGACTGCGGTTTTACTACACAAATCTTAAACTGTGACCTGATTTGTACTTTTTATTTGTTTTAAAATGTTATTAAAATTGTCTTTCAAAGCAAGTTTATCACACAAACGGCAAAATATTTGAAATTGTGTTGCTATGTGATAGTTGTTAAAGATAAATCAAAAATAGGTACAGCTTCTCAAAGCTGTCCACAACCCGGAAATTGAAAATTGGCCAAACATATTCTAATTAGAGCCTTTGAAAAAGAAATCCATATCAGCTCGACCGATGTTTGATGAGAATTGCAAAGCACTAAAATTACACGCAAAAAATTAATTTCCAGCTCAAGCCAATTAAGGCAACTTCAAATGACTGTTTTCACACCCATTAGCTGAAATGAGTGCAATCTATTTTTTGTGTATATCACTTGACAACTTAAAATATGTTCACCACTTGTCCAGACTTGAGAATGCCACTGAAATGCAAATTGCCTTCACAAGTTATAATTTCAAAGTTATGAGTTGAAAAAAAGTCAAATGCATAAATATATGCATTTGACTTAGGGTTAGGGTAACCCTAATATATACATATATATATATATAGATATAGATATATATAGATATATATTGATATATCAGATTACAGTATATCAAAATCTGATTTCTGATTTTCACCTAAAGAGAAAACCGTTACTATGGGAGAAACCTCACCAGCCACAGATCACAAACCAGCATTGTTGTCACTATTTACAACAATAAGCAGTTTATTATCATGTCACGTTGCATCTTATCGAGGCATCCTCAAACTGCCCACCTTTTATCAATGAATACATTGATTTCATTTTTGATGAGTATTTAGGTGGTACACAAAATACTACATTTCAGTTTAGTTCACTTATTATAATTCATAACAAATATTGTCTCAACAAAGTGCCTCAAGATAATATTATTCACTTTCACTTACTCAGGTTAGTAGAGCTAGCTTGTTTGTGTAGCTTTAGCAAATTTTTAATTTCTAGCTGTTGGGTGATCAAACTGTAATCTGAAGCCATACATAGTTCAGATATCTGACTTGGAATATAGCAAACTAGATCACAGTTGGCGCCACAAAATAATTGGATCATCAATTTTTACTGTCCTGCCTATTACCTGCCTTTAAACAAAAAAGGAAAATCCTGGTGATCCCATGATGCTTTCTGTCATGTTAACTGTGGCCGTTCTTGTGCCTCACACTCCGTTCTGACAAAAATCTTCGAACACAATCCCCACGTCTCTGCATCTGGCTTTAGCATCCCTCTGTGGGGCCTCTTTGCTTTGGTCAGAGCCACCGTTAGTGCTGACAGATAAGGGCTGGGCACCTCAAGGATTCCTCCATGTCCTCGTCTCGGTGCACATGAATCACTTTGTCCTCGCAGTCCTCCTACAGCTGCCGCTGTCATTGCTGCTTCTGCTGGCAAGGCTGACCGATTCATACCAGATTTAATTCGCGACACTAATTGCAGAGGCACAGGGCAGGAGTTTGCTTTTTGTGGTGGAATTCAAGTAGCAACAGATGACGATGCTCACCTCTTATTGCATACTAGCATAAAACAAAAAAAAACAACAAACAAAAAAAAGCAATCGTCTAAACATCAGCAGTTTGTAGCAGCTAGTGGTTTTTCCTTCAGAAATCATGACAGAATGTTCTGGTTCCTTTGAGCTGCATGTGGTGAGAATCTCCCTGCACCTTTCCTTTCTGCAACAAGTCCTCACAATATAACACCAGCATTTTAGCTGAATCTCTTCTGCAAGAGACTCAGAGATGCCAGACATAAGGAGGAGGTGGGTAGATGCATCCAACACACAGGACTATCACTCATGACGATGCATCCCAAGTACCACTGCTCAACAGATTACAGTCCTCATGATGACTTCCACAAAAGCATTTGGCCTGATGTCAGATAAGGAGTCACGTGTGCCATCTTGAATCATAATTAGCAAGGTAGGGGAAATAATAAGAAGGCTTCAGAATAGACCAACCGGGTTCCTCTCTGTAATAACATATAAATGTAACCTGCTAAATTTAGCCTGTTCACCGAGCATGGGTAGTGATGGATTGGATCAGAAAAAAAGGGGGGGTGCACACACACGCGATTTGCTGTATAACCAAAGAGGGTGTGGGGGGGTGTGGGGGTCTACATTTAGGAATCTGCGATCTCGAATATGGTCTTTCAGATCCGGTATGTCAACCGTACGTGCATTTCCCCTAAATAACAACAGTGTGAAAGGACACTGGATCCAATAGGAAAACAGCTGCTTCTACAAGGTCATGATAAAACATGTGGGACTTACCGTACACTCCTTGGCAGCTGATGCCTCCAACGAGCAGCGCCAGCAGCCCCAAAACAGCGACCATTAGATCCATCCTTTCACGTTAATCTCTGCATATCCAGCTCTCTCAGTGGCAAGAAGTCCTTTCCGGGGCGGTGCGACGGAGGCGCATAGACGCGGCACTTCTCGTCGATTAATCTAGTCCGTGTATTTCACAAGAGGGTGAGTTAAACGATGTAAATTAGCCTTTCAGTGCGAGCTGTGGTGTTGGGGGAATTAACGAAAATGCCGCGCGGCACCCAGACGCCGCTCGGGATGCGACGAGGCAGACGGGCAAGACGCGCGGCCAAGGAGCGGGGAATGAACTGCAAAGAGGCCGGTCTTTGAAATAAATAAATAAAAATAAAACAAAAATATTCAAAACCACCCTCTTACCTCCAGTGGCCTGTAATGTATTAAATAGTACTCGGTAAAAGCACAGCAGAAAGGAGTGGGGGACACGCCGGTTCTGTCGAAGGCTCGGCACCCACGGACGTGGCTCCTCCAATCCAGCTGCGGTCAGAGCTCGCGCCGCGGATGCTGCGTCGGCTGCTGCGAGCTGTCAGATGAAGCTCTCATCACTCCGCCTGTCGCCGCCAAACAGCCCAATTCTTCCTCCCCCCCATCCCCGTCTTCACCTTTGGATGAAGTCCTCAGAGGCTGCTTATCTCCACACGTTCAAACGCGAATTACCGAGTCACATCACGAGCGACACGGCGAGTCGGCTCGTCTCTCCCTGTGGCAAATGACGAGGGGAGGCTCCGGTCCTCCGGTCCGGTCGGCCGACGGGGTTTTGATCCACAGCTCCACGGCCGACGAGACCGCTTTTTTTGTGGTTTCCACCGTGCCGAGCCGCCGTACAGAGCATCAGTCACGTTGCGCAATACGTGCTGTACGGACGTACTGCACACCGAGTGTGGCACCGCAACCGGTCTGTATGGCTACGTCAAGAGGTGCGTTGCTTCCAGTGCTCATCTGTATGGGAGGCTTCACTCGGCGTCAGGAAAGGCATGAGAGAGGCGCAGCTGCTGGATGCTGAGGAGAGAGAGAGCGAGAGAGAGAGAGAGGAGGAGGAAGGGATGGAAGAGATGGGAGCATTGGAATTCAGGGGATCTTGCTTTTACAGACCTTTTGCCATCACAGCCACAAACGCGCGCGCGCGCGCGCACACAAAGCTCTGTCTGCTCATGTCTCGCCATTCTTCTTCAGGATGCAGAGGTGCCTCTTACAAGTTTCTGATGAGGGACAATAATTCCCCCTTCATACTACATGTATTAGTCTTTCGTTTCATTGGAGTACCAGCACATAATGCAGTTTGGCCATATAACATAAACTAATTCTTTATTCAATTTTTATTTTTTTTTATTTTTTTATTTTTTATTTATTTTGCCATTGTGCACCTGTAGCATTTATACTACACATGTAGTATGTTTAAAGAATCTGTGTCTCGGACTAAAATTGTGCAAACTCACCTCTGAATGCCAGAAGCTTGAAAATGAAGGAGAAACTGGTGAAAGTGACTTTCTGTTTAATACAGCTAATAACCATCTGATCAAAATAGCATACCCAGTCCCATCACGGCAAGACGATAATCTGAATGCAATATTTTGATAGGGATTGTGTCAAAAGCACCATCAATGTTTTAAAGACCCAAGAAGACATGGTTTTTGGCAATTATATAACATGTCTTTTTAAAATAAATTATATTACACAATACTTACATTTTCTCAGAAACTAAATTTTTGTTTTTCATTAGCTGTAAGCCATAATCAGAATATTATGGAACACTTGAAACATATCACTCTGTGCATAATGAACACATTTAATCAATGCTTTTCACTTTTTCAATCGAATTACTTACCTGGCCATTATCTGCTTAAATCTCATCTCCTTTCAGCATTCTGCGTGGGATTTCTCCAGTGTAATTTCAGTCAGGCCAATCAGTAAACAGAAGGAAGCGTTGTGAACAATGATTTTGATTTTCTACGCTGTTTATGAATTGTAGTCTGCCTTGATATGACTGTAGTTTGGTACACAACAAATTCTGCAGAGGTAAATCAACACTATGCAGAGTCTATTTGGTCCTTTTCAGAATTGGCATTAATTTAACTCTTACAGAATATTCCAACAATGAGCAGTTTTAAATATTGCAAGTGTTAAAATGACTGAATTTATTGTTGAAATAACTGTGTCAAACTAAGCAGGTCATATCCAAAAGAAAACCAAGAATTGGCAAAAAAAAAAAAAAAAAAAATAGAGGTTGCTGCATCTTTAATTACCATCTTGGTGAAACATACTAAAACTAAAAGCCTTCAAACAAATTCAAGGGTTTTCTTAAGCTTTTATTGTACTCAGGAAGAGCAGGGAGGTGGGACTTGGTAAATAAGTGACATTTGAATCTGACATTCTATGATTAGATATTCATGAAATAGTTATTTCTCTAGCTACGTTTCTACTTCTTTCTTAAATCCATTAGAAATAGAAGCATGCATTTAAGACAGTCTTTCTGACCAGATGTATGGACTTCCCACCACCCTCGCCTCCCGGCTCCCTTGACGGCAATCAGTGACGCAAGCGTTTTCTTCTTCGATTCAATAGTCCAAAATCACCATTAAGATGCACTCTGTGACTAACTCACAGTTTTATAAAAGTTTTGAAAAGGTAAAGCTATGAGGTTCCCAAATGGGGTCTCAGAATTGCCTTAGGGGTCCTGCAGGCAGATTCAAGGAGTTTTCCTCCAAATTGAGAAAATTTGTGTAATTATATTTCCTCTGACCACAGTTAGTGAACAGAAAGCACAGGAACTAACAACAGTGATTATGGCTTTCACTAGAATAAATCTGTGTGGTCATATAGACAGTTTCAAAGTACCAAAAACATGGCAAGATTTTCGATTAAATGGGTCCACAATTATACATTTCCTGTTCAGGGGTGGTTGCCAGAGCTGGCTGATTCTAAAGCTGGACCATTATGTTGTTTCCTAGCAACAGAATTTAAATGAAATGGATTTAATTAGTGTATTTTTCCCTGAAATGAAGAGGGAAAATGGAATATTTATTGGACAAATGGGGCAGAATATTTAAGGGCCAGTAGTTAGATCCCTGACCAAAACATTCAATAAAATAGCCATAATTGAGTTAGACCAGTGGGAGTAAATATTTTTATGGTTTCTGTTGTGTTGAGTTATAAATCTTTTCCTCGTTTTTTAAAAGACCCAAAGTCAACATTTTCAGCTTTGTTTTGGACAATTTGTCACTCAATTGAATCAGGCAGAAACAATGGGCTGATCCCATTTCAAAGCTGTTTTTTTTTTTCTTTTGCAAGTAGGCTTTGCCTTTTTGAGAAAATAAAAACCTTTATTAAAACAGACCGAAAAAGCAACATAAAAAACCTGGTGTTGACTCAAAAACACTTTTGAGAAGAGAATCAAGTCACAACAGTGGTAAATTTGGCGCCCTCTACAGGAAATTCCTAAACAAATCAGAAACCAAGCAGTTACCAAGGATAATATTTGTCCCTGGTCTATTATGTGGAATACATTTTATTCATTGAAGAAATAAAATTTGATTGGAATTTTTTTTTCTTTTTTTTTCCTATATGGTTCCCAGCAAACAGTTAAACTCAATATATTGCTGCATGTGTGTTTCAAGAGTTTTCATTGTTTTTTAACTTTTTCAATTGTTTATATTACAACCAAACTCTTAGAAGATCTTACTTAGATATATGTGTGATGAATCTGTTCGAAATAGTGCAAAACTAATATTTTGATATTGAAAAAAAGAAAATCACTTCTTTTTTCCCCCCATCTACCTGTATTTCACATCTCGAGAAGTCTATGTTTATCTGCTGTCAATAATGGTTTTGTTTTTGTGCAGGTTACAAGTAGTAGTTGTCCTGTCAGCTGATCCTCCTTTCTGAGCTTCTCCAGACTTACTAAGGGCCTCTTGGCTCCTTCTTTGATCAATGCTCTCCTTATCTGAACTTTCGGTTTAGACAGACAGCATTTGTCTTGAGAGGTTTTCAGTTACGCTTCGATCTTTCTACTTTTTGACAATATTACTAAACTTTGTTATCTTGAAAATTAGCTTTTATGAAGACATGATTTACATGTCTTCATACTCTCCTGTCTTGCCTTCATGATTTTATTCATATACTGTCTTATCTGTAAGGATCTTTATAAGGCAGCTGTGTTTTTTTATTTTTTTATATTTTCCTCCAACTTTTGTGTTTTTCAAGTTGTCTTAGCTGAAATTGAGAACGTAATTAAAAGTAATTCCTTCATTGTGAGCCAAATCAATTAACATCTGACGGTTCTTTTAAGAACTTTTAAATGTCGATTTCCATAAAACAAAGGGAAATAATGTTGGCAAACTTTATTAAGTTAGAAAACGTTCATAGCTAAATCATATATGGGAACTATTTTTTCACAGTTGTAACCTATTGAAACAGGAGTATGTTCCATTCTCCTGCTGGTGTCTAATTCTGTGTTTTCTTCTTATCCTCTTCCTTCTTGCTGCTGGTTATGTGTATTACCCCACCTTTGCATCACCCACCCAATATGGACCACATTGAACAGACCACCGAGGCAGCAAAGGTTTTTAACTATCTATTTCTGCCTTTTGTGGAGGGGTCTGCTTTTAGCCGTCTGTGTTCACCTCTCACTGTGATGTCTGAGGTTCAACAAAGCACTAAAACCGGATCAGATTCTATAATGAGACCCACTGCAAGCACAGAATGGTTAGACAGCATGGCAATTTTTGGTTGTAAATGTGTTTTTTTTATTTTTTACATAAAAGAATGTGATTGCCTTAATGTCTTCCTAAATTTCGTTGGCTGCTTTGTGCGCTGTGAGGCAGAAAACAACAGGATGTGACATTTTGGGGAAGGCCTCTCCAGGCTTATGAATTTGTCTTCAAACGCAGCCTAAATGTCTGCGTGACGTCAAAGTGAAAGGATGAGTTGGCCTCGCTGTTGCACCGGGTTGCTGCCACTGTCCAGGAAGAGAACAGCTGAGCGTCGTGGCTTTGGTATTCTGACAATATTCTGCTCCGGTTGGCTTCACACATGAGTGAATCTCAAATGGAACAGCGGGTATTTTCCATCTCGGTGCGATGAAAGTCATATAACAGCCAGCCACCTGTGGAAACAGTTCCACTGTCTGTGGGAGCTCAGAACTTGTCAAGCAAATTTCATTTTCACTCTCCCCCCACCATGAGGTTACTGTTATGATGTTTGATTTATCAGCATGAATGACGCGCCATAAGTGAATCGTTACTATGCAGTGTGGCAGAGGAGATGCAAGATCAACATTACATATGTTGAGATTCCAAAGACATGTAAAGATCAAATTAATAGAAAATAATAAAAACATTATGCCACAATGCTGTTAAAAAGCAAACTGAAATGGGGGAAAAAGTAGCTTTAAATTTTTGATTTAAATGATCTAAACCTGCCTGCCGCTGAGCAGAAAACGTGACTGCAACGAATGAGTGGCAAACCAGTGTTTTAGTTTCAGTTTCATAAGTCAAATACCTGGTTATTTCCAGACACAGAGTAAATTAATCACTTAAAAAGAATCTTTCAGATGACATGAAGTGGGCTGAAAGGTCTGAGAAGGCAGCCCAAAATTTAATGATGCTTAGGAACAGATGAGGAAGAAAATCACTGGCATTTATCAGCCTCTACAGGATAAGGAAGTCATTTCTAAGACTTTGGACTCAGTGACACCCATGAAAAAAAGTCTAATCATTTCGAACTATCAGTAGAGGAACGGGAATGACTGACCTACTTATAGTACTGCCTGTCAGTTCATAACCCCAGTTATGGAAGGATTTTGCTTAAAGGGAGGCACAACCAGGATTTCATTTTATAAATTGGCACAAGTCGGTTTGGATGGCCTCGTTTTTCCTCTCTGTGAAGGCAATCCCCATTTGAAAAATTCATATTGTACTCACTGAGGTTATATTTAAAGTTTGTTTCATGATCAAAACGAAAAACAGCAGAACTCTGTAAGGTGCAAATACTTTTGGGCGCAATCAGCAGATCCAACTTTGATGCAATTTCTGCGCGTGCCTGACTCTCTGCACTGTAAACACTCACTTTGTGGCAACATTGTTGAATTTCTCTCATAAAATATGTCCTGCTCATGACAAGAAATTGCTTTTCAAAGATTTAACAAAAATAAATACATAAACAAATAAAAGTTGTTGGGATCTGCTCCAGTCTGAGATCCAAAAATGAGTCAGCAGATAAAACTTTCTAACCCTAGAAAGTTTTATCAGTTAAAACCTTCTGACAAAATTAACCTTGGGTTAATTTGTATGGCATAACTTTCAAACAGAGTTAGCACTTAAGATATATCACCTTATATGCAGTGAATGTAGAGATGAATTTATGTGCTTTTCTTTAATTCAGTCGGCTACAATAATATTCACATGCACCTGTGTGACTGCTGAAGCTTGATTACTTTTAAATGTGATTCTGATTTCAAGTCTCAAAATGAAGAAAATGGGAAAATAGCATGTTCACTACCTTTTATTTTCTTACAACAGCTTGTAAGCAAGCACAGTAGCTTTAAAAGTGAAACACTGTCCAAACCTTCTCAAAAAGGCAAACTAGTTAAAATTGTGTCCATGTTAGATATCAGGTAGTTTGTTGGGCTTTGAGGCAACAAATGTTGCTTAAAAATATGAGGAATATGTTTTATACAGTTTTACTGTGTTCAGCTAAAACATGCGTTGAATGTCTCTATAAAGAGAAACACTGCATGGGCTCTGCAGTTTCCTCAGACTCGGTTCAGTTTAGGATGGACTGAAGTGGAAAATTGTTCCGTAAGCTTATGAATCACCAACTCTTATCTCTTTTTTTAATGATGGAGGCCACATCCTTCAGGCTAAAGAGAAGAAGCACCAAGCGGCTTATTATCAAAGCGCAACTCAAAAGCAGGCATCTGTGATGGTGCGGGGATGCATTAGTGCACAGAGCATGGCTAACTCACATCTGTGAAAACGCTATTAGGGACGCATCGCTTCCTGGAAATGTGTAGATTAGATGAACAAAAAGTTCTCAAGCATCGCGTACGAACGTTTAGGACACTCCATGCCAGACCTTTGGCATGTTGTGAAACTCAGTTATACCACAAAAGGGAGCGATTGTGGCGGTAAACATGATCAGAAATCACAGTTATGACTTGCCATGGTTGAGATAATGAAACACTGCCGTTACTGTAAACCATTCTGCAGAGTTAAATCGACTCTACACCGAGTCTATTTGGTCCTTACCAGAACTGGTGTTAATTCAACTCTTCAAAATTATTTCAACAAGAAATTGAGTCATTTTAACACTTGGAAAAAGTTAGAACTACTCAAACTATTTTTTGAAATAACTTTGTAAGAGTTAAATTAACACTAATTCTGATAAGGACCAAATAGACTCGGCACAGTGTTGATTTAACTCTGCAGAATTTGTTGTGATGGAGTCACACAGCTCATCCCCTGTCCGTCCCCTGAGCTGGGGGCTCAAATCACAACCTGCTTCTTCTTGGGGATAAACCCCTTGTACACAGGACAAGATGTGACACGAACAATGAGGAGAGTGAGGAGGCTGAAGAAGCTCTGAGGGACGGTTTCAGCGCCACTGTGTGGGAAGAGCTCTGCTCTCCACACGGGGAGGAAGCTGACAGCATCACAGACGACGCCAACTTCTGTGTGGACAACACTATGCCCATCAGGAAGGCACCAGTAATAATCCCTGGATTAGCTCTGGAACTAAGGCTCTCCTAAAGAAGAAGAAGAGAGTGTCCAGATCAGGAATCAGTGTTTTGTTATAATCTTTTACAGCAGGGGTGTCAAACTCATTTATGTTCATGTCAAGATCATGAACGCTCTTAAAGGGCCGGTTGTGCCAGAATGTATTGATAAAACCTGCTCACAAACTGTTAAAATATCAATGAGTTACTAAAATTAAATAACATTATTGAACGTCTTCTCAGTCCCTCCAGGATTTTGTGATTCTTTTTGAGAGCTTTCCAATAAAAACCAAAGTGTTTGTGCTACTAATGCAGAAATATTTGCGATACTTACGCTTATTTATGATGGTAAATGCGACTTCTTATTTACCATGGTCTTCTATAGTCTGATACAAAGTAAGGCTTAGGCAGGTGTTTAGTACAAGTAAGAGAGTTTTTCACAATTTTTGAGAAAAATCTACAATAAACATGTGAATTAGCACAAAAAAGTGCAGGAATTTGTTGATTTTGTGTGAATTTCCATGATAATTTTCAAGAAACTGGAGGAATCGATTGAAATAATTTGGCAGGAAACAAATATATATGCACTTTTTGATCTTTAGTGTAAACACAGTGAATTGTTCCCCTCTGGGAAAATAGAAACCATTTCTGTTCCAATCAGACGAGGCCAATAGTCTGACAGACACAGAAGCCAAAGCCTTTAAAAGTTTTGGTTCTCATTCTGTTGGATTGTTTTGCACTGTGTAACATTTTGCTAATCTAATCTACGTATTTCCAGGAAGTGTTCGTGTTTTGCCTCTGTGTGCTTGTAGTACACACCAGAATGAGGCCTGTCCAGCGAGATTATTCCTTTGACTTCCCTCTGACTTCTTTCTTTACGATGCGGTTTAAAGGGAACCCAGGATATTCGGACGTCAGGAAACGAGGCACAAGCCGGTTTGAGGCTGACCTCCCCGGCCAAAAAACAGCTGTGTGTTGACACATTCACAGCCGACAGAGGTGGGAGCTGAACCTACCGAGGTCTAAATTTGGTTCCCAGAAGGATGTGACAACACTGTCGTATTTCCAACCAAAGTAACACGCTCTTCCATTTTATTGTGGCAGTTCGAATTGGCCAGAGTCGATTGTGTTTTCCAAAGGTGCCAAAAGCAGCTAAAGTTGGGCTAAAGTTGGAGTTCATTCCTTCCTTCTTTCCTCAATGAAAACTTTTTAAAGCAACTTCAAGTGCTTGAAACTCCAAAATACACAAATAAACTGTTCAGTTTCAGTTTTAGAAAGAGACATTTATTTACTTAATTTGTGAATATTTTGGTATTACAGAGGTTTGTTGATGTGGTGGAAATTGCAAGGCAGGGGTGTCAGCACCCCTCAACCTCCTCCTCCACACACACAAAAAAGATTGTGTTAATTGGACCGATATCACATGTGTTCTGCGCTGACGTTCGCTGTTTAAAAAGCAACTGACTCCAGCTCTTTCACACAGACGCTGAAAAGCAGGCCTTGGTCAGGACTACAGAAATAAACAGCTCTTGTGACAAGCGTGACGTGTGTTTCTGTTGTATGTTTTTTTTTTATTATTATTTATTTTATCCACAGACACACCATTCCCCCCCAAGTAGCGGTAATCTGACACACTCAGTATTCGCAGCAGCAGGAAGCCTGTCAGCTGTATTTATACATGTAACTGGGGCCGAGACGAGGTGGGTCTCACAATGAGCCGCAGGGGTTTGTGGAAGCAGGTATGGTGATGCAAACACAATACAGGAACCAGATCCCCTCGTCGTGGCCTCTGGCGGGCATCCGTTGTTGGTCCCATACATGTTGAACACGCGGTGAAACGGGTGAAGTGGTTTGAATGCACTGCGCATTTGAAGCCTTTCAAAAGCTTGGCAGGATTTCATGGAGCATAAAGACCTGGTGAGGGCGGTGCAGACATTCTTATTCGGCTGAACTAAGAAATAATACTTCTTTCTCTCTTCTCCCACTAATGAATAGCTTTTATTATACCCTTCAATAGCATATGATGATTAAACCCTCCCTGAATTAATTCATTCTTCAATCTTTATTGTGATTGAAGGATGCTTCTATGTCTCCTTTAATTCAGCCTTACTGCAGCTTTCCATTTTAACAAGGCAGAACTTCCTAATGGCCTATTGATCAGCTGTGCTCCCCAGTGATTCGTCCCAACTCATCCAATTGATTCTGTCACGGCCATTTTGGTGAGACAGCACAGAGTTAATATGGCTCGCTAATTAAGCTGTATGAACTTGTGCATCTAATTAAAAGGGCCTGATACCTATTCTGTGCAGGCTGCAGAGATTTGTTTCATGTGGATGACTTTCTTCATCAAACTGTCAAAGCAAATTCTTGAACTTTGTTAAATGCAACAAACATGTTTAAAGAACAAATGGCTTGAGAATTTTTTTTTTTCTCCTCACCAAGTTTCCACAACTGTTAGGTGCTTTTTGTAATCAATTCTCCAAAATGCCACAGGGAAAAAAAATAATTCTGTCCCACCATCACAAATGTAGACATGTAGATTTTGCTCAACTCTGGAAGGGATTCTAAAATATGAACTTCCTGCTTTCTTTAAAGTGTGGAAGAACATCGGTGAGGCTGTAGGCTTGTTTCCCTAATAGGTTTACTTGAAAACTTTGCAAATTAAATGCAATGACTAACAAATTATTTTCTAACCAAGGATCCGGCTTGGATTCTTGAAGAAAGATAGGTCATCACGCGTGCTAACAGAAAAATAATGATTCAAAAGCGCATAAATAAATAACGTCGGTTGTTTTTTGCTATTGATAAAAGCAGGTACCACAAGAACAAAATTGTGCACAAATACCTGGACCTAAACAATCAAATGCTTCCACAAAAAAAATAAAACAAAAAAAAAAAAACATTTTTGATGAAAAACATTTCCATGAATGCAGCTATTGACAAATTGATATTAAGTTACAGAGGAATGATTGTGTCCTTGTGCTATAACACACGAGTATTTACACTCAACAATGAATATTTAGCATTTTCTATATGGCTGACTGTAGCATGAGATGAGAAACACATGAAAAATGTTCCACTTTTCAGCTCTCCTCCACAGAACCATCCTACAGCTCTCCAGTATTTAAATAATGGCAAAATGAAATACGATATTTGTGCCACATTTATTTACGGTCACAATGAAGAGTGATTAAGTTTTATAGCGACATAAAAAGATATTCTTTAATTGTGATCAGCCCATGATTATAAATCTCCCCGACATAGTAAATGCAGTGTCCCAGTTTAGTATTCGGCATTACTTGGCTCAGTGTCTGAAAATATAATTATCTCTGTGTAAAGAGGGTAAAGTGAAGCCCGTGTTTGCCGCGCGAGGCCAAAAACATAAATCTGGAGAACAGATCTCATTCGGGGCACATTCATTTCACAACACACTACACTCCGCAGACCGTAAATTACATTACCAACTTCAGATCAAATTGAAGGTAAAAATGAGATAGAGGAAGTCCTCATTCAGACAGCAGCGCCCCGCTATTGGTTTGTTTTTCAGCGGACCTGAGATCGGGTCTAAATTACAGGCTACCGCAACCTTTCCCACTCAAAAGGCCACTAATAATTACTGTTTGTACCTGTGAGAGAGATAATTGGCTGCTTCATAAAAAAAAAAGACACAATTACACTGTAATTATTTCCTTTATCTGGAGCAGATCATGTGCCTGATATGTATGTGGAAGCCACATTGTGTCTCTGAGCTCTCCCTGCAGCCATGGTGAGGTCAGGGCTAACACTCTGAGCTGAGCAACGCTTTGGGTGTGAGTTAAAATACAAACGTCACTCGTGGGATTGGACAGGATTCAGTGGAGATAGAAATGAAAACAAAAAAATAAGAGCCGCAATCAGGTTAGGCTCACTTGTTAAGCAAACAAATTAATTATAGATGAACAATGAATATTGCATACTGCTCTCAAAATTGTCGTTACTTCTGCTCCATAAGCCAACAGATTTGATTTACGCAGCTGGATGTTCACGTCCAAAAGAGCTGAATTCTCATCACTTGTTTTTTTTTTTGTGTGTGTGGAAACATGCAGAAAACAAAAAGAAGAAAAAAAGAGAATGTATTTCTGGAAACTGAAAATAAGTTTTACAGTAAAACTTAGTTTGTTTTCCGATGAAATACATGTGAAAGTGTTTAGTTTTTTTCCCCTTCAGCATCACATCACAGTCTGTCTGTATTTTTTTTTTTATCCGATATTGCCCTCTGATGTGCAACACTTTAAAAAGTAATCGAGTGGGCCAAACAAAGCCTGAACCAGCCACTGTGTGCATCCAGTGGCTTTTCTATTTCAAACTAGGGGTTTAGAGTGTGGGGTAATAACGGCTCGGCCACCTGCTCACCCGAACTTGTTTTAAAACGTCCTTATTTCCAAGGCGGCTTCAAATCAATACGAGATTCCAGAGTGAATGCCGAGGTCTGTGCTCTCGCCCCAGGATTTGGACGCCACATGCAGGTCGTTTTAAACTGTGAGTGGAAATGAGGGAACTCAAAACGCCTGTACAACTGCAGAAATTTGTGGAGAAACAATTTATACAGTTTCATTAGGATCTTGCTGCTGAACAATTTAAAAAAGTGGTGAGATCCTAAAGATTTAAGAGATATAACTTCTATAACAATTGGAATTGAAGGGTATTAGATAAGAACGGACTAGAGTATTAGGCAATAAATAAACCAGTTCCCAAACTATCCACAGGAAACAATACACTGGAATCCTAAAGATTATATAAAATCACTATAAAAGATGCTATTGTTTGCTGTGGATCTCCAACTGTGAGCTCTGGAAAAAATGATTTTTCATTTAACCTCCATTAAACATCCAACCTTCCTTGTGGTGACAAGGAAAGTTATCACCACAACCAGTTCTGGTCACAACTTGAGTGTTACTCAAGTTTGAGATGCACTTTTTAGGTCTGCAAACAAGCAAACATACAAACTGTGAATCGCTTCACAGCTCAGGCTGATCTTATTTACTGCATGTGGGAGCAGAAGTTGAATTTTCACCAGATTTGGGGAGATTCAAACGCTGCGTTATCCTCCGTCGCATCATAAATCCGCACGCAGAGCTCATTTGCAAATTAGATTTAATCTTTTTTGACATGCTGGAGTAAATTCCATTTGAGATAAACGTTGCATTGTTCCTCAGACTGCCGCAGTCGGAGGCATGTAGTTGGCATGCGCGCAACTGCACTTCGCAATTCAGATAATGACGGACCGAGCGAGGTTGCATCTGGATCCGGTGGGCGTGGGAGAGCTTTGTGTTTCTTCTGTAAGTATCTCACATCATCACCAGAGAGACTTTCGGGGTGCCGTTTAATTGTCGGGCAGGAATCCAGCAGTGTAGGCTGCTGTACCGCTAACGAACCAAAATTGCTGAAATAAAACGAACACAGACACTCCAAGCAGGGAGAAGAGAAAAGGAATGCAATATGTGCTACTGTGCTAAATTTGACAGATTCGTAACTGTTTGAGTGCATGTCATCTCAAACTTATTTTCCCGATATGTTTTAAATCGCTTCAGAATCATCAGATATCTGTGAAGGGAATGAAAATTACAAAAGGATTATTTACCTTTCTATGAAAAGATGAACTCAGGGACAAAAAAGGTTGGATTCCTGCAGAACCTGTGATAAGATTCGAACATTCAAGCTCATAGATGCTCTTCATCAAATATGACGGTGCTCACATTGAGGATGTGAAGACTTTAGTTGCTCGACAGATAAATGAGTATAAACACATCCCAAAATAGTGGTGGTTTTAAGTACAAGCGCACACCACAATAATATAGTAATACTTGAAATAAAAAAAAATTAAGAAAATGTAAATGTAGCATTTTCTTTCCGCTTCACAATCATGCACTGCTTTGTGTTGGTCTACCATGTGAAATCCAAACAAAACACACTAGAGTTTGTGTGTTTGGAGCATGATAAAAAAAAAAAAAGTAGAAGTTCAAGCATGTCAGGTAGAAAAATCTGCCCTGTTCGAACATGCAAGGCACAAGTTCATAAGCAGATACCCACAGTTAATCTGCATGTAGGCATTTGATGCAGAGGCTCTTATTCGTGCAGACACAGAAGACACTGCGAAAGTGTCCTTATCTCGTTGTCAGAGGGGCTCGGCTCGGCTCGGCTCGGGCGTCGGGAGTAAGTGTGCTGACGTGGAGACGCTGACCTCTCCGGAGAGCACAGCCCAGCAGAACGGCGGCGTGAATTATGCTGTGACACAAGTTCAGCGTGCTGCCCTAAGCACTGCTGACCAGACACATCTAATGGGACGTGCAGGTGCCAGGAAACATGGTGAAACACGAGGAGGGCTGCTTAATAAACAGATAATCACATCAGTCTCCCTCTGTTCTCCTCTGGCTGATTAAGGCCTGCTCAGGCTTGCGTCTCCTAATGAGCAAAAGCGCCGCTATTCTCGCCGCAGGAAGCTGACCGCGGTGGCACTTAAATGCATTTCACTCCTACAAAGGTTCACTCGCTGCTCTGTTGTCTTCATAAACGATCCTCAAAATAGTGCGGCTCGGGGAACGCCTGGCGAATGTGATTGCTGCTGCGGATGAGGGTACGGGTAATGGAAGTGAGCCGCACTCAGCTTCTCCACAGAAATCAGCGAACTAATGTGACGAGGGACAGAGATGACAACAACAGATTTAACATCTCAGTGAGCCGGTGAGGATAGCACAGCCTGGCAGCTCCCATCTTCTCTCCTTCCCTGCCGAAGCTGCAGCTTCGCCGAGGCGGCCTCCCCGGTGATGATGATGGTGGAGCGGCAGCACCAGCTGCGGTGATGACGGCAGATGGCCAGCTGTCGTACCGTCGGATGGGAGGTTTGTTGGGGGGGGGGCTGAACTGTCAGAGCCCTGCCAGGGATGCCGAGGAGCCAGGCAGTGAAACACACCTACACACACATCCATCGCATAGCATGTGAGAAGCTTGGATTCCCTGTTAAACTTCCCAACCCCATCAGTTCTTCCAAAAAGTTATAAGGAGTGAAGTCGCATGTTTGTTTGTCTTTCTGCAATTAAGTGTTCAATTTGAAGTGACGTCTTTGGGGAATTGTGAAAAACCTGCTTCTCCAGAACCGTGTGCACACTAACATGTAATTTGGAACGCAAACTTTTTCTGGAGAGTTTTATGTAAAAAATAAAATAAATAAATAAATAAATCATCACCAAAACCTTCGGGGTTCATATGGGACTTAAAGTCTTGCCACATTTGATAATATTATGTACATAAAGTCAGGCATCTGTTATTTGTTGTTTTGTCCTTCTTTCTTACTTTTTAAATATATTTATCTTTTAAAAGATGGCTGTGCAATTTACAAACAGAAACAAACATTTTGGGTTTTTAAAAAAAAAAAAATTACTTCCATTATGGCTTTATAAACTAGTTTTTACCTTAATTCGTGTGATCCATTTTACTCTGCAACTTTACAACCTTGATTCTTGTTTGCTTTTCTTTCAGTTGCTTTTGTGCAATTTATCAGAATTAAAATTCTCGTAGCTGTTAGTTCAACCTCCACAACATCATTATGGCAGCAGTTTCTAATTCCTCCTAACAAATTGCAAATCCTTTTGGACATGTACCAGTTGCTTCCGTACAACTCTCTTCCACTTTGTAACATCAGCATTTGCTTATGTCATGTCAGTCGACATGAACAATACTTTTGAATCCTGCACAGTCATCCCCTATGAAACTAACAGACCTGATTTTGCTGCTTGAGTCATTAAGAACAAGAAATGTTTAACTAGTTAGCAACAAAATTGACATTTTATGCATTTCTTTGCTGTTCTTTACTGAAAATGTCTCCCAGATGGAACATTTTCTCTCAAATGAACATCAGCTTTCGCTGATGATACTGTTTCCAGCGGCGCACAGCTGCAGTCAAAGGATGTTTCTCATATTTGTTGTAAATAACTTTGTACTTTGCTTTCGCTCAACGCTGTGAACAACTTGCAACTGCAAAGAGCAAAAGGAAAACCAACTGGAAGCAGCCATCTTTTCAAGTGGCTGCTTGAAAAGATTCAAGAAAAATAGATGATGTAAAACTCTGCATCAACCTGATTTTATCATAAATACTTTAAAAAACCTCATATGTTTCGGTTTTACAGTGTATTGCTTGATAGAGGAAATTAGACTGGCATATATAGATTTATATATGTAGAGAGAGAATAGATAGAATTTCTAAATAGAGTTTCAGATTTCAAATGTAAATCTATGGTGTGACTGTGGGAGCAGATTGGCAAGTGCTTCCAGACCTCCATGGGATATTCATCAAGTTGTAGATACGATCTTTCAGTCAGAGCCAATTTGATAGAATCACTCATGTGGGTGAAACATAATCTAGAGCAGCATCTCTTAAGTATGTCCCCCACTTTCTCCCAGTGACGCACAGATAAACATGTCGCAGGAACCTCACCCTTTGAGTATTTATTTTATGTTTGTGGCACCGACACAAGCTAAATTTTTACACTAAACTGCTGTAAAATTGCAACTTACTTGTAAACATTATCTTCAGGAAGTGCTTTTTAACATGTTTTTCTTCTGGATTAATAAATTGACACGCTCCTGTTTCTTCATTCAAGCCTTCCTCGCTATCTGTCCACTTATCGGTGCGGCCCTGTCCATCCGCGGACCCGTCTTTCTGCCTGTCTCTGCAGTCGTTACCGGGGTTATGTGTAGTGAGGCTGAGCGGACATTACATGGGCCATCTATTTGCCAGATGTTATTGCTTACATGCTGGTGATTTCATAAGGTGCTGTGACAATTTTATTAACTCGGCGGTGGTGATGGTGTGTGGAGTCTCATTTTTTATTTATTTTTTTCTCAGAGAATATAAAATTGGAGAGGCTATGCAGGGTTCGGTATCAGCAACCTGGTTGCATTAGCAACACTGAGGCAGAATACATCACCGGGGGGAATTACTGAGCACAATAGACATGGCAGAATCCTTCTACTCAGTTTTAATGAGATATGCCCGGCTCATACTTTCTACAGTCCCGGGCTGCAGCTTAATGAAAAAGCACAAGGACAGCACTGTGAATTGTTCCTGACAAGAACCCTGATCTGTTAGCAGTCGGACTGATTTTCCTATTTCCATGCAGCGGAGATATGTATTTTCAAATTGAGAAACGTGGGATAACATCAGACCAATCCCATTTCAGGAACATATTGTGCTTTAAGGACACTCGTACTGTGGGGCTTGAAGAGGAAACAGATTTCAGGCGCAGTCGGGTTGTTAATGGAGCTCCATTGAGAGCAGGAGAGTCGGGGTGATAGCCCTTCCCTGATCATATTAGTCACATATCGATCTTCCTCCTCTCCGTATGTTTGCTGAAGGTAAACACAAAACCCATAACCTTGTCGGCAGCTCTTCCAACAGCTGCTCATCGGCATGGAGATGTTGTGCTCAATACAGCAATTTTCTGATTGCAATTGTGGGCGCAACAATTGCAATTTACAAAACACGACTTTCGCCACAGTTTACAACAGGACAGAGTACAGCGCTGCATCGACAGCAAGAGTGATTAACTCGACTGTTTTATCCACACACAATGAGACAAGGACTTGACGTTCTAATACACGGAAATGTTCATTGACACAGATATTTACCTTTGAGAGATGAAGTAAGGATTTTGTGAAAGGACCAGGCACTGTGCATGTAATTCATGGTGTTTTGTTTGTAGCAATAGTTTTGAGAAATGTAAATGTGGGGGAGATTCGAGAAATACACCAAAGCGACTGAGAAGAACTGCAATTGTTCATGAGCATTAGCAGCCCAGGAGCAAGGAGAGCTACGCTTTGATTACTTAGCTTAGCCCAGCTGCCGTTAGCATCTAGCTGTGTCCCCATGACATCACAGAGTTTCCTTCATTAAACTCATTTTCCTGCTGCTGGAACCAGATTGGGTGGAAATGCAGAAGACTGGAATCGAATAGTTTTGCCAGCCTCCTGTATTCATTCCTTCATGGCTGGAGGTTCAGCAGAGACGTATCCATGATCAGAGTAATGAATCGGATGATCAGGTTTCACAGCAAGGACTGTTTGCAAGCTGCTTTTTATTCATCCTGAACTCTGGATTTAAAATGGCCGCGCTGGCTGGCTATTCGCCTTCCTTTGTTTCTCTGAGTCCTTTGCACTTTTGGATCCTGAAAACTTAATCATGGTTCTAAGCCAGATGAGCACAAAGTGACACATACTAAAATATATTGAGACATATAGTGCCTTGTATAAGTAATACTATGACATAAACTTTTTTGTTTTATTTTGTTATTGAGTAACCACATATTTTATTGCATTTTGGGGAGATTTTATATGATAAACAAACACTAAGTAGTGCATAATTTTAAACTGGAAAGGAAAGGATGCATGGTTCTGAGGAATAATAGCATGTGGATATGGGCGGATAAAAGAAATACTGGATTAAATACTGAACATATAGTTTGTCGAATGTAAAAAGTTAGAGCTAAAAAACAGGACAATCTTTTATTCAAACAGATTTATGGCAAAGAACCAGTAGTTGCAGAACAATGGAGGCAAAGGGAGAGTTTCATCTTTGAACAGAATAACTTGGGATAAAAGGTCAAAGTTCAGACTTAAGTGTTTATTCTAAATCCAATTGAGAGTCTGTGGTAGGACATTAGATTTGTTGTCCACAAACCATCTTTGTCCAATTTTATTAGGACTGAAATACTTGGCAAAGACTGTGCAAACACTTCAGTCACTGGATGTGTAAAGGTAGTAGAGGGATGCCCTAAAAGACTTCCAGATGTTTCTATTACCAAAAATGACGAGGAGACCCGACGCATCCACCACTAAACTAGCCACAAAGCTGGAAACTGGTAGCCATAACTGCAAAAAATCATCTCAAAGATGCAGAGAAACTGTTATCAGAAGTCCTTAATCAAATTTTGGCTTGAATATTTTACCGACATAAAATATGTCAGAAGCTGAGTCTATCTATGAAGCCCTTCTATTCACATTATTCGACTACACAGTCATCTTTACTGCGATGTCATTTTGCCCTTGAACGGTACATTAGAGAAATTAATGTTGTTTTCTAGAAGAAAACAAATGCAAACGGAAAATTCGAGCTAAACAAACACATTGAAAATTTATGGTGGGAGACGCACCTCAGGCCGTTAAAACTAATGTACTATATAGTGGCTGAAGGATGAGCTTTCACATTCTGGATGACTAACTCAGACACTGAATGTTCATGTGCGACACGACACCTCAAGACTGAAAGATTACAACTTTAAAGCATCAAGCAGCTTCCATTTATTTTATTATTCCATCTGTGCTACAACGGAGACAGTTCAGTCAATATTGTTGGTTTTTCAAAGCTGATAATTGTCGTTTTAACGCATAGAAATTTGGGCTGCCTACAAAATGAAACGTTCAAACGATACAATAAAGGATGAGCTAATGAAACCGCAGCACTATTTCCATTTGCATTGATGCGTTCTGCTCAAAGGTTCAAGAACCTGCTTGAGCCATTTACCATTACTGCCATCTAAACGGTTTGTTGTTGAGAAAGACCGGCGCAATTGATGATAGCATGGGTGAAAATGACTTTTTCTCACCTCACTGGGAAGACAAATCTTAACTTGAGAGCTCCAATAATACAGCATATTAAACCTGTATGTTGTAGTTAATGTTTTTCTATCTATTTCCACTTTGCTGACATTGTAGCAGAGCCCTTTTCTCTGCAAAGAAGTGGATCTAGTCTAACCTTTTTGGAATGGGGTTGCAATGTGGCACTTTCTGTTGAAGTCAGAGTTGTTTTCTGGCACTTAATCACTTTCCTCTGCCTTTCCATGAAGTGGTCACATTTACTTTTTAAGTAAACCAAGAGGGTTTTTTCTTTTTTCCCTTTTTCTTTTCTGCGTAACCCTCACCGACAGGTGATTTGAAGATTACACGTCTGTCACCGACGGTTTGGCTCTAACAGCAAATGGTGAACAGGATGTGATTTTCTACAAGTCTCTGTCAGAAACCACCGCAGCGCCGGCGGTTTCCAGAAGGCTTTATTAAGGACTTGGCGTTCCAATTCATTATTCTAAAAGCACAAAAAAATTTTAAAATAGTAAACAAAACAACAACAAAAAAAAAGACTTCCAAAGCTCAAGCCTGGTTTTAGACCCCTTCTGACCATCTGAGAGAACCCACCTCCGCCAATCGATTATGAAGCTCTGAGGTAACGACGACAAAAGATCAGCTAGCTGGTTGACGCTGGCACCTGCACTCAAGAGAGGTTTTCATGAAACAAACAACATCTCTTGATGGCAACACACACTGAGCAAGCGGTGCTGAACTCGACCAAGACGGAACAGATTACATGGGCTGTTCCTCCCACAGCGGTGTCACTTGAGAACACAGGAAAAGAGGCGAAAGCAGAACACGTCACTGATGGGTTTCGGTAAATTGAGAGATGTCTGGAACAAATTTATTGTGTGTAGCATTCATCGTTAATAAGTTCCACTCTACGCCTCCCATGTACCCAGAACCCAGGGTGAGAGACAATTTAGATGCTCAGGAAAACGCTGCAGAAGTTAATTAATTGATTAGGGTGTGACTCAGTGGGTTTCCAATATTTAACCTTTTACACAATACTCCACAATTCAATAAACGAAAGAAAAAAACACACACAGCTGTAAAAATGACAGGATTTTCTTGGCATGTGTGCATTTGCATCCTTCAGCTAAAGACATAATTTGCAGATCAGCAGGATCAAAATGATCTCATTGCACAGAGTAGTTAGTGAGAGGAAGAGTACAAAACGTGACTCTTTAAAACTATAAAAATATCAAGATGGAAGCTGGTCCTGGAGGCTGCCAAGACGTTGACAGGATGAGCTGCCGGGACCAGATCCTGTAGCTCTATCTAAACCTTCAGTCGCAGGTGTATATTTAACTGTAATTAAAATCAATTTGTGAATTACACAAACAAATTTCTCTAAATTGGCAAAGTCCATCTTTTTCTTTTCTTCTCTGTTTTGTCAAATCACACTTCCTGGTCTGTGTTTATCTCCGGCATGTCGGCCAAATCAGGTGAACGCAGGCAACTTATTGGATTTGGCCAAATCACTCCAGCTGGCGGCCGGGCAGACCTTCAGTTTGAATCTTGGCTGCGAATTTTTCAACCACAATTTGGGATCAACAGAAATCCCCCAATCGGTGGCTGGAACAGCCTCGTTGTGGTCAGCTGCAAACTTTAGAGCCTTGCTGACTGCGTGTGCTGTCAGACGGATGTTTCGCGGTTATATTTATGTGTCCGTTTATTACAGACGCAGCTAGCCTCTCTATTTTCATGTTCTGTTATGAGTGCATACTTTTTTATAGTAAGGATTACGCTGTTCTGATGCTCTTATGTGAAATATTTCAGAGCACAAACGTATGCTTATTGATTTTATTTTTGAGAAGTCTGCTTTTGTTTGTGAAGAAATGACTAATTACTAATATGTACTTGAATACTTCAATTAAACAGAGAACTTTATACATTTTGTCATTTTACAATCAAAACATTTTACTGGGATTTTATGTGACAGACCAGTCTTTGGTGTTTTAATGTGCTCTATGCATTTCTGAGATGACCGAAGGCTGCGCTGCAAGACCAGAAAAACAGAAAGATGCTGAAAAAAGTATTTTTGCTCAAAAAAGAGAGAGCTGTTTCCTTCCACTTCTTACCCTTCGTTTCACTTTTTGTTGTTCATCTGCATAAAATCCCAATAAGACAGATTGAGAATTGTGAAACACCCAGGAGAGAAAATTAAAAAAAAGTCACCCTGTATTCATGTGTCGTCAATGAGAGGAAAAAAATTATGTGCAACCATAGTGGCAGGAAAATGTGAAAATATTTCTTTTAGTGCAACGGAAGCAGGAAACGCCGAAGGCCTACATGGCGTCAAATATTCTTTGTAAACGTAGAAAACATGTGAGGAATGAAGACGGAGCTTCAACCACAAACTGGAAGCTTCAGTCTGATGGACCTGCAGGGTTTCAGCGGGTGGCAGAAGTTTAAGCCATTTCAAAACAGAAAAAAGAAAAACTTCATAAAAACGTCCACATTTGTGTGAAGGGCAGCTTGAAACAGGAGCATTTGCTGCTGCGGATTTTCACTATACTGCACGTCTGATATATTAATATATTTATTTTTTCCTACAGAAGAATCTGAAAGACTGAAGAGAAAAGAAACACAAATGAATGAGTAATCTCAAAAAGCCTTTCAGTTTGTCCTTATCATACCTCAAAGCTCAGCTGGTCTTGGCAAGAAAAAAAAAAAAGAAAAAAGAAACAACTAAAAAGACTTTAAATATGCAGAGAGTTTCTTTTCACATGCACTATAATGCAAACCATGTACAGAATTCATTGCCAAGGCAAAAACTGTGTTCAACAAGAAAATCTGCAAACACATATCAGATTATATTGCAACTGTTATGCCTTTTAAAAGTTGTTTAAGCCTGATTAATTTGAAAGAGAAGATTGCTCCAGCTGATATTTTTTTTCCCTGGCTCTGGTCTAAAGAAAGCAAAAACGTTTAATTTGCTGAATGCCACATGGAAAAAAAAAAACACAGACAACAATATGGCAGCATGTGAATGCAAGACATTTGTTTCGGCTATGAATATTGTATGAATGCCTGCTGGTTTTGAAACAAGGCTTCATTGGCGTATTTATGAGATATGTTTTCGCCACACATAAGCCGAGGAGTGCGGCGTGAGGCACAAGATGTTTTAGCACAGCGTGTTCGATCCGGCACATCTGTACCTTCAGACCTTGTTTAGTCGTCGCTCTTCAGTGAGAAGAGAATTCTTGGTTTTCTATCCTTCTTTCTCCCATCTTTGAGCTGTGTGACTTTACTTCATGATTAATTTACTGCCTCTTTCCCTTTCTTCAACTGGAAAAGCTGAGCTTATCTATTATTGATCTACTGTATGTGTGTGTGTGAGAGATGTTTTCCTCCGAGGTACTCGGACTGCACATCAGTTCATACAGCCGTAATTTTCATATCTCCGTTTGTGTGTTTGGGAGAGAATGGCAGAGAGGGAGTAGAATCAGAGCAAAAAATAATATCAATATTTGAACTTGTAAAAAATAAATAATGCAAATTATTTGAAAATAATACTTAAATCGGGGGAAATGTGGTTTCTTATTTCCCCCCTGAGGTAGAATACATCAGGAGAAAAGAGAATGAGGAGGGAAAAAAAATATAAATAACTGTAGCAAAATAAAAAAAGAGAAAAAAAGTTGCAAGTAGCAAGTAATTCTAGTCCAGACTTAGAAAGATAGAAGATATAGGTTATCATAAGTCATAAGGAAAGGTTTTGTCCTGAAACATCTCGCAGTTCAAAGTGAGGAATTTGGCAAAACTTCCTCAGAATCTTCTCACGCTATCAGGAGGTTATCTATTTAAAGTGTCACCTAAACTATTATGCAGCAAAATATAAAATATAATAGTTATTCTGATGTTTGTCAGATTAAAAAGACCTGTAAGCAGGTATTTAAGATTTTAATAAGGTCCACATTTTTTAAACCTCCCAGACTGTGCACAAGGTAAAAACCTCGCAGGCGCCACATGATGGTGGAATGACTCGAATTCTTGAAAATACAACATCCAATAAGTCATTGAGAAACTTTTTTGTTTTAATTTAACAAGTTAGGCCTACTGTCTCCATAAGATTTTCCCTTTTGGTGACAAACTTCAAATGTGTCCGTCAAGATATATTAGTAGAGGGAATTTAACAGCAAACAAAAGAGGAAAAGAGAAGACCTGAGCTACTTCTTTTTTTTTTTTTTTTTAATATCTGCCCTTGAGATCAAACTCCACCTTTTTCACCGAGGGCTAGAATATAATCTTTGTTTCTGCTAAGGGATTTGAATAAACATTATGCAGTACGTTGCAGATGAATCTGAATATGGATTTGTGATGAGTTTGACAGCAACATGAAAGTTGGTGAAAGTTATAACACCTGGCATCTATTTGCTCTGTTTGGAAACTCCCAATATTTACAACCTGCTCCATTGTGCATTGGGGGAACATTCAGATTGTAAGAATGTTACTTCATGCATCTGTGCAGGCAGGACAAACACCTCCATCTCCCTGCCTCTGCCCCACTCAGCGTGATCAATAACATCATGTCAGAAAATCCTCTCTGGATTTATGCAAATGTCGCAGAATCTCCGTCTAATAATACAGGTCCAGCTTCAACGCATAGTAAAGGCGTGCCCATTGTTTTCATGGGGCGAACGTGAAGACGTTCCTCTGAGCCCTAGGATTTTTTTTTTCTTCTAACAGGAGGCTAAATCAACTGCAGTCACAGCAGAAAGTGGTTCACACAGTTTTCTTTTTGCTCTCTGAGGAGGAGCCAGCTCTCTCAATTCTTTGAAACCCCTGATTCAACAAATCTGCTTCTTCCTTAAAAGTCTAACCTTTACAACGGCTGTTTTTGGTGCCGGCGCTTTCTGTCTGACCACGTCGTGATTCTTGCTCCGCCTAATGTGCTCAAAGTACACAACTGACTTATGCACAGAGCAGTTGAGATGCCAGTGACAAAATTTTACATTCAAAGCAAGAAGCCAACTTTACGAATCAGGCAAAAAGCAGTTTTCTCTCCAGTGTTTTCTGCACATAATTAACTGGAATGGCCCTGAGATATTTAGGCTAATGAGCCAAATTAAAAGAGGCTTGTGTAACATTAGTTACACATGCTAATGTTAGCTTAGCACTTCAGCAGATACGAAATTTACATTTTTGAAGACTGTATGGATAAATTTAGACATCTCCTTAGAAACAAGTAATATCTGATAATGTAATTATTGTTGCTCTTTTGAGCAATTGACATAATGTTGGGCAAATCCATGTGGGAGCACAATGTTGCTTTTGTTGTTGTTGGCCATTAACTGCAGTGCATTGGAAACAAATTAACAACTTTATTCCATCAAAACAGAGAGTAATAAAATAATCTTAAATAAAAAGCATGTTTTTCTAATAAAGAGTAACCAGACATGTCAGGTTACATATTAAAAAAAGTAAAAAGCCATTTACCACAGCAGCTTACCACAATACAAACATTAAATGAAAACAATACAGAGTTGATATAGGAATCGCACAATCTGTGTCTCCATGTCTGGTTATCTGAGAGTAAAAAATGGTTTTAAAGACCCAAATGTTCTCACGCTTTATGATATCTCATTCCTGTCGTGAGACTTTTTCATTGAAAACGAGTTTTGACCGAATAAACTACGTCCAAGACGTGCAGCAAATTCCCCTCTTGCAGTAGCTCTGGTGGGCCTTGCAGACAGCGACGTGAAAAGTGATTCAAGAGCCGAGGCTGATCCCAAAAAGTTCTGCTTTCAAGCATAGTTGAGGTATTGAGGCTTTTGTAACTTATGTTTGTTAACTATCTATGTACATTTTATTAACATGAACCGGGTATCAGACTTGTCAAAATGTTGCAAAAACAAAAAAATGACTTCCTTACTGTAAAATGGTTTCAGTTCAAGCATGGGTGTAGCTATTACCTTCTTTGACTATTGCTTTAAATTGAATCAAAAAAACCAAACAAAACTAACTTCACAGTACTTATGTGTAGGTTTAATCATGGCAGAAAGTTTAGGCCTAGTGACCGATACTTTTAATGCAGTGATAGCAGCAACATAATGAGTCCTGAAGAGTGCTGATTCTTCTGTACGTGCCTCTCGCAGGAAATCACCAAAACTCTCACTGCTCATTATCCACGCGGCTGGATATTAAATTGTCGACATCACTAAGTTTCAGGTGAGTTCCAAGACGCGGCGTCTAGAACAAAAACCTGCGCACGCACGCGCGCGCGCACGCCAACGCGCCCCCAAACCCTCCACCACCCACTCCTTCTTTCCCGTCTTCTATATTTCCAGCATGACTGAGCTCACCGCATTCCCCCACAGAGCCCTTCTCCAAACTTGCAGAGTGCATGAGCAAACACTGTGTACCGGGCCAATTAAAACTCCTCTGGCGTGGGCGAGGGGGAATGGCAGCATGGGACAGATAGATGGGGCATAACAACCCATTTAGGTAATGACCATCTTTCCTCTCTCCCTCAGCCCCCTTCCTCCATCTTCTTTATATACAGCGCGGCGTGAGTTTCTTCTCTCCGCTCGTCCTCCTCCCTCCATGTTGATTGTCTGTCAGTCCCTCTGCCGGGACCACTAATTGCCCCTCTCACGCCCCCCCCCCTCTCACCTCTTGTTTGATAGGATGCCGATTGTGGCAGATGCCGCCTTTAAGCGATCAATGGCGAAGTTCCCGAACAGCTCAGCGCAGAGCCGACCCTGGTGACCTGACGTTTATGCCTTTAAAAGTTGTTTTTCATTCACACGCATCACAAGTAATATCACTTTTTTAGATCAAAGTGAGGCTTTTTTTTTTTTTTTTTGATACAAAGGTGCATCTGACCGAAGTGCCTGAGTGAAGCTACTCAAAGTGCTGCTAGTTGGAGAAGCTTTTCTGCTCGTGCACAGAAAACATTTGAGTGGAAAGTTCACCACTTTCTCCCTTGCATGCAGCGACGCGGGTCCTCGGCTCTGTGCGGCTGTCAGGTGGGATTACCCGTTCCTGCTGACAGTGTTGCTGCATGCCTCTGAATATACCCGAGTCGCCATAAAAGAAATAATGACAGAATGTGACAAATTATCACTCTCGAGTTGTCAGTCATTTGCACCCGGGGGTTATTTGTTGTAGCACAAATAGCAGGGGTAGTCTTAGTCACAGGGAGGATGACATTTGCAAAGGTTTGGGTTGTGTCCTCGGTGCACAAAGAGCTCTTTTTATGCAACCGTCTGCTACACAGACACTCATTTCTCCATTAAAACGGTGAAAACACTCTCTGGTGAGGACCGCGCAGTCGGGTTTCACACAAAAGGAGGCAGATTGGTGATAATGATGTCTCGTTACCGTTCATTCTCTCTTGCCCCCGCGCGAACACCTTACCCGACGTGCAAACAAACGCCGCCGGTGATTACGTACGACGAGGGCATCCGAACTGCCTCTGCCGGGGCTTCGTTTTGGCAAAAGACTCGCTTCGAGACTCCGCTTGGCAAAACGGAGATTTCAAATAAACACGGTTATTTTGAAAGCACTGTCAAAAGTTGTCAGTGCAAACGTGTGTTTGCAGAGTTCTCTCCTTTGTGCCGAGTCCAAATGGTGGGAAACGATGTGAAAGGGAACATTATGAAGTGGTGTGATGTTTGGCAATAAGTTTTGACACCGGAACAAAAAAAAAAAAAAACGCAAGGTGAGAACAAACAGATCTGCGGCCTCAAGCATAAAAGAGCGCGCAGTTTTCACACTAAAACCTGCAGTACGGAAAAATTCCGAAAAGTGCGGCGCGCAAAAAAAAAAAAAAAAAAAAAAATCGGATGCATAAAGCCTAAAGTGCACAAAGTGAGCATATATTTACGCAAATTTTGACGCAAAGTTAATTTTCACACATGCCGACTTGTGCGTAAAATATGGCGTGCTTCATGCAGGAGGCCCCTGGGCTCTAAAACACAGAAATGAGAAAGAAATCACAAGCTAGTTACACTTTGGCTTTATCATCAGTTTTACGTCTAATCATGTAGAAAATTTATATTTTAAATCATACTTTCTGTGCAGATTCCAGCTCTATTCATGTCTGCTAATGAGAGAGACTCAGAGACACCAGACGGCTCTTTAATTATCCCCTTCTCGCCCTTTTTCCACATTACACAGGACTTCACAAGGCACTTCCATTGGACTACAGGATCAGTTCATTTTGTGTTTTTATATCCATTTTTAATTGCCTGGCGAGAGAATATGCATTTTTAAGAGACATGTCATGGTGCAGACAAATCAAAACTGGCCGTCTTGTTCGGTAAATCTTATTTGACCTCTTTCTAAATGACTTAATTCATCAAAGTGTCGGAAACGTTCCTTTGGGATTGCCGGCCGTATTGACGTGACGGCGCTATGCAGTTACTACAGATTGTGTAGTAACTGCATAGCGTCTGTGAATCTCCTGTCCTTCAAAATCCTAAAAGTTCTCTGTTATGTTGGGATCGAGCAACGCTTTGTTCAAAGCAGCCATCAGATAATCAATGAACTGCAGACATGAACCAGGCTGCTGCTGCTCACTTAATCTTTTATTTCTTTCAAACTATTCTTTGCTACCCTGAGAAACAATTAGCTTCTCTTATATGGCATTTTACAGAATTTAAACTTAAATCCTCTAATGTTTTGATTCTGATTCTGGGTTTCAACTTACATGCTGAAAATGAACACGTTCCTGTCTTGTGATTGGCTGATTCGCTAACTGTTAGCAAACAAATGAAGTTGGTAAGTGTAAAATTATGACGCATCGTTTATATGAATAAAAAGAGCAATTTCCCATTATTTTGCTTTAATGGAAAATCGGTTTAAGTGCTTTCGTTTTTCATCTATCCTGTCTTGATGCTGGAAGAAATACATGTTGCTGTTTTTGCAAGGGAAGATTCTTATTTTAAAGGATGCAGGAAAACTCCTAAGTCTTAAAAATGAAAGGTAGATATATTTTAATGTACTAATTCTGTTATTTAACAAAGACTTCTGTATTCATGTATTTTTTTTTTTTTTTTTTTTTACACATTTCTCAACTCTGGGACTTAAAATACTTGTAAATGTTCTCAACGCTGCCAGTTTTTTTTGTTTGTTTGTTGTTGTTTTTTTTAAATGAGCAGATTTGCCACGAGGTTTTATGAAGTCTTCTTCACTGACGTAATCTGGACCAACACTTTTCACCTACAATTATCTATTCATCATCTTCATGTTAAATATAAGGTACATTTTTGTCAATATGAACAAGTAGAAATGTAATTGTACCTCTTTTGTCCCTCCTGTGAATGCTAACTCAATTTTTCCTGTTCTTGAAAGTTTTCCGTTATCCACGAGCGAAGCAGAATACAGTGAACGCCTTTCTGTGCCCTTTTAACAGCTCAAATGAGTGAAATTGGCAAAGATGTAACGGTCACCTTGTGAGTGTTTGCTGACAAGGAAGTTTGTTTCCTTAATGTGCACAAGTCTCGAATATAGATGGGCTTCTTATGAACAGGTTCGCTCGCAGAAGCCATTGTTTGTGCTCTGCCAGCATGAGATTCCTGACAGCAATGTTTACATACAGCACTTACGTGTTTTATAAGTGGTAAAATTTGTGCTTAAAGAGCAACACGTAAAATTTGGAAATGAAGATGTTCTAGAAGTTGTGTGTCAAAATTGTCAGAATGTAAAGGCCGGCTATTCAGGCCTGCTGTAACTCTAAGCCACTCTGTCCTCTTCTGTTAATAAGATAATGCTTCACTTCTGCTGGCATCACACACTTGATGAACGTAGTCCTGGGAGATTACTTCTCAAGAGCAGCTGACAGGCAGGATTACCCAGACAAATTAATGGCTCTATAATTTGATTTTCCCGGGATTGCAGTGTCTAAGCAACTCCGGCAGAGAGGAACGGTCTGAATCAGCCCTGCCGCACGGTGACATTGGCTAATCACATCTGCATGCTAAAGAGCCCGCAGGGCCACAGGGGAGCAGGGGGGGTGGTGGGGGGGGGACAAAAAGCCTCCACAGAAGTAGGAAGTGGGAATTATTGTATCCAGAAACCGATCTGTGGGACGCAGCAGGAGGGTTCTTAACTCAGACACGCATCTCAGGGTTGAGGCGAACAAGGGCGGCACTAAGGGATGTGAGAGGACAAGGTAAGTGGTAAATCTGTTACAAATCGAAAGACAACAGCACACTCTGAGCGAGTGCTTGTCCGCCATCAGAGACACCTGCTGTGCCTGAGATCAGCTTCCAAACACTTGTCAAGTGTTTCTGTCTACTACTCCAGTGGAAAGCTGTGCGTCGGCGCATGGGGGAAATAAAAAAGAAAACCTCAAGAAGGCAAGTCTCCATTGTGAGGAATACATGTTCAGATTTTATAAATAACAGTTGCAGATGTTTGGGAAGGAATTCGTCTCTGACTTTACCTGAAGGATTATTTCAGTCTGGCTCTCTCAAGGAATTCGAGTGACCAGATCGAACAGTTCATGACCAGTCTGTACATATTGTTTTGCTTATTAAACAGGAAAGCGGAAACAAACAACCACACCCGCCACCTTTATTGATTTTCTATGACGCACACCGATATGCACTTTTCAAAACATTTCGAAATCATGGACTCTATAAAAGAAAATGCATTTCATTCTATCGTGTTGATAGATGTCCCCCTTGCAGCAGTGATCAAATCATGTCGAACTCTTGGCCCAATGAGCCCCTTGCATTTCAACCAGCAACCTTCTGCAGCAGTGGAACGGTTTTGAGCTCAAGCAACTGTTTCGAATCTGACTTTGGGGGCCAATTCTCTCTTGACTGTCTGCCACTTGTTTGAAAATAATTTCGCTTCTACGAAGCACTATTCATATTTCATTGCATTGGTGTGTGTGTGTTCTGCATGACTGACGGTCAGGCTGTTACTGTCAGCGACTGACAGCCAATCAAGGAGGCAACTCAGCCTGTCCAGGAAACCCTGACTGGCGCTGACAACGCAGATTTCAATCAGCTCACGTTGGCAAAGGTGAGGCAGCATTTGCCCACATTCTTGTGCATTCAGAGATGATATATCAACGCTGAAAGTGCCTTAGCTTTGCAAAGTGTTTTTGATTGTTTCTTAATCGAAAAAGTATCAGTTTTTATTATTGTTTCGTAACTATTAGCGATAAGTGCTGAAAAGCTTTCGGTCCCATGGCAAGATAAAAGGTTACATTGATTACTGCTGGCCGTTGTTGGCACTTTATTTTTCTTCTTTGGTGGTGTATTAACGACCAATTAAATGCAAATAAAAATAAACTTTCTTTACTTCCATTCACTCTGTGGAAGCCATTTATGTTGAAATTTTCTAACTTGTAATTTCTACCAATTTAGTTTTTCTTTGAGCTGTTAGAATGCATTGATATGAGTTCAGAACCAAAATCTGTAAGTAATTTTTATACTTGGATTTGCTTAGATTACCTTGGGAACTTTAGACGCTCCTATTAATTTATGAGATTAAGACCCCAGTGAGTGTGTAGACTTCCTTTTGTTTGCCAAATGTCCAGTCTCATGATCAGAAGTTGTTGTAAGTACATTTTTTTGGAGCACTTTCTGAACCTGAGACGTCAGATTAGGTAAATTTTTGTTTTCAACCAAGTTGTAATAAACTTTTAGTGATCGTTTTGTGGATATTTCTGCAAGAAACAAAGTGTATATTTTTCAGACGTTAAAGTCGGAAGTGCGTTCAAGAACCAAGCCACCTGTTGCCACTAATGGCATTTGTTGGGAGATTTTTGGTTTTTGAACTTGGAAAGCCACAAACTATCAAAAATATATATATTTATCATGTCATATCTTTTCGGAGCAATCTGCTGGACTTGATTCGTTTAGGAAACAACTTGCAGCATCACTCCCTTTAGCTTTAATCCTTTTCAGTGGCTGGATCTCAATGTGAACATTTCCAGCAAGATAACTGAAGATTGTAAATCCTAAATAGAAAGATGTGTCTCATGACTGACACTCATCGGCTGCCAGTGAACAAAAACCCTGTGAGACAAATGATCAGCAGGCCTCTTCATCCCAGCACATGGTGCATTCAAGTGGCATTTTCCCACTTCAGTGCACCACACCTCTGATTTGAGGCCGTTTGATCTCAATGTTCTCCCCGTGGAACAGCGGTGCTCTGACATTTGTTGACAAGTCAGAAAAGAAAAAATGAAAGTTGAACCAAACTGTTATTAAAACGGATCAAAATGTCAAGGCAGAGTGCAAAGTGCCGCTGAATGCCCTATCACGAAATCTGTACGAGTTCGTGCAAGACGGATGCACCCGAATAAAGAGCCATTGTAAAACACAATGTGCCGCACATTTTTTTATTTTTTTCACCAGAGGTTCCTTTTTTAACTAAAGCTGCCGATTCTTAGCTGACAATATCGTGTCTCTACAAATAGATCTAAAAAAAAAAAACCCTAACTTTATTAACACTATTTTAAACAACTAACAATGCTTGCCAACATTTCACTGTGTCGTGTGTGCCAGCAGCAGGAAAACCAAAGATAAACAGCTTTCAGAGCAATATTTCTTAAAAACATCTGGTGATATCAAAATACCAGCCGTGTTAAAGAACTGAGTCGGACATTTTATGGATTCAGGGGGAAATCCAGCTGTAAGTGCAGCTGTAAGTGGCACAATTGACCTATTTAAGGAAAATAACAATCTGTTTCCTTTACTCTGATGCTAAATTGACATTTTTTTCGCACCAAAGCCTAATTTTGTTTTCCTCACAGGCTGATAAAAAACAAAGCAGTGCGTTCACAACATTTTTGACTGAACGAAATAAACATTCAAAACAAGCGTCCACAGCTACCGTTACTCTAAATCTATGCAGATATTTCATGAAATTGCACACAAGTTGCAGATTCAAAGAATATTAACATCTTAGAATGGCCTATTCAAAGTCTGAAGCAAAGTCAAACTGAAAACATGTGGTGTGTTTAGAAAAAGTGATGTTCTCCATCAAATCTGATTGAGCTTGATCTACTTTGTGAAGAATGGCTAAGAATGTTTTGAGGGTCTCTTAAAGTGAAAACCTGGCAAAACCCCAACATGACCTGCGGCTTTAATTGCAGAAAAATATGATTATCTAGGTTCATGGAAGCTGAATACATCGACGCCACACTCCTCTAGATGCTGTTTGTAAAGAAATATTTGAAAACCCTGCATCACTTTCCTTCCAGTTTGCCATCCGGCAACACTTTCATTTGGTCTGCGAAATAAAATACCCCTAAAAACACATTAAAGTTGGTGGTTGAGCCCCACAAGCTGTGAAAGTCTTCAAGGAGAAAAACATTTTCACGGCACCGTACAAGCCTTTTGCACATTCCTCTGTAAACACTTTTAACCTGCAGAATATCTGCAAAAGCCACGGGCTGAAAGAGTTATTTATTATTCAGCGGAATTAAATTATTTACATTGTTTTTCTTTGAATTACATGGTTTACCTCAACTCGAAGCTGCGCCTCTGTTTTCCTTTTCATTTTGATAAATCCTGATCAGACTTTTCACCCCTCTTCTGCTTTGTGCTTGAATTATGAACTCAAGGACAAACATCTGAATTCACACCTCTCTGTGTTTTGTTTGCTTCCTCATAACCTGCTGACAGACGGCAGCAGGTTTCCCAGTCCCTGGTCCTCAAGATCAGGGACCGGGAAACCGGAGCATTACGCTGCCACCACCGTGTATCACTGTCAGGATGATGTGTGAATGTAAAATGACAGTTATGGTTAAGGTTTATATTTGTGTTTTAAATATATACTTGTTGTTGTTATTGTTCTTATCTTGCCTCATGTCTTTTAATTTTGGAGCACTTTGGTCAAATTTGTCATTTTTTTGTGCTCGGTAAATAAACAATGACTTTCTAACAACATTAAGATTACACATTACTTTGTGCTGCGTGTCACAAAATGTCAACACGATGCACATTTGTGGCAGTAAAGCTGCAATATTGTCACAAAAATATACACACAAGCAAACAGCGAGCTCTTCACAGCTTACAGCCTGTTTGATATTACGAAACAATGCGCAGTGGTTTTAAGCAATATGGTAACGTATACTACAGTTTAATGTATTTAGCACGTTGCAGTGCATGTAAACAAGCATGTTTGTTTGGATAAAGAAAGCTTAAACATATATCTTCTTTGCTCTTCAAAGTGAAACAGATACGCCCCGGAAAGGACCTTATGCATCCTGTCAGCGACACCTGTGCATGAAATCTTTGTAAATCTCACTCAGAGGCAAAATGAATATGACAAACAAATACATAAATCTTCCCATTAGAAGCAGCTTTCAGGCTTCAGCTGCGGCTAAGGCCGGCGGGTGACGCTGCTGACAAATAAGCGCCGTCGCCCGACCTAAAGAAGAGACTGAAAGCACCTTTTATCTTACAAAAAGTTGTTTTACATTTCTAAATTGGTCTCCCCTGTTCCCACTTAGAGCTGACCTTTATAAAAATAACTTAGCAAACAGCACAACAAACATTTTCATAGGAAAAGGTTGGTTTTAGACGCTCTCCGGAAGAAAACAAAAGCACACATTTGCATTTTGCTTGGTTTCAAAGGAAAGCAGATAGCTGTGAAGACGCCGTCACAGATACCAGTTGACACATATAACAGCAAGGCAGACCTGTTCTTCTCATTTGGCGCCAACGTCCAGGTTATTATTATACTACTGGTTTTGCTGGAGTTTTTTCGCAAGCGGAGAAGAGTTATTCACATCGCCACATGTGCGGGATGAGAGTAGAACGTTCAGATTTCAAACATGATGTGTAAGGTTGCAGAGATAACGGTGTGTGCAAAACAGTTTGCCATGCGTTGTCCTGACTACGGGGGTTGATGAAAATCTTTGCAATGTGTGAGGAAAAGGAACATTTCTATGAGCGCAGTTCAGAAAGCAACCATGTGGAAAAGATAAAATGAAAAAGTCTGTCTTCTCTCCTCTGAGGTCCGATGTTCAGTCAGCCTCTATTAGCAAATTGGACGTTATCTTCTCTGTCTGGATCGATAAATTATCGCATAACAAGATGTTGGACCTCGATTTGCATTTTTGCTCCTGACAGCATGTGACGAACTAATTATTTTTGAAGGACCCCTCTCGCTCTGCATGTGTGACAATTTGCGAAATGGAGTGAGGACGTTTCTGTGACTTGCGCAGACGCCACAGAGCTAATTTACAGAAATCTGTCGGCGTGACACGGCCCCATTAAAGCCAAGTTACAGCCAGACATAAAGCACACAACAGCCACAGGCGCCAAGACCGAAATAAAGACATCTTCATTAGAACACATCAAATATTTCATTTCTGGCTGGCCCCTTGAGAGGTTTTATTGGCTTAATAAAAGCAGAGTCTAACGGTTCCATTTTAGTTTTTAAATCCGCCTCTTTTAAATTTTTTAATTGAACATGCATGCCTGTTTCTTTCAGAGTGTGTTGCATTTCCTATAAGCTCCGGTGAGTTTACCGTCGTTTCCCAACTGCGTTTCCAGTTCCTCTCCTCCTCCCGAGAGCTCCTGATGTTTACCGAGGTCAGCGCGGGTGACGCGGCGTTCCTGCTGACACAAAGTTGAATACAGAAAATGATGATTGTTGGAATTTCATTTGGAGGAAGTTAATGGCCTGAATCGGTAGCAAATGCACGGAGCTGAGGAAGTGACAGGAAATAGCGACAGAAAACTACAGCACATTGTTCTCGAAGAATAATGGCAAGAATGTCAATGTCGACCAGTGGAAAAAAAATAAAAAAATAGAAACCCATTACATATTAAATATGGTTCGGGAAAAAAAAAGAAACTCAAATTGTTTTTCTGCACTGCAGCAGTATGAGGAAAGTTTAGATAGATAATTGCAGTAAATGGTTTACTGACTCAAGGTTGTTGTCAAAGTTCTGATGCTGTTTCTTTTTTTTTTTTTTAATCCTGCGACATGGTTTCCTGTCTAGACAGAACCATGGTAAAGAAATCCAGCTATTGAGCAAGAGCAGCGCTGATGAGCTTTTTGAAAGCAAACCACGTTTACATGAATAGCACCATTCACGCACGAGGCTATTAAAAGAGCTGCACATAAAAGAAAAATTGAAGTGAAAGTGACATTAAAGCGTTGCCTAAAAATATTGAATTAGCAAAATGCAGGTTTACATTAACAATCACAACGAAGGGCTTGCACTGCGGAGCAATTTGCGGCGTTGTTGCTTTTGTGGCGAGAAGGTCACTGATTGAATCGCAGCCTGAGGTCCTGCTGCGTGGAGGTGTGATGTTCTCTCTGAGTCCAAAACACGACTGTTAGGTTAATTGCTCTGTCTCCAGAAAAAAAATGTAACAATGACGTGAGTGTGTGGTTGTTTGTCCTGAGCGCTGCCCCGGTGTGGGCCGTTGACCTGTCCAGGCCGGTTTCAGATCCACTCAGGACCTTGGGAAGTAAACGTCGCCTCTTTGTGGTTTTCTTTCTCCGTCAGAATGAACACTGAATGAATAGTTCTCTGGTGAACTAAGGCGTCAAGTGCCTTTTAGTCCCCTACAGACTAAAACTCAACTGTAAAGTTTTTCTGAAGCAGAATGTGCTGCGTTTTCCTGGATTTTCTGAATGCTTTTGGACAACACTGTGTCAAAGACGTCACCCTTTCGTGGCATTTGTTAATTCTACAGCAGACTTGAAACCTTGAATGTTGGCCCAAAGTGATTTACAATAATGCAAACCTGATTAAAACTATGCCACACAGTTGAAAATCAATACAAATTTAATCCGTAACACGAAACAAACACATCAGGACTCGACTGGCTCCGCTACTGTGGAGTGTTACTGAACAGCGGTGGGTTTTTAGAAGCATGCAGAGGTCGTCTGAGGTCGGAGCGCTTCTTCTCCGATTTGGAAAGCTGTTCCACTGAATAAGACGAGACACTGCAAGGGTACCATTACCTGGGTGTTTGGGAGACATCTGAGAGCAACTGTTTTTTTAACCTGAAACCTTTAGCTGCAGGGGGGGAAAACGATGATAAGGCTTTGACAAATTGCACTCTTTCGCTCTCTTTCAGAAAAAGAAGTAGAAAAAAAACAGAGAGCCTTAAACAAAAACAAAAACTGTTGTTATAAAATTCCCTTCTCACCCACCGCGGGTGGTTGTTATCCTCTGAGCTCGGGTCCTCTACCAGAGGCCTGGGAGCTTGAGGGTCCTGCGCAGTATCTTGGCTGTGCCAAGGACTGCACATTTCTGGACTGAGATGTCTGATGTTGTTCCTGGGATCTGTTGTAGCCACTGCTCCAGTTTGGGGGTGACTGCCCCGAGGGCCCCGATGACCACAGGCACCACTGTGGTCTTCACCTTCCAGGCCTTCTCCAGTTCCTCCCTAAGGCCCTGGTATTTCTCCAGTTTCTCGTGCTCCTTTTTCCTGATGTTGCAATCACTTGGTATTGCTACATCTACCACAACGGCTTTCCTCTGTTGTTTATCCACTACGACAATGTCTGGTTGGTTTGCCATTACCATTCTGTCTGTCTGGATCTGGAAGTCCCACAGGATCTTAGCTCTGGCATTCTCCACCACCTTTGGGGGTGTTTCCCACTTTGATCTCGGGGTTTCCAGTCCATATTCTGCACAGATGTTTCTGTACACTATGCCTGCCACTTGGTTTGTTGTTAGTCCATAGCTTTTCCTGCCAGTTCTTCACCCTGCTGTTATGTGCTGGACTGTCTCAGGGGCCTCCTTGCACAACCTGCACCTTGGGTCTTGTCTGGTGTGGTAGATCTGGGCCTCTATTGCTCTGGTGTTTAGGGCCTGTTCCTGGGCGGCCATGATGAGGGCCTCTGTGCTGTCCTTGAGTCCAGCTTTTTCCAGCCATTGGTAGGATTTACTGATATCAGCCACTTGGGTTATTTGCTGGTGGTACATCCCATGTAGGGGCTTGTCCTCCCATGATGGTATCTCTGGCACCTCAACCTCCGTTCCCTGTTGTCTGAGACATTCACTGAGCACATTGTCTGTTGAGGCTTTGTCCCTGATGTATTTATGGATCTTAGTTGTTTCGTCCCTGGACAGTGGTGCTCACACTCACTAGTCCTCTGCCTCCTTCCTTGCGGCTCGTGTACAGTCTCAGGGTGCTGGATTTGGGATGGAACCCTCCATGCATTGTTAGTAGCTTTCTAGTCTTAATATCTGTGGCTTTTATCTCCTCCTTTGGCCAGCTAATTATTCCAGCAGGGTATCTGATTACTGGCAGGGCGTAGCTGTTTATCGCACGGATTTTGTTCTTGCCATTGAGCTGGCTTCTCAGGACTTGCCTTATTCGCTGGAGGTATTTAGCTGTGGCTCCTTTCCTTGTGACCTCATCGAGGTTACCATTTGCTTGTGGTATACCTAGGTACTTGTAATTGTCCTCTATGTCTGCTATTGTTCCTTCTGGGAGTGAGACCCCTTCTGTGCGGATCACCTTCCCCCTCTTTGTAATCAGCCGACCACACTTCTCTAGTCCGAATGACATCCCAATGTCCGTGCTGTAGATCCTGGTGGTATGGATCAGTGAGTCGATGTCTCGCTCACTCTTGGCGTACAGCTTGATGTCATCCATGTAGAGAAGGTGACTGATGTTGGCCCCATTTTTGAGTCGGTATATATATATATATATATATATATATATATATATATATATATATATATATATATATATATATAACATAAATCTTGCTAGCTAGTTCATTCTATAATGTCAAATGGAAGAGGTCCGATTAAACTCTCCTGCACAGCTGCTTCTCCATCTGTCTCGTGGTTTTCATTTTGCTTGTATGTGCCAATATTTTATTCTGTTTTGTTCTGCTTTAATTTCTAGTAGCAGTCTTGTCTTTTATGCATTTTCTCCTTCAGACTACTGCACACACACAAACAAAGCAGTCCCCGATATTTCAAACCAGAGGTTTCGGCAGAAGACTGTCTGATTACTTAAAGAGATAAAACACTTTTCCTAGTGGGGATCTGGTTGTTTCTTTGGACAGTAAATATTTTCACCTGCCGTTGAACTTTTGCAGAATTTCCACTTTGACCAAACATTAGTTTTAGAGCACGACCATCGTGGACAAAGTTGTATTTATATAATCCCATGACAACAATGGCAAAAATGTGAATCCTTCTCTGTTGACCTTTGAACTCAGTCACGTTTGAGTTACATTTTGATGATGTGCACTGAAGACTATGAAGCACGCAGTCCACAATGCTTAACTCCCCACGGGAAACATGTACTGTACAACAGAATGTATTGGGCATATTTAGCCAGGGGATAAATAAAAATAAAAAAAAATCTAGTGAGAACTATTTTATCGATTTCTATACCGCCCTTTTCTTCCAACATATCCATCAAAAAAACTGAATTCCCCCTTCACAACACCGAGGAGTCAGTTGTTCAACCTTGGAAATGTTCCTATGTGGGGATAAGAGTGTAGATGATGTCAGGTTTGCACCATGTGGTGAAGGATAAATAGGCTAGAAGGACAAACAAGATAAATATTATCTTGTCTACAGTTAAAACGTAACTTTTATCTTCCTGTTGAAGAGATAATTTACGTTCATATTAGAAACATGAACTTTCACACACTTTGATATTTTCTTGTGACTTCTCCTATGAGCTGTGTAACTCTGCAGCTCCTCCAGAGATACTACAGGCGTCTCAGCTGTTTTTCTAATTATTGTTCCAGTTGCTCATCAGTTTGGGCGAACGGTCGTGTATTTATAGGTCTGCAGACACGGCGTACAAACTTTATATTTTCTGCTGATGGATGAATCAGTGGTTTTTGAGATGTGCAGAGTTTGGGACATCATGTTTAAAAACCTTATTTAAACCTTTGGCGTGTTTTGAATGCAGTTGGTTGCATTTTTTGTCAAGGTGTATCAGAGAAATGGATTAAATCTGTTAAAAAAAAAAATAAATAAACAAATAAAGAGAAGTCTTCTGCTTTACCGCTTTACACTCTTTAGTGTTCAGATGAAATCCTAATGGGATGCTTAAAGATTTCTGGTTGTTGTTTGAAAATTACTGAAAAGGCTCACGAGATGTACGGACGACTTTTGAAGAAACTGTGAAGGTCAGAGGGGAAAGAAAACATGCAAACTAATACTTTTATTAATCATTTTAGACACATCTCCTTTCACTTGTGCAAAGATTGATTTGTTTTACTGTTACCTGCTCATTGACATAGAAAAAATGCGGCCAGGGAATGCAATTAAAAAAATGGTTAAAAGGGCATTTTGCAATAACGTAAGAGAGCTGCTGTCTCCACAGATATGAGTTGGTAAATGAATAATTCATCTAGCAAGGACACAAGGCTCTGCTGCAGATATGGAGGCTGTACAGATGGGCCCTGAGAGACATAATCCAGACGGGAAGAGCGCAAATGAATCCACATTACCTTCTGATCTGACCTTACACACTTATGGTGACGTCCACTGAAAGCTGCTCCATTGGTTGGACCATGACTTGTACCTCTTTTCACACTCCACATTGCATCTCGACCTCATTAGGCACTTGGAAACATGCATCATGTTTTACAAAAGGTTTGTTAGCATGCAAATGCATTCAAAGCCCCACTGTGGGACGCAGGCTTTTATTTAAACCAGTCAAGAGAGAGTTGATGTTAGAGTTCCTTGGCTTTCATTAGATAGAAGCTGCACTAACGGGAGCAAGGCAGCTAGCAGCGTGGTCAGCTGGGATTACATGCAGAAGGGATCACAGGGAAGACTTCATCAAAAATGCTGAGACACCAGGCAGCTCATTACTACAGCTGCAACTCAGTGGTCCTGGTCTTGCAAGCTAGCGCACACGGGCAAGCCGAGAATAACACAAATAAACAGACACTCGAAGAACTGCGATACAATTTTAACTGCCTGCTGCGGTAGAAACACATATGTAAGCGTCTTATGCAATCAGTGTTTGTCCTGTTCATTATAAAAGCAGTGCATTGCACCTTTGCATAAGCCAAGAACGTTTGAGATTCCAGGAACAGAATCGCTGGAGAACGTCGTTCCCACATCGACGAGGAGAGAATGAGGCCTGTTCGTGTCTGAATGCAGGTACTATTGCATTACAGGGAATTTATTTTTATTGCCAAGAAATGTGGCTGCGAAGCCGTTAATTTGGAGAGAGGAAGTTGGTGCCTTAGAAAAAAATAAATGAAACCCCCCGGAACAGTTTAAAAAGCTTATTTGTGTTGCACTGTTCCAGGTAGCCCATAGAAAAAGAATGCAAACGTCTAACCACGAGCTGCTATAGTTGGTGTTTCAGACGGATCGGCACTTTATTTGATCATCAGGACCTAAAATACTTAGATGGACAAAAACTGAAGTGGACTCTGAACAGTAATTATTTAAAACTGAGTTTGAGAATCAGTTTTATTTTTACTTGTAAAAACACAACATGAGAATTCTCTGCATAGCTTTGACATTTGGACCGAATTATACTTAAGTATGAGTAATAATAATAACCCTCATAAATACACAACTAACTTTTTGGACATCTACACAAGTTCTTCATGGCTACTGGTTATTTTTTTCTCCTTTTGAAGAAGCTGATTTGACATTCACTTTCAAACCATATTTCATTTATTCCATTTCATTTGAAAAGAAATTTAATTGAATTTAACTGAGTTGAATTGAATTTGCGAGGTGCATTGAAAACAGCACGGAATAATAACCAAATCAAACTCTGAAATCAAGTAAACGCAGACAGACGCAACATGAAATATGAAACCTAGTGATGAATAAAACATCCCTTTAAAACAGTGACTGCAGAAAAATATGAATTCGGAATATAGATAGTCATTTTGAGACTTATTCAGGTCAGTTCCTTCTTCACTACAACAATTGATTGAGCCGGGAGCAAATCAGAGGAAATAAGGAAAATCATTAATCTCAGATATGAAGCACTCAGCAGGGAAGCCCACACCTTCACCTGTAGGGTTAATTGAATTGGGCCTTTACTGCCTCTGCAGTAATAACTGCTCCTCCAAATAAAAAAGAAAAAGTATATATGTTTTTAATTAAAAACAGTGATAGTAACAATTTGGAAAAGATCAAACCACAAGGAAAAAGTTGACTTTTACAATACATTATTTGCATTTTGTCTCCCTCTAACCCAAATGATTACTATATGAATTTAATGTTCATATATTGTGACTTTCAGTTCATTTAATCATCTGGCAAAAACAAAAATGTAATCAAATGCAATAAACTGCTGACAAAGTGATTTCTGCAGGTGACAAAAGACGACATGACCACCGCTGAATTGGTTCTTTGAGTCCACACTTTATATAGATCTGATAAAGAGAACAAATATATTTTTGGACAGTTTTTTTTTAGTGATCAGTCTCTCCTCTAAGAGAATCAGTATCCTTTTTGAATTCTAAGATTCCCTCGTGTGGATTTTACACACAGAGTCCAAGGTTGTTCAATTTGGCCTTGGAGTTCAGAAAGTTTCTACTGGCTGAATTTGCCTTGGGCTTAGGGGGTTATTCTATTCACATTGATATTCCCTCCTTCTCCCACGGCAGCCTAACTGCAGACATTGCTCCATTTAATGCTAAAATGAAGCAGAAAACACGAAGAAGACATTTTACTGTCAATCAAATGCTACAATTCAACATACGCAGGCCATAATCTGGAACCGTGCAGGGCAATATGTTAAAGAGGCGATTCAGAGAGTTTGCAGAGTTAATATTTTACCTGCAGTAGGAGGTATGTTAGTGTAATTTCAGATTAGATTGTCCATGAGGCTAAAGCTGAGGCAGACCAAAGCTGACTTCTCAGAGTAACTGTACATTATACAATCACCGCCCACGATACTTGATTGTACTGGCTGTATTGTTTTAGTCATGAAATGTGTCTCCCCTTGTAAATCTATAAGATTTATTCTAAAATTCAGAACAATGCTGGATATTTAAGGGATTATGAAACTAAACTGAACTATAAAAGACTAGTCCAGCTATGTATCTGGACTATTACAAGCTTTTATGACCCTTACAGCTGATGTTTGCACCTTTTTAGTGCAAACATCAGGCTGTATATATCCAATCCAGCTTTAACAAACAAACAAACCAACAAAAAAAGACATCTGCTGCCATGAAATTGGCCTCTGTCTCTTATATAACCTCCTCCTCTTCCGGGATCAGCACGTCATCATAGCAACGTCCAGGTGTTTGCTAATCGTCTTATTAAAAAATTAGACATAAACTTGCCACAAGAACTCTAAAACTTTCTTAAATTTTAACTTGTGGCATAAGAAAAATATCCTGATTGCCCCTGTTTGTCAAGCCCAGTAGTATTTGTATTCCATAAAAACAACATATTTAGCTCTGAAGGCCACGCAGCTCTAAAGTATTGTTCCTCTGCTCCAGACAGCCACAGGGGCATCGTGGCAGATGTGACTCTTCAGCCTGAAGAACAAATGGCTGCTTAACGCAACTTCAGGAGGTTCGGCTTGTGGTTTGTGACTGGGTTTACAGGAGACGGCTTGGCACAGATGGATCAGAAATGATTGCCGTGTTTAAAAATAAAAAAAATGTTCAGGCTTGTCACAACACGTTGTGGAAGTAAAGTGATGAGTCTCGTCTAAGACTGCAAAGTCTGGGCCAGTTTAAAGAAAGAAGTTAACACAGATGGGTCAGAAAGAAAAACCAAACTGTCTGATGTCAGAACTCAAGATTAAAAATGTGAAGTTTCAATGATTGGACTGTTAAGACAAACTGTAAAAATATTCATTTAAAGCTTGTAAATGTGTTCAGGTGCCTGTAGCAAGAGGTGAAGGTGAAATTCCTACCTCCTAATCTGCTGCACAGTCTTCTCTATTTTTAAAATATCTGACGCCTGCATCACTGTTTGTAGCCGAGGGTAAGTTTCAACCATCCATTCCCATATCATCAACCAGGTGTGACAAAAATTTGCTCATCTCTGCTCCTGTCCACAAGCATCGACCAGAATCGATTCTGTCTGTGTGCAGCCTTAATTTTTATGAGCGCAATGACCATGCGAGCCGTAACAATAAGGCTAACGGTACCAAAACATCCAGCAGAAAAAGAAACCTGAAAGTGAGAAAAGAGACGGGTTGTTTTCCAGAGAAAACAGTACGAGGAGCTCCATTTTATTTTTTCTCCCTTTTTGAATCTTTTATCTGAATCACAGAAACACAAAAACTGCATTGTTCCTCTGGTGCTAAAGCACTTTTTTTTTCTTGATTTTGTGTTTTTTCTTTCTTCTCTCTTCTAAATAAACATGATAAAACCGACCCATAAGTGCCGCCAGGAGGCTGCAGGAATGCTGTGATTCGACAGAGTCAAAAGTTTACAGAAGCATCACGGCATGGAAGAATATCACCTATTTATCGTTTATTTGTGCTTTTCTTTGCAGGAAAAGCGCCACCACCAGTCTGATACGGGGAAAACACAGAGGGTCATCTGGAGTTAGCAGATAACCCAACATGCATGTTTTTGAGTAAACCGACAGAGAATGCAAGAACTCTGCAGGGATTTGTAATTGTCTGACCAAATGTAAATAAAACATATAACTAACACAATAAGAGGTGTTTTGCTTCATAGAAAAATTGTATTGTTCTGAACAGTTTTGAGTTTGCATATTTATGAGGAAGACACCGTCGCTCTTCACGGAGTGCGTAATCCACCACTAGTTGGTGCTGAAGAGGTTTCCTTTTGCAAGTAACCAGGTTAGTCGAAAACAGTTAATAGGAGGGTGAAATGTTGAAAACATAAATCACCACGAGCTTGAGAGGAATGTGAAGCGATTCAAAATTTTTGGGGGAGATTTGCAAGGTGTGGAAATGCAGCCTTCAGCCGCCACAGTCCTTGTGTGAAGTGACCTCTGACCCGTACGACATCAGGAGAAAAATAAAACATGTCTGGACCTCAGCAGTTCAACTTTAGACAATAGAAAACTTGATATCATACAAACCTGAGAGAAAAAAGGCACCAATTCATTTTGTTTTTCAGCAGATTTGTTATTTGACATTGGAAGAAAAGACCAGACTGTCTCAAGCTTGTGTAAGGCATCATCTGTGAGCCTTTCTAATTCATTTTTAGCCTCTCTGTGTATTTAAAGCTTGACTCTTTGTTTCATTTGTTATTTTTATGCTTTGATCCCCTCGTGAAATAAAAGCAAAAGCATAGATTTCTGTTCAGCGGCGATTTTGTATCGATGATTATACTCCTAATGCACTTGGGTCTTCTTTCTTTTATGCTACAACAATTTTTTTTTAAAAAAACCCCGCTGCAATCAACACAATTTTTTCTGTAAAACTAAAAGCTCAAATCCAAGATGGTTGGAACCATGAAAAGGTTTATCAACTTTTTTGTTCACCCGTGCCTTCTTCTTCAGACTGTATCTGCGCTCACATAAAATGGCTGTCTTCGAGGCACTGTTTGGTTCTCTAAATGCCCTAAATGCACCCATCATCTTACACTTAAAATCAGTGAAAGGAGCAGGCTGTTGGAATGGAGACGTCTGACTAAAGTAAAAAGAAAAAAAAATCACAACTGGATGGAGGACGTCTATCGACAAAAAAAGACTCAGAAAGATGCTGATGGAATGATGGCATTTTTATTTCAGCTATGCAGCGTGAATCTGTTTATTTTTAAAAGTCGCGCATTTTAAGATGATTCAATCCAGTTTAAGTTCGACTCTCTCAAAGAGTACATGCAGAAAGGACCAAAAGTACAAGCTGAGTACAACTTAGCTTTTTTTTTTAGTTCTAATGTCCAACAAAGACAGGAAGAGTGGATTTAAAAAAATGCTTACAACGATGCTCCATATATGAAAAAGTTAAAAAAATATCAGGGTTGATTTTTTTCAACCTCTTCCCCCTTGTGAACATAAAATGCTCTTTAACTCCAGTTGATAATATCTCAACATCTTTTATTTTTGAAGGTTTTTGACTTGACTGACCCCTCCACTGACAATGTTACTGACATGATCTGTCCATATTTTAAAAAGCAGCTAAGCTTGTCGCCGTTTGCAAAGCTCAGCCGCCGTAGAGAGAGCTGATTTCCACAATGAACACTTTACAGCCTGACTAGTCAGCTGCTACACTGTGAAACTAAATAAGCATATTTGCACTATCACAGTCTCCCTTTTTTTCTTTTCTTTATATAAAACAGTGGCTATACAAACAAATGTACATGCTGTTCTTTTTATCCCTCGTAAAGTTCATCATTAATGTCCGCACACTGCAAATAAACTTGCTGGTTTGTGCAAAAGCGTCGTTCCCAATAAACCCATCCTGAGATCAAGCCTCAAAACCCAAACTCTGAAAATCTCCACATACGTTTGCTTCATATTTCCTCAGCTGTAGCAACTGTATTTCCCCTGAAGCACTGCATTGTGGGAACTTAACGCGGAGCCTCGTACGCCGTTTCAACCCGTGGAGAATTCCTGAGCTTGACAGACCTGCCACTCCTGCAAAACTTCGACTGTGTGACGGTGGGGCCGAGGCTTTATCAAGCTGTCAATCATTTTGATTTCGTCGAACAGAAAGTCCACTGTTTTTCTTAAAACATAAAAAATAAATAAATCCTCCCTGCTGTGTAGCTATTGGCTCAGTTTGTGAAGTTCAAGTGTGTCGACAGCATCAGATTATAAACGTTAACACTACTAGAATCTAAGTAACAGGAGGCCAGACTCATAATTTCTTGATTCAGTGCAAGAAATAACCAGTTCCCTCAACTTGAGGCCTGAGCCAGTCGAAGGCTTTTAATCACTCATCCCAGAGGAATCTGATCACCGAGCATCATTAACTACCATGACTGAAGCTCACTGATCTGTGACTCTGTGTGATGTGCATATAAATGATGAGAATAACACTTTATCCACTTTGTCCTACCCTTGACCAAATTAAGCGTGCTGGACGCCGTCACTACCTTGTTTGGAGGCTCAGAGATGTAACACGCTCACCATGTCAGAACATCCGTCCTTCAAAAATTGCAGAAGATCTCCAAGTCTCTTATGAAAGGTTTTTTGAAAGAGGTTCCCGAATCAACCGGTCGACTACAGATGGGGAACTTTTATGGTCATTATGGTGTGTTCCCTAGTGCAAAAAATAATATTTGAGCCAACTTTACAACCTTTAATGAAAGTTCAGCAAAGCTTCGCGTCTTTTTGCTTCTCCGTCTCGCTCTTTGTCAGCATGTGTCCTGTTGGCACACAGGCTGACCTCTTAACAACTTGTTTTTATTGAGCATTGACTGTCTGCTGTGCTGATTGTCTGACCTTTTAAGGTTGCAGCTTTTAACAATCCGAGCGAATGGCTTGTTATACACTGCAGGACGCAGTTCGGGTTTCTGGCGTCGCAGTTCCCATTCATTGTTGGTAGGAAGGCTAATTAAAACACGAGAGTACAAATGAATCATCCAGGACTAAACATTTCAACGTTTCGACACAAGTATCGATCTTCGCCTGAGAGGGGAGAGAACATACAGACTCCACCGAGCTGAAATTAAAACTTGAACCTTGCACTTCCCCATGCAATTTCAATTTGACATATTGTTTTGGCTGTGAAATAAGAAAAATAGATACATGAATAATTGCCCAAGGACATTTATTATATTAAAGAAAAAAGCAGAATGTGCTGCTGGAATGAACTCGGCTTGGTATTATGGTCACAAATCCTACTTTCACCTCTGAAACCAAGTCATACTTTTATTTTCTTGCTCATTGCTGCTGTTGACGGGATTCTGTGGCCGTGGAGTAATTCCTAAAGGATAACCTTGTAGCTTGACTGTGTTAAATTAAAACCTGAGCGATACACCTAGGGAGGCGAGCTGCTGCCAGTGTCTCCTGCTTGACATGCAGAAAAGGAACGGCGAGAGGAACTGGGGAAATTTGACAGAACCATTCCTCTATCGCAAATTCAGTAAGTCATTAATATATTATATGGCTGTAAAGGCTGCTTTCCATTTTCATCTACTTGCGTAGACATGTTGTTTTCTGTAAAAAAAACAATCAGAGACGCGTATTTGTTTCCCAGAAGAGGGGTGAAAGACTTCGTTTTCCTACTGATCTACATTTGATAATCTTGCCGCTTTTTCCGTCTTGTGAAAAAATTTAGAGCAAAAACTTATTTCATTATCGCAAAACTTAGAAATCATGGTTGTGGTGACATTCGATTCTCAAGGAATGTCTCAGTTGTTTGTCAAAGAAGGCAAGTCTTTAAAAAAAACAACCCGAAAAACACTTTTGTGACACAGTCAGAGTATTTGACGACAAGTGATCATGAAGCGTGAAGAAGCACCATGTGTGACTTTCTGGATCTACGAAGTTTGACTTCAATAACAGATTAGATGTCTATATTATGACAATCTGAAATCAACGAGTCAACAAGCCGTTAAAGATTGAGCCCTTTTATTCTTCTTCATCCACAAGACGAAACACGACGGGTTGAAATTTCTCAAACACTTTGCGTTCGATGTCAAATTGATTGTCGTATAATCGAGTCACTTGCCCATACAGTCACAACCGCGCTGCAGTATGCTCACCTTCCTGCTAAACCGTAGCACATCCAACCTGCAGAGTTGTGCATACAGTGACAGCACAGTGACGGAGGGACTGCCTGCAGCTGCTCAAACATGTCCTCGCCTCTCTGGTTGGGACCTTCCCATGTAATTACACAGCTGTCACGGTGTAATCATGCTAATCTCTGGTGAATCACAAGGAAATGGCACGTGCCAGTTTTCCTCATTATGAGCCATGCCTCCTCTTCATCTGCTGTGTACTTGATTTATAAACCCGGAGTGATAATCTCCTTGTCTTTGATGGGATTTTTTTCTGTTTTTTAAAAAAAAAGTAATTTATTTAATTTCTTAAATGAGTGAAGGAAAATTTAACCTCAGTGGCAGTTTGCTTTGGATTGCTTACATGGGGCTCTGTGTGATGGTTAATCTTTTGAATGAACCTGTAGTCAGTTCGAGTTAGAATGCTGTCCTCGTTTTTTTCGTTTTGATAGGTTTCGGTGCAGTTTGCCTGTAGAAAACAGAGCTGTCAGCCTGTATTGATTCAGTTGCAGCTGATGAAATAAGTTCAAAGAGAGGGCATTTAAACAAAGCCTTGTTATCTTACACTTCGGCATAGAATGACAATTCGCGATTAGGCTCAAGCTCGCATGAGTGTGAAACCGGAGTCGGCACGATCACCTCTCTGAACGCAACTTTTCAGGTGTTTTCCATAATATATCGATACATTGGCTTCTTTCTGGATATGTACAAACAGTCCAGCTACCAGATTAAATCGTCATCTTGAGAGTTTAACAAAAAATAAATAAATAAATAAATAAATAATTGGGTTGTCAACAACTGACATATTCAGCTGTTTCTCGCCTTATTCTCAGGTGATGCCTTGTGAAAAACGGGCAGTTTTTATTTAGTTCATGCTGAACAAATTGTTTTGGTACCTCGTGGTCCCAACACGGTGCTTCTCTGTTTCCTGCAAACGGTTCTTTGCCCGCTGGAGTAAAACGGGGGTTCAGAATAACATAAATTGTCCTGTGCAGCAGCTGTCTACCTTTTATGTCCAACCCTCTTCATTCTGCACAGATTTTTCCGCGACTTCTCTCATGCAGTGAGGGAAGTCGCGGTAAAAAAAAAAACCCCAAAAGAAACCAAAACGACAGATTTAGGATCGTTTTTGACTGATTTGCTACTTTCGTTTAGTCTGAAAAGAAGCAATTCCCTTAATTATCAGCTCATTATAACACATCAAGCGCAATCAGCCAAAAATAGCTGCTTTCTTCTGGTATGCTTTCATACCTTATCGTAAGACGGGGCCAGAAGTGAAGGAGGTGTGAAAACACACTTCACTCAAAAATTGAACAGCTTGCCAAGTCCATTTATTGCAGAAAATGCTTTTTATGTCATTTTCTCTTCTTTTAATTACGTTTATTATCTCACTTGTTTTGGTTATGCATTTTATTATATATTTGGAAGGAGGCTTTTAGTAGCTCTGAGCTTTCTTCTTCTCAACCTGCAATGCAACAACTGTTGTTTATTGTGTTTTGTGCCATTTTGTGCCATCATACTCATGTCCCAAAGGTCTAATTAATATTTATATTAACATAGGTAAATGGTGTGCATGGAAAGGGGAGAATTTTGATTTCCATAAAGAAATTCCTGCCCTGTCCATCTCACTCACTTCACTGTTGTGTTCCGCTTCGCCGGCTGAACAGCAGCCTCGCTTCTGTCAGTCTGCCACAGGGCAGCTGTGGCTACAACGTAGCTGAACACCATCACTGCATGAATGACTGAATGCAGAGTAAAGTCCCCAGTTCATAAAACGCCATGCAAGAAGTGACCAAGTCAGCCATTTCCTCTCCACCAGTTTTCAACATCTAGAAACGGAAGATCTTAGCTAAACTGGATGGAGAACGACTTCAGTTTTCCACTTGTGCAAAAAAAAAAAACCCAAAAAAATTCAATTAGATTTTGATCCACACCCGTGGGCCACTTGTGGCCCTTTGATGAATTTCCCAACACTCTTTGTAACTTTTTACTGAAAATGTCAGGTCCAGCAAAAATATTTTTTCTTCAGTTCCCCTTTTGCTTTTATTTCCATCTCATAAAAAACATCTTGGCCACATCTATCCGTCAGCAAAGTTCATAGAAGAAAATGTGTTTTATAGACTTGAAATGCATAAAATAATGAGCCCAAAAAGTTAAGAGACTGTAAACGCTAAAACATATCATGTTCTATTTCCTATTGTGCAGGTGAAAGAGAAATAATTCACTACAATATCTTTGGGAAAATCTTGGCCCCTGAATACTTTGTGATTTTGGCGCTTCATGCAGACAGTATGGAGACCCCCGGTCTACGTCATTTTAACATCCTCTGATTTACGCCATTGCAGCTCTTGTATGTTCAGGCTAATAGGTCTTCTGCAGATTATTCCTGTCCTGGATTCACTTTCTTCCGCCGCCTGTGGACAGCTTCCATTACTGTGGGCATGAAGTGTTTCACCGCGCATCTTTCCACACAAGGTGTCTTGCATGCGGGCCAAAGACTTTCATTTTCGTCTTCTCTGACAAGATATTGCTTGGTCCTCTGTATCGCTTATGGCAAACTGCAGATTTGAATTCTATTGACTGTGTTTCAGCAATTCAACACTCTCAGTCTTCCTTTCAAAATTGCCTTCAGCAGCTGGATTAGGCAGGAAACTTCAGGGAGAACTAATGTGCAGACCATGCAGGGTGTGTATTTTCTTTTTACAGACATTGAACGGATTACACGCGAGATCTCAGCAGCTAACGCTGATTTTACATGCAGCAATTTATAGCATATTCTTCCTTTAGTTTAACAAAATTACCACACAAAAAGGCCAACAAGAACTTAAGACTAAACTAAAATACCTACACAATTTACTAAACAATTACAATCTTAGAAAAAATGTTTAAAACACATCATGATTTCTTTTTTCAACCCACGATATTCTCCCATCTTCCTTCAACATATGAGATCTTTTTAGGTCCCCAGACTCTGAATTGTCATCTGCATAAAAAAATGTTCTGGGAAAACTTTAGACCTCAGACTTTCATGGTTTGCTTTAGATATTGTGAGTTAATGTTTGACTTTGGGTGAGTTCAAAGTATTTTCTGACTATGGGTGCAATTGATGCCCAGTTTGATAGGATTAGTCCAACTAATTTTAGTTCAACACACATAAAAATCTGAGATAACTCCAAATAATAACCATTAATATGTTACTCTGGGGTGAAATCCAGCTTTTATTTGGGCATTTCACAATTTCTGAGATTTTCTTTTTGTGGTAGGTCCAGTGCAAAAGACATCGACATTGAAAATCATTATGTAGTCTAGCCACTGTAGTCTGTGTGTGTGTGTGTGTGTGTGTGTGTGTGTGTGTGTGTGTGTGTGTGTGTGTGTGTGTGTGTGTGTGTGTGTGTGTGTGTGTGTGTGTGTGTGTGTGTGTGTGTGTGTGTTTGTGATATCAACTTAAATGAGCTCTTGGGTTAGAGTCAAAGATGAAACTCTGTGTCAGTTCCTGAGGGGAAACTCTGTAAGACCTGGGTGAAAGGTTCAAGAACTTGCATTTTAATTGCATGTATTTGCCTTTTTTTTAAGTATATTTCTTCATTTAGCCTCTCTTTTGAAATCTCTTACGTATGTTTGCATGAGTTTACTAGGAAGCAAATCTAGAACGAGACACATTTTTGCTCCATTTTACTAAAAAAACAAAAAACAAATCAGCAGTCAGAACATTAATGCTCAGCTATAGCTAACTAAATAAGACTGTCTGATTTTACTGCAAGGTGGAGCACATATTAAAAATGCAACTGCTGTCTTTGGCCCATACATACCACAATACTGCTGGCGAAAAAACCTCCTGCTGCTACTTTCTTAGTCTATAGGTGAAGGTGGATGATGTGTGCAGAACCGGATTGACAGCTCCCCCTTCCACACAAAACCGAAAGCTACTAAATGCGAGCCTCCAGTTAAAGGAAATGTATAAGGACGGTTTCTTATTTGCCCGTGTGATGTTGAGCTCTCGGCATAAAGTCAACATTAAAACTCACTCTCATGCGGGTAGGATGTGGGAGAGTATCAGAAATAGACGTAATGCTGATCACTATGCATTGAGTTTGCAGATGGCCTCTTTGCCAGTGGCAAGGCAGAGAATGGAGATGTTTTTGATTTTCTTATTCCAGGAATTTTCTGAGGAAGTGAGGATTAAACGCCGGCGAGGTCTTAAGGCCGGATACCTTTAGGGCAGCTGAGAAGTTAATCAAATGTGCCGCGCAACTTTATTTATGTGCGTCGCATGCATTCGGAATGGCAATGTGGGAGCTTTAAACAAACCGCACCTGGATGAGGTTACTCTCTTTCTTTTTTTTTTTTACAGCCAGTATTCCCCACTACATTTGTATGATTTCACTTCTCACCACAGAAAGAAGAGTATTCTTCAAAGGACGCTGTATAAATCGATTGGGTAAGACTTCTTTCTACTCCCGTTTTCTCCCCACCACCACAGCAATGTGAACACCAGCTCTATGCATCAGAAATAGACCTCCTTTTCAGAATTAGAAAGGGAGGAACGGAGGAGGAGGGCTGCAGAGAGTTGAGGGAGGGAGAGGAGAGAGAGAGAGAGAAAAAAAATGTATGTATTCAAACTGGAGGCCTCGCTGAATTGATGGGCACATGCCGTGGAGCTTTTCTGCAGGGAAATCATTTGCATAATGGGAAAGTGGTTGGAGTTGGAGCTGAGAGCTCTCCTCTAGTGGGGGGGGGGGGAGCGACAGTCAGTGAAGGAAGGAGAGGGTTCCTATCAGAGAGAAGGCTGACACTATGTTGCTCAGAGAGGGAGACGCATACAGCTGATAACTTCCTTTGCTTCCCGTCACCTTCATCTGCAAAACAATTTACCAACGGCCTCCGATGTCTGCAGCCGATGTGAAATCATGGCTTTGTCATAAAAAAAGAAGAAGAAAAAAAAAATCAATCAATAAATAAAAACAACCCTGCAGTAGAACAGCATCATCTTCATTCGCCTGTTTTAACAAAATGAATAAATTTCCAGGCAACTTGTTATACAAAAAGAAGAATATATAGGTAAAAAATGAATTCCATCCATTAGGGATTAAAAGAAGCCATTTCTAAAACACAAAGGAAAGTAAACCAGTTGTAATACACATTACAGTTCTGCTTCCATTAAACCAGAAGACCAAATACTGATACACCATAGTTGCATTTTTTTCTTTTTCATGGCGCTTTGCTTCATTCCTGAAAGACTCTCAGAAGCAGCCTTGTGATTTCTGTGCGCAACACCTGGATCTCAAGTAACAAAACGACGAATCTCAGTGAAAAACAACAACAACAAGCAAAATCTTTCATGCGACAATTCAGCCTTTCAGCAACTCAGCAGTGAGCAGAAATGTGCTTCTTCTGAGACATCCGTGGGAATAGATTAAATTATCTACAATCTCATCTATAAATGACCACTTGATACTCATCATACAAAACCAGAGTGAACTAGACCAAAAGGTTTCTACTAAATCACACACATATTTACTTCAATCATGAGAAATTTGTAAAAAAAAAATTTTAATACGACATTTGGACACAATCCAGTGTACGAGGTACTTAAATGCACCATAACTGTGCAACTCATTGTAAACCCTGTTCCTCTCCTTGTAAGGGAATTTTAAAAAAAAAGTATCTTATTGAAAGATTAAGATACTTAATCTTAATCTTGAATAAAGCTGGTCAGTCCATTGTCTTCCATCTCTGTCTCTCTACATCTCGAGCTCTCTGCTTCACTTTGTCCACACATACATTAAGTAGTGTTTTTGCAGCGTTATTGGAAAATAGACTCTACATTTCATTTCCTTTCCAGAGGACTGACAGAATACTTAAACAAAGCTATCGCTGTCGTTCAAAGCCCATCAAATGCTTCCATTCTAAAAGGAGGAAACACGAGAACACGTTAATGTTCAGAAGCTTAGAGTTGAGCCCTTTGCAGAAGAGTAAGCATTAACTTTAAAGAGCATTAATTCGACGTCTGTTCAAATGCATTTAAATTCTACTAAACGATTGCAACATTTGATAAAGCATTGCATTTGGAGGAAGTCGAGAACGCAGGACGTGGAGTGGAAAATTGTGTTCAGTTTTCTGTTGCCTGAATAGTAAAGTTTTGATATTTGTGTTCGAATAACTGTGCAATTTGTGCATTTGTTTTGAATTTATTGTGCTCCATTTTACTAATTTATGTCACACAGAATTTTCTGTCTTTCGTTTTTGCACTTCACAAATAAAATGTACCAAAGTTTCCCTTGTGGCGGATCCAGGCTAGATACAAACGTCACACTAGAAAAAAACACTTGAGGAAACAAAAGTCAGGCTGCAGGTGATTTAGCTGCAAGGGATCAGAAACACCTGTGCAGTGTGCTGCAATTTATGCAAAGACTTTATAATGAAAAAAGATGTTTAAAAAGTTATTTCAACATCTCATACGTGCAAATATAAAACCCGAAGGTCCGACATGATGTGACCAAAACGTGTGCATGCGCACGCTGCCCTGCACATGAAAAATCACTTGACAGATAAGGTTGGATGTAGACTGCCTTCGAGAGAAAGTGTCTCACTGCGTGATTTATAGGTCTCTGACTGTTTTGTGCAGTCGTGTGATGTATGCGCGTGCTTACTAGAAAGGATGTATGTAATATACGCTGGGAGTTGAGGATCAATCTGAATGATGTTTCAGTCAAACATTTTTCAAATGTTTTGGAGGTGCTTTGCTGTTTGCCTGCCAAGAATATCAACAACTGCTTTGTGGGTGTTTCCAGGAAAAGTGGGAGAGAAGGTTTATTAAGCCTCCACGTGTGATTTCTTTTTTCAAACATTGGATGATGATGGATTTCTAACCTCCCAGTGAGTCCATTAAGCCGAGGATTCAGGTTGCGCTCACGTTTATTTAAACCTAGCTCTCCAGTTCATTTCCTAATGCATGTTTTAATCAGAGAGTGGCTACTTCTTCACGCCTAATGAAGACAGTTATTTCTAATGAGAGTCCAAATTGCCCAAAGACAAGTGGGATACAGGCGGAGGGTTTAAGTTGCTCCTCTGCACTCGATATCAGGTGAACTCTTAGCTCTTCCCGGTTTGCTGCAATTATCAATGAATAAGCAGCGGAAAGAACTCCAGAATGAAAGCGAGCAGCTGTAAAAAAAAAGAAGCATTTAACGTATGCTTTTGTAGCATACGCTGAAACACAAAGTATGCTCGTTTTTTTTATACGATTAGGTAAGAATTATTTTTTTTCTTTCCACAATCGAATGTAATGCCGCACAATAAGCTTCGAATCATTTTCCCTCCGCTGTTCGGTGTGTCTGCTGGGATTTAAGCTGCTTTCGAATTCACAACGCATGTCGTGAGTCATAACAAAGGATCAGAGGGTGATCACTCTGCACCTTTGTCTTAACCTCCAAGAAATGCAGCCGCCTTTAACGGGATTATATTTGCCTGGGTAACCGATTTATGTGTTTATTTCTGTCTGACAAATATTGAATGATATTCGTATTAACAGTCACTGCAGGCAAAAAAAAAAAAATTCACCTCAAAATATTAAAGAGAACTGGATATTTAAGGTTATGTGTTTGGATAGTTGGTTAGACTGTCACCATCTGAACAAATGTTTCTGTAATGAAATGTACCTTGAATATGTAGCTCGGTGTGGAATTTAACATTTATAATCCAAAAGGGCTTAGAAGTCAACATGATTCAAGATCGTTCCCTTCGTAAAAGAGAAATATTTCCAAAAAGAAAAATAAAACTAAAATCCATACATAAAGATGCCTTCAGCAATTGAAAGTGAACCTCCCTGCTGAGTTACCGTGACTAAACTTACATCTATTTGCAGTAAATAGATGTTTACATGCTTTTGGGTTTTCTGCTCAAACTTTCTTCATTGCACTAAAGAGTTAATCCCTTTGAGCGTTTTCCTCAAGTTATAGTTTTAGCCATTTTGGGAGTTAACCCAAAAAACTGTCTGAGAGTTGCTTTTGAAACATAATCAATAAAACACTAATCAGCAAACTGATGTTTAATGAAGGCCCTTAACAAAATGTCTATTTTGATCATGCAAAGCACCTTATTGACAAAAAGTGCGATAAAAAAAAACAAAAAAAAACATTTTTGTTTGATTTGATGAGGCTTAAAGACGATTTTGGTGAATAAACAAATATAAAAACTTTTTAAATACTGCTTCAAACTTGTGAGTTACTGGCCAGTGGCTATGACACCAGGCCAGACTCTTTGGCTTTCGCCACAGTTTCTCCTTCATTCTTCAAACCGCTGCATTTTTCAGAAGCACATATCGGAAAAGGTAAGGCAGTTTTTGTTGACGCGACAAACGTCAACAAAAACTGAGCAAACATTATATTTGCTTACAATATAATGTTCTGCAAGATTTTTGTGGTCAAATATAACTGTGTCTTGTTGCTAGTTGAATAAGTCAAAGGCGTCGTTATGTCAAAGTGCAAACCAACAGTGAACATAAGAGAATTACCTGCAAATCATCGAGATAAAAGGGCGTCTCTGCAGCACGGGAGTTGACATAAAGTGCAGCATTCGCCACCATTTTAAATGGTACTCAGATTTCTAGATCAAACTGACAAAGTGAGCAATCGGGGGGGGGAAAAAAAAAGAGGTCCCATCTGCTCAGAGCTCCTCTGAACTTTACAGGACAGCATTCATCTGTGCAGCACTTCCCCAATCAGGCTTTCATTGTAAAGTGCTGCAAAAGACAGAATTCACTGCTAGATAAAACGGCGCATGACAGCCTGCTGGGGGATTTGCCAAAGGGGACGTTAATGATGCTCATACCGTAAGAAAGAAGATGCTTGAATTTATCGAAGAGAAAATTGAGCCATCTGGATACAATGGCTGATAACTTCTGAGAAACAAACCAGGTATTGATCAGATGCTCATTTTTTTTTTTTTTTTTGTCTGTGATCGCAGCATTATTTGTAGGAATGATTTTTTTTTTCTCTAAAAGGCCTTGCGACACAAATTATGATTGACTTCTAGAGGTAAGGAATCATAGTTCAATCCTGAGTGAAAAGTTTTCCACTATGTTTAAGACCTCAGGAAGGATTGCTGTGTATTTAAAGAAGACGAACTGCAGCACCGCACCACATATATGTGTTTTCACCCACTGCAGGAGAGCGTAAACATTTCCAAAGGTAAAAAGTTAGAAACCTCCAAGGAATGGCTGAATCGGGGTTTGTCAAAGCCGTGGTACTTTGGGTGAAATCTCTGAGACTGCTAAAAAAAACACACACACAAAAAAACAGGGTTTTCTATATTTTTTATGAATTGCATTAAAAAAAATTCCGATTCAGCATTATGTGAAATTGTTAGAGTTTTACATCACATACCCTCATTATACCCTCATTCTGCCTCACAGACCAAGTCCCCCCACTATGCTCCTTCAGACTAGCCAGTAGTAATTAGCACTCACCTACTGGAATTGCACATCTTCTGAGCTCATTATACACGTTATTTCTCAGTGCAAAATAAATAAAAACATTGTTAAAAAGATCAGAAGAGCAAAGTGATGACTTCGTGAAAGAGAAGAATTTTTTTTAAAGTGAGAGAGACCCAATTTCAAAGTATAAACTTTAAGTCATATTTGATATGCACTACATTTTTATAGCAACTAAAGGCAACATAGGTAGTTGATTGTGCTATAAATACACTGTGTGCCTAATTCTGCCCCGTTAAAACATTTGCAAATTACAATAGGTTTTGCTGTCTTATTAGTACAGTTAATGTTGTTTGTGTTCAAGTGAGTTTAACGACAAACTTCAGCCTGCATTTTATTGGCAAAAAAATTCTGGGTCACTTATTTTACACACCCAATTCCAGAGTCATTAACTTATCCAAAACGCAATCACTTCCATAAGATATAAAATCTTTATAATTAACTTATATGAATATCATGGATTTAAACCTTTTCCTGAATATTAATCATGAAAAAAAAAAAACATATGGTAACTAGATAGATTTGCTTTGGTCAAATTCATGGTTGCAAAATTGAAGATGTTTAGGAGAAACTTCTTCAGTTCAATTCTGTTAGAAAATATTTTATTGCTGAATAGCAATTTTGTTTTTGCTCACATTGGGAAAGGAGCAAATCAGCTGGGAGGCAATTAAAATATATGTAAATATATTAAAATATGCTGCTCCTTCATATGCCATCTGCATTAAGACAGACGACAGAAAATGAGACACATTTTTACTTTTATCTCATTTGTTTGTTTGAGCTTCATTCCAACCTTTGTTAAAAAAAAAAATAAATAAATAAAATAATAAGAAACTAAATAAAATGATGTTTCGAATTCAATCTCTGCTTTAAAGCTCCACTTTGTAGCGTTTCCAACATTCAGAAACGAGTGACTGTGGCGTGTTTACGAGTCATTTACTGAGTTGCTAACTCTAATGATGCTGTTTTGCCAAGTGATACAAACACTTATTGTTCTGATTGAGGGTAAGAAGTGTGGCTGACGTTATTTTTATACAGAGCAACAACGAATACTCTCATTCTTTGAAAAGCGATAACCAACCGTATGACAGATGTCTCTTGGTGGCTTTCGAAAGCAGAAAATGATTGGATTGGTGTTTTGAGGATTGTTTTATTTTTGTCACTGTACAATTGTTTAGGTCTTATTCTTCTGACCTTATAAAGCTCTCTGTGTTCCTCACCACAAGTTGAATAAGAAAAAAAATGCTCTTTGACCAAACCAGTAAGCCATTCTGTCGTTTTATCCTTGCCAAGTTACGCCTGGTGTAAAATCCATGTTCCTCTTCCAGACATTGTTGGATCACAAATTGAGAAACCTTACAATCACATTTTACTTCCTCGTACATACTGTAAATAAATGCTTTAGTATTTTTTTTTGTCTTGCTTTAGCTAAAAAAGCAACAGATCATCTTTGAAGTAGGAAAACAATTATAAGCCACCAGCAACTCTTTCTGTCGTGATATTGTAATTTCACGTTCACGTCACTCTCTACGGTCTACGACTGAGCAGAAACACGACGAGCACGTCCTCCCTTCGCTGCTTCCTCCAACATTTTAAGTGCCCCAGCATTTGTTTAACGCATCGGCCATCTAATAATGTGATCCCATAAAATTTCCTGCTATTGTAATTTTGCCCCTCATCACCTCTGCGTTAAGACGCGCACATCCACCGGCCCACAAACTCAAGCCTCATTTGGGGTTTTATATCCCCAAACTGTGTGTGCGGGAGGCTTATGATGCTCTGAAGAGCGTCTGAGTCCCTCCTGGGAGACGGTAGGGCCACAAGTCTGAGGCGCTCTGTACGATGAGACGCACAAACAAACACGGAACGCTTTGCCTGGAACCGGTTCCTCGCCGAATCGACTGCGCTTATTGGACCTTCCATCATCCCTGCTTTCTTTAGCAGAAGGAAAAGGTGGTGCGTGTACTGAAAAAGTGATACACTGACAACTGCACATATCACAGGCACCCTCGTATCTCAACAGAACGAATTAACTGGAATCTGTCTATTATACGGGGAAGAGGCTGTAAATTACCAGCAGGGACGAGCTTTGAGCTGGGATACATCCTCCTGACTTTTAATATGCATTAGATAAGCTGATTTTGACATTTTATTAATAGGGGACCTGTCAGCAAGGGGATACAGACTTATTTAATCATTGTTGCATTACTATGGAGATTGTGTATCAAATAAGAAAGAGAATTACTCAGTGATCAAATTCTTATGACATTGCTGTATTAATCTGTGTCAGACAGAAAGAAGGTGTTATTGTGGACTCCGTATATTCAGCCTGCGGGTTTGCATACAGATCAAGAGGTTCAGTTGGATGACAGTTTATATTTATATTTGATAGCAGCAGCAAATCGAAACTTCCCTCAGCGATGGGTTGGTACTTATTTATTAATATTTCCGGACAACACAAGGCAATTAAGGAAGGTGCAGGGAAGGAACAAACTGCATTAAGATCATGTTGGACGAAAATCGTGTAGAAAATGCGTTTTGATGTTCGCACCACGAGTCTGAACGGTATATTAACCCGATCTGCAGCGCACTGTTTTAATAACCCGGCTCGTTGCGATTCATGACATGCAATGAGGCGAATCTTCTCGAAACTGGAAAATGACGCAGACCAGGTGAAAAAAACGGCAGTTTTAGAGAATTTAGCTGTTTTTCCAACAAGCATCCAGGAGTGGCGCCGAGCTCAGTTTGCTGCGTGTGACTTTGAACATTCTTGCTGAATTCCTAAGCTGCCTGCAAAAGGTTAAGGTTGCAGTTACGAAACCCTTTCGAAACGCACACCAGGGCGCTGTTGTCTAAAACTGGGCTCTGGGATTTCCTACAAACTCAATTGAGGAATGTTTTTAAACTGTAAACACTTGTGGGGGGGTACAAATGACTCAGGCATTTTGATGAAATCCCAGAAAATGATGTCAAGCTCCTTTATGTTTACTAAAACATTTTAACAATAGCTGGAGTTACTTATAAAGTTTCCACACCGTCTTGATCCTCTCAAGTTTCTTGGTGTGGACAATATGTGCCACAAACGTTGTTGGGGGCATGAACTGTTGGTTCTTCTTTCACTTATTTATTTTTTTTATTGTGTATTTTTTTGACCGTAAAAGCGTTGACAGAATCACACTGGTTCCTTGGGAACAGCGTGCATCTTGCAAACCTGGAAGACGTAGGTACAACTTCAGTTTTCTTCTTGACACGTGTGTTATGGGGGTATCGTCAAGGCACTTAACCCCGAACTGGATCCCAGGGGGATGAAGGAGGTTATGGACAAACACTGTGATTAAAAAAAATAATCAAAAACTTAAGTTATCTGTAGGTTTGCACCTGAGCAAGTTTTTGTTTCTGTTGTTTTGTTTTTCTGCCCGTGCAGTCGTCGGGTATCCCTGTGTGCTGAGTGGCTGTCCACTGCTTGCTGCTTTGAAAAGCGAGATTAGCTTGGGAGCTTTGTGTGAGACTGCGCTGTCTTTTATCCCACAGACGACGCACCTCACTGAAACTCCAAACTCTTGAACAGCTAAATTTAGCTGTTTAATTTAAAATTTCCTTTCAGCAAAAAGACACGGTAATGTCACATAGCAACAACCGTCTGGAGGCGGAAAGTTGTGTGTCTGCGGTTGTAGAGTCCCAACAAACTCAGAAGCCATTTCCATACATGCTGGCATTTGTGAAATTACTTTCTCTGTTTTTACAATTTTTTTTAAAACAACATTTCCACTAATCTGTTATTGCACATGTGTTTATCTGCACTGATGTACTGTATTGCATGCAGTTTGACTTTTTCTGTGTTCCAGGCATTTTTGTAAAAGTGATCCGACTCATTCCTTGGTACGTGAGTCTGATATTCCTATTTATAACATCAGCACAGCAATTTCTGTTTTAGAATTGTACAATATATTATTATTATTGTTGATATTATTTATTTTTAAATTGTTTTTAACACTTTAACAACTGTTTGTGTCCCTTTGCAGCTGTTGCTGTGGTTACACCTGAATTTCTTCTTTGCAGGACAATTCAGTTCAACTTTATTCAAACATTTAAAACATGTCTTGTTCTTAAGGCAGTTCACTGGCTAAAACAGCATGCCCTTGTGGTGTCAAACTGGGAAATTCAGAAGAGAACGTTCCTTGGCAATCACACAAATGAACCAAATCATGTTTAGGGTTTAGATTTGCAGAGTGCAAGGTGACTTAGCTAATCTGTTTAGATGCGCAAGCACGTCCTGATGTGACTGTCATGCACGGGCCACAAAGTCACACTCAGACTTTCATCATGCGATTAGTCTTATGGTTGGCAGATCAGACTGCCTAAGTTCATTTAGAATGATCATGTCTGAAGCCTGGAAATGCAGCCCTCATGTTCCTCCTTCTCTCCTCCAGAGATCACAGGGAAGACAAGATAAGAGGATGTACTGCCGAGTTGTTTTTGCCCCATCTGCAGAAAAAGTTATTCCTTGCAGCCGCTGTTTTGCTGGTAAATATTCTATGAAATCAGCTTATGTGGGTTCAGTTGCAACAGTAAATGTGATTAGGATTCAGGTGGTTTGCTCTACTTTTGCCACACACACACACACACACACACGCAAGCTCACCCACAAACTCGCTCCACCGTGCTGTGAGTCCTTGTTTTTTCCTCGCGCTTGGGTTAAATTGGGGAAATCATAGAGAGCAAAAGAGGCTTCATCAATGGTTCGGGGTTGATGAGACTCACTGGTATCAATAATCAATCCTGAAGCTGGCTGCTACAAACTGGTCAGTTAAGCTCGCGTGCAGATCGATGCGATGACGAAGCAGCTTGTCCCCTGGGTTCGCTGTGCCGCTTAGTCTGCTTGGTGGAGACTTTCCTCAGCCGGATGCAAACTCTCGCAGCACTGGTCGCTCCGTAGATGGGAATGATGCTCCAGGTGGTGCAGCGGGATGTTGGAAGAAACCTTCAACACGACAAACAAGGCTACAAATAAAAACCAACCCTTTGCGAAAACAAAAGGTAATTTATAACGCACTCCTGTGATGGCTCAACTCTGCAGTTCACATTCAGTTCAGCTAAAGCTTAAGGCTTTCGCTGCAAATTGTGCTTCACCCCCACCACACCGCACACTACTTCAAAGTCTGCAGAAGTGTTTATGTGTACGCAGCGAGTTTACTCTCCTGTTTCCTTCTTGCAGATACCGGCGAGCCAATAAGAAGGTGTGTTTATCCTGCAAATGCTTCTAGAAACACTTTCACCAAATGAATAACAATGGTTCACCTTCCCACCCCCCCCTCTTGTTTGCAGGGAGACGTTTTCTGATTTTCATATAAAGCGCTACAGTCAGGAAATGTCCTTCAGCCAACAAAGGAGAGCTCTTTACAGGGGCTTTGAATTCTTAATAATTTGTTTAATTGCGCTTGTTTGTGTTTGTATTTCAGAGTGAATATAAACGGGAGTCTCACACAGTCGAAGGCGTCCCAGTGGTCCAGCTGTGTGACCGGACTCAGGTACACGGCGGACTGCTTTGACCTTGCTACTTGGCAGACGGCAGGAGTCTCTGTCTGCCTCTGCTGCTTTGGCTCGGTGTTTGTGTGTGTGTGTGTGTGTGTGTGGGTGCGTGTGTGTGTCTGTGTGCCTAAATACTTGAAACACATTCTCGTATGACTTGACGCTAAGATGAAAAGTCACTCACATGGACTTTTTTGACTTGTGTTGTTTCTGTTTCTCCCTGACGTCCAGCAGCTTGTCGCTGACCGAGCTGCTTTGCTGTTGCTATGGCAGCAACTCTGAGCGCTTCGGCTATTAAAGGGCGAGTTCAATAATTCGTGTTGCATCTTGTGAAGTTATTTATGGTGATAATTCCCTTGCTTGTTGCAGAAATATCTCGTGCCATTTTGAGATTCCTGAAAATGTAAAGAAGTAGTGGAGGCTGACAGGTCATCAGACCTTTTCTGTCTTTTTAAGCTGTTTGAAATAACTTAAAGAGAAAATATTCATGTCAGTGGTAAATAACAGTATGAAATAGACCTGTCGTAGCTCTTTAATGGTGCATTGAGACACCATTAAAGCTGCCAGAGCATCAGCTTAACCTTTGTTGCTTCAATCCCCTTGAGATCATTTTGAAACCTCAAGTATTATGTAAGAATTTGGGATTGGGACTCAACAATCACACAAACCGGGGAACAGAATGAAAATAATCTCTTAATCTAAACCGGCAAAGCTTTGGTTTTGGTTGTGATGAGCATTTTACGTGTCGGTGACCTTACAGTGGCAAGACGTGCTGTATGAGCGTGCCAAGTCCTATTGTGCGCAACAAAACGGATCAAGCGAGACCGTCTTTAGCGGCATTACTCAGAGTTTCCCCCGACTACGACGCTGGACACGGTCTAAGCGGATTCAGTTCTGTCACTTTCTTTGCAGCGTCATGTCATATTACACTGGAACCATTTCAGAGACATTGTGTTTTTATATATATATATATATATATATATATCCACACTGCAAAATCACATTAAGTTCCCTGTAATTTTGGGCAGGCTAATTAAGTAATTTAAATAATCTTCAAAACTTGTTTAATTAATTTCCCTGCTTGTACTGATGTTCATAAAAGGATTTTTTACAGTCAAAGCGTCGATTATTTTAAAACCAGCTCATATTTCATTCTCTGAGAATGCTCTGACCTGTTCATTTATATCATATCTTACAATGATAAAACGACATGACATTCTGTTAGGAACTTAAGGAACGAAATAATTGGTTTCTCTATAATCACCACGTTTGATTTTCTGGTCTTCCTATCGTTGAAAACTGCAGCGTCCTGTCCATGACTGGACTGGACATCCTCAAGACACAACCAAAGAAAGTTCAGACTATTTCGTAGCCACAATGCTGCCAACCTTACAAGACGTCGGTCCGCAGAGGTCAAAGCTGTTTTGAAAAAGGGAACAATATCAAGCGGGTAGGTTTAACGTTACGGCTGAAGTTCAACCCAAACACGAGAAAAGGGACAGAAAGGGGATTTAAGCCAGATTTAACATGCTTGTTGGTTCCAGATGGGCTGAGCTGGGGGTTTTGAGAAACTGCTGATTTATTGATTTTCTCACACAACCACAGGTCAACAAAAAAAAAAGCAGAAAAAAAAACCCAGCGAGCGACCGCTGCGTGACTGAAAAGAAAATGCAGTGTTGATGTATGTTGGAAAGGCAACAACAGGTCCAATGTTTTATTCATAAGATACGTGAAACGCCATCCGAAAAGAAAAAAATGTATGTGGAAGCAGACGGGCAAAGGCAGCAGGAGATCAGAGACGGTTCTCCCTCTCTGTTCCGGTAAGAACTGGAAGCTGAGGTCACAGTTCACACAGGCTCCACAAAGTTGGACAAGAGCAGATTGGAAAAACATCGACTGTACTGATGAGTTTTGATGCGGCCAGAGTCGTACTGCCTCTCAGTAACGGTTCAGGCAAATGGTGAGGGTGTAAAGGATGAGGATATTTTATAGGCACAATTTATTACACTTAGTTTGCCAACTTAAGCATCACTGAATGCAGGGGCGTCAAACTCATTTTTATTTTGGGCCATATCAAAATCTGAATGTTCTTAAATGGCTGTTTGTGCCAGAATGCATTGATTAAACTCATTAAACTGCTACAATGTCAATAAATAGCTGTTTTAGCTTTCAATAATGTTTCTTAAAATTAAATAATATTGAACATCTTTTCACACCCATCAGTCCATGTAAGATTTTGTGACTTTTTTTGTAAAAGAAATCGCAGATATTTATACAACTATAACGTATAAACATTTGTAAGGACTTTTTAAGATATTTGTGCTGATATATGATGTTTAATGTGACTTTTTATTAATCGCCGTATCAGGCACAGACCATAAGGCTGAGGCAGCAGTTGAACCAAATGTTTTTGGCCAATTTTGAAATAAATTTGCAATAAAATTAAGAAACAAATGTGAAGATCTGTTGATTTTGTGTGAATTTTGCAAATTTGTAAAAAAAACCGGAGTGACTTCTTGATGTATTTTGAGTCTAGAGGGCCACATAAAAAGCTACGGCGGGCCAGATTCGGCCCCCAGACCTTGAGTTTCACACAAGTGACTTAATGCAACTGCCTACCTGAGAATTGATGCCTTGTACCAATCAATTCATCAATGAAACACTTGAAATGATTTAAAACCGGTTTGTCGAACATGACTTTAACTCCACTGTTCGTCAGTGACCTCCAACTCCAACAGAGATTTAGTTGAGTGGATTCAGTCATGGAGTCAACCAACACAAAATCTAGATTCAGATCATTATTTTCATCTCATCAGAACAAATGAGATAAATAAAGGTACCAATAAAGGTACAAAAACAATACTTAAGAAAAATAAGAATCTCAATTGTGAAGGAAAGGTTCACAAATCCCAGACTGTGTTTTTTTCTGTGGAGTTTGAATTTGCCTGGAATAATCCAGTTATCCAAGTGTTCGTCTCCTCTCCATCTAAGATGGTCCTAATACCAAGAATAACTCTGAAAATCATCTTTTCTTTTCACAAATGGAATAAAGGCTTTACAGAGAAAAAAAAAAAAGAAAAAAAAAAAGCTCTCCAGGCTGCAGTCACATGCTGAGTTCTGCTTCTTGTCAAAAGCAAGCACTGAAATTGTCCTGTTTCTGTCTTCACTGCTACCTTAACAGAAATGGCTTCAGATTAGGCAAGTCAAATATTTACAATTTTGAATAGTTAAGACTGGACACTGTACCAAACTCTCTAGTTTGGGTTTTAGTTTCTAAACAGCATTTTTTTTTTCATACAATTTTATTTGAATTTAATTGAATTTTTTTTTTAAATCCACTATTTTCTTTACAATTCACAGCGATGTGCTCCATTATCCTGTCTGTCTGTTGAATTTAAACTCCAATTGAAAACCATATAGTTTGTCATTTACATGGAGGTCTGTGCTGTGTACTTCCGCTCGCTCCTGCCTGGGCAACTTTTGACGGTCCTGCTGTGTCCCGAGGCTTTTGAGCAGCGGCGTGCGGGCGTCTCTGCTGGTAATCATCTGTTTAAGTGCTAATCACGACTCCGCTGATTTACAGTGTGCCTAAGTGTGCTCCTCTCGCCACTCAATCGCGCGGACCCAACAGAATACAGTACGGCAGCTGTTGAGACGACCGGCCCCGTCTCTCCATTAGTTCAACAAGAGCTATTCATTAATTTATTTATCTAGGCTCTCGCAGGAGCGAGGCCACGGAGATACAGCAGAGGGAGCATTTTTAATCAGAGCTGCAGCTCCCAAACCGGCTGACTAATGTGCAGTGATGTGCGCTTGTTTATCCGGGGCACGGCTGCCAGAGGGCAAAGGGACTGAGGGGATGCATTTCTCCCCCCCTGTGATTCTCTCCCTAGGGTTAGGGTTAGGTCCCCCTTAACATGAAAAAAGCCAAGCAGAGGCAGATTCTGAACTTTTTCCTAACAAGACATAAAGCAATTAGACTCCATCTGGATTGAGGACGATTAAGTGCGGTTTCGGTGTCACCCTCCCCCCGAGGATTTCCTCGACGGGGTCGAGTTAGAAAACGGGGCGCAAAAGAAAAAAAAAAAAAAAAGAGAGATTGATGAGTTCAATGTTTTCCAAATGAGCAGCCTCATACGCATAATTACATCGCGGAAATGAACGGATCATCGTGATACAAACTCGGGCGAGGGGCATGCTAATTGCTCATCAGATGGTGAAGGCCGCGGCGTCGGCCGCCTCACAACTGCAGCAGGAGCCGGGGAGGGGCTTCTGCTGAGCAGATTAATGTGATCCATCTTCCGTTCATCCGCGCTTGCTATTCCGGTGTTATCTCTCCTTACAGTACGCACGAGTCACATTGATGTTGTTTATTGAAGCTGCAGAGAGCATCCGCCGTCAGCCGTTTTCCCGTAAACGTGAAGAAAATGGCGGATATCTTTTGTACTTCCTCTTCGTAAAGCTTGTTTATGAAATGTGCCGTTATTGCTCCTGTTTACAAGCTTATGCTCAGGTTTTCTTTTCCCGTTGACCGTGAAGAGGCAAAGGAGGACACTTTGAGACTGACTAGACATCCGTAAGTGATATTTAGTGGAGTAATATTGAGGATAATGACGTGACTAATTTGAATAAATCCCCTCTCTATGATAAGGGAGCTATAATTAGCAGAGGTCACCGAGTTTCATAGTGTTGCAGCAGGCCTGTTGCGTTAACAGGAGGCGAAACGCACCACTTCGATGATCGCAATGTCTCAGAAATGAGACAAGTTTTCAACGTTTTACGAAATATATGAGCCGACATGAAAGAAACCTGTCGCATGAGGTGTTTCGAAATGAAAAAGTGAAAGTTGAGTGTCAAAATAGGAGACTTAAATATCATGTTTTTATTAAAATTCAGCTCCTTCTCTGAGCATTTCCAGCAGTAGTTGCCCTTAGGGGAACTGAAGGCTGTGTATATGATCTACAGTAACAAGCTTGGCTTGACAACTGTGTTCATTGCACTGCTAAGAGGAGGTGTTGTTATGGTGCTGCTACATAATTTTTCAGTTATTTAATAGTAAATCTTTTTTATATGTATGAACTTGTTACTTTACTATAAATTGCATTCATTTAACACAACGCTTTTCCCTGTTTCAGCAGCTGGAGCTAAAGAATAATACCATCGAGGCCGAATATTTCCAGGCTTTCATGCATCAGCATATGTCCCCCTCTCGTCTCGGATCTGATGTTCTTTTCTTAATCACCTCTCCCAGGTTTCCACGGCGTTCCATCTCTCCGTTAGACTCCTCATACACTGTGCCAGTCACATTTTCTGCCCTCCTTATCAGTGATGCCAGTTCAGTCAAGAGGTAGGAGCCAATATTCCAGCAAAGTATCGTGAGAAGCTTGTGGAGCAAAACCAAAAACACCTAAACAAAGTCCTACAGTTTTTAAGGCAAAATTAATGACACTTTTGAGAATTTATGAATCTAAACAAAGACAACAAAAAAAAAATCTCACATTATTCTGGCACTTAGCAAACAGCAATATTTTGATCATTCCGAGCTAAAGCTTGTCTGATTTCATGTCAGACAGAGAAAACGGTTTGTCTTTTTATACTGTATGTATAAACATATGTTGAGATGGTTTTATTTCCTTCCAAAGATGATCCAGACAATTTGTGAAATTGCCCTAAATGCCGCCTTGAAACCAGATCTCTCCAATGATGTTCTTCAATCTGTATTATTATTGCTATTACAGCTTATTTTAAATTATTATCATAACTAAATTTACATAAAATGGAAAAATCCCTTCAACTCAATCCCAACCAACTCTCATGATGTTTTGCGTTCTTCAGGTTTCTGAAGTTTGATTCGTTTTGTTTGCTCTAAGTTTCATGTTCGATTCATTGATCCAGGCTTTGCACAACTTTCTGCTCATCGAACCTTTAATATTCTTATCCTGAAGCAATAGTTTCAGAATTGTTAAGTCTCTTTTTGGCAGCGGTGTGCTGATCAAACCTGCAGGAATGGATAGCAAATCCCTTTTCCCTAACCTTATCTGATAGCTGTCCGGCAAACCTTTCGCCACACTCCTCCTGCATTGCATATAGACCGAATAGCCTCTGGCCTACAGCACCGCCATGTATTTTCTCCCTTCCTCAAACCCCACATGAATAAGTTAGTGTCCAGAAAGGATGATCTAGATCTCTTTAGATTTCCTCTGGGATGCCCGGTCTTGCTTTTTTGGAACGCAGTCCATTTAAAGAGGCTGGATGAGACAGGATTCAACCAGAGGTGGGTTACAATTACAGAGCTAAAGTGAGTGAAGATGACTGTAGATGTGGCAATAAAATTGCTTCTAATGCGTTTGCTCTGCTAGCAGGAGAGGAGAAACTGCGGCGTTGATGGAGGTGGCGATAGGGAGAGAATGATAATATAAATGCAGGGTTTAAAAGGGTCAAAAGCCCCCATGGGGAATGCCTTGGCATGTTTTGGTGCAGCTAACAACGCAAAGTTTTTCAGAGGCGTACAAGGAAGTCGGGAGCAGAAAGGAACATCTGTGACTTTGAATGTGGTTTGCCCCAAAATGTGTCCCTTACTCTAAATTGAGATCGCATCCTCCGCACCGCTGCACCCCTTTAAAAGAGAGCGTTTTGCCACGACATTTCCAATGGTAGATAAACTTGCCGTATATGTGCCGACAAATTGCTTTTCTGCGGACAAGGTCATAATGTAGATGCAGTCATGTAAAATAATGGGGTGTATTCGGTCCTGCTTTGTCTGGAGCAGCTGCAAGAGCAACGCTGCAGGGCTTGAAGCTGAAGGAAAGGAGCAGCAAACCGCAATACAGACTATGTGGTGACTTAATTAGCACTGCGGCCTCAAAGGCATCTTAGGTTTAAGTTTTCACCCGGTTTGCTAAACTGTTCTCATCCCACCATCCAAAACATATTTCTCACAATTACACTAAATCCACCCACATCGCTGCAAGAATTAGAAATTGAGTCAGTTGAAAGAAGCTAAATTAATAATGATGCATTTTCTCTGTATTTTATAACATGTAGCTCCAAATAAATTGTCGTTAGAGTGAGGTTAGTTATAAATTGGTGGCTGACCATTCAAATATTTAGCATTCAGTTTCATTGGTTGCAATCCTTAAATAATCACTGGCCACCCTTCAGCCAAAGTTAATTGTAGGTTGTTGCTTTCGGTCATTTGTGTCAGCGAATCTGTCACAAAATGCTGCATAGCGACTGATTTGCTTGGCTTTCTGTCTTATGTATGTATTTTGGTGTGTTTCTTTAACCAGTTTTTAAATGGCACACCAGCAACGCAGACAGTTAGGAGAGCCGAACAAAATGAACGTCACACACGCCACAAACGCCTGTTCATAAATAAGAATGTAGCTGCATCGTTGCATCATTTACAAGCAGAGACGGAAACTACAGGAACGTGCCATGTAAGCTACATTCAGTCCATTTTGTAGGAGGATGATCTAATGTTGGCACCCAGGGTCAGTATTTTTCCAACTTATTTTTGGGCCATTTTATTTGTGTTTCATGTAGAGAAGTTACATAAATCATAGAGGAAGACGGATCCTGTGGGAGGGAAAAGTGCAAGATGGGGTCAGAGGGGCAGAAAAACAGACCATTAATTCCCTTGGGTGGTTGGGGGGGGGACTCTGTGTTACATGGTTCCTCTCTTTACCCACATTATATGGCAGCTCTGCTTATATTTAAAGGAATAGTTCAGGAGTCTTGATGTAATGTTAAGTTAAAAGGTTATAAGCGATCAGTGTTTCCTGCAGCAGATCGGTGTCTTCGTTTAGCACAGAGTTGTTGACGGTAAAGCCAACAGCCTGAGAGGGGCCAAGAGCAAAACAGCCTTCTAATGGCAACTCCGATGTTGAAAACGTCAATTTGGTTTAAACGAATGCTACTTTCTGTACCTTCAATCGCCACGTTTGCACGGAAATCAGACCTACTTAGGAGAAAACCATAGAAAATGTTTCCCACCAGAGTAACTTTATAGAATAGTGTTCACTTACAACACAGTCTAATAGCATGTTGAGTTATTTCAGCTTCCCAAACTGCATGTTCTTTATATCTTTTAGATATTCTCTAAAGAAAAACCATAAATACGTAATTATTTTTGTTTTTAACTACACATAAAAATCCCTCAATAGGCGGAGGTCCAATGGACACAAGAAGCTCTAAACTAGCATCGGCTTAAACCAATTTAACGTTTTGGAGATCTGAGTTTTTAAATGTGATCTCGCTTAAGCTAGCTGTTAGCATTAGCCCAGAGCCTATTTATCTGAATTTATACTTAAGACACAAAGAGATTCATCCGATATATTCTGAACACCCCCTTTGAGCTGAATATAGGAAGTAACTGCACAATAGTTTAATAATATCAAGACGATATTTACAATCCTCTATCCAGTTTTTGTAGCTAATGTTTTTCAGCTTGCTAGTGTAGCTGGAGTCGATCCGAGTGGCCGACTGGCAAAAGGTTTGATCCGAAACAGGACAGGTTGTCGGTTCAATTTAAAGACGTCACAGAGGAATTGAACTAACATTTAGGGTTTGGGACTGTGCGAGGAAACTGGTACACCTATAACAAAAAAAAACAAAAACAACCATTTCAACTGAATTTATTACATCAAAGCTCTGGAGGTTCTTTCATTGTATCATCCAGGTGTCTTTTTCTTTTCTTTTTTTTTTTTTTTCATTCTGGACGCAGCTTTTTTGATACGTCTGCTGAAATAGACTAATATCCATTCTGTGCAGGATCCCAACAAAGCAGTTTATGACTAATAAGCGATGACACGGGCTCTTCGGCCTGTGACAATCAAGCTCTGCTGGCGATTTTGTGCAAGTTTAAGGACCGAATGAATAAACATGAGCTTTGTTTCATTCAGAGAGAGAGAAATCCCGTAGACTGAGGATACATAAGCTTTAAAGTAGAGGATAATCTTTCATACCTGGAAGATGACACACAGCAGTGACTTTTTAGAAAAGTTGTTCAAGATAAACTTTATACTGGAGTCATACAATTCTACTGAGGCGTGAAAAAAAAAAGGGGGGGGAGGAGCGGCAATGAGAAAGATACATGTAAAAATTGCTGATGGCAAAAAAGAAGAAGACAGGCAGATATTGTTTGCCATGTCCTAACCCTCTGCGCTTGGAAGGGGATGCAGTGGTATGGCTAACCTACTGGCTGTCTCGAGGCAGCTCTTCAACTCAGTGCTCCGATGCTGGTGTCTGCCTCGGAGCTTATCAGGCTTTCCCAGATGGCGATTTCAGCGCACAGAGGCAACGAGAGTCACGCGGGAAAGGAAGAGGGGAGCAGTGAAGTGCAGGGGAGTTTACCAAGATGAAGCAGACTGTACGTTTGGGGTCAAAAAATGTGGCTTTCCTCATTTCTCTTCGGTGGGAACAAACAACATTTTCTCTGACAAATTACATCCGGCCAAAAAGAGAATTAGTGCCGGCCGAGCTTTTCGGAAATCACCTCAGCGGACGTCAAGGGCAGAATATTGTGCGTTCCCTTCGGTGTCATTATGCCGTGTTATTTTGAGTTGGGTTTTTTTAAATGACTTTAATGATGTCCTGCGTCCGATAACATCAAATTAGTTTACTATCACTTTAAAGCAAATAGCTTAGAACAAAAATATAAAGTAGACGAAAAGGTATTAACGCCACCAGAACTTAGATGAATTTATTTTCTTGCAATCTTATGTGTCAGCCCAATATAAAGTCATTTTATTTGGAAGGGTCTTTTATAACAATGAAGGTCACTTTACAAAGAAAGGAGCGGTGCATTGCTGTTGAGTTTCTCAGAGTATGTCTCTACCAAACTTGCACGTCGAGAGATTAGTCCTTTTTTTCCCCACTTATGGAAAAATAATTTAAGCTCAGTGATTTTTAACAAATGAGAATGGTTTTATCACAACCATTTCACAGTAGGTCTGGGTGTATGCTGTTGTGTTGTGTCACTTTTATTTTGTTCTACTTCTCTTTCCAGACAGATGGTCAGGTTTTCCCCCACGCATGGCGCTGTGACGGAAGTCACAGTGTTCGTGTTTGGTCTCCAGAGAACTGGAGAACTGCCTTCTGCATGTTTTCTGTCTCCCTTGTGGCTTGGCAAACCACAACCTGCACTTCTAGAGGGTTTCTTTCATCGATGGCCACGCCTCCGTAAAGGTCAGACTTGTGAAATGCGCGACTAATAGTCGTCCTGCCAACCTATTCTCCCACCTACGCTATGGATCTCTGCCTCGCCTCCATTGTTTTTCTACTGTTTATGTTGCCTCGCCGATCACAGAAGAATATTGGTTTCCAATTCACCGAAAAAGCCCATGGAGTGGGTTTGAGTAGAGAGCCCTGCTCCTTCAGTGGCTCGTAAACAAATCCTAGACACTCCAATATCCTTGTCTGCTGCCCTCAGTATCCTCTTCACGGTCATTTGTTGTGCCGTTGTTTTGTCTATCTCTTAATAACTTCAACAGCAACACTCAACAAAGCAATCACATTTCAGATTTGCTTGTTTACAGGCTGCAGAATACGCCTGTCTCAATTCCCGCCGTAAAATTAGCCAAAAGAATCAGTTGGCTTCAACCTGCTCCATTGTACAGAATGAGGCTCTGCAGCGTGCATCTGTGTAAGCTTGTCAGCTAATTGACTGTAATGTCATTTTATCTGCTTCAGCAGGTTATTGACAACAGCCTCCCAGAGGCTCGATCATCCTTCTGTCAACCCGCCGTCATGGGAGACGCCATTATCGTCTGATTACAGATCATGCTTTCATATAATCCTGACATTTCCCCCCGTCTTTTGAGCTTTGGGAGTTGCCATAGCGGGCGGCATTTTTACTGGTAATAGTCAAATGCCTTGTGAACGCGCGCGCGCGTGTGTGTGGGTGGGTGGTGACGGTAGCGGGCAAGAGGCAATAAAGGCGGTGTTAATTTCCTGGAGCCACTCAAGACAGTCCTCATCCATCTGCTTCTTTCCCTTTAACAACCTTGCAGCCTTTAAATCTCGAGGTTCCCGTACGTCAGCAGGAAAAACTGTGTGCGTGTGTGCGTGCTTACATACAGCAGATTAAAGAACAGCAAGGTGGAGGGGGTAGTCATGGATGATGCCCGGTAATTATTGGAGGAACAGCTGTGCCGCCAACGAAGGAAAACGCACGAAAAGAAAAGGCAACGGGAGTGTGGAAAATGTTGGGGGGGGGGAAAGCTTAAGAGTGGTGTGTCTGGGATTAATCTTCTCCTCGTAGAGTTACCTGGGGAAAGGAAGGTGCATGCTTCATACTGAAAGTGGAAAAAAAAACAAAAACCAATCAAGCTACTGCCAGCCTGTCTTTGAAGTGGATGAAAAATGTATTAATATTTCTATCGACAGTGAGTTTGCAGTTTGCCCACGAGATGCAGCCAATTCATGCTCTTTTCGAGGCGTGCGGGGCGTTGTGACGACCTTCGCCGTGAACTGTATCTTTTCATCGTCCTTTTTTTTTTCCTGACCCGTCACTGTGCCCCTTATGAATCTTCCACAGTGAAAAAAAAACAAAAAACAAAAAAAAACAAACTCAGCTTCGACCGAGCTCCGGTTGCAGAGGGTTATCAGAGGGATCAATCCAAGGAAAGGAAGCGCCAGTGGGGTTGTGGTGATGTGGGTGAAGGTGAGAATCTCCGATTCATACTTCGTCTCCAGAATATGTCCTGTCTCCCAAAGTAGCACGCCACGGTCGCAGTTGTCAAAGGATGCTAAAAAGTGTGTCAGATTAAACTAGGACATCGATATGTTACATATCCAGATGGCCTGTGATGACCGGAGTCTTTCCGCTTTGAGTTTGCAGGTTCTCTCCAGGATCTCTGGCTTCCTCCCACAGTCCGAAAACATGACGGTGAGGTTAATTGGTCTCCTGACCTACGCAGGTTTTACCTTCTCTTTTGCTCAATGGCAGACAGCAGTCCTTCTGCAACCCTGCAGGGATGAGTGAGTATAGACAATGGATGGATAATCCCAAAATTAAGCTAATTGGCAAAGTAGTTAATATCAAGCAAGGCTTTTATTGAACTGAATTTGCAAATATTAATGCATGATATTTTGGTTTCATCTTTATCACAATTAGCGTGGTTCTGATTTTCCTGATGATCTTTATAACTTCTGTCCCAACAGCTTAAACACGGATTTTAGAGATCTTAAATCAACCCCACCAAGAGTTACCAGAAAGAGCCTCTAGCAATAACACTGAAAGTTCTCAAATGATTACCCAGAAGACCAAGCGAAGACTAGATCTCAGCACACTGTTTAAAAAAACAGACAGGAAAGAAGAAAAGAGAAAAAAGGCTTTTCAGTCATTTACTTAGAAATGAATTATTTTTTTATGTAAGTTCTCTTAACGAGACAAGGACATTCTTTAAAATGCAACCACTGATTAACTAAATTTAAAACTCAGAGCAAAGAAATGGCAGAACCCTTTGTTTTCCTGCTTCGCAGTGTTTCACGGTTTGATTTGAAGTTGTGTGGATCGCACACTCCCTGCCCAGGGCAACCTTCCACTGGGAGCACTCAAAAAAAAAAAATAATGTTTTCAGTTGCTTACTTACATGCGTAGTGTCTGAGAACAGTAATAAATAATAACTGCACACCTCCAAAATCGAGGCTAAAACGAGCCAATTCTGATTTGGTGTTAAACTTAAGGACTATTTCACACTTTTTGAAGGAATCGCTCCTGCTGGTCATCTATAACTCACAAATCTATTCCTCTTTCTCGGGGTTAGATTATGCCGGTCCTGAATTCTCTCATCTGCAGCTTAGGGCACGCAGCAGTTCTTGCAGTTCAGCAACAGAAACCCCACAGTCCATGAAACTGTCAAACGCGTCTACAGTCCAAGCACCTTGTCAGGCTTGTTCATAATTAATATGAATTAAGATTTACTGTCTGTCTCGAGGCAGTTTCACATAAATCCTATATTCACCAGCATGAATGAAGATTGTTTACGGCACATCATCACTGCGCCCTGATGTTGATATGCGTATCGAGTTTGTTTCCGTGATGCGTTGCCCCTTTGACAGCTACGAGGACAAGAATTTTCTTTTATTCATACTCCTTCACTGATCTCCCGGAATAAAACTCTTAAAGTCGCCGGAGAGCAGAAGGGGCCAAGAAGCAATCCATATGCAGCAGACGAGATCACACACTACAGTAAATGTGAGCTTGGCTCCGGGATAGACCGTAATGATATGAGTGCACGCTCCATGTCACTAATGACATTTATGCAGATTGTACTAGCAAAAAATCACATTTCCATTTTTACAGCTTAAGCCATTTTACTGGCTTTAATTACAAGATTGTTGCTGCTTCGGTTAGTCTGTTTGCACACAAACAACAGTTTTTTTTTGATTCAGTCAAAGTTTGAAGTGCATATGTCTTGCGGTGTGGAATTTTTTTATTTTTATGTATACATATAGGCACAGGGAGAGAGAGAGAGATTTCTACAGCTTTTGTTTTCGTATGGAAACAAAAGCTGCACCGCAAAAAAATGTTTTTACATCAAGATAAAAGTGGCAAACCTGGATCAAATTTCATCTATTAATGCTTTTACCAGCCTTGGCACCAACATCTCCCATCAGACAATGAAGAAGTACTGTGAAAAGTTTTATTTTGGTTGGGTTTGCCACACTGGGAGGTTTTTGAGCTTGAACAGTCTGTTTAAAGCGAAGTGACAGCATGTCATTTTGATTTAAATTCATATTCTTTTTTAGGACACTCTCAAAAACCTTCTCTTTTCTTTTCTTTCTTTCTTCCTTTTTTTTTTATCAAGGTTGCATGAGGGCTTGGTGGAATGCCTTGGAGTTTCTGCTGCTCAGCAGATTTCATGGTTCGACCAAAGCATCCTGGTCCTTAAGCAGTGATGCAGCCCCGGACCACCACACCACCACCACCGTGTCCGGCTATAGGCATAATGTCCTTCTCCAAAATGCTGTGTTGGTTTTAGTGAGAGGGATCTCTGTTTTTTTGTTTTGTTTTGTTTCCAGTGGTAGTTTTGCCTAGGGACATTTTCAAGATGCCTTTTTTATTTTTTTTACTGTTTCATGCAGTAAAATAGTCAAAGCCGACCTGACTGCACCCGCAGTTAGCAGTGTTTTAGACATGGTTGCCTCCTAGATGGAAATGTGTTGCACCTTTACTGGGCCGGGCTCTCCTGGGGATTGTTCTGTCCTTGTTTTCTCCTTTTTTAGAATTACGGCTCACTTTGGTTCGCTGAACTTCAGAAGCCTTAGCAATGACTTTGCAACTCCTTTGGATGTCATTGACATTGTGTGTTTGTTTTTAATTTTCTTTTGACATAATATATTTCTTTTGGAGATTTGTGTGTGTGTGTTTATCTTTTTATTGATTCTACACAACAAAAACACACCAAACAAACAGCCCATTCATGGTAACGATACTTTTTTTTTTAATTAATGAAATTAATTAAACTCAGCACATCAAGGCAGAGTCGCAAGAAAAGCAGCATTCACTTGAATACTGCTTTTCTATTTACTCAGATTCTTTCTGTGATGCTAGATTTCTTACGTTTATTGGATGCATTAATGTATCAGTATTGCTGTTCAGTTCCACTGAGTGTTTTCTGTCTAAATGGAGGTGGAATAACACTTTTGGCACTCAAGTGCCAAAAATCAAAAACTAAAAGCTAAGAAAAATGTATAATTACAGACTGAGAACACAATGGCCCATACTAAATGTGTGACAGCTTGCCGTAAATCCTACCAACGTAAATAAGTGCCGTGATTTCCCTCCTGTCACGAACGCTAAACCCGTCGATTTGAGTCAAATCCACACTTAGCTGCTGCTGCGGATTGTTCTTTGCTTTTCTTCAGCTGTGTCACCACAGACCTGGCATCATCGGTCTGCCAGATTGCCAGGAAAACTCAATCGGAGCCTGCGAAGTCCAGGACCAGTATCAGGAATATTTAGTACACGATTCACAACGCTCTGTGTTCAGTCTTAACTCATAAGCTTGCAGCACATCATGGCAGAGTCTGACTGCTCTGCTCCTCATGGCTCCTCTGGCGCTGGAGAGTCGAGGATCGCTCCTCACATGCAGTATGGATGCATCGTACAGGTTTCTGTGCATATGGGAGCCGAGTCACAAACTGATTCATGGTGGGGCAACAATACTGTATTCCTGAGGCTGCGGAGAGAGCACCGTGCCCTGGCTGTCGAACACGAGCGAACATGAGTGATATGGCTCCATGCCTGCAGGCCTGGTTTGGCCAGTCTGCCAGATTGTTATAAGTTTCCTCCCGTGGGGTGTAGTACACATGTGTAACCTTCTGTATTTCACCTTGGCACTGCTCGCGGGTCAAGGAGGGTGTAAAAACTGCACCCTCATAACTGGAAAGCGTAGCTTTGTAAAAGCTTCCTGCACAGTAGGAGTCGAGCTAAAGCATTCATCCTCAGTTTGTCGCTTCGCAAACCTCCAATCTTATTTCATTTTATTGGGCCTTTTTGCCATAGAGCAACAAAAAAAAAGTAGAAGACATGAGAAGTGTTAAAACATTGTTGATCATTATCTGTGAAATAAAGTTTAAGGTTGTTACCATCCTGGAAGACGAAGCTCATTTCCAGTGTCGGTTCCTTTTTGCAACACCCAGCAGCTCCATCCGGCTCCCCATCAAAGCTGCTGAAGGAAAACATCCCCACACAAGGTTTATATATTAAAACTTGTATCTCATTTCCAACCTAAACTGCCAGATATGTTCTTCATAATCAGTTTTCTTTTAGTTTAAGTCGCAATCTGTCTGTGACCCTGTGTCAAAAACTCCACAGACTGAGACGCTGACAGCTTCTCCTTGGCGTTGGTCTCTGTGGGCATGCTTTTTTTTTTTGATTATCTTTTGAAAACCTCTAACCTGAGATTGATCCATCAACTGCAAATCTTAGTTTACTTTCACGTTCATGTTTCTGTTGTGGTTGATAAATGCTGCAGGCTGTGCGTCTATCTGGAGACAGTGCCTGTTCGCCTTATGAGGACAAACTAAAAAGAAAAAAAGAAAAAAAAAGTTATTAAAACAGTCAGAGTTGGAGTGTGAAATGTGAGTCTGCGTGCGCCCGGTCCTGCGCTCAGCTGCCTGGAGAGTCTCTCGCTCTGCCATTTGCCCGATTCCAGCTCCAGGGAGAGAGGTGGGGTGTTGAGAGAGAGGCTGCATGCAGCAGATGGCAGAGATATAACTCTGCAGAGGTAAGAAACAGCCCATTCCCCAGACCAAAAATGACAGTCGGCCTACTCTTTAGCGCTTAGCCCTAAACGCTACACGCGACCAGATTGAGACTGTGTCTGGCACGATCATCGCTGCGTAATCATGTTATGGGTTTGTGGCACTCCGGACAGAAGCAGCTCTGGTGCTCATCTGCTTCACTCATATTAAGGTGGCGCCAAAATAATAAACACAACAAGAAACGGAAGGCAATCTGGGGCACCTATGGCACTAATTCCTACAACCGATAACGCTGTGGGTGAATAATGAGCTTCACTTCCCACATTCTTGTCTGTAACAAAACATCAGCAGAGGAAATATGGGCAAGAAAATGGCAGCATCAACTTTTGTGCCTTCAACAGCAAATAAAATAGTACAAATATTTTCATTTTGGCTCAGCCAACATGGACTGAATGGTTTCCTTCACTTCCTCTGCTGCTATTACTAAAGCTGCAGACAACCTGAAAAGCTACAACAGTGCAGAAAGTCAACATCGTCATTCACAACTTCTTCTGTTCACCGATTGGCCTGTTTGTAATTCCACAGGAGAAATCCAACTCACTGGGAGAAATCCAAGACCGATTACTGAAGGGAGATGAGAATCAAATGGACTTGCGTAGAAAGTTAAGAGGTGATATAAAGTCAGGTACTTTGGAAGTACTTTGCCTGTTCTCCTTCAAGCTCTCTGATCACCAGTCCACACCGGTTTATGTAAACCGTGGATAAGCTACTACTGCTGCTCCACACGGCACCATGACTCAGATATGCTGCCATCATGATAATGAGCAACCAATAATTCACCACAAAGTCCCATACATACTCAGACCACTTAGGAAGCTCCATCAATCAAACAGGGCGTCGCAGTCTTGAAGAGCCCAAATAGAAAATGTAAAGTCCAAGCCAGAGGCGAAGTCCTGAGTAAGACACTGCACTTACTGCTTTTAACAAGCCGAACTGAACAATTATATCCAGACTCCCTGATTCTGATTAAGTGTGAATTTATGCAAAGTAGGTTTAGCTGAAAAAGAAATAAAAAATACTAAAAATGTAAGTATCAGACTGAAGCAACTGCAGCAACCAAAGTTGGAAGACAAAAACAGGAATTTAAGCATTTAATTTGTAAACTATTGAGCTTCAGCAGTTTCTCTGCTGCATCACTGAAAAAGAAACAGACTGGATAATTTATCATTACGGTGTTTATTAAACGAATCACAGCGAGTGTCGCCTGTTATTCAGGCATATGTCCTGACCTTACTGGTTCCTATTCGTCCTGAATGGCTGCTGGACTTCATAAAGAACCGAGATAAATTTGATTTGGTCCATTAGATGTGCTTATTGATAATGTCTAAATTTGCTTTGTATCATCTGGCCTTTATGTCGAATAAAACATGTTTTAGTTGGTCTTTGAGGCATTTTTCCAAGATGGATTGGACATTAATTCATTGCACTTTGGCGAATCTGATATGCTCCGCAATCACACGCTCCCATTTGCTGTGAGTCATCAGACAGGAAATCTTTTATAGTTTGCTAGTGATAATAACAAATGAAACATTAGTTCCAAAGCTTTCACAGTTCTGAAACTCAAAAAGGCCAAAGCCTTTTTTGTCCAAAGCATCCTCTGCTATGCTGAGAATTTTATTTTTATTATCGTTATTATAACAATATTATTTCAAGGTCACTTCTAAGCCTGAATATTTTTTTGGAAATGCGTTCATTGATCTTTTTATTTTCAAACCCTGACTTCACCCTACGTTTTCTGCGGTGGCTTTTTCCCAGTCCAGTCACACTTTGTGGGGTCTGAATGGAGACGCCAAGACAACAGTAAGGGAATCCATCCTGAATCACCAGATCGATGTAAATTTTGCATCATCCGTCCACACATGCCGTCCAAAACAATGGCGAGTCAAAAGGCACACGTGCTACGTAAATGTGACAAGAGGCTTTGCAAGACAAGTTTAAATTCTTCACGTTTAGATATGAATATTTATGAATATGGGCAAATAAAAACACCACAGCAGTAGGGATATAGCTTAAGCAATTTTGTCTGCCGTGGAAATAAATTTTCACTTTCGTTTTTCAAATTTGTGATTTTTAAAAAGCCGGTGAAAAGTCCAGATGTTTGTTTTAGATCGCAATAAACATTCTCACGTGTTTAGCATTCGTGGTACGATGTATAAATGTGCTCATTTCCTGACCAGTTTTGAAGCCCAGACTAAAAGCTTTATATTAAATTAATATAATTTAAGTTTCACTTATCCTGATTATAACCTGGAGACACTCTAAAAAATTCTTGACATTTATTAGCTTTCTGTGCAGTACAAAGAAGTAAATGAGCCTTTTGTGACTAACAGTAAGCCTACTGTTGCTTATACCACATAATAAGTTGGTAAAAGCTGAGAGTGCCCACACAAGAGCAATCATCTTGTTCATCAGAACTCTTTTAGAGCAGAAGGTCTGATTTTGTCGTCTTTTTTCTTATCATAATTCTTGCAAATGACCAAAAATAACATTTCAATGCATGCTTTATGTGTTCCCATTGGAGAGGAGCACAAAAGGATGAGAGAGTCTGTAATGCCTTTTCCTGTTACTGAATAAGGTGAGACAGATTTAATGCGGCAGCTTTTCCAGGCAGAGGCATTACAATGCGGCGACTTGACAAGCATGCAAGGCTTAGGCTTCATACGGGATCCGCAGGAAGTAGATAACTCGAGGAAGCTGCTTCAGAGGAAATTAAAGAGAGTAGATGACGCGCGCTCCGATGGGAGCTTGAGGTGTTATGGCAGCCACGTCTGACCATTAGGAGAAAAGAAGCTCACTCCATCGCGAAAAGATTGCATTCAGAAGATTTCACCTTTAGATTGAACTGGTGTTTAAGAACAGGAATCGCCGCACTGACAAGACTGCGCATTGCAAAAGTATTATAAATCCTTTATCACCTCCCTTTTTTATTTTTTATTTTTTTGCCTTTTGTCATATTACAACCTCAAACTTTGCTTATGTATTTAAAGCCTCTTGCTACAAAGAAAACGTTTTAGTGTATCTCAACCAGATTTGCTCCTAGAGATTGAATTTGTTGACCGTTCCTCTTTGCAAAACAGTTTAAGTTCATCCATCCATCCATCCATCTTCCGTCACCCTTCTCCCTAACGGGGTCGGGAGTTGCCGGTGCCTATCTCCAGCTGCGTTCCGGGCGAGAGGCGGGGTACACCCTGGACAGGTCGCCAGTCTGTCGCAGGGCAACACAGAGAGACAAACAGGACAAACAACCATGCACACACACACTCACACCTAGGGAGAATCTGGGAAGGCCAATTAACCTGACAGTCATGTTTTTGGACTGTGGGAGGAAGCCGGAGTACCCGGAGAGAACCCACGCATGCACAGGGAGAACATGCAAACTCCGTGCAGAAAGACCCTGGGCCGGGAATCGAACCCAGGACCTTTTTGCTGCAAGGCAACACGCTACCCAGCCACTGTGCAGCCCCCAGTTTAAGTTCAGTAAGATTAAATGGAGAACATATATTTGCATCAGCTTTGAAGTCTTGCCAAAGACTCCCGGTTACATTTCTGGCCTGGATTTGGACGACACCACATTAGAACCCAAAGGGAATTTCATCTAACTCTCCCCTATGGTAGCTCTGGCTAAATGCTTTCACCTGAGTTGTAATTCTCTGCACTTCCTCCAGAGTTACCTGGCTTCTTCTCTGTTTACTACTAATTTGGTAATGCAAGAGAATTTTCCTTCCAGTTCACAAAAACGTCCCGATGTTTACTGATCTGATGCAAAACTACATAAAATAAAAAAAAGGTTAAGGCATATAGATTATTTTTGCAAACAGAAGGCAAGAAAACAAAAAGCTTAAGTGACTCTCACTACAGATATAAGAAAAAAATAAGTGCAAACTGTTTTAGTGTATCTTGACAATTCCCATTTCAGATGGTTTATTATTTATAGAAAATGTTTGTTTCCTATCATAGCCTGTCTCTGGTGGGTTGAGTTGCTTTCAGGGCTCAAATCTTATTTTCGGCATTGTAGTGTTTTGTTTTGTTTTGTTTTTTTTAAGACGACCACCTAGGAGAATAGGAAAATAACAATAATAATAAAAAAAAAAAAAAAACTTCAATAAAGCAAGATTTGTCATCAACAGGATATGATTGTTCACTGAAGCATGTCAGATCTCAAAGCTGTGTGCAGCTGGTGCTGGATTTCAGAGTTTAGATGCCGACATGCATGTCTGCTCAGGAAATCCCAGCGATTTTCACTGGACTTAAGATTTGAACCTGCAGCTGGCCGAGGAAGAAGTTAACTATGCTGGAATATAGAGTCTGTCTAATGCAATGTTCCCATTGATATATATATATATATATTTGGAGTTTTTGTTACGATATAGAAAATAATCTGGAGTCTTCGCCCAAACAATCCTACAAGAGAACATTTCCTTCTGTCAGCGACATCCAAATAGAAAAGATGGAGCATCACTAATTGTTATGTATGATATGATCTAATGACAAACGTCCAGCGTTGGCCTTTCAACAAATATTTTATTTGGTATGTTTACATCACAGCTGGTTTCGGGATGCACTAAAAACACACGACTGACCTGGCCGGGCTCCGTCTTCTGGGGTTGCAGTAAAAATCATCGAATCTCTCAGATGAACAGATCTCTGGCATCGTTTTTTGCTGATCTACTTAGCTTTGTAACCACGGTGACACCCAAGAACGACTCCATTTACGGTTATTTTGGACCTGGGCAATGTGTTTGCCAGGTAAGTTTGAAGCTATATCCTAGTTGACCACCAGTGAACAACCTGAGACATTTCAGCTGCATGTTATAATGTGAAAATACTGGGATTTTTCCTTTTCTACATATAAACTCTAGTCATGTTCAGCGGTACTGAGAAAATTAATTGGTGAGGTTCGGAATAAAGGCTGTCAAACAAACCTTAGAAGTGATTGTGACACATATAACTCATAGCAGGAAATAAAGCCGCCTGTCAACAGTACTCTCGTTCATCCAGATAGAGCTCTGGCTAGCCATGTCAGCATGTAGAAGATGATGCGTCACACGTCACAAAAAATTGCATTTCAGACCCATTGTGAATCTTGTCTGATTTTCCTTAAAGTTGTTGCAAACTGATCTTTTTTAAAAAAAAAACCTATTAGGAGTTGAAATGCTAAGAAGAGAAGACATGAAAATGTGTGTTACCTCCTATCGTTCCAGGAAGACCTCTACAGAGTGAATGATTATTCACAAGTGAGAAGCATGAAGATACGTAGCTGCTGGTCTTTCCCAGTAGGAGATGTCCCAGGCAAAATTACCCAGAGGTCAGGCCTGCTGTGGTCAAAGAAATTGCGAAAAACTCAAAGACTGCATCTCGGACTCTACGGGCAAATGAGAACAAGTAAGACAAATGGGAACAAAGAAGGGTCGTTTGGCGAAAATGCACTGTGGCGTTTTCAGTGAGAACGGAACGCCACGCGTCAGCACAAACGCTCCACACCGACTGTCAGGCACGGTGATGATCTTGGCTCGTTTTGCAGCTGTAGGATTCGAGCGCCGTGCAATAACTGAGTCGAACGTGACTTTTTTTTCTCGGTGTCAAAACATTGACGTAAGGCCGTCCGTCTTGCAGAAATTGGGTCATGTGGGTTCTGCCATCATCACTAGTTCTTGGTATCGATTTGATGCATAAAAGCCCTTCAGGCATTCAGGCAGAGCCACAGAAAGCCTCAATGTTCTGCTTTATATAACACGGCCCATTTCCAATTAAGTTCAATTTATTTTAACTCCATCCAAGAACTGGAAAATTGCTCGTGTGGTTCTGTTCAGTCCCCAGTTTGCAACACCTGTGCCGAGGCCTCCACGCATATCCATTAATCCTTCTCTGGCCTTTTCTTTCACACTTTTAGCGAACAATTGGAAGGATGTAGCAAGTGGGATTTCCTCTACTCGGCACTGCTGGAAGGCTTTTACTGTTAAACAGCGACGAGATGGGCTGAAATTAGCGTAGCAAGGAGGCCGCCGCAAATAAAATGCCCGCTTATTTGCCTGAGATGAAACAAAAACACACGAGCGCAACTCAGCGAGGCGACAACGGCTCCTCTGACGTCGCAGATGCAGGGAGACGCTGCCGAAAGCTCAACAAAGAGGGAGCTTCTGAACGCGCCCGCCCGTCCGTGTGACTGCGCATGCCTCGGTCCAGCAGCCGGTTCATGGTGGTGCCTTTACAGCTCCGTCGAGGGAGGCGCGCCGTCGCAGCATGGCTCCCAACTCACATAAACGACGCCATATTGCGGCGCACGGACGGGCTCTGAAATGCCCCACCGAGAGTGGAAGACGAAAGTGCCGTTTGGCTGAGACAGCACACGCAGCGAAAGTTTTCTGCCTCCGTGTCGGCCGGATGTGATTAAGCGCCCGACGTTGAAAATATGCTAATGGTTCATTTTATTTTATTTCATGGGGACTGTGCTCTATACCCTACTTATGCATGCAAATAATTTGTGCAATCATGAGGTACTATACCTGCGAGGCACATATAAATTGAGCGCTCGCAATCAGAGCGTGACGTGTATGTAAATATGGGTAAAAAGTGATTTCTGTATGGCAGGAGCAAACTTTGCGCATCAAGGGGAGAAACTCAGATGTGGACGTTGGCTGCAAGATGTGGGCTGGTTAAAATACAAGATTCTTTAAGTGATTTTTTTTTTTTTTCTTTTAGAGCTTGTTTGAGGTTTTAATGGCAAGCAAATGATTGAACAGGATTTTTCAAAACTACTTCATAAATTACCTGATCAGAAAGGAATAAACTGAGAATATAAAGAGACTTAAGCCAGAATGGACCGAACAAGACAAACTATTTTGGAAGAGGTCCATTCTTTTGTCTGCACAAAGTTTACCATGCAAAATGGCATTAGGTGAAGGCGAGAAAACAGTAAAGCAATAATTTAACGTAAGCTCGACACGCAACATGAGAAACGCCACTCTTAACGTCACACACTGTGTGTGTGGATAGCAAACTATATGAAGAACAACATGTCAAGTTCAGATTCTCTGTTGAAGGATTTTTTATCAGGTTTCATTTTCTCTTTTTTGTCTTGAACTCCTTCAGCCAGGGGAGCAGCAATAAAAAAGAAAACCCAAAAAGCATTTTTCATTTCGTTTCATGCAGTGTGCAGGCTATAAGATTTTACGGTTTCACAGTCCGTAGTGTATGTGGGGGCAACAGAAATAAAGAAAGAGGGAAAAGGAAAGAAAAATCTTCAGGGTGCACCTTACTGTGTCCATATCAACAATATGTACATTGTTGATATGCTTTCACAAAGTTGCAGACAAATCTGTTGTGGCAACTATGTGGTAAAATATATTTTTACTCAGAGCAACAATTTGTGAATTTTTCATTGCATGCTTTTATATCTGTTTTTGTTGTCCTGTACAATGCCTTATTAAAGTATTTACTCTACTTAAACCTTTGTCATGTCACAGACCTCGGTGTATTTTGTTGGAATTTTGTGAACCCCAAAGCACTTTGCATTTCTTACAGCAATATAAACCACATGTTAACTTCTGACTCCAAAAGGATCAGAGAATCTGGTCCAGGTCTGTGTGTAGTACGTGTGCAGCTTAAGCGAGGCCTGGAAGTTATTTCACATACCTGTGTGAGCTTTATGTTTTCTCAAATTTATCTCTGGCTGTGTTCTTTTTCTTCTGGGTTTTATTTATTTATTTTTTTTATGTGAAGTGCAGAAAGAGTGATCTACTTATGAAGGATTCATATCTGGATGAAAAATAGCTTTGAGGATGCCACAGATCAAACACTTACATGAAAAACCGTTCTTTCTGTTCTATTGTTCAAGCAAGCGCCGCGTGCCGCCATTGTCTCTCGTTAAAAATTGTCCTCCTATCGGTTCTGTTCAGAAATGTTTATCTATCCGTTCTGTTCTTCGGCATTTGTCTCTGGCCTCTTCCTCGCACACATTCCTGCAGCACTTCCCTGGAAAGCAGCCTAATTAGTTACCAAACCTAAAAGAAAGCAAAAGAAAAAAAAAAAAGAGAAAAAACTCAGCACAGGAATCTGTCTTTAATGAGACGCTTTCATGTCCTCAGGTTTCACCAAGACTTGTGAAAAAAAGAAGATTGCCTTTAGTAATGACAGGGGAGGTATACACTGACCTATTTTAGAGGCCGCTCTTTTTTTTTTCAAGTTGCTCTTTTGCTGTGAAGTTTATGAAATGTGCTCCTTCAAAAGCATTTCTTCTGATAAACTTACTAAAGCGTCGAGTTCGAGATTCACTCCCTGCTGAGGCCCAGTGGTGAAAGAGCTTCCCTTTCACTTCCAGTAATGGATCGCAGGCATCATTCAGCACTCGACGCGAAACACAAAAAGCAGGACTGAGCGGCCATTACCTTCTACTTTTTCATGCTGTTGTTCTCATGTTAGGTTATTCGTCACTAACGTTTTCTTTTCGCACTTCTGAGAAACTGGGCTAAGCCACAGCCAAGGCGCATTGAATCTCAGCTCTTGGACCTTCTAGGAGTTAGACGAAAAAACGACACAAAAAAACCCCAACAAACAACGATGTACTTCAAATGCGTTCTCTTTCGTGCTACTCTTCAGTAGGACTGTAGCGTTGCTGCGATCCAGCCACTCGTTTACGCGACACCGGTGGTCGGAGTCTGTCACACCGGCACTTTTTGAAGCCACCCTACGGAGGCGTGAAGTACTCCGCAGGTGCAAAAGCGTACATGTGCAGAAACATCATCTACAGGGTAAACGTAGCCACAGACAGCTTAAATCAGCAACAATCACATGCCAATAATTTCTGACTGAAAAGGGCTTCAGCTCAGAAGTTTCTTATCTCGCTCTCGGATGAAATGGCGTTTATGAGATCAGATCTAAACAACTTCCCATGTTTAGGAAGTTGCCATGATGGACTGGTCTAGGTGGGCTACATGTCACATAGGCTGCCACTATGCTGCCACCGCGGCCCTCCACTCTTCACTACGACAGTCATGACTGTGAACCACCTTGACCACCCAATGGTTGTTTAGTTCTTACTGAAAGCAGTTAGGACTCGCTCCATTATGCGTAATAGGTAGAGAACTGATGTTTTTGGATTGCTGCAGATGACCTTTACAAGATCCTACAAAGAGCAGCGACATTCTGGCAATTTCTACTGTCGCTCTACGATCTTATTCTGTGTCAGGGGGGCAAGGCAGACTGTTTCGTAAAGAGCAATTTTTTATTTGGTTATTTATTCTTATTTATTATAAAGGAAACTTTTAGGGCATCTTTTGTTAGGTTTATGAAATGTATCATATCTTAAATATGGATTGCACATCCATCCCTTTTACGCCATAACCAAATGTAGAGCAGGTTTGGCCCCAATCTCGTTTATTTCAGCTTCAGCTACTTGCAAATTCCCAGTGAGCTAAGTCACCATCTTTCTACAATCTTTGCATTTAACAGATCTCTTTTGACATGAATTGTTATAGTACTTGTTATGTCTGTAAGTCGATGCTTTAGTCAGTAGCAGCTTGAACCATCTTGACAATATAAGACACGATAGCTGGCAACTGACGCTTTTATCCAATGTGGGTCAAAGGAAGGCAGTTTCAGAAGGGTGTCTGTTACCAAAGGCTTAAAATAAATACTGCGAGCTCAGGCTTCAGAATACAAATCGGTTCACATAATAGAAAATATCTCTTCCACTGCTTGGTGGAATATTGCCTCTGGAGTAAGGAACAGTGCAGTCTCAGTGCAGCTCCAGCTTACGGAGGGAGGAGAATCTCCTCTTGAGTATGCTCAATAATTAATCAATGACACACTCAATTGGTCACAGTAAGCATGGGGCTATTTACCTCAGAAATGAGTATCTGCTCCCTGTTCATCTGTTCTGCACTCCAGCTATTGATCAGTTGTCCATCCACTCAGCATCTGTCACTCTGTCAAATACACCCACCCACACGCGCACACAGGCACGCAGAGGGCGCTGCTCGAATCGTTTCCTACCTGCTATTAACACACTGTGCTTTCACTGCTTCTGATGTAAAATCCAATCTGTTATCATCCAAATGTCACCAAGAATTTTGCTATTTTTCCGCTAGTTTGTTTAACTACAGGTTATATAGAGTTTTTTAATATAAAACCAATGGGAATGTGTCCCAGCCTCTTTCGTAGCAACACTCCCAGTAGAACAGGCGTCTATTTGTGAATGTTGTTGGACAAATATCAAACTTTTAAGCCCTCCATCCAAATCCTGACAAATCTAAGATCAGCTCTGCAAACGAGAGCCACACAAATGCTTTCGAAGGCCCTAATCCGAGGACTGGGTAAGATATCAAACCCCTGGCTATAGTCAAACGTCTCATTAGCTCGTATGTGGGAACACTCATATATGCACCACGATCAATGAGTCATGAGAAAAATGAAATGATTAAAGGCAGCCGTTGCATTACGCTTTGTAACCTCTTATCCACCATTTTCCATAATGAATTTAAAATTCATTATTAGGGGGGGTGCAGCGAAAAAAACACGCTCGAAAGAAATGACTACGTGGGCGATCCATATCATTTTATAAAGACCGCCTGTGCAAAAATAATATCAAGACTTTTGTGCGTATGTATTGTCTCCATACGATGTTCATTTTCCTCTCCCCTGAGCTAAAGGAAGTTATCAATATGCATAATGAGTCAATCCCTTGGCCCCTATTAGAGGGGAGCGTTTGCCTGATCAACTGTGCTGCTGAACTGTACACTTTTTAAATTCAGACGTGACTCTTTCTCTCCGTGTCTCCACAGTGCCATCCTCAGGACTCTGCTACTCTGTTTCTCTCCCTCGCATTTAATCACGCTTTACAGTGGTTATGGTGTAGTGCTGTTCTGGTGATGAGTGAATAAAATGTTGAGTCTTAAAGTTTCCTTTCATGAAACAGCATTATTAGCAAAAAAAAAAAAAGCTATGAAGTTCAAGAAAAATGAGCTGTTCTTGACTGCAAGCCACGTTTCAGTGCTGTTCAATATGCCTACGAGGGGAACCTACAGCTACAGACCACAATATGTTGAAGTGAGATTTCTACGAAATGAACAAAAGCAAAATAGGCTAGATTTGTAAAAAATAGACATAAAGGTTCACAAGGTTTTAGTCTTTTTAGAAATAAACATCTGAGAAATACGTTCAGATGTCATTCACAATTTACTGATTATAAATGAACGACATAATTTACAAACACTTACTAGTTTAGATGTCACCAAATTAGTAAATGGAGATCTTTAATGTGTTGTGGTGCTATATGTCGTTCAGTGATAATCTAACAGTATTTTAAAGTCTATTCTTTGCACTACTAGGAGCCAATGGAGGGACAATAACCCAAACTTTATATATATATATTTCCCAACTCTGTTCAATGCATCTTCTAGAAATGGAAGAACACAACTGCAAATCTACTAATATACTGCCATCCTTCCCAGGATAGCAATACATTTATCAGAAGAGTAATTCAAAGGTCCACGGTAACTCAGCAATTAGCACGGCATCCTAAAGATTTGCAATTTGTGGAAAAATGTCTAGAGACATAAACTGATAAAACGTAAAGCAAAATCCCAACTTACAGTGAATGTTTGGTAAACACGCTGAAGATGGCAATCCGATTAGATGAGATCGCTACAATAACTTATCCTAGTTGCAGAAAACTGAAACCGGACATCACCTTGAACCCATCATTCGCTCGCTCACATTCACTCAAATCTAAACCCAACTGAGAATACGAGGGAAGATTTGAAAGTAGGTGATTGCAGACGCTCTTCATCAAATTCCACTGAGCTTGACCTATTTTGGAAAGAACTGTCAAAGAATCTCTGGCCATGCAAAGATTGAACTTTGCATGGCCGTACTGTATCAACGTATGCAAAGACTCAGAGGTTCTGAATACATTTGAAAGGCAATTAGTATGGCTGTGTACATACCAGCTGTGCCATGCCACGCTATTACGAGAACAGAACACAGAATAAACATCAAACTTTTGATTTGTTCAGCTTTGTTCCTGCACACTGAGTTTCATCCTTAGAGTAAACGAAGGCATCTTCTAATCTACAGTAAATTGACAGGATTTGACTGCAGAGCTGTGCTGGCGTGTTTACGAATAAATAGCCGAGATGACAAACTGAACCGGATTGTTCTTCACAAAGTAGGTGTTCTGAATTTATTTATTTATACTGTGAGCCAAAAGGAAAAAAAAAAAAAAAGAAAGCCTGAGGACAGTAACATCCCTTGCCGGAAAGATCAGGGGTCACGACCTTAAAGAGACTTTTCCAAAGAAAAGAGCAGCAGAGAAGTAGAGTGTCAGGAAAATAATGCTTGGAGTCCCCGAAGCATTCAAGCGTTTTAAATAAAGTTGCGGACGTGCACATTAGCACCGTACCAATAAAATGAGCCGTACACAATTATTGATACTTCTGGTAAAGATGGGAGTGAAAAAAAAACCCGTTAAGAAATTGAGAAATATGTTTTTACATGACGATTGGACAGAATCTAATGCAACATTTCAAAAGGTTGCTGGATTCTGTGAGCAATATCTAAAATGTCCAGGCATTTCAGACCCCATGATGCTATACATGCTAGCAAGGTTCCAATTATCACAACAAGAACTGGTCCACAGAACCACTGATCCTCAACCCTATATGACAGTGGACAATTTTCCTGGTCCACTGAGCACAGACGTGTTTTGTTTTAAGCATTCCTCTAAAACCACTGGTTGGGCAGCAGAGATGTTTAACCTTAAGTCCTGTTTACTGTGCAGAATGCTATGATGAATATCAACCCTCCTCTAATGTTCTTTGAAACAGAATCAAGCAAATCTCAACTGTTTTAAGTAAGTCATTAGCTTTATTACCTAGCATGCTTTCTTGTCTTTTCCCTTTTGAAGAGTGGAATTGGCCTCTATATCACTCTGAACGCCAGTCATCAAAACAATGAATTGGATTTGAGATTTTTCACGTTTCTTTCTAGTTGTGTATTTATTTCCACTACTGAAAGAAAAAGTCCACAGTAGTTACACATATGCAATAAAATAGCAATAACATTTCATCAATTTAAGGAGGGTAAAGCACAAAAACAATTATCAGTCACTTGGCCAGGTGTCAGAGCTTTATCTCTACAAGCTGGCTCCAGTCGCAACAGCCTCCTCCAACAATACTGAATTTACGAAACCAGAAATCTGCTTGCGGGTCCGTTTCTGCTGTCCTGAACCGACGTCGTCTAGAACAAATGACGGGCTTTTGGGCTCCAGGCTTGATTTGATTTTCGAAACAAAAAGAATTGTGGTAGGAAAAGTAAATTATTGAAGAACCTTTATTTAAGGCTTTGGACACTCCGTTCTCCATCAAGTAAACCTCAACATTTAACTGCAAAATCAATGCAAAGTCCATTGCGGGACCAGAGATATTTAATCGAAACAGACGGCTTGTCTCCTGATAGTTTCCCTCTAGGCCGTTGTATGACGGGGGCAGAAGGAATTTAGACCTTTTATTTACAAGGTGAAAGAACGTGGACGTTGAATATTTTTCTCTGGACATATCGGCGTCATCATATGAAGCTCACCTGAGCAGATAATTACATCATTTCAGATTTTCTTTGCTGACATCCATTAAGTAATCTAAACAGTCATTTTGTCTGGATTCACTCTAAGGATTCACTGTATAACTCAAAGGTTTGTACTTAATTCTGTGTAGATGCTGATCTTTACCTAAGCCAGCGTTCTGCTGCCTAGCATAAGCACACCAAGCACAAGCAACCTATCAGAGATTTATCATTATGTCTAGAGAAACACCTGCATTTCTTTTAAATCCTCATGTTTCCTCTACTTCAGTTGTTTTGCTGTGTTCAAGTTTGGACCCTGCTTTTATTTTTTTTTGCTGGTGCAAACAACTCTCCACTGCATTTCAAGACGGCACTCAGCGGGGCCGTAATATCTAGAAAACTGCGAGCCGCCTCCATCACGCCGCGTGTCCCGTCCGCTTCTTACGCTTTCACTTCATCTTCCCTTCTTTGTTTGAGTCTGTCGCTCCACTCTCTCTCCCCCCCCCGCCCCCCGACTCGCATCTTCTTCCACTCCCGCCCCAGTTCCCCACTGGCAGCTGGATTACCATGTATCAATGCAGTGCCAGAAGCCGGCTGCCAGACAAAATCATGTTTTGTCTCGTTCTTGGCAACAGCGGTGCGGTGAGGCCCAGCAGAGTGTGACATTGGGAGCAGGAGAGGGAAAGAAAACCAGGTGATGCCAGAGATGAAGGGGGGAGAGGAGGTGTGCGCTTTTGCCACATGGGTAGTTTTGTACAGCCGTTTGCACGCAAGCATATTAACAATATGTAGGATTGTGTCTCCCTTTTGGAAGTGCGATCGCTAAGTGTGTTTCGGCTCCAAGCACATTTAAAAGTGCATCAGTTTAAATCAGGATGAGTCGTATAGACTCCGATGTACACATGCGATACGTCTTTGTCTGCACAAATACGTCCAGAGAGACGTCTGCCCGTGCGCCTGGGTTTGATGTCAGTTTGAGGGTTATAAATGCTTATTGTCCCAGAGACCATCGTGAAATTGCAGCGCAATGAGAAAGATTCTTTCTGCCTTGCGGGCTGAATATTGGATTTTCTAAAAAGTCAATAAAGGGCTTGATCATTAAAGTGAATAAATATTCTCTCCCCCTCAAAGCTATTTCAAGACTCGCCGACTCCAATCACTACTGTGGCTCCTTTATTATTTACAGTATTGTGCTGACACACACACATCTTGGCCGCATGTGGTATTCTTATATAAAACTAAAAAGGTGCACAGAGGTAAAGTTGCCAATAATACAGAAACAGCTCTATTAAAATGGATTACTCCCCTCCACACACACACACACACACACACACACCCACACACACACACACACACACACACACACACACACACACACACACACATCCCAATTCTCACTCTTTCTCTGCTGTCCCTAAAATAATGTATATGATTTCTGTCAAGGCAGAAACAATAGATTGGCTTTTTGTTTAATATCTGTTTCCCGGAGGAAGACGGGGGAAGTTTGTTTTTGGAGCCTTCAGTAGATTTGGAAGAAGCAATTTGCTGAGGAGGGAAAAACAAAGTCGTGTGGGGATATGCAGCTTCGCAGTCATTATCTGCTACCCATGCAGAAGGCTCAAACAGGGGCTTTATACCGACGCAACATACAGCCACGAGATACAGAGTGATAGGAGAAAAAAAAATAAACAAACAAACAAAACAAAAATCACAGTGGATCCAGAAGCAGCCGAGGAGACTGAGATTTATGAATTTTAATTGTTGCCTTCCTATATTTGAAATTTATGCAGGCGTTAAATGCATAGATTTTTCTAGGATCGATGTCTTTCATGTCAGTGGTGGAGTTTTAAGTGAATTGGACTGAAGCATTACTTTCTAATACTGTGGCATGCATATTTTAGTCAGGGTGCCGTGATTTGTTTTGTTTCTGTTTTTATTTTACTGACATTTTTCAAAGGTTGTAACCCTTCAAACTGTCAAATTACACATATTATTATGTGAACCCTACTGCTGCAATTGACCCAATTGTAACATTACTAATTAATATCGTGGTATGTCATGCATTTGCTCTGTCTGCACTGAAGATCAATTCATTTTCAAATTCTGGTCTGGTGAGCTCACAGCAGCTGCTAACTTTATAGGTTTATAATGAAAATAACAGATTATTATTGACAATAATTTGGGAAAAAAATGAAATAATATGGAGATATCACTTTGCATTTTAATACGTCTACATTCATCATTCCAGCTCATGCAAACTAAACAATTCATGTTTTTTGCTGCTTCATTCTGTTTTTATCTAGTATTTCACCCTTTTTGTATTGTATTTACTTGCAGTTGTTTTCTGTATGCTTTTTTTTTTAATGCTTAGCAAGGATTTCAAATTGACCTTGGCTAGAAATCAGTTCCACAATATCTGTGGAATATCTTTGAATGCATTTGTTCCTCTTGATAAACATCGTTAAAAAAAAAAAAAGAAGCTAAACTGGAGATATTAATTTCCTTACATCTAGTCCCAAGTAACACGGATGCTTTCAGACATATGCCAAGGTGAAACAGTAGCGTGAGGATTTCAATTGTGGAATTTTTTTATTTTTTATTTTTTGCTGCCACAGCGTTCTGAAGCCTGTTCCTTTGTAGCGAATGAGGCATGCAACAGCAAGTCTCGTGCTGCCATGAGCAACGCACAAACACAGCGCCGCTCGGAGCTTCGGATGTGGCGAGTCGCATCCGAAGCTCAATCTAACTGCTCCCAAACAAGCTGAAAATAACCAGTCAACAGAGCTTCTTCACAATCCACACACTGTTCTCTGGATCATAGTGGTGTCATCACACCTTCCACTTCCTTGATTCCCTCCACACCCCCCTCTTTGTCTCACTGTCAGTGCTAGTGTCAGTATTGGTTCTTGAGAAAGACACTTCCTCACAGCTGACGCCGCTGTAACATTTCAATGTAGGCCTCACACCAGAGGATGCTGTTGTTGATACAACTGCACAATGTTAGACCTTTCAACCCTGATTATTTTCAGCACTTTACAGCAAATTGAACCGTTCATACACATAAGCCTTCCATATTGTAGAACAAGACATTTTCCATTTGCATATCTAGCGAAGAAGAGTAAAAATTAGTGGTGCTTTTTTTTTTGGTATACCAAAATATTTGGGTAACACTTTATGTGACGGCCTGTGAATAAGACTGTCATAAACATGACAGTCATAAATATTCACAAATATTTATGACTGCTGTCATAAAGTGTTATTCGGTAAATCATGACACTTTTAATACAAAGTTGACATTATTGAAAATGTCTTCGTTATGATAACTTGTCATTAACCAAGAAATCATGATCCGACATAAATGCTGATTAAACTTTAGCCTTAATAACATAAAGCTTCATGATTTTTAAGGTTTATTAACAAAATGTCTTTGTCATAACAAAGACCCGTCAAATAAAGTGTTACCAAAATGAGTTTAAAACAGCTGCATTCGAGGTAGATTTTTAAATCCATGGTAACATTTTTCTTGACCTTTTGACTCTGCGTTATGAATATAACATGACACAGAGAGCTGGTGCTTTTAAAGACAGAGGCATCCTGAGGTACCCGAGTCTCCATAACAACCATGCTCGGCACAAGCTTTTTCTGTCCTGCTGTCAGAGATGTGCGGAGTTAGCTAATCTCTACTCAAACTTTATCTTTAACTGTGCTTTGGTTGGATGAGAGTGAAGCGGTCGATTTTAGGAGGAAACAATCAATTGGACTTGGTGTGAAAGACGGGATGGACACGCAGAAAAGGCATGTCATTTAGCACTCTGCTAAAGAGCCTGGAGATTTTGCTAGACTGCAACATAGCAAGATGATGCTAAGATGCATCTTTGAAATATGAGGACGTGTTCATTCACATCTGCCAGCAACGTGGAAAAAGCTCCACCACTGGGTCTCACAGCAAGACAACGGTCCAGAACGTTTAGGCAAATAATTCACACAGAAATGTTTAAGCAGGCACAAAACAGTCCTCCTAATTCTACAGAAAAACTGAGAGGTGAGAAGAACAGGAGGACTGCAAGAAGAAGAGAAAGATTCCACAGAGGAATGGATGAAATGTTATAGAAGACGAATTGTGTCCTATTTGCAAAAGGAGAGGTGAGATAAATAATCTGTTTCACAAAGTTACGACGAAACTGAAATGGCAGGTTTTGATACAAACAGTTATTTATATTGGACAGCTAAAAAGGGCCATCCAGAGGTACACTGGGGCGAACTCTGGTTTTGCACTTATAAAAACGGGGTGTGCATGTAGGTTATGATTAGAAGTTTGGCAGGGTGTTTTGACATTTCCCAGATCAGATCTCTGAGGACGTCTTCTTCCAGGAAAACAGAAACATTAAGTGAAATGAAAATGTAACTTTCGACCAAAATGTCAACCGAACACAATCTCTAAGACTTCCCAATGTGAAACAGCAAAAAAAAAAGAAAAGGAAAAAAAAAACATTATCACAGTTATTGTATCAGTCAAAGTACATATTAAAACTTTGACTTGATATTACAGCTTAAAGGAAACTGAGGACATTGCCACTTTTGTTTTATTTTTTCCTCCACAGCGGCAGCAGGGATTTGTGCGAAGACACACAGTAATAAAAGTTTAATAAGAATCATCATCCCTGAAATTCATTGCTTTTCCCTCCATTGGCTGAAGTAGGATTTTTAGTACATCTTCCCTCCGATGAGTAATACTGTCATGGGATCTGCCCAACTGTTCATCCCCCTAACTGTTGGTCTTTTGTTTTATTTCTTCTTCAATTTGCTTGCACATTGTTTCTGGATATTTACCAAGCTGCAATCCCTTAAACCCAGACAGACAAGTGAGAGCTGATTTGTATTCATCTGGACCTCCGAGCAACATGACAGACTGGAAATAAAGGAAGGAGAGAGAGCGGCGCGTATGAGTGAATGCGTTCTGTACTTCTCGGGAGTGCGTGTAAATGTCTAGGTGTGTTCATCCCTGTGAATATTTAAATGCAAGCGGCGTGGTTCACTGCGTCTTTACACATCCATTAATGCAAAAAGATAATTAGTTTATTCATAAGAGTGTTCAGCTGCAAAAGAAACGGGGGGGGGGGGAGGAAGGTGTACCATTCTTACCGATTCTAAAGACTTGAGAGATTTTCACGTCCACACAAAGGAGACTTGCTGATGCATATGCAGTCGCGTCCGTACCGTATTGGACTTGACTTCATCACGTAGAAAAAGTGCTGTTGGAGAGTATTTGCCTGCTTGCATGTTGTTGTTTTTTTTCTTTGCAACACCTAAATGTTTCAGATCATCAAATAAATTTTAGCATCACACAAAGGCAACCTGATTAAATGCAGAAAACTATCCACATGTTAACTGTGATTAACCTCTTTTCTTGATCAGGTTTGCTACTCCTGATTGCTACCAGACAAGAAACGTTTTCGCTTGAACCGATCTCCAGAATCAGAGCTAAACGTAGAGATCTGGAAAGCGACAGAGAATCACTGACCAATATACTGGACGTATATTTGCTTGCTGATTTTGATGATGCCCTAAAAAAGTGGTGTTCAATGTGTGTTTCGTTATTGGTTACGAAAAAAAAAGTAATTGAATTAAAGCGCTTCGTGGTGTAAAGCACTTTGAACCGCCGTGCTCCTGAGATGTGCTGAAGATTAAAAGATCATCTATCAGTCCGGGAATTGTTAGAAATCCATTTCTGTTGCTTTGGTACTCCAGTGAACTGCAGTGAGAGCCATTACCTTCAAATGGAGACAAAATGGGACAGTGGCGAAGCCTCCTAGAAGTGGCCACCCTATCAAATTAACCCAACAGCATATCGACATCTCAGCCTGAAGGTCACAAAAGAAACAGAATCAGCATCTGAAGGCCGAGAGGCCCCACTTACTTTATTTAATGTCAAAGTTCATAACTCAATGTCGAGAGACAGACTGGGCAACAAGGGAGTGCAAAACAGAGATTCAAGAAAACGGACTCCTCTGGGAAAAAGTGGAACTTTTTGAGTTTTTAAAGCTGAAATAGCTATAAAAAGACAAATGTTTTAAGGTAGCTGTTGGAATTAAATCCAAGTAAAATTGTGTGGTGTGGCCTGTACGTGCTAGAAAATCCTCCAATATGACTGAAACGTTTCCACAGAGAACATTGGGACAAATAATCCTGTAAAAGATTGATTGATAGTTTATGCTGACAAAGGGTAACACCACTAGTCCCATAGGGAAGAATCATTTTTTGCTTAGATTATAAATCCAATCATAATGTAAAACCTGCACTTTTCTATTTGCTAAAGCTGTCTGTCTGATATAAAAATTAATAATCTGAAATATTTGGTATCAAAACCAGCAAAAAAAAAAAACAATAAATATGTAAACGGTCAAGCACAAAATGTGTGACTTGTCTGGTCATTAGGAGAGACGGTTATTCACAAAACTGCGAATCAAACAGTGAACGCTAAACGGCTGGTACTTGGATAACACTTTGTCAAGTTGAGAGGACTCCAAAGTGCTTCACACCACTTCCGGTCATTCACTCATCCACATACACATTCACACGCTCATATCAAAGTACTGCTGGCAGGACTTTTCTCACATCTTGAAACAAAGCAAGTAATATACCAACATTGGCTGACGCTGTGACTCAGCATCAGGTATGAATAGCGTCTCCTTGGGATTCACAGAGCAGAACTGTGAGGGGGGTGGGGGGATGCAGAGCTTTTTGCACATTGGCATGAAATGGGAAATTGCTGCTAGTTAGCTTGAGCAAAACGTGTCTCTTCACTGTCAGTTTATGAACAAAAGAGCGTGCACATGGCTCTGAGCTAATTAAAGAGGCACAGCAAGCCTTCACACAGCAGATGACAATCTGCTTTGTGAGTTTGTGTCTCTGGGTGACTCGGTCTGTAGCTGTACTTAGACTTGCGTAGATTTAAAGATGCAGAATGTCATAATGTCGCCGCAGCTCACTCGATTAAATCAGCTCAACTTCACATGTAAATATAATCGATGCAAGTCAACAGGCCAGGAAATCAAAGGTCTCACAGTGCAACGTTTACCATTAGAGAATATTTCTACCCCACATAATCAGAATCGTCCTGTGGACCACAAAGACACATGCAAACATTTAATGTTTTCTGATGTTCACTCTTTGTGTTATGGTGGCTTTTACTTCAAAAAAAGAAATAGGAATAGGAATAAGAACACAGCGTTCTTATTGCTTGCTTAGAGCATTTTGTTGGGATTAAGATGTAAGGATCGACTTTGCAAAGGCTTTCTGTTATGCTGGATGATGCTTTCCCAGGAAATGATATACACCGCTCAAAAAAATAAAGGGAACACTCAAATAACACATCCTCGATCTGAATGAATGAAATATTCTCATTGAATACTTTGTCCTGTACAAAGTTGAATGTGCTGACAACGAAATCATTGTTGATTGTCAATCAGTGTTGCTTCCTAAGTGGACAGTTTGATTTCACAGACGTTTGATGTACTTGGAGTTATATTATGTTGTTTGAGTGTTCCCTTTATTTTTTTGAGCATATATATATATATATATTAGATAAATCTCAGGTTTGCACTTCGACAAGAGCTATGCACACTGAAGGTTTCAGTTATATTGTCCTGTTTGGGGTTTGCTTCACAATAAAAAGAAAATGAAATCTCCAAAACTGCCGCCACATTGTGTAAATTAAATAATGCAAACCCTGAAATAATCCAATTTAAAACCGCATTGTGAGGCAGCAAACACACACACACACACACACACAAATGCTAAGTGGCTAAGTGGGTGAATACTTTCGCAAGGCACTGTAAGTGTGTCAAAAATGAGTATAAATAGAAAAAACATCTGGAAGGTTACAACATGCTTTTTCAAAGTAATGTATTTATCTGGCAGTTTTGCTCTTTCATATTTCTTTTAATTATCTCTGAATGTATTCATCTACATCTGGGACTAAACCTGAGGGGGCAAATCACTCGCCTGTTCTTACCGAACAAATGCGAAAGAGTGTAACATATTGTTTTTATTCAGGTCAAGGGCATGTTTCACCAAGTGAAACAAAAACACGGAGGTAGAGATGAATCCATCGCCTCCAGTCAAAACACATCGATGCTTTTGCACGTTTGACGTTAAGCTTCCTGAGGGTTAACCATTTCTTCTACCTCGCTCGAAAATTCTGTCTATTTTTTATTTTCTGGATGCTATAGTCTAGGAACACGAAGCCCATTCCTGGATTCTTACCGTTGCCTTACCTGAAATCACAGGTGTGGCACATGATTGCATAACTGCTTGCTCTCAAAAACTGTTCAGCTGTTTCCAAATCATCATTTCAATGCATTTCACAATGAAGAAGTTTGTATTTATTTTAAATATGAACTTTACATTGAATGTCCTATTTCTTGACCATTTATTTTAAGAAGAGAAAAAACTCAGTGATAGTCATAAATTAAGAATATTTTGACGTTTTGAAACACTTCCCGCTTTTCTCTTCATCCTGTCTCGCTTCAGATTTCATTATAAAGATCTATCCAGATGTGCAGCACACTAAATAGCAAAAATAGTATTTTTTTTGTTTGACTGTTAAGTCCGGGGTTTTTTTTTTCTTCCCCAAAACAACGTAAAGGCTATGGTGACATCTAGTGACAAATTTCCAGATTGCAACCAATTTGACAGCAATTTTTTTTCCTGCCTTTTCCGAATAAAATGCAGGAGGAATTCAAGTGTGCTCTCCAGTACGTTATTTTGACTGTGAGCGGAAAGAAGGAAACAATCGTGTTAGCTTCGGCTTCAACAAACAACCGCTTAAAGGCGTTAGACTTCGATTTTAAAAAAGATAATAATCATTTTTCCTCCAGTAACTATTAAATCAAATCTAATTAGTACTTGCCGTCCTTCTGTAAACAAGTCTTTTGTTATATCAAACGTCCTGAAAGGTACTTAAATCAAATGAGCTGAATTTTGAGCAGATGGCCTATTTGAAAGTAGCGTGAAATAAGCAAACTATTTTATTTGATTGCGCACAAGTGGAAAAACAGCAAAATGTGTAAATTAAGTACTGAGAGCTAGAGCAATCTGAGAAGAGAAGAAAAAAAAATCCCATTAAACTTTGATGGATTCTTTTTTTTTCCCTATTACATTCTGAGCAAAAGCAAAGCAGGAAGATATCATCTTTCAAACCATTGTGTGAATGTGGAACACGTTTCATCTTGGATGGCTGTCAGGCTCTGGATTTCTGTAGGATTCAAACTCTCCGCAGCATCTTGTTTTCTGCTAATGAACAATGAAGTGAACGGACTCCAAGACGGTACCCTCCCCTGCACAGGTATCAGAATTGTGACAGGAGTAATCTAAGCATCAACTTTTCATGCGGCAAGAAAGGAGTCTGGCACCTGTTGCGCCTCCAGCCGCGAAGGACTGAAACTGCAGGGGGCTGGTGTTCAACAATTCACTGCATCAGGTCACTTTGGCCACAGGAGCAGGCAGAAGAGGAGTTTCAGGAGGGAAACCGTGTTGTCAAAGGGACCTTTTAAACCCAAGGACAATCACACCGTCTTCACAGCAATGCATCCATCAGGAGAGGATTTCCTCTTGCACAAGTACAGATTGCTTATTTGTGCATCCAGTACCGATTGCTATCCAAAAAATAATCACTGTGCAGTACAGTAAGTGAATCTTCTTGGCCACTAAGCTACATAAAATGACTCAAAACACCTTCTATAAGGTTGTCTTACAGCTAATAGTAGCTAAGTTAATTCTCTTCCAACACTATATTAGAAATCTTTTCAAAAATAGGTACAGTCATATTGACTGGATGTGTATATAAGCAATAAAAAGGCCTCAACTGCCAAACTTGTTTTTTTGTTGTTGCTTGTTTTGCTTTTTTTTTTTCTTGTGTCAAATCAAATCACTAATATAAAAAATGTGTATTTTGGCCTCTAGTTAAATAAGGCTAGACGCCATTTGTCTGATCTGCGTTCTGGTTACGACTGTTGGAAAATACTGTAAAACGAACGCACGCCGCAGACCACCAAGTTTACAAGGACTAAGAATAAAATATATAGGACACATCATATAGAGTCATTTGGATTATATAATCCAACACACTTTGATTGCAGAGCTGTATTAAGTTTGTCAAGAAATTGTTTTCAATTCTCATTACTCCTGTGGAGTCAAGGGATTTTTAATTAAACATAGACTAATGAACCCAGTGAGTTTTGTTCATTTAGACAATCTTCTAACTGCATTTGCTTTAGCCCGGGCCAACAAATCCAGCTCAACACCAATAAGAGCAATTGGAGCATAATTGAAACGTTCCCTTTTTGGGGAAGACGACTGCAGTGTATCTGACTTCTAATTATGCAGCGGGGTGAACAGACTCGATAGCAACCGCTACGGTTTGCAGATAGATCACTTCCGAACCAATTAGTCATAATGCGAGGACTTTAAGCAGGGGTGCTCTCGGGGTGAAATGTTCAATCAATTTTGTCCTTGCTAAGCACTTGCTAAGCTATGTACTGGATACTTTCCGAACCGCTTGAAAACCGCCTTTTGTTCCCTCTCAGACATCTTAGTTCAGCCGGTGCATAAGTGAGTGTTAGCTGTTGAGCTGCAGGAATACCAAATGTCATCATTCAGAGCTCTCCATATCCATAATAGATCATCTGTATTCAAGCGCCACGAGTTCCCACATATGCGCAAACAGAGGCACAAAACTGACTGACACAAACTCGTCAGTATTCCGTGCCATTGTTCCGACGTCTGACTGAACCGCCAGGGTCACATATTACTTTGTATAAAAGATAGAGTTTGAGTGTGTAGTTATCCTCCCACTCCTTGCTGTAATGGTGTCTGATGTCTGATTCGTAGAGGACAGGTAATAGCATGCAGAAATGCGGAGGCAAGGTAATGGATAAAATCTATTTCCTTGTTTTATACATGCCAATTTGGAGTTGCTGTGGAGAGCTCGCTCGAGTGGAACGATCTGCGCTCAGTACATATGACATTAATGAGCACATCAATGGGAATCCAAAGATCTGCCCCCTCAGCCGTCCTCACCCAGCCTCCTAATGAATTAAGGATTTCAGAGGCATTTCTACGTTCGGGGCTAATTTACGCCCTTTTACAGTCAACCAGTGCTGACTGAATGCTGGTATATGAATGTTTTCTTCCTTTTGTTCTGCCCTTTGAATCTGCAATCGCATTGAATGTTTCACTAGTTGAAGCGTTACAAGATAACGGCTCGTGAAATCTTGCCATACTGAAAGCAACAGTACCTCTCATCAAAGCGAAGGGTTCTCCTGTCGTCGTCATCATGTCGTTTGGTGTGTTATTACGGGCCTTATATCTTAAGATGAGTGCATTAGTCTTGACATGCTTTATCTGTATATGAAACTTTTATTTTGGGTGAAGAAAGGAAGTAGTTGCCCTGTTATTTGACGTTATACTAACGAAGATTGACAGACAGCACTCAGATTAAAATAGATTGCGATCCACGAAGGCCAAAACTGTTTTGATGGCAACGAAAAACAGGTTAAACATCACGAGAAGACATTCATCTAAATATTAGATGGCTTCTAAGCACAGGTCTGATATTGAGTCATTGTAATCACTTGCAAATTTGAAAAACATACACAATAAATTTAAATTTGTGCATTTATTTCATGCCTTTGAAGTTTGTTTTAATCATTCCACTCTAAAAAAAAAATTATAATGCCACAGCTGAATATTTAAAAGCTCAAAGTGAATATGGCACAAACGTTTCACAATATTTATTAATAACTGGGATATTTTCAAGTTATGAGTTTTTTTTTAAAGAGTCATGCATAAATAACATTCAATGGGAAAGACAGCTGTCTCAATTCAACCTACAGAGATTCTTATTCATTAAAAATAAATGTCACACAGTAAAATGTAAAACCTGTCGTACCTTTGTAATTAAACTCCTGACTGTATAGGCATGAAGCTTCCCAGAAAGAGGCTCTGCGCATGAGTTTTACTGGGTTTTCACGGTTCAGATTAAATGTACAGGCACCGAACCATGCGGAGACAGCCTGTAATCACCATCTAAATAGCAACTGAAAGTGACATTTCATTTTCAAATTGGGTTCCGGAGGCGCGGTAATGCAAAATGAGCTCCTAACAATAAAGAAATCTCTAGCAACGGCTTGAGCGGAGGTTTCGCCAGCGCCACGTCCATGATTGTGTGCATTCATGCACTCATGCACCCAGGCCCACTGCAGCCTGATCGGAGTGAAATTAATATCCAGACCCGGATAAAACCCACCGGAGGGTGGGTGCTCCCCTCCGCGCCCCGGAACCGGCGTCACTCGTCGGAAAGACGCGTGCAATAATGACGCGCACTGTGGAAAAAAAAAAAAAAAAAAAAAGGAAAAAGAAAGTGACATTTCACTTAAGCTCGGCGTTGTGCGACTGGCTAATGCGAGCGGGCGCAAATCAGATGGCACCTGTCATTGTTTGGCAGAAAGCAATATGGCAGATTCTGCCGTGTTGTGAAGGACGGATCAGTTCAGATTAGCTGGTGTCCGATACGGGAAGCTGGAGCTTCCATGAAGATTCACCTGATTTGTGTAGGCCACAGCAGGGCTGCTCTGTTTTCCCTATATGCTGCAGGATTCTACTTTCCAGCCGGAGCAGCAGATCGATTCCCGTGCATCTAAAACGGCACTGCGAATTTACTCCCACGTTTCATGCATCTCTGCTAATAAAAGAGAACTAATTTGATTAAACGCTCTTTTCGTCCCATGCCACAAGGTAAACTAAATGATATATCTCGCTCGCGCCGTGATTGAACTTCTCGTCCACGGGTGACATGCAGCGCGCCAAGTTATCGCCGGTCTGCTATGCAAATTGGAAACTTATCTTCGTTTAGTTGTCCTCGGTTTAATAATGATCCCAATTAGGGATTCAGGTCAGGTTGGTGATTGAGCTGTTGTTATCTCCATTGAGTAAACAAGGTTTCTTTCTTCTCATCTCTCGGCTTCATTAGCAAGCGCGACACGCGGCCGCGCTCGGGTCCCTACAAAGGCACAACACAAATCCATAGCAAAGAGTTGAAGCCGCCGCGCGCAAAGACATGCAACGAGATCAACGCGAACGGGGCCTTTGCTGGTTTAAAGGAGGGCTTTAAAAGCTGTAATTATCCCGGGGTAGTGCTCAATTTCTGCATCAGCGGCTTGTTCGCCTACCTCAATTCGACTTACCTGTAGATGTAAAAAAAAAAAAAGAAAAATCTCATTTAATTTCAACATGAAGGGGTGGAGGGGGTCCCTTGGTCCCAGCTCTAAAGCTTTGTGTGGGGAGGTTTTGTTATTTATTATTATTATTTCACCACCAGGGTGCAGATTTGGTGTTCTGGAAGAGAAAAGAAAAAATAAAATAAATAAATAAATGTATCCTTTTAGCTGTGATTGTGATTTCCCTCCTCCTTCTCGGTCGTCATCAAAGAAGCGTTCGTGCCGATAAGAACAAAAGAAGCCCGAATGTGTGGAACAAAGCCAACCCTGTGAACTTATCAGTGCAGGCACTCGGGAGTTAAGATGCATGAAAAGGAATGACGAGGCTCTGTTGCGATCATCAGATCCACTGGTTGGATTACAACCGCAGAACTGATGAATAATACAGGCAGTTTTTATAATTTATGAAATGCTTTCAGTCTAAGCTATCATCTCTCTCAGCCCTCTTCACCAAAAGCCAGCAGTCTTCTAGTCGCATTCAAATAAAGCGAAAAACATATATATACAGATATATATATATATATATATATATATATATATATATATATATATATATATATATATATATATATATATATATATATATATATATATATATATATATTTTGTTTTTACTCAGTTTCTCTTCTTCTCCAGTGTTCACCCCGTACACTAGATGCGAATGTTGAACTTCATTAATACAAATAAATATTCTGTCTTAATGAGTCTATCAATTTGTGACTCTACAGTAAAACTGAAGGTGCCAAGACACCACTTACTGTGCATCTTTGATTATGAGTCCAGAATCATTGTCCATTTTGCCTTGGAATAGAAATGTATGAGAAATTTAACCGTAGTCATGCGCTCCACAGTCTGCTGCTGAGCTTCTCTACTCGCAGATTTCCAACTTGTGTTTTGATATTTTCGACACACTCATGAAGGTTTTCTGCATATACGACTCATGTATGAGGCGCTCACCTGTCAATCGGGTTAGTGATGGAAAATTGTATTGGTCAGACCGCAGGAAGAGGTCTTGGATTACTGCCAAATGGCAGCTATTGCTCTGAGGCACAACAATCACCAAGCGTTTGGTGATTCTCTATCTGTACGCTTGCTCTTTCTGCAGGATCCCCTGGGAACAAATTAAAGTCAGTTTCTTGATCCATTCACCTTGACAACTACTTTCTTGACCAACGCACCTAAGTCAAATCTGACTATTGGCTTTTTTTTTTTCTTTTTTGAGCAAATGCAAAATATGTGCCACAAACAATATCAGATTCTACCATGAATGGATAATTATTAAGCAGAAATAACACTAAAACTGACCCTGATTTAAGTTTTCATTGGGGATTTCGATTCTACAGAAAAAGTATGTCATTTCAAAATTTGAACACTTAAACCATTTGGTTTAAGTGTTCAAATATATATATATATATATATATATATATATATATATATATATATATATATATATATATATATATATATATATATATATATATATATATATATATATTTCCCTCTTTCTTCTGCAATTTTCTTTCCAGCTCAGCTCAACAATAAGACTCCACAAAGCTTCTCAGAAGAGCCGATTTATATCTTGGATGTCACCTACCCAGAAAATAAAAGTGGCCCAGAAATGATCAGGTGGTGCTTAGAATTGAGAAATAATTTACATTTTACTTCTCCGTCCATTCGCAAGCGTCGGTAACGTGACGCACGACTCGTTGACTGAAGCCCGATTCCCTCTGAGCGACCTCACAAGAAATAAGGTGTCTGCAGTTTTTATTAACACTGATAAACTTCTTACCTGCACGTTGCCATCCCTCCTACGTCTTAATGAGCTCAGTTCATCTGAAATCCATTTGGCCACCATCAGGCATGGTGATTTCTCCCCCTCGCCCCTCCAACCCGCCACCCTCGTTTCCTCAGGGCTAAATTGCGCCTCGTACATCATAATTTCCTTGAGCCCGAGCAGATGCTCCTTGCAGAATGAGGTTGGGAAGGGTGGATCAAATTAATCTAAATAATTGGTCCGAGCTTGTTTGAGCGGGCTCTCGCACTGATCTCAGTCATTATAATGAAGCTGCGACCTCCCGTTAGCTTAGCTTGGCCAGAGGGCCCCTGCTCGTGTTCACAGTGTGCCAGTAGCGTTTCTTAGGTCGTCGCGTCCGAGATGAGGAGACGTGCAGTGACAGTGCGCCCTTTCACCCCAACGTCCATAAATCATAACCTTTCATCTTGTTGCTTCAAACCTGATTATAATCAGCGCCGCTAAGTTTGAGGGAGGTTAATTATACACATTATACTAATTGAGGCAATTAACGTTATCCTGTATGGCTGTCATATTTGTAATGTACACACTAAGCCCACACAACACTATTTGCACTTGCTTTGCCGTGCACCTATTGCACGTTTTTTCAGATTTACAACCAGAAACGTAAAAGCAGAGTATAGCTTGCTTGTTTAGTGAAAGGAAAATGGCACAAAGTACTTTTTTTTGTTTTGTTTTGTTTTTTGCAAATAAACATCAGCACATTGTGGACAGTGGCATGCAGACATTTTCCCAGGGGATAGAAAAGGGAACCTGGTGTGGCGATTGGAACCGCTGGCTGTTTTAGTAGTGTGTGATTTATTTTATTTTATTTTATTTATTTATTTTTTTTTACCAGCCAAAAATTACAACATAAAAGAAAATCAAAACGACATTTTATTTATTTTTTTTTTTTTCCAATGGGAAAGGGCGGACGTTCTAACACCACCTAGTTAGTCTTTCAGATCAGAAGGACTCTGGAAGATCTGTGCACCACGGACCCCTGCTGCTTCTGCAGCTGCTGTAACACCTTAGTACGTCTTGCTCATTCCACAACCTCGTATCGCCTGCACGTCTCAGAGCAGTTACTGGGCTATGACTACATTCTGAGGAGAATCAGGGGCATCAAGTTCGCGGCGTGGCTTTTTCCCCTGTCATGTTTTGGGTCCATGCAGTTGATCATGAAGTGTAAAAAAAATAAAAATAAATAAATAAATTTTGTTCATTTTTCAAAACTTTGACGCTGCTATATGTTGTGCAGTGTGAGCTGGAAGATTTTGTGAAAAGTGAAACACTCTGGGAGGACGCCATCTGCTGTCAAAATTAACAATGGCATTATCTCTCATAGTCGGTGGTGTGAAATCAAATATTTTCTTTTTCAATATAACGTCACATGTTGGTCGCATTTTCTTTGTCATGTAAATCTGTTTGGTTAGACTTTAAATTTCCTTAAGGTTCTCTTCACTTCTAGCTTTGGTATTTTTTTTCTAATTCTGAAAAAAAAAGCAAAAAAAAAACATTTCAAATTATTATTTGTTTTAATACCTGGGTTTCCCCTGAATGGTAAACCGCAGACTCTCTGAGGTCTTCAAAACTTTTGTCTCCTCCTCAGCTCCCAGAAAACGTTCTTTGTCTTTTTATGGTGTATTTTGTTGAAGCAGCAGTTTATCAGCAGCTGAGAGGGAGTGGTTATATAAGTTCATCAGGAAGGCCAGCTCTGTCCCACGGCGACCCGTCGACCCGCTCCGAGAGGTGGGAGACAGGAGAACTCGAATGAAAATAACATGGCTCCTGGACAATGTCTTCCACCTCACGCCAAGTCGGTTGCAGAGTTGCTGCTGCAGAGCAACTCTGCAACATCTATGACTTCACTGCTCCCAGCAAACTCAATAAGTCGTGCACATCCCTGTTTTCTCAGTCTTCGATTGGCTTTTTAATTTTTTACACTGATGTGAACGGATTTCTTTTTTTTCTTTTTTTTTTTACAGTTTTGTTGCATCATCCTGTGTTAACATAGTCTTCTTTCCTTCACAGAACCTGCTAAACTGTTAAATAGAGTCTAATGAAGGCAGTGTAGCATTCATTTAATAACCATATTTTAATGTTTGGTTGGTAGAGTAATGGGAAAGGATTAAGGTCACTGAAGAAATAAAAAAAAAAAAAAATGAATTCAGACTCTAATCTCAGAATTCTGAGATTAGAGTCAGAAATCTTTTTGTGCCCCTAATCCTCTTCTATACGCTGGGCTCATACAAAAATAAATGGACTAATAAATAAATAAAACAATTATTTGAAAAGTTCAAACGCTGAATAACACAAAAAATCAGGAAAAAACTGAAGAAAGGCATGCATTGCAATTAAAGTGAAGGTAGAACATGACATAGCAACACCGATTCATGTTGAAACCCTCAAAGACTAGATTAGGCTTTCTTTTAAACTCTGGCTGACATTATTACTGCAGAGTCTAAAGCCCTCTTTATATGTCTGTGTGTGTGCGTATGCGTGTGTGTGTGCGTATGCGTGTGTGTGTGCGTGTGTGTGGGGGTGTGTGTGCGTGTGTGTGTGTGCCGGGGGCATTTTAATGTGCCCGTGAATCATTATTTAGATGCGGGAAGCATCTGGAATTAAATTCAGTCAGTCTAAGCTGAAATTGGACTAACTCATATTTGGATAAGTATCAGCCACTTAGAAAAAGCGCATGGCTTGCTCTGTCCCTGTTCCTGTGTAGCATTGAGATGAACACTTTTTAATAAAGGCTGACAAAAGAGGTCACAGAAAGGTATAGCTTGCTTGAGAGAAGAGCCAGCAGCAATAGTATGAATAAAATGTCTTCTGTAGGATTAATGCAGATACCATGTAACAGTATGCATAGCCATTTAATTGCTTATGTATTTTGTCAAGTGACAACCAAAATATCTTATTGGGGTCTTGTTGTAATGCATTTCCACACATGCATTCTTATGAACGAGAAGGAAAATGATACATAGTTTCTGAAAGGCGCAAAAAAAAATCAAATAAAATCCAGTCTGACCAGATTAGTGAGCATTAAGAATAATAATTCAAAACTAAAAATAAACACGCCAAGAATAAAATTGTGGAATTTCCCACAACTTTGAACATCTCATAGCGCACTGTCCAATCCATCATCAGAAAACACAGCTCTGGAAAACTGAAGAGACCAAATACTGACTTCTGAACTCTTCCTCAGATATAACATCAGTATTGTTGTTTCTAAATGAACATGAACTTGTTTTCTTTGCATTATTTGAGGTCTGAAAGCATCTTTTTTGTTATTTTGACCATTTCTCATTTTCTGCAAATAAATACAAAAGTTTTGCTTGGAATTCATTTTCCACAAACATGTACGTACCAAAAGTAAAATCAAAGAAACTGATTATTTCAAGTGGTCTCTTCATTTTTTCCAGAGCTGCTGTATATAAACACTCTCATCTGTGGAGGAGCGGCAGAAATATCTGAATATCCGCATCGTGGAGCTTGGGACATTCTGTCAGAAAGCCATTAGAAGTCTCAGTTTTCATTCAGAAGCCGTGAATGGGTCACAGTAAACATTTGAGAGGACCTTTGGTCAGATGACAAGCAAGGTTGAGATAACACTGCATGTAAACCTGAGAACACCATCAGCACCATTAAACATGGTGGGAATCGGCGACATCAGACTGAGGCGATCATTTTCATCTGCTAGGAAACGGAAGCTGGTCAGAGTCGTTGGTGGCTGCGAAAAAGATTTTACGCTCTGGGAGACCCTGAAAATCCAGACAGAGCTGCAATGAAACCTAAATCTAATTAAGAACAAATGAGTAAACAGTTGTTTGTGGCCACCGCTGATAAACTCTGGCAGAGCTTAGGTTTTATTTTGAGACGTAATTTAGTGAATACAAGTGCACATTAAAGTTGAATTAGAATATTAACGCAACATTTGACTGGAATTATAAAGCAGAGATTGTAAGGCGGCTGTTTGAAAGACTGCGGCAGGCTGCTCTCCCTTTGTGGCCTGTGTATATTCTCAGTCATCCGCGTCAAGTCTGCAACAACAGGCTTAAATTGAAGGCTATCCAGGAGTCTTTGTCTTATTAACAAAGACTCTTGGACGGGTGTCAAAACATCTTCAGGAAAAACGAGGAAAAAGTCAAATTGCCTTCAATTTAAGCCTGTTGTAGTTTTTCACTTTCCAACACTAGACATCTCAGCTGCTTCTCCCCACGGCAGCAGGATTAATGCAGATTGTTCTAAGCACAAGACCCGCTCCGCCCCCCCTCTTGGGTCAGATCCGTGATGTCAGAAATCAAAACCCAGCAGCCTCTGCAGAAGGTTTTGTGCCTATTTTCGCCTGCAAGCACATATGAAGACGCACGTATACGAGAGTTTGCAGTGAAATGTGTGAGGTAGAACAAAAGGTGAGGACAAACGTGAAGTATGGCCCCTCTGCAGGACGTATGCTTTTTTAGTTTTATTTTTTTTTTAATTCCCTGCAGCGTTGCTCTAACTCTTATGAAACGTATGAATATCAGAGCATCTATTTTCGGTTCGTCCAGGGAGCATTTGTGCTCACAGTTGCCACACACTATGAGCTTTCATCCTTAACATCGATTTTTTTATTTATTTTTTGGAAAAACACGCAGGTGCACGCGTTTACACACTTTCAGGGGAGCTCTTTCTCCCTGACACGTACACACACACTCTCACTAGCAACCCAGCAGCATGACATCAGCTGCTCCACATAAGGTCACTAAATGGTGTGTACCAGATACATAATGAGGAACAATGTTCTTTTTTTTTATGTGCTTTTTCAGAGGAAGGACATTGATAAACAAAGGGAGCACACACTCCATGGTGTGGAAGCCAAGCCACCACAGTGCAACATTCACTTAAAGCACATTGTAAGCTTTGTTCATGTATTAATGCACCAACCTCGGGTGTTGTGAGGTTGGCGCGCTGAGACCCGGATGTGGCGCACCTGAGTGCGGTACAGAGCGCGCGCATTTACCTGCCTGGTGGAATCAGACGTGCGGCTCCTTTAAGAGACAGATGATCTCCTCCGAGACCGTCGTACATCATGTCGCGAGCTCGCCTGAGCAGAAGGAAACCCGGAACACGTTATGGACTCGGGATCGTGACACAGACAAAAAAAATAATATATATATATATATATATATATATATATATATATATATATATTTTAGCACCTGTGGGGCGGGGGTGGGGAGGATTTAACGTGGCGCATTAGCGACGCCGTCGACAGATCCCGAGGCGGTTTGTGCCAAACGCGGCGCGGAGGCAACCACTGCCTTTTAACTAGCATTTTTGTTGTTGTTGAGGTTTCGGCGTCCACTCCCGTGTCAAAGGATGTAGAATTATCATTTCCATCGTGCAACAACAACACCTGGCGTCCGCAAATTCAGCAGACCTCTCAGAACACCACCGGACCTCCCTCGTGGATGTTTCACCACCTGGTGTCAGGCAAAGAGGTTTTTGTGCTTTCACGAAAAAGTGATGTTTTAAAATACTGCTCCTCCTTGGCTCATAGCCATTCAGGTGTGGATAAAATGCTTTATGGAGCAGCTTGGTTCTCATAAAGATGAGTTCTGTGGTAATTATTGCTTGTGCAATGAACGCATCAGCAACTCTGGACAACAGTCTCAGTTACATCAGTTCAGAGAATCAAGGGGAAGTCCTGTAGAAACATCTCGCGTGCATTTTGCTCTTTTTATGCAGTTAAAACGTCCCAAGAATATTGGAGACATAAACCTGAGTGACATCCATTTCCACACAGACTTTGGAGACGCCATTGTAAATGCTATGGAATCAAGTATATAAAAGAGTAAGTAACATGAGGCCAAACGTGTGTGACAAGGGTCTTCTTTTTTTGTTTTTTGTTTTTTTTTGTTTTGAGAAACAAAATGCATCAATTTTGAATATCTTCAATTGAACCTTTTGGGTTATTTTCTGCACTACACAGCCAAGGCGGCACAACCTGACCCACTAATGCCTGTTGGTTTGTCGAGACGCTTTGATGGCCCCACCAAAGAGATAAAGAATGACGAGAGTGTAGTTCTCTGTGGTGCTGCTGACCACCTGGCTAGACAGGTGACCCTTCAGTCTCACAAGCTGTGGCCTGCTTGTCAGATAACAATTGATAGAGGCCATTGCTGAGGCCGCCATTGGTGTCTTTATTTATTTATTTTTTTTACTTTGTTCAGATGATGGTGAATTGGTTGAAACAGATGTATAATGGCGTCTTCAGCTCCAACTCCATGGCTTTAAGCAAATTTAAAGGTTCTTGGTGTTCGCTTGTTTGTGTAACGTGTTGATAACATGACCCAATCATGGAAGAGCTTCCTCAACAAGACATGACTTTTACTCCAGCTTAGCCTAGTTGTGCTAAGCCGGAGCAAGTTAAGGTTTTGTGACAGCTCGTCTCATAGCAATGCAACGCACCTAATTATTTTTCTCTAAAATGCCTTCGGATAAGTTCATATGCGGCACTGTGTGGAAGTCGGAACTCGGTCGCTTTGAGAACTTGGCTCGGTTTTGTTTGTGTGAACTGCCTGACTGCCCAAGACTTCTTATCTCTCTCGCAGGACCGGCCACATCCATGACTCTGAGAACCATTTGTTATGCAGGTTCACGAGATCAAGTGGGTGTTTGTCATTCCCAGGCACACTTCTTCACGGTGGTTGGCTGCCTGTCTCCCCGCGATACCGCAGTGAGGAGAAAACAGCATGAAACGGGCCACGGTCATCTGCCTCACAGAAAAGCAGCGCGCAGAAGCCACTTCTCGTATGTTGCTCAGATTTGCTTCGACGTCGCACTGATTTGCCGACAAGATGGTCAGGCAGACGGTATTTGCTGCAACAGTCCGGTCAGTCGGAGAGCAGCAGCTCACACGCTACCGAAAGATAAGAAAGATTTGCACTGCAAAGCAGAACTCCCTCTCTCTCTCTCTCTCTCTCTCTCTCTCTCTCTCTCTCTCTCTCTCTCTCTCTCTCTCTCTCTGTGACACACAGACTTACACACACATAGTCATTAGCAGTCACAGCAGGCATGAGTGTGACCCCACAAATAGTGTTTGGGTCATCACAGCCGACACAGCTAGAGCTGGAGCCTGGAGGATGTGCAGCAGTGAAACAGGAGAGAGTACAGCATATTCTTTGCAAAGGCCAGAGGCCATGATGGTGTGCTACTCCCTATGCTTGTCCCCAGCAGTGGATACAGAGGACAGGCTGGTGACATCACACAAGGCCACTCGCGGTGACTCACAGACACTAATTCATTAAAGTTTGAACCTCTGGCTCTTGCTGAATTTGACTCCTCTCCACCTCGCGGCTGACATTTTCACCTGCGACATTTCAAGAGTCTCCCTCAAATCTCTTGTTCACCTTCCCTGGACTTCGTCGCACCGCTCTGCAAACACACGCTCCCGCAGCACGTGCAATAATGACAGATCTGAGGGCGTAATCCCCGTGCATTCAAACGGGAAATTTAGCAGAGTTTTAGCATGAAATTGGATTGGGATTATTGTTCCAGCGAGCGTCTGGATGTGCTATCTGTATGGACACAGCCCCAAGATGAAAGTTTCGAAAGGCGTAGAAAAGACAACGATACCTTTTGCCTGAACAACGTGCATAAATCTACCCTGGTGCAAATCACCGTCTCTGTGATTTGCAATTTCTAATACATTGCTTTGGTTATCTCTGTTGGTACCCTGTATCTCCTCTCACGAAGGTAGATGTAACGTGTCAAAATGTTTAAAAATGTCCACTTAAATTTGCCCAGAAGACGTTGAAGTATTGTAAAATGGAGACAAATATAGACACAATGAGATGAAGAAAGAGGTCTGCTTTGCAGAACAAAGTGCTTTGTGTGCGTTTGTTTTTTTCTTTTTCTGTGTGTGTGCTCTCTTTTAGCTCACAGGTGAATGATATGGAGGACCTCGACAGAGCAGTCAGCCAGCAGCCTTAGGAGTAAACATGACAGATGCTGATGGACCCTGACACAGAGAGATAAGCATACTCCCAGAATCTCAGTCTGCTGTCCGCTCCAGTGCAGGTTCTACCTTTCATTCCCACCGCACAAGCCACGTCGCAGCCCATGATCAGCAGGCACCTCAGTGTCTTGATTGCCCAAGTCTAGCATAAGACGTGAATGCTCAAAGGTGGACTTTACAGTTGAATGATTTTTCTAGCAGCTGCCTTATTTACTGGCATCACGACGTCTCAATACCTCATTTTATTGAGACGTCTTAGACTCAGCAGTGGTTTTGTGTATATGGTCTTGGTGTCTGTCAGTTCAAATATTTTCAAAGGAAACGTATTCTTTGTTTCCACAAATAGAAAAAAACAAGTCCTTTCAATAAACCTAGAAGTCCTTAACTCTGTTTGGTGTGGAATAATATATTTAAAGGGGCAGTGTTTTGTATTTACCAGGCACACGGTGTAATTTTATGGCACAATCATAATAGTCTATGTATATCAAATATGACTTTAAAAATGACTTTGTAAGTTAATGCCTTGAAATTGGGCCTCTGTCTCTTTAAAAATTCCTGCTTTTTCTGAAACTCCGCCTACAGGAAGCCATCACAACATGGCTCCTTTATTAACCCTTTAGTTTTTCATCGGTGTGGCACTGAGTAGCTTGTATAATGAGCTCAGCAGATGGACATCAATTGTGAGAACATGCTAATGTCACTTAACACCAGCTGGTTGTCAAGGGTTCAATGACTTTTAGTAATGGTAATTTCTCACTGATTTGGCAAAAAAAAAAAAAAAAAAAATGAGACCAAGTCAAGATATCCTTAACACATTTTGGATTTGTTTAAAACATAATCATCTTTATTAAAAAAATTTTAACAAAATACATATTTTAGATGTTACAATATCCAGACAATTAGTTTTTCCTAATTAGAGGAGCTAAAGTCGAGGCTTTAGCATTAATCTATAACACCTCTTAACATCTGGTGTCACTCACCGGCGCTTATATAAACACGTGGACTTTCCATTGGCCTGTCGGTCTCCATTGATCTCACTATCTGTTTATACACACATACCTGATCAATCGTAGCCTGGCTCTAACTGATCGCTATCACTTCCAGTCACTCACATCCAGAGTGCGGCCCGCTGATAGCCTGTGGCCTGCAAATATGTGGACTCTGCATCATGTTAACTGGTATCGGTTCCTCTGGTGGGCGGACGGGGCGGAATCAATTAATCTGGAGAGGATCGCAGGACAGCAGATAGCACGCAGCTGAGCGTGTGCAGTTTGGATAAAGTGACAGACGGTGAACTTAGTGGAGCGAGACAATGTATAGCTCCAGGCAGCAAAACTGAATGGTAAGTAATATCTGGAAAGAAAAAGTGAGTTGACGATTCAAAGGTTGTGGAGATCATGAACTGAAGATCATATAAAGCACGTTAGTGTGAAATATTATATATCGCTGACAGAAAGTCTTGTTCTTTATGAGAACTAATCTGTACAATAGAGATCACAATTTAAAAAATATTTAGTTAGCCCTCGGGTATCTACAATGTTGTGCAAAAGTATTAACATCCCTCACAGTTTGGCATATATTTTCACAAATTTTCTTGAATTGTTTTGGGATTTTATTTGATTAACCAAAAGAACAAAAGAAAAGATTGAATAATTGTGTTGAAAGAAAGGAAACATTTTTTGCTTTTTTTGTTTTTATGTATATATTTATATATATATAAGGAAATTTGAAAAGTGTGGCGTGCATTTGTCAGTTCTACATAGAATTACCCATGGTTGTATTTAATACTGCATTTATTTCAACCGGTTTTGCACATTTGCAGATCTAAACTGAATTTTTTTTTTTTTCCCCAGACTGAATAGTTCGTCCTCAGCCAGAGTAGAACGAAATAATCCGTCAAATTGCAATTTCCAAGCCTTTGACCAAAAACATTTCATTGTGGCTCCAGATGGATGCTTGATGCCCCGGTGGAAAGTGAACATCCACCCCACATTCAAGTCGTTTGCAGCTTCCGACAGGTTTTCTTCCCTACACTGAACCTCTTCCATCCTCCCAGCGTCTCAGCCCCCTACTAAAACAAAAAACACATCTCCACAGCATGTGGAATGACTGCCTGTAGTGATGGCATAAGGACTGTGTGTCATATTTAATGTTAGTCATTTTCTGACCTGTTGGATTGTCTGCAGAGATTGACTGTTTTAAGCCAGAGGCAAAATGGTTATTCGAGGCATGGGGAGGGGGTTAATAAAAGAATAAGTAAGACCGACTGAAACTGGAGTGGGCTGCTGTCTCCCCACCCTCCCACCAAGCTTTCTCTCTGATCCTGCAGGGTTGTTCCATTTCTTGTCCTGTCCTTGGGAAAAAAAAAAAAAAAAAAAATATCCACATTTCTCTCCCTCGAGTATTTCAAATTAGAAAAATAAAACCAAGGTGCAAGATCAGCAAGTCTTACCAGCCACTTCTACCAATCAAACACTTGTGACAGTTCATTTTCCCTTCCCGGATTTAAGGTGGAACTGCGACAGCTACGCCGGCTCGGCGGCAGGGTGTGACGGCTGCACGGAGAAGACAGACACCTCGCAACTGGAGGCGCAGGAGAAAGAATTAGCAGCTGCTAATCAGATCAGCGGGAGGCAGCTGTTCCCTCATCGTCTCGAACATCTGTTTATCTTCTCAAACAATTCAGGAATTCACAATGAGTCAGAGGGAGCATCTCTACAGCGAGGCACTCGACAAAATGTTTACACATTACAATACAATAAATAAATAAGGAAATCAAACCTTCTGATCGTGTCTTCATCAAGTGTGTGCAGGTTTTTTTTTGTTTTTTTTTTTTAAATTCGCTTTACTATAATTGTGCATATCCTGCAAGAAATTCAGTCCAGGCAGCCTGTCACAGAGATCCTGATATTTGGGTGTGAGAGTCTCACAGTGAATTTAAAGGTTCATATTTAAACCGGTGTATAATAGAGTCGGACAGACACGGTTGTTGGCAGGTATTTTCATAAAGGCCCGCAGTTATATCCGGTCACTTAAAGGCGTTAAGTCTGAATAAACCCCGTACAGCCAGGTAAATTTTATATTGCATTGGTGCGTGACTGTGACAGGAGATGATGGCAAGAGACCACCCTCTAAAATAAAGTGTGTGGCGCGGCTGCGGAGCGGTGACCTGTGTGAGAAATAAATTACAATACGGAGGGAACATCACATTCTTTTAGCCCGAGGAGAACTGAAAGATGAGGGGCTGTGTGACACCATTTCTCTGCAGACTGTTAAATGCCACTATTTGGTATTTTTTCCATTTATGAAGGAACCTTTTATTTTTTTTCTTGCCCAACCTGCCCCTGAGCGCTGCGCTCTGCTTGGCCACAAATCTCAAGTCGTCGGAATGCTGAAATGGACATCGACCTCTGCAAGTTTCCTGCAAGTCGCCACAGTGAACTGAAGTTTCCGCTTTGACTTGGAAGTTGGAAGGAATCCACTCAGATTTGTCATTGTCCGCGGTCTGGTTGGTGCCGCTTGTTTATCGCGATGCTTTGGAAACTCTCCATGGGATGGCAGCTAAAAAGGTAGCTATTGAGAGTTTCGCCCAACAAACAGGACATTGTGCTGCTCCGGTGATACTGTGACCATGTTGTCGGCATGGAATTTCGATTCCGAGCTTCATTGGGAAAGGCAGTGAATGCTTGCATAGATGGGACTTGTTTTTTGTTTGTTTTCTATTTTTAATAAATTTGCACTCAAAAAAATATTTCCACATCGTCATAATGGGGCATTTGAGTGTAGAATTTTGAAGAAAGAGATTCATTTGATAAAATTTGGAACAAGGCCCTCGTATATGTGGAAATCGTGAAGCGCTGTGAATGATTTCCTGGAAGCGCCGTTTGTGAGGCTCAGCTTCACCGTCCTACCAAAATCGCGAGGCTCAGTGGCGCAGACGTGCAATAACACGGAAACAGACACCAGATACATGAAGAGACGAGAAATAACCAAGACCAGGGAAATTTGTTAGAACATTAACTCTTTGATTTTTATGTTCTCTTTAGGTCCATGAAAGCAGCTTTTCCTCCGTGCCGGGATTAGTGCTGCTTCTCTTTTCTGCTCCAGTCATAATCTCTGCTTCAGTAGCATGGTGGGTTCAATTAGACGTAGGCAGATGTGTCTGCCTGATCAAGTTTGGTCTAAAAGCTTTCTGCATGCCTGCTCGCTCTGTTTCTTCCGTCTTCAACTATGAGACAACACTGCCCTCACAGGTCGCTCTGGACTTTTTCAGTCTGCCCGACTGAGAGGAAATAGGAGTTTCAAATTCCTATTTCATCCAGCAGGCACAAGCTTGGGAGGATTGAAACTCGCCAGTCATCCTGGGTGTTAATAATCAGTGTTTCATTTCATGTTTACGCGACACAGCCTTTGAAGCTCATGGGTCGATAATGCTGCTCTCCGGCCTGTTGGGGCCGAAGGCGTGAACTCTAAACACAGAGAGGTCCATTTGGATTCACAGCCCTGCTTGTTTGGCCTTTTCTCTTACTTTCATTACGGCTGCATAATTTAGGTGCTTACAGTTATTTCCCCCCCTGGACAGTTTTTCCGTCTCATTGTGCTGCTTTTAGGAATCTGGTGTTACAGCTGAGAATCTCTGTCGCACCGCTGTGAGATGAATTGCTCTGGCGGAGTCTCTCCGACATTCTTTAACGCTGCCTTTGTGGATTTTTAGTTCGTCCTTCTTTTGTTTGGGAGTTAATTTGTCTTGAGCTAGGAATGCAATCATTTGCTGGTTTGCAATCACCCCGAGCAACAATCCACAACAAAAGGGCTGCCTTGTTTCTCGTCCAGTCCTTACTGGTTCATTATGTCAAACTTTTTGGCAATATGGTACCTGCCAGTGTTTTCTTTTCTGAGTCTTTTATGTTTGCTGACATTTCTTGGTGTTTTTGTAGTGGCTTTGTTTAATTGTATTCTTTCTTAACCTTAGACGTTGAAGCTGGAATTAACATTCCCGTTCAATTGTCTTGCCTCGGCCTTTATGCTGTTCTAACACTGATCAGAATGATGGCAATGTTTCCAAGTACAAGGGCTAGATAGCATGTATTTCAACTAATTATTAAGGCTTAAACTTTACATGTGAGAAATCCGATTTCTTCATATTTATCCGCCCATTTCATTCTGAATGTCTGAGATCGGATCACAGGGTAAGCCAATTCTGTTGGGAAACCCAGACAATACCTCCTTCCCCCAGCAGCACTCCCCAGGCATTCCCAGGCCACGAGGGCCTATATTCAGTCAAACTTTGGCCAAAAATATATGGGCCCCAAGCACGGCATCGCAGCGCTGAAATATGTCATATATCACTGCCAAATGTTGGCAATTGGGTAATCACAAAACACAAAGCGCAGAACAAGAGGCCAGGGTGTACTCCTGAAGTCAAGTCTCAGGTGGGAACTTGCTGACAAGTTCCTAGCAAATGCACAACCTGCAGGGAGGAATGTCAAAGAGTTAACTCTTTGGTGGTTGGGTGTCATGTAATTCCGGTGAGAGCCAATGTAGGCACCTGAATATGTTTAACCTTTGTTTTGGTATCAATGTTGTTTCTACTGCAATATCATCCTTAAAGCATTTTCGAAGTCCTAATTCACAAAATACTCAGATACAAGATTTTTTGCTGTAGTTATAGCCCTGTATTGGCCAATTTATGTATGGGTGCAATGCCTTTGCACCTTTGGGGTTGGACATTAGAGATCATTACAGATGATCTGTGTAACCAGCTTACTGGCGAAATGTAAAAAAAATATATATATATAATTGTTACCATTACCACACATTAGACTGGTTGCATTGAAGTACAGCTACTTTACCCAAGGGTAGTTTCTTCAATGGAGGCTTTACTAGAAAATAAATAAAAAGGAGTCACACGCCATCGATTAATCATTAATCACGTCTTTTCTTTGTATCTCTCTGCTGTACGCCGACCCCGGTGAGTTCCACTCTGTGCCTCCTTCAGCTCCGTGACGCCAGCGTCATTCTTTATTTGCTCACATGTGCCTATGATTTATTGAATGCTTGATTTATTGGTGATTTATCACCGACCCGAGAAAGCTCAAGAGAGAGACTCGAGTTTGTGAGCGCAGGCTGAACAGTTTCGTGACGAGACCTGCTGCCTGCGTTGAACTAAAAGTCGAGCAAAATTCAACGACAAAAGTTGTTTTGATTTTTTTAATCACTCTGTCAAAAAAGAGGTACAACATAAAATCTTTGGAGGATCATCTTGTAGAACTACATCTACTGGAACGTTTCAGAAATAAATACTTCCGCCTTTTGACAAAAGTGGAAAAAAAATATATTGCATATGTCTAGCTACTGATGTCTAGTTGTTGATGCACTGCTCTAATTTTCTTGAATCTACTCCGCTGCAGAGTGACATCTTCATTAACATTTGACGTCAGGCCCTTTTAGCATCACCCGTTTGAGCTGCCGCCACAAAAAGAAAGGTGCTGTCACATGAAAAGTTCCATTTTATGCAAACGACAGCTGGGCTGGGAGTGGGATGTGTTGGGCAGCTCCCAGTATCCTCGAACTAGAGAGAATAGCTTGGTTCAGATCTGAAATCAGAAGTCAAAAGTGAAAAAGTACCATTTCAAACGGCAAACTGCGTGGATCCGGTGCGCCTGCTGACTCACGAGAGACAAAACGTGAACGGACGTCAGTCTCCGTTGAACAAAAGTAAAAAAAATAACATCCCAGCGTAATTGATCTTTTTCACAGTAGATGGAAACCCTGACTGTAGTTTGGTTCAGATAAAAGTCTTGGCAAAGCATGCCTGCTAGGCAAAAAGCTCACTTAATTTAAAATTGACCATCATTACTGGCGCCGGTCGGTGGGTTTCCTGATGTGATCAGGTGTCAGCTATCACCGAAGGAAATCTTTTTTTGTGTGGACTCTTTCATAACAGTCAGTCAGCCAGCACTGTGCTTATTAAATTCAGCTGCTTGCTTCATAGCCCCTGTGCTACTGCATAATTTCACTGTGAGACTGAATTAGTTCCTGCCTGCACTGCTGGTTCCTTTATTTCAATTAAACTTTGTTTGTTCTTCCATTCTCCAGCAACTTTTTTCCTTAAAAAGAAATAATAATAATAAAAAAAAATTTTTTTTAATCCCTAAAACTTTCCTTTTCTTTGCCATCCCTGGGTCAACAATAATTGCGCTCGGTTAGAATTCAAAGAATGAGCAGCATGTTTGCCTGGAGCCTTTCTGAGGAACCTTGCAGCGAGAAGTGCCTCTTGCCCTAACAATCAGAAGCCGGTAAAACTCAGTGGAATGTTTCCATGCCAACAGCTCGCTGTAACATTTTCAGTTCTGCTCTTCTCGCCAGAATCCAGGAGACGGAGAGGGGGGAGACCTGGGCATTGTACCTGGCAGTCACGTCGGCCAGAGCGTCAATGAGGCTTTTGGTCCCAAGCCAGCAAACAGCAGCCCTCCTCTGATTTGATTCGGGCTTGTATCTTTGTTGAGGTCTGCCGTCAGTGCGAAGACGCGACCACAATCTTCGTGCAACAAACATTGTTTCCCCCCCCCAAAACGTACAGAGCAGTTGCATCACATGTGTCACTTACGGATACCAAAATGGGTCTTTGTCATCTAACTGTCTGCTCTTAAAGTGCTCCCATAACACACAAACTCTGCCTGTCTGTAAAGACGCAGCTCACTCATTGTGTCAGGAAGTAAAGAGCAGCTTTAAGACGGGATTTTCCTAACACCTTAAGCTGCGCTGAAGCACCGTGGTTGACAAGTCGTACATGGTTCAACCCATATAACGTTACTCGCAACCCTTGTCACGAGGAGCTCAGTTTTAACGGTTCATTTACAATGTAGTGAAAAAAGAACAAAAACAAAAGAGTCTGTTAAAAGACTTTTATTTTTGCTTTTGTGTCAGACAAAATAATAACAAAAAATTCATACAATCTAAAGTTATTTCCAACTACACCAATGAACTGGCTGTCCAACCGTTGGTGGCCTCACTTGCTGTGAAAAGCAATTATTATTTTCTTATATTATAAATAATAAACGGCCTGTTTAAGGTCACACCACTTTATCTCAATTCAATTTAAGTCCAAACCGTCACATCAAGACCTTGCCCGTTTTAAGTCGGTGGACAGGGACGTGTGCAGATAAGACACCAGGTGGTGCTGGAGCACTTGCTCATTTTCCTCTGGACAAAAAAAAATGCCCTTTTGAAATCTCTTATATTGACAGTGTAAAGTGTCTGATTATGCAGATCAGAGAATAATTAGCTGCTTTTTAAAACGTTAAAGTCTATGCATCAGACCAGATCTGCTGAAGAGATATTCAGATTGTACATTTCTGACAATAATCAAGCCTGAATTACCGAACTCGATTCGTGCTCTAATAGAGAATCAGGTGTATTGTCATGTGTGACTGAATAGATTTTTTTTTCTGCCTTATTGAAAGAATGTATTTCAAAACCTTTCATTTTTGCCTGATATTAAAATATGTATGATCATCTCAAAAATGTGAAAAAAAAAAAGTATTTTCTATAATGTATAAAAGATGAAACGGACAGAAAAAAAGATTTCATCAAGAGGCACTATTTCAAATTTCTTTTTTTTTTTTTTGTAAAATTAAGTTAAAAAGATACGCTTTTTTGTTTGTCCTACTTTGAAAATGCAGTGCTAAGTGGTTCAAGAGTCTCCTTTTTTTTCCTCAGTAGGTTTGTGTTAGCCACATACAGCCTCTGATTAACTACTGCAAAACTAGATCTCATTAAAAAAGAATGGACATTGCGCAAATCAGACCGTAGGGGTTCGGGGAGGGATTCTGTAGGGAAACATTAGTGCCTGGAGTCACAAACTCTTAAAAATACATGTTAATAAACACACACACACACCAAAAAAAAAACAGTCATGCTGCAGAAAAACCATATAACATATGTTGTCTAGGTCTGTGAGCTACTCTTCTCAGTTAAAGTGATTTAAAAATTTTAACTGTCTTTAATAAGGATGGCTTGATGTTTACCTCACTATATATGTCTTACTGTTTTTGATGCACCTTGCAAAATATTCACATCCTTCGAACTTTTGCTACATTTTGTCCTCCCACTACAGTCTCAAGCTTGAATACATTTCATTGGAAGTTTAAGCTATGGATCAATATAGTAACCAATACTACTGAATCAGATTTGGATTGATCTCACCATAAAAACAGGCCTCAGAGTTTTGCAACATTAGGTTGTGGCAAAACGGGAGCTTATCCCGGACTATTTTTTATCTTTTAGTTATTTATTTGTTGAATTAAATACAATTGTTTTGCTCTCGATCTCTACTGTGTTTTATTGTGCCAGTATGGGAAAGTTGTCAGCCATTCATGTTCCCTTTATAACACCATTATTATGGATGTTCAGAGCTAGAGATGGGATTTACAGGTCTTTGACGGGAGCCACATTATGCATTCTATTCTTCTCCATTGAAACACTGGTACCTATTAATGTAAATTTCTTTTTGAGAGGCCAGGTTGGGGTAACTCATTTTATATTTTGCTGGCAAATTTTACTCTTGCTTTACAGTTTTGTCATCAGAAAAGTGAATCGAGACGGTGCTGCATTTCTTTGCGTTCAGACTGGCTTTCTTGCGTCATTCTCTTCAAATTCTGCTTATGCGATTGTCCCCCATAAACTGCTGTGTATTGACCATTTATGTGAAAGAAGTTGCCCAACTTTTTGGTTCGTTTGAAAAAACTTGGACAACATACTTGGCTCATTTTGGAATCTGGCAGCTAAAACCACACCGCAGTAGTAGAGTGTCGACGTAAGTGCGCCACACACGCTGGGAAATGCAACACCAACACAATATTAGGCATAATTTGGAACTCAATTACTGCGGCAAACTGACACAAAGAGCCTTCGCAGCTGAGTTTGGATGAAACAAACCTTTTAAATGTCATCAGTTGGCTGTACTGGCAGCCCTGAGATGGCAGCTTAACTCGGGCATTAACTCAACTGGTTAAAAAAAAAAAAGTACATCAAAGAATCACCTTCTATCCGCCTCCATGATGTGATGCAACATGCAGCACTTGTGTGATCAGCTCCATCTGTCCCAACAGCCCAGCCCGCGGCAGCCGTGCTTTAAAAGGAACTTCCCGACTCCACACTCTCCCTCATGCATATTTTAGCATTTATAAAATCCATATGCCAGAGCCAGATTTGATCCGAAATGTCACTCTGTCAACAAGGAAAAGCTTTGAAGACGTCAGTGTGCACCTCTGTCCCATTTGTAGACTCTAATCTGACAGAGCGATGACTCCTTTGTTGTCAGTTTTAGTTAGTATTTGTAACTCACTTATTGCGTAATCCTACTGTTTGATATCGGCAGTTTGATGTAGCTGTGGTGTTCATTTTGTACACGTGAGGAAGTTTGATGAAACAGTTTGGAGATCGCTTACACAAAGTGTTTCTTTGAATTGCAAAGTGACCTAAAGACTTTCCTGAAGAGACACAGGTTCTTAGAAGCATCAACTTGAGCTTTCTTGTCAGTTAAAGGCGATATAAGTCCAGGTTAAGAGGCTTCTTGCATTTCTTACTCTGTTACTCACTTGGTTAAGTTACCTCACTGTTGCTTTTGGGGTAAATTGGGATTGGAACACTACATAATCTAGTCTTAAAAATTAAGCATATTGCTTACTCTTGTATTTTAAAATCTGCAATCTGAACCATGATGCTAAAGATTGTTGGGATAATTCTGGAGTCTTAAAGTTTTGGCATTTCCATCACCTGACTTTCCTGTTAATATGTAAAGCCAACAGTCTCGAGTTTGAGAAACTACCGCATAGCTCAAGACATAAATGTCCTACACAAAGTGCTGTTTTTCATGGACTCTCCATGTTTCACTTCCCAAAAAGGAGGGGGCTTTAAAATTGAAATTTTGTGCATCAAAACGAATAAAAGTGCAACTACGGTTTTCCGAATTGGAGTATGTCTTAAATACCTTCTAAAGTCAACATGCAGTGTTGCTGCCCTCTAGTGTTTCACCTTCTGTTTGGAAATTGAGACAAAGGGAGGTTAAATACTTCTATCATATCCTACCCAAGATTATTTTTGGTCACTCTTAAAAGCCCACCCACCTGACTACAGATGACAGGAAGCTTATTCAGATTTGAACAATGAAGTCATGAGCTATTGGCCAATTAGCCCTCCCTATAGGGGACTTATTAGGAAGCATTAGCTCTGAAGCAGAACAAAATCCCAGTGTGTTCCCCGTCCTTGAATGTGAATTCATGCTGGCTTCAAAATTAGTCTGCAGTTTTGTTCAGTTAGATGTACAGATGGGTTGATTAATTGCACCACACGACTTTTTAATAGCGTAGCAGTACTTTTTAAAGGGCTATTCAAAGAAACGTTAAATCAGGCTCTTGCTGCAAACTGGTAACCTCATAATTTTATATACATATAGACAACGCTCTGGGGAAAAAAATTGACACTGAGTGAGCAGTTTCTCTGATTTTACTTTCTATAGGTATACATTTGAGTATTTTAAAAGATTAACATTATTTCATTTTATGAACTACTGACATATCTCTGAAATTCCAAGCACAAATTTTGTATTTAAAGAAAATGAGAAATGGTCAAAATAATGAAAAAGATGTGAGCTTTCAGACCTCAACTAATGTGAAGAAACATGGTTGCATTCGTTTAGGATCAACAATACCGTTTTAACTCAGGAAGAGTTCAGAAATTAGGATTTGGTGGAATAACCATGAGATTCAGTGCAGTGGTCTCTTGATCACACCTAAAGATCTTTTTTTCCCCCAAAACACCTCTAATGATACATAGAGTTGTGCATCCACTTAAACAGCAGCTGCTGTATTTTCAAATAAATTTAACATAATTAAGAAGTGCAAGTTTCAGAGCAGTACATCTTAAAGCCCTTGATAATTTTTGTTACATAAACATTAATCCACAATAATTTCAGTCTTAACTGGATGCATTTTGATGCACTCTTGAACAAAATTATATACACCGCTCAAAAAAAATAAAGGGAACACTCAAATAACACATCCTAGATCTGAATGAATAAAATATTCTCATTGAATACTTTGTCCTGTACAAAGTTGAATGTGCTGACAACAAAATCATTGTTGATTGTCAATCAGTGTTGCTTCCTAAGTGGACAGTTTGATTTCACATAACTTTTATGTACTTGGGAGTTATATTGTGTTGTTTGAGAGTTCCCTTTATTTTTTTGAGCAGTATATTAGTATTTGTATTCATGCCTGGATGAATGAATACAACTCTTAAATCCTTCATTTTCTGCTGAATTTAAAACAGAAAACAGTTTTTAATTGTTAAACCCGTCAGAATATTTTCTAAGAAGCACATTTTTCGTCACCAAATAACCACACAGCTCAATGTGGTGGATCAAAAGAAAAAAGCATTTATTAGAAGTGTTGAATCTCTTCCATTTTAACCAGCTGTCCTTAGCCAGTGGATGCCAGCACAGCACATCTAATCCAGCTGAAAGAAAGGAGAGAAAAAAATGGGATTATGAGACTATTGACAGCATCATAATTGTGGAAGACAAATACCCACTGGCCAAGTGAAGTACTTAACAGCAGCCCATGTCTACTTCTATCAACATATGTATTTTTTATTTTATCATTTATTGTACAAAAAACTGTAATTGTTTGCGATGTATATTTAGATGTCAGTAGACCCTCTCAAAAAGCCAAATTCATTCGCGACCCTAAGTTTGGTCGCAAGATGTTACTCACCTTTACGAAGCCGATGTCTTTTGCATACTGCCTGAAGCACTGACGGCACATATTGAGTCCGTATTTACGGATCAGACCGTGTCTGTTTGAACACACTCGGCTGAAACGAAATAACAGTTAATTAACTCATTGATCTTGTTTTGTTAGAGAGTTTCTTTAGCATGCGTCAGTAAATACGGTAGAAAATTGCTAGTAGCCGGTTAGCATTTAGCACTACTTTAACAGAGCATCCTCGCTATTGTCAATACAAACAATGGTGCGGTGCATCAGAAGCATTCCATTAGCAGCTAACGAGCAACCGAGGTGCTATACTATAACGGCGATTGCAGTTTTGAATCCTTAAAATTGTAAACGAGAGGGTAAATCGGCTGACGTGTGGCTGTGGTGCTAAACAGGTAGGAAGCTACATCCTCGAGCGCCATATTGGCTCAGCCTCAGCGCCCATGCGGTACGGAACTGAATGCAATTTTAACACCGCAAAAATTCAAAACTGAGCCACAAATATCACCGAAATGAACTCTTTGGCTGATAATCAAATCGACAAGCCTGTCACTGACCAGGAGCGGGATCCCTGTCCGAATTTTCTCGGGTGACTCCAGTAGAGCTGCTGATGGCCCATCTTGTCTCTTCTCGCTCGAGTGTCGGAAAGGAAGAACCAGGAACGCGCATGCGCAAAACACTGTTTCGCTCGATGGATTTCCGGTTGTCTAATTCTTGTTTGGCTCCACCTACTGGTAAGGAAAACAAAACTTCAGAGGGATAAGTTTCACGCATAACTTGATGATGTAGACTGAAATTGATGTCGAACTTATTGATTTATAAGAAAAAAAAAAGAAAAACGAACAAATAGAAAACTATTTTTTCCATTAAGAATTGATGAGAACAGTTTCTGGTTCAATATAGAAAGTTCTTTATTATGGTGGTGTATGTGAGAGCATACAGCCAAATTCAATAAATTTCGGTAGGCTCTTCGTCAGATTAAGCGTACTTCTTGAACCTTTAAGCAGGTATTAAACATCTTCTTCCAAAACCAACATTTCTTTCTTAAATATTTTATATTCTAATCTCAATTTCAGTAGAAAGTTATCATAACTAATAAAAATAAAGGATTAAATAAATCATTGTGAGCATTTAGTCTGCATATTGTGTTTAACTTAGAGAATTGATTTAGTGAAATAAGTAATTTTTGAATATAATTCCAATTTACTGAATATGACATTATAACTCAGAAGTCTGGACTGTTTGTGGCAGATTAGGGAAGGATGTATAGGGGAATTTTTCAGCTGATGCACATGTGGGTTACTGTGTGCAGAAGATGTTATAATATTTTGTGTGACTTCAAATTTTAAGAGAAGATGGGCTGCTTTAGGTTTAGTTTGGGAATCCACAGCAGACAATTTGAAGTATCAGTATTTTTGTAAATAAGATGTTTTTCCTATCCAACCACAACACAGTTTTCTACTTTTGTCGTCAAAGAGGAGCAGAAGATTGTGTCTGTGTGCCCAGGGCACGATCGCAGACATCTCTCAGCTACTCCCTGAAATGAGTTTTCAATAGCTTGTTTTCATGTCCAGCTAATGAGCAGCGCAACGAAAAAAAATGTTGGTTGGCCAGTGACTCTGATTCTTTCAGTTCATATTCTATACTGAGCTGGCCATCTCCTGCAGCCCCAAAGCCTGGCCAGACCATAAAACAGCAACGCTGACACACTTCAAACGTTAATTAAATTTGCACAACTTCTTTCTGATTGGACAGGAAATGCTCTTTCACGTAAGAGGCGGTTGTATTTCAGGACATTTTAGGAGTTTATGGAGACCTCTGTCAGCATCTTGCAGTCCGCTTTCAGGGTAGACTTGCTTGTATGGTCAGACCTGGGCGTAGGCCATTTTTTGACTATTGTCTGTACAGTGGAAGTGCTGATTTTGCATTCTTTGGAGATGCATATAAATCCCTGACAGAGCATTAATCTTCATTCTGAAGGCCTTGAAGCTGTCACATCAACACTCGGAAGCTCACGAAATTAAGTTTGAAACTTGTAACATTTTTCACAACACCTCAACATTTTTTTTAAAATATGTAATTATGGTCTTTTTATTACTCGGTGGCCATATTTTATTATTTTATATTCTGAGAAAAGAGGAGCTCAGTGAAACTGTCAGCAGCTGCAGCAGACACAGGGAGATATTTAGACTATAACGGTATTGGATAAAAGCGGATGGAGAACACCTCCACTCCATTCCTTCCTCCTCATCCACCCTACACCACCACCACCACCCACCCCGCTTCCCCCCGGACTAGTGCATTGTGGGACAGTGGGAGGCGGCGGTTCTGTATTTGTGATTTTTCCTTTCGAACAGCTAGCCGTCATTTGCGTTTCCATGCAGTTCGCTGGAAGGTATGGAGGAGAACGGGAAGCCGCCGTTCTAATGTCTCCCAGTAAAAGGACCGCACCAGTCCAGTTTTTTCGGTGAGTGCGGACAACATGGTTGTTTGTTCTCGGTCTGTTACACTGCCGCCGCCGCCGCCGCTGTTGTTGTTGTTGACGACGAGCTCTCCTCTTTGGCTCGGGCTGCCTCGGAAGTTGCTAGCTGGAGCCGTTGCTAGCACTGAAGCAGCGTTTCTGGATGCTCGCTGTCATAACGGAGCCCAAGCCGGACCGGCGGCTTCCGTCGTTCGGAGTGGCTCTGGGAGAATTTACTGCCAGCTAGCGGAGTTAGCTCTGCCTATAAATAATGGTGGGATCGAACAGAGCCGCTGCTGACTCGGTGTGCCGCTGACAAGCCGCGGCTAATTAACAGACACCGACAGGCTTTAAGCCGTGGGAGAAAACTGACACATTGAAAAATGTAGCAGACGGAGGGGGAGGGAAAAAAAAAAAGAAGCAATTTAACTATATTGTAAGATAAATACGGGAGTAAACGTCTCCAAATAAGAACGTGTACAATTATTAATTGGCAATTGGAAGACATTTTCAATTAATAATTGACCAATTCTGAAGTTTTTCCATGGTTGTACCTTTTAAGGGTTTTCTTCTGAATCGTATGCCCCCAGGCAGACAGAACAGGATATGCAGAGCTGACAGATTATTCATTTAGCAATCAATAAAATATGAAGGTTTGTTCTGCAGGTCTGAGCAGAAACGGCCAATCAATATCGATAATGTAATTAAGGATGGACTATAATGCAGAAAGCTTTTGAGTTTTATTCAATAATAACCCAAGCAAAGTTGGCCTGTCAATTGAAGCTGGGATGGAAGGAATACGTTTGCGGACATGAAGCCAGTTTCCCTGAAATCAAATAATTGCTGTCACAGCAAGTCCACTAATGGGTTATGATCATATTTTGCTCTCGCAAAAATTACGATTCCTGGAGCTCATCTTGTTCTGTGCGCGCGATCTCAGTTGGATGATGTAAATTGATGGGAAGAGGATCAAAATGAGCCTGGACAAACGTCTCTGCATCCCTGGTTAATTCCCCGAGACAGTTGAGGATGTGACAGAACAAACGCAGCTCACGCCTGGACCAGCTCTTGTCTAGAACTAGTTTGTTCTGTGACCATAAATGAATAAGCTAGTTTTAAAGATATACGTTCGACATGAAGTGGATTTGTGTTTTCAGACGGAATTAGGTCGGTGTGTGCATTTTTTAAACGTAGACATTTAGTATGAGGATAGTTTATCTGCCGTATTAAATTAAAGCACACATGGCTTGAAATTCTGCATGAGATTGCGGCGTTATGGACAGTTTACATGTTTATTTATTGTCACTGTGGCTTGTACCATATTACATCCCTTTAGACTTGGGATGTTTCAAATGCTGAAGAACATGCTTTATGTAAACTTTTTGTTTTATGGTTCACTTCATCCAAAAACCTCAACGTGTCAGAAAGTTGGTTTAAAAAGCACTTGCAGGCTTGGCGAAAAAAAAAAAAAACTAAATTATGAATTAGTACTGTCAAGAGCAGCTTCTGTTGACTCTATAATTTATAATGGAGTTATGTTATCTTTCATAATAGACAATATTTTTAAAAAGTAAAAAAAAAAAAAAAAGGTAGGGCGCTTCGACTTTGTAATTCGCAATCGTCAGTGCGGACATTATGATTCGTTTATGGAAACCTCGACAAACCCTGAAGATGACTTCATTAAAAATGAGAAATGAAGCACCAGAGCATGCACTACAAACCTTTTGGGCTGCATATGCTTTAAAACAAGTCTCCAAAACTGAATATTAATCCAACGAACCTGCTTTAAATTGCCATCCTAAACTCCCAAAATGTTAAATGTACCTTCCAATGAAAAAAATAATAATGAGGGTTGCTCACTTTGGAACGCAAACGTAAAGTTTGCAACAGTTTCTGTATTAGTTGCTTATTTATGGTAGAATTTTGTTCAGCATTTTCTCATATTTTTTTGTACGTAAAGTGCCGTGTTGTGCAAAACATTTAATGTCATCTTATTTTTATTTGGTTTTTTTTTTTTTTTCTATTATTCTAATTCCTTTGTGGGTTATTGTAAATAATATACACTTATATGCCTGTTTTTAGTGAAGCTAATTTAAATTTGTAGGCCTTTGGCAGATTGACAATAAAGCAAACAAATATGAAAGCAACTTTTCACCTGTCCTCCCTAATGTACACATAGTTTCAAATGCTAAATGATCTAATAGAAAAAAGTGACTCGACGTCTTCAACATCAGTCAGAATATACGCGCTACATCTTATATGGTGTTATGTATTTATTAATATTTTAACATTCATAACTCAGGTTTTCTTTTTTTTTTTTTTCTTTTTTGTTTTTATTATCCAGGTGGCTCATGCTCACTGCCTCCCTGCAGCCGACATGCCTTATGGGATATTAATGAACCATCTATGACATTCCAAGAAAAATTCATGTTTACATTAAGAGATTTTTTTGCCAACAATTAGCCTCTTTTTTTTCTTTTTTTTTTTCCCCACCTGTGGAAAAACACACCACTATATTTTGGTTGTGTTTCTATTTTATTTTTTTATTTTTTTTGTATAGAATTTCTATCCGTTTTTTGCAAGAGGCCGATTCTCTATCATGAGATTCCGAATCTACAAGAGGAAGGTGGTGATACTGACTCTGGTGGTTGTTGTCTGTGGCCTAGCTTTTTGGAGCAGCGGAAGGCAAAAAAAGAACATAACTCTTCCATTCTCCAAGGAGTTCCCCAAGGAGTTGGAGGCGGTGAAACGGAGCAGCAGCAGCAGCAGCAGCAGCGGCAGCCTCAACAATCACATCCAGTTGCAAGCCACTCCCGCAGTTAGCCGTGCACCTGTCCCGCCACCCATTATCCAAGTGAACGGCACGCACCTGGACAATGCAAAGGACGAAGCCAGAATGAACAAGCCGGAGGTGGACAACGCCACTCTCGTCTACCGCGGTATCGTCTTCCAGCTGAACTTCGACCAGACGATAAGAAATGAAGACAAGTACAAGACTCGGCAGAAAGATGATCTGGTCGTGGTAGTTCAGGTGCACAACCGACCCGACTACCTGAAGCTGTTGGTGGATAGCCTGCGAAAGGCCAGGGGAGTGGAGAGCATATTGCTGATATTCAGCCATGACTACTGGTCTCCGGAGATAAACAAAGTGGTGGCCTCTGTTGACTTCTGTCAAGTCCTCCAGATTTTCTTCCCCTTCAGCATTCAGCTCTACCCCCAAGAATTCCCGGGGAACGACCCCAGGGACTGCCCAAGAGACATTCCCAAAAAGGACGCCTTAAAACTCGGATGCATCAACGCGGAGTACCCAGACTCCTTCGGCCACTACCGCGAGGCAAAGTTCTCGCAGACCAAGCACCACTGGTGGTGGAAGCTGCACTTCGTCTGGGACAGAGTGAGAGCCCTCAAGGACCACCAGGGACTGGTTCTGCTCATAGAGGAAGACCACTATCTGTCGCCAGACTTTATCCACCTTTTAAAGCTGATGAGAGCTCTCAGAAGGGAGCAGTGCACCGACTGTGACATCCTGTCCCTCGGCAGCTACAGCCACATCGGCTACTCCAGCAAAGCGAACAAGGTGGAGGTCAAGGCCTGGAAGTCGACGGAGCACAACATGGGAATGGCTCTGAGCAGAGAGACGTACCACAAGCTCCTCCAGTGCACCGACACGTTCTGCACTTACGACGACTACAACTGGGACTGGTCCCTCCAGCACCTGACCGTGGCCTGCTTGCCCTCTTACTGGAAGGTCATGGTGAGCGAGGCGCCCAGGGTCTTTCACGCCGGGGACTGCGGCATGCACCACAAGAAGGCCTCCTGCATGCCCATCAGCCAGAAGACGAAGATCGAAAACATCCTACAGAGCAGCGGGAACCAGCTGTTCCCCAAAAACCTCCTGATCACAAAGAGACTGCCAGCTAACGGCGCCGGAGGAGTGGCCCCGCATGTGAAAAATGGGGGCTGGGGAGACATCAGGGATCATGAACTCTGCAAGAGTTACGTTCGATTACAGTGACCTTAATTGCTACTACTATGTATTCTTTTCTCTTTTGCATCCTATATATAAAAAAGTAAATCTTTATGGACTATTCTCCATATTGCCTGTTTTATTGGACTGTTTTCTTGGATTGTTCCAAATAAAGACGAATGTTGAATTTTTGGCTTCTTTTCATGAACATCTGGGCTCTGTTGTTGATACAACAGAGCCTATGTTGCGCTAAAGAATATTAGCCAGAGTGAAAGTTCTTTTTATCATGAGCTTCTGTTCAAAGATCACAAAAAATAGTATTTTTTCCTGTGTTCGACGACTTGGTTGGGCTCTTTTTTTCATAAATTGCGATTAGTTGGTCTTGAGGAGCAAAAGCCAAAGTGTCCACAACAACTCAAACCACAAAAACAACAGCAGTTTATGCAAAGGCGGTTTTGTTTCTGGGAAATCGATGTCGAAAGTGCCTCTTATGTATGAAGCTTGGAACATGAATGCCTGATATCACAGTAAAAAGTATAAGTAGAGTGAACGAGAAACTCCTATAAATACATTTTTGCTTGTTACATTTCTTTATTTTTGTATAAAACGTTTACTCCAGCAAAGCTTTAGATATTATTTTATATATTCTGTATACTAGTGTTTTAAGACGAGTCGCTCTCTGCCGTCTCCTGTATCTTTAGCCGTTGGGAGAATTTGGATTCACAAAAAGCAAAGATGCAAAGCAGTGCTAGCCCCTTCCATCAGTCGTTTTCTGTTTAAAACACACCCTTTTCTCTTACAAGGCCAGCAAAGGTATCTTAAAAGTCATGAAGAGCCAGAAACAGTCAATGCGATTGTTAGGGTAAAGTAAATTTGCACAAGTTATTGGCTCAAAAGCCTGCAAAAGTAAATAAGCCAAAAGAAACCTTTCATGAAAGCAAATTGTATTTTTGAAAATCTTAACTGCTTTTCTATTGTTGCTAAGGGTTAGTCCAAGTTTGACCAGTCTCTATATTGTATCTGAAGTCCAACAACAATAACAAAAGCATTGAGAAAACAATATAACAGCTAAACAAAACCAATGTGTAAACTAATCCAGTTCTGGTCTGACTTGTCTCACTTTAAAGATCATTGACTCCAATCTAAATGTTTTCAATGTATTCAAGTGCCGAATGTGAAGCTGGAAATCTGACAGCAACCTCTGGGACGGTTGTAGCAAGTTGCCACCTAAAGCAGCATTCCAACTCTGCCTAGACTTTGCACTAGACAATGTACCTATTCCAGTTTCCATCCATCCATCCATTTTTTGAACACCCTTGTCCCTAGTGGGGTGCTCCTGTTCCAGTTTAATATTTAAAAAATTTGGGCCCACAGCTGACAAATTCCCTGCAAGTCATGCCACCCGGGGGGTTTGCCATATCAACAGTCATATACTTTAGATACAACCTAATAATAACCCTTTGACGGAATTTTATTCCGGAAACTCTGACCTATCCTTTTAAAAGGTTGAGATCAGAATTCGTTTTGTTACGCAGAGCAAAATGTAGCCCATCTTTAAATAGAAATATAATTAGGAACTGAAGCCCTGTCTCATCAGGGTTCTCATAAAGCTGGTAATCCTCTGGTGTCACAATCCTGCTGTGCACACATGATTAATTTGAAGGTATTTATAGCAAGTAAATTTTTACCGAGATCAGACGTGCTAAGTTTGACACCTTGCTCCATTTAGAGGCTTCTGGAGTCTCGCTGAGAAATACCACTTTGAACGTACCCTCTGATGGGGTTTTCACATGCTAAGGCGTAAACAGAATTGGGAACTTTTTCCTCCTTTTTTTTTTTTCTCAGTCCAGTAGACTTGGACAGAAAAATCCCAGCATGGGAGCTGCTGCCGAGGACTGCAGCCTGCAGGGCATTGTTTCGTTTTGTTGCAATGCATCACTGTCTCGCTTCCTAAAGAGGGAAACATGGAAGTTCGGGCCACTGCGTCTCTGCAGAGATGTTTTTATTTATTCCCCCCCCCCCACGATAAGCGCAGGTACAACCAGAGGGTCCCCTGGCACTCGAGCTGCTTTCTTGTTCCTTTCGTTGTTATTGAAGATGCATTTCCATTTTAAGCGGGTCTGTATTGACGGCTTCCACTGAGACCAGAGCTTGCTGGCCTCTCGGCTGCATTGATTTTTTTTTTTTCCCCCCTCCTACTCAACTCAGCAACATGTATCTCTCCATCCTGCCTGCTATTTTAACATCTTAAAAGTATTTAACTGAAGCTGGTTATTCGTGTCGCCAGGTGTATACGACGGTTCTGCCGGTGGTCCCATCTGCAGCACTGCCTAAGCTTAATGCCACACGCTTAATCCAACACTGATGCTCAGTCGAACATCTTGTTTAAAACCTCAACAATGACGAGGCCTGACAAAGGACTCCTGCATACCGAGGGACCTCCGCAGAAGGCCCGGTTCATTTTCCTGCGCGTGAACTTCAATTCCTAACACGGCGCCGCGGCGCGAGCTCGGGTCACGTGACTGGCACATTGTGCAGCTGCTCTCATGGCGGAGAGACTCCAATAACTGGGCCTGCACCTCCAGGGAAGATGGCTGGCTCAGAATAGAAATAAGAATGGAGGACGTGGCACTTTGCTCCTCGTGTGATATGACCGATGGTTGGCTAATGTCGGAGCCTTTGGAAATTACGCCGCCGCCGCTTCCTCCTGAGTGCCCTGCAGAGATTAGCCACAGACCTATTTGTCCTCGCCTACAGTAAAGTAAAAGCAGAAAGCATGTACGTCATTACAACCCACTAATAGCCTCATTTTAAAGATCTACAGGCGACCCGGCAGCACACAACTTATAGATGCTGCGCATTAAGCAGCTGAATTCCTCCTTTTGTGGGTAGCTACTAAAATCCCTGCACATCTCAGATAATTGTGAACCAATGCAAGATTTCACACTTACGAATGCAATTTCGCTAACTCAGTTAATGCACCTTTACTTCACATGTTACCTCACTGTCAAGGCATCCCAACCCATTAAAGTCTGCTTTTTACAATTCATTCATTATTTATGAGCCTTAGTGCACACATGTTACATAAACAAACGGAGGCCATTTTAACAATCTGAGCAGCCGAGGACACTGAACTGTCTCATCTGATCAAGGTCGCAATAAGGCCGTTTCCCTCGACACGCTCCGTTTCTGGCCAGAGGATTTCATGAGCCGCTCGCGAGGATGAGCGTTACGTTGATGTTGAACAATTGTTGATCCAAAAGGAATTCGTGTCTTCATTCGACTTCAGATGTTTATTGTAGAAAAAAAAAGAAAAGAATTGTTTACGCATGGAAATGAAACTGTACAGTCACGATCAATCGATCAATCGAATGAAAATTTTATTTGCGTAGCACATTCCAGCAGCAAGGCATTACATCATAAACCCAAGAACACAAAGGATCGACAATCAAAAGCTTACAGTAAGTCAAGTGCGTGAAATTCGTAATTGATTTCGTCGTCAGTGCAATTCTAAACGGGGGTTTCGACCCGACTCTCCAGTCGATTCAGTCGATGAGTGATCACATATTCTGACTGGATATGTGATCACTCATCTTATTAGAGGTGACGGAGTGAATCTGGACTGGATTCCTGCCCCACGTTTAAACATTGTCCTTCATTTTTTAGTTTGGATCGGGGGCTACTCCTCCATCTTCACTCTGCCTGCCTTATCGAATCAAAACACGAGCTTCCATGTGTGTTTCTGGAAAACATTGTCCCATTGGAGCTTCAACTAGCTGGCTTTTTGAAGTGGAATCCAAGAAACCCTCAGCAGAACGCTGCCACTACCATGCTTAACAGTAAGTAGACGTATAATGCAGATTTGAAGGCCTGCTTAATTTCTCCAAATATTTTTTTTTTCTGTCATCGATGCAGAATAGCTTCGACTTTGTCATGTCTGTCTATCAGTCATGTATGTAAATATCTTAAGGGTGTTTATGATATCGTGCCAAGGAATAGAGAAGCTTTTTCATAAGATCAAAGTTGCAAGCTTTGTTTTTTATTCATAAAGTCAAAGCATTAAGAATTACACCAGTATCTTTTTTTGTTTTGTTTTGTTTTTATGCCTGGTAATAATGAGATACTTTTCTGACTCGGAGTGGGAAGTTTGGCTCAGCTGCTACATAAATTCCCAGGAGAAAAAGTGACCTGGTTTGCGCATAGCCAAGTTAAAAGCGTCTGACAGGAGAGCTGGGCAGGGAAACAAAACATAAAAATAATACAAAAAAAAAAACAACCTCCGTTCGACTCTGTTTATTTAAGGGATTGGCCCTTCTGATTGATACATGCTCGGCACGGATGAGAGCGGTCCGTCTAGGAGCTCAGGCAGTCAGTCAGAGCCGTTTAGCAGCTCCCTGACAGGATGACTGAGTCAATCCGGCCTGCTAATCACACGCCTCACACCTCTCCTGTCACAGGCTGCAGTATTTAGAGGGACGAGAGCTCCTGCTTCCTCAAAACCTGTCTCATGAATTATGGAGAAGTGGCGTTTTTATTATTATTAGTAGTAGTGTAGTAGTAGTAGTAGTAGTATTATTAGTATTAGTATTATTAGTCGTTTGGAATACAAAATAAAGCTGAAGCTGTGAGAATGCAGAGTGAAGGGAAAGGAAGAAATGGAGGCAACCAGTAAGGGAGACGGTGATTTTTCTGGTTCGATCAAGTGCTGCAGTCTTCTCTGAGCAATGCTGCCATCTATTGAGCAAAAAAAAAAAAAAAAAAAAAGAAAGAAAAAGAAAAAATATCACTTGCTTGGAGGACATGTCTCAGGAAAAGAAAAAACAAATGCAGCTTCTGACTTCATGTTTTCCTCACGTGTGCCCATTGAAGGATGAGAACTTCCAGAGCCAGAACTCTCTGGGGAAGTGAGAACCTCTGGCTCAGATCTGTGTGACGAACATGCAGTGAGATGCTTAGAACATCTTCTGAAAGATGAACCTTCGCCTAATCAGATCTTTCAGCTTATGATTAAAACTAAAAACCAAATGTAAAGTGAGACATGATGTCGTGTTTTTAAAAGGTCTACCTTTCTAAAGCCACTCTGCAAAAACTATTCTGTTAGATCACTGTATTTAAAATGCTGCTTGCATGGGGTAGTCTTGAACTTAATGCACTCAATGCACTGTCCCCTGTGACTATTAAGCGATTCTAAATTGTGTTACTGATGCATTACACCTGAGGCAAGGGTGTCACTCTTCCAAACGAACACAATTGCATTGTTCACCTTAGTGGAAAGTAACATAGTTTCCAGAGATTTTAATGAAATGTCTGCAATGAGCTTTTATTGAAATACTACATAATTACATTACGGCTGCACTCTAACTGAAAGGATTTTTTTCTTTTCTTTCTTTCTTCCAAGCCGGTTTAAGAGCACTCTCTTCTGCACAGTAACAGAGGGATGTGCAGGTGTATAACTTTCGATGTACAAATTATGCAGAATTTCCCTTGATCTGCTTGACGCCAAAGAACAGGGCAGACGGCGTACAGCCAGATGTTTCCCAACAAACGTTAAGATTAAAATGATATGACTAGAAAATAAAAGACCTTGAGGATGATCTAGAACAGGTGTGTCAAACTCATTTTTGTTTTGGGCCAAATCAAGATCATGAAGGCTCTTAAAGGGCCGGTTGTGCCAGAATGTGCTGATAAAACCTGTTCACAAACTGTTAATATGTCAATGAATTCTTAAAATGACATAATATTATTGAAGATCTTTTCAATCCCTTCAGGAACTAATAATAAATCCGACTGTTTATTTACTCGCTGTATAAATCATGGACTATAATCATACATCAACTAAATTCTCAAGAAACTGGAGGGATCATTTATATAAATTGGCAGTAAACAGATAAAAACTGCATTGATGTGATTGATAATATAATATTTAATCACACTTAGTGTTTAGTCTAGTCTGTGGAGGGCCACATAAAAAGCTATGGCGGGCCGGATTTGGCCCCCGGGCCTTGAGTTTGACATATGTGGGTTAGAGGACGGTCGATGGGCGGGGCGACCGATTGGAGGCCTGGCATGAACAAAATGGACGCAAACGAAAGTCTGTGACTGTATTCAACCTCCTTGACTCTGATGATGGTTATGAAAAAACACAAAACAATAAACTACATACACATTGATCTTTAATTAAACAGCTAAAAAAAAAAATCTGGCCTTTTCTTTCTTAGACAGGGAAGTTTAAATTGTTGTAAATCTAAACCTTAAAATTAGTTAGCGTCCACACAGCTAATTACTTTGGATGAAAAGAGATAATTATTCAGCCTTTTCCCACCAGGAAAAACAAGTTTTGTGTCACTCTTTAAAAGACCAATTTGGTTGCTAAAATATATTTTAATTTGTTTATTGTAATTCTGCTCTAATTAAAGATAAAAGTTTCCGTCTGCATCTCCCACTTGTGCTGGCGGGCCACACAGAATCAATCCGAGGGCCGCAAATGACCCCCGGGCCACATTTTGAACAGCCCCATCAGTTTTTTCTGCAAATGCTACAAAAAACATCTGGCAACATCACAATTTTTTTTTAAGGAAGTAGGAAAAAATATTCCTTGACAATTTAGATGATTGATCAGCTGAAATTATAAAAGATAAGTTTAAAATCCCAATAAAATGTAATGAAGTTTGAGGTAGTAATTGTGTGGGTGTGTGACATTTGCAAGGAGAAAATACATATTTTATATATATATATATATATATATTGTTTATTATATAAATATAGTATACATGTATATATGTAGTAAACTGAAACTACATTATTGTTTTGCTCTATGATGTTCTTGTCTGTGTGTTTCATAGATTATATTCTTTCATTACAGCCAAACTATCTACACACAGGCAGTGATTGCACAGTTACTTTGAAAAAGTAACTTTGATCAGGTTACTGATTACTCCTTCAAATAGTAACTTAGATTACTGGCTCCTTCATTTGGAAAGTAACTAAGTGACATAAACAGTAACTATTTTAGTTACTTTCAGCAGCTGCTAACAACAACAACGCTGTGAAAATCATATTGATCTTTGCCAATACTTCATAGCAAGTTATTTTATGATTACATCAACAATGTGTCTCCAGTCATAACTGAAGGGGAGATTGTTTAATGGTTACCACAGTAACCACAGTAACCATTAAACAACATCAAAGGAAAACACACAAAAAAACTTTAGTAATTTATGCATGTTTTTGTGTTTCTACCGTCTGCAAGCGACTTAATTATCATCCATCCATCCGTCCGTCCGTCCATCTATCCGTCCGTCCTTCCGTCCGTCCATCCATCCGTCCGTCCGTCCATCTATCCGTCCGTCCGTCCGTCCGTCCATCATCTGCCGCTAATCCAGGTTTGGGTCTCAGGGGAAGCAGCTTCAGAAGGGAGGCCCAGTCTTCTGTCCCCAGCCACTTCTTGCAGTTCCTCCTTGGGAACCCGAAGGCGTTCCCAGGCCAGCTGAGAGACATGGTCCCTCCAGCGTGCCTTGGGTCTTTCCTGGGGCTCCCTGGGAACCTGGTGAGGGACCTCATGGATGTCCATGAGACATCCCGTCCAGAGTCTCAAGTGGCTGTGAAGGAGCAGCGGCTCTAGTCTGGGTCCCTCCCGGATGACCGAGCTTCTCACCTGTCTCTAAGGGAGAGCCCAAACACCCTTCGGAGGAAACCCATTCCAGCCGCTTGAATCCGGGATCTCGTTTTTCCAAATGAGGGCGGGAACGTAGATCGACCAGTAAACGGAGAGCTTCGCTGTTTGGCTCAGCTCTCTCTTCACCACGGCGGACCGGTACAGCGCCCGCTTCACGGCAGACGCTGCGCCGATCCGCCTGTCGACCTCCTGCTCCCATCTTCCCTCATTCGTGAACAAGATCCCGAGATACTTGAACTCCTCCACTTGGGGCAGGACCCAGCCTCGACCCGGTAAAAGGCACTCTACCCTTTTCCGGCTCGGGACCATGACCTCGGATTTGGAAGCACTGATCCTCATCCTGGCCGCTTCGCACTTGGCTGCGAACCGCTCCAGCTAGAGCTGCAGATCACGTCCTGATGGAGCCAATAGGACCACATCATCCACAAAATGCAGAGATGCGATCCTAAGTCCACCAAAACGGATCCCCTCAACACCTTGGCTGCGCCTAGAAATTCTGTCCATCAAACAGGAACCTGACAGCCCGTATCAAAGGGCCCGGGACCCCATACTCCCAGAGAACCCCCCACAGGGCTTCCTGAAGGACACGGTCAAACGCCTTCTCCAAGTCCACAGAACTGTAGACTGGTTGGGCGAACTCCCATGCGCCCTGCAGGACCCTGCTGAGGGTGTAGAGCTGGTCCAGTGCTCCACGACCAGGACAAGAAGCACAATGCTTTCCAGAATCCGAGGTTCCACCATCCAACAGACCCTCCGCTCCAAAACTCTCCCATCGTCCCTGCTTCACCCCAGACCCGCTCTCTGGAAAAGACCAACAATGCTGAAGAGAGTTGGGCATGTTTTTGTTTCCGCACATTTAAAATATCCAGGGGGGAACCCAGTATCTCAATGTTCCCTGTTGATACATGGAGACAAAAACATGCCCAACTCTCCTCAGCATTGTTGGCTTTGTCTCCTCCGGGACCTTCTGTTCTTCCGGGGTCTTTGCCTTGTCCTTGATATTTTCTGCCTCTTTCCTGGATTTTATCCTCTCCATCTTTAATTTCAACGCAACAATTTCTTTGTTCAACTCCTCGTTCTCCTTTTCAAGCCAGCGGCGATCTCTGGTCTTGTTTCTCAATACATTGTTGGCCTGTTGCCTTATCATGGTGTTTGTACTTTCCAGGCGTTGATTTTCTTTGACCAGCTCTCGATAGTCATTTTTTACTGTTTCGACTTTTGCTCTGGAATTTTCTAGTTCGTCGTTTAGAGCGCGTATCAGTCTTTCTCGTTCCTCGTCTTTCTCTCTCAGCAGTTTATTCTCCATTATCAGTTCACTGATTGTGGAGTCTCTGCCTGCTGTCAGTTTGTGGAGTTTTGAGTTGAGGTGCTCCACCGTTTCTTTGAGGAGGATATTCTCCTCCTCAAACTCCTCAAGTTGTTTCTCCAAAATGTCCACAGTTGTAAAAAGCAAATCCTTCTCGTCCATCGTTGTGCTGTTTCTCCAAGTCTCCTGAAATCGCAAATGAATTTCTCTGTCGAATATTGGAATAAAGAGACAGTCACCAATGACGTCACAGACAGGATGAGTGACATCACAGTTTCACATCAAAGCCAGAAGCAGTCTGTTGCGAGCGGGGGCGGGGATGTTTGTTTTTTGTTTTTTTTACTTTATCCCAGACACACTGATTAACGACAGAGTGAAACATTTGTTATGCCTCAATAAAAACAAATTCAGATAAACAGTATTTAAGAAAAAGCTTAGGGGCTTCAGTTCCAACACATTCAAAGCAGTTCAGATTTAAATTGTTTTAATAGCTACTTTTTGTCAGAGTCTTTCATATAAAACTTATATTCATTGTAAACTGCAGCAAGGCTTGGCTTTCCCTACCTGGAACAATGAATATGATATTTAGCTTGTGACAATAAAGGATTTATGAGAAACTGAATAAAATAAACAACAACCCTGCAGCAGCATCATTCTCTAATACTTCCTGTCATCTTCTTTGTTATTTCTGCCAGTAGTAACATCCAGTAGTTGATCACGTGACATGTGATGCGAAAAATGTGTTTTTTGTTGTAGTTTTGTGAAATATACTGATTTATACAGTTTGAAAACCAACTCAACCCAACGCAAAAAATTAATCAAAAAACATGTTTTTTTCAAAATTCTGTTTCCATTAGGTAGATTTTTTTTGTTGTAATTCCAATTTGCACAATTATATGATCAATGGAAACACATCTGTATATTATTTACAAGAGCAATAGCAGGACATAATCATTCAGTATGATTTTTATTCTATCTAAACCTGATTATCACCATAACCAGAAATGTTTGCATGAACAACCTTCTGCTTTCTTTTTCTTGTGCAAGTAATTATTGACTTCCATCGAAATAACTTCCCAACACAAAGATGATTGTCTGAAAATTTAGAAAATTTTTTACATATGAGGCAGTAACACTTTTGAGACTATAGTTTGCTTTGGTTTGGGCTTTTCTTGGACTAGCTGTTACCTTTAGCCTCTGGGACCAACTAATCAGGATTTAAACAAAGTGAGGAGACATAAACTTCACTCTTTGAAGAACCACCTCAAATTTAGGGTCTGAATTGTGGAATAGACGATATTTGTCACCCGACTGGTAAACAATCACGATTCAATTCTAAAACATGAGCTGCTTCCTGAGTCCTGGACTCCTTCTTCAGCCTGGCAACGAAAAAACTCAAAAGGAAAAGCAATAAATGATTCAGATAATTTACTCTGTTCTAATATTTCTTATGCTTCTTCTCTTGCTTAATGTCCACGGGCTCCGCCGAAGCCATCATTTTCCAATCACTTTTTGACATTTTATGTATTTTATGAAACTAAATGGGAAAGTTTGAGAGAAGAAACAATGAAACATAAGTGGAAAGGAAAGATGTTCTCGTCAATGTCTGGTACACAAGCAGGTGGAACAGCTGTTTTTTTTCAGAGAAGGTTTATTTGAAGATTGTTATTTAGTGCATAAAGAAAGTGAAGGTAAACTGTTAGTAATTGATTTTCTTTATGAAAATAAATTGTGTAGATTAATTAAAATACATGCTCCTAATATAGACATAGAAAGTAATTTTTTTTTCATAATCTAAGAAAATGGCTCACAAATTATTGCATAATAATAGGAGATTTCAATACAACACTTACGAGTTCAGACATTTCAGGAAATTGCAGTTTTTCTGAAGACCCAAGAAGAAGTAAACTTTTTGATATCATGGTAAATAATATTTTAATAGATATCTGGAGACTTTTCTTTCCAGATCAAAACAGTTTACCAGGAAACAGATTGTTCTGGGTAAACTTAAACAATCACGACTTGACTTGTGCCTGATGTCGTCTCCTCTTGTCCCCGAGTTGGGTTGAGATGGCAGTGCTTTCTGTCTTGAACCAAGACTCGTCTAATGGCTGGGAGTTGCTCCAACACCCTCTCGATCATCTTCTGTTTAGTGCCCCGTCGTGTGACAACATCCTGTGGAATATTGAAAATGTTTTTAGTAGAAAAATACATACAATTATGTCACTCATTTAGGGCCAAACTTCACCAGTGACAAGTAAAATATTACTCCCCTTGTGATGACAAGTAGAAATAACACCAAAATGGCTCTAGCAAAAAATATTATTACTATATTAGAACTATTTTTTATTAGTTAATGAATTTCAACTTCTGTAAAGAAATGCTACCAATTCTCCTTAATAATTTGTGTTGTATGTAAAATTATTGCCAGACAACAGTCTTAATTAGATTCTACAGGTCTACAGGCTACAAAGAAAAAATAAACATGGCTCTGAATATTTTGAGTTACAAACGAATAAATAAATGACTTTTAAAAACCAGTCACCAGAATGAGATTGTGCTGAGGGAGATTAGCTTCATTCTGTGCCTTCCTCAGGTCTCTCTTTTTAAGGAAGCTCAGGTTGAAAGTGTTGACCAAGCTTTCACAGAGTCCTACGGCACGTGCTGTCCGTTCTTTGTCACTGTCTAGACCAGGGGAAACAGCAAGGTGGAGGTTGTGGCCAAAGCAGTTGAGCCATGGCCAGCCAAGATTTCTTATTGCAGCGACAATGTTAGCACCGTTGTCTGTTGTAATGCAGACCAGTTTGTCCTCATCCAGTCCCCAGTCTGCTGAAGCAGATTTCAGGTTTTCTCCCAGGATGTCAGCAGTATGGTTATGTGGGACATATCTGGTCTCTAAACATTTAGAGTGCAGGGTCCAGTCAGCAGCTATATAGTGAGTGGTCAAGCTCATATAAGGGGTCATACTTGAACTTGACCACATATCCGACATAGCAGAGTAAAATGAAATGTCTTTTATCTCCTTCAGTACGTCGTCTTTAATACTGTTGTACAGTTGCGGAATTGCCATTTGTGATATGTATGTTTTTCCGGGGATTTCGTACTGTCTATCAAATTTTTTGAAATGTTAGCTTTTCAACAATATTAAATGGGAGCATCTCTTTAGCAATTAAGCGAACTACGCTGTCTGTGAGCTCGTTCCGCTTTGCGCCATCCTTTTTGTACGCTGTCTGTCGATTGATTGCTTCAACGATGGTGGACTGTTGTGAACTTGAAGACGGAGACGGGCCACCGGTTGTACTTTTTGTCCCCAGCCTTAAAAACCTTTCTGGATGGTTGTGCTTTAGGTGCAAGTGTAAGTTGGTTGTATTGCTGCTCTTAGTTGCTACTGCTTTATGACAAATGCGACATACCGGCTCGCAAAGGTTCAGCGGTACTCCTCGGTCATTTGGTTTGAATCCGAAATACTCCCACACTGCTGCAGTTGCGTTCGGCTTTGAAACCAGCTCCATTTCGAACTTTCCAACCCCAATATGAGATATTGTTTCTTTGCTTTGCTAACTCCTCACGGGGTTCTAAAACAAATGGAAATACAAAGTGATCCGAGCGCTTACTACCTGATGCAATAGTCCACTACTCCTCCCTCCTCGTTTTTCAGGAAGGGAGGGGTTAGTGGAACCTGAGTGAAGTTGGCCCCCCCACCTTCTTCAAATCAGACAAAATTGGTGTCAAACGTTTGTGCTCCGCTTTGTGCTGGTTTGTGCAGCAAAAATTTTTCGTTTGTGCCGCTATCGTTTTCAAGATATAAAAAAATGTTCTCCAGGGGTCATCCGAGGTCAACCACTCCCCTGGCCCTGCTCACATTTGCAAAAATAAATACATTTGGTGTCAATCAACTGTCCTACATTTATGCTGGTTTGTGCAGGAAATTTTTTTTCATTTATACTGCTATTACAAATGATAGCAGTGCAAACTATTATTAGTTATATAAATAACAAGGTCATCAAAGGTCAACCAGCTCCCCCCACCTTCTTCAAATAAGGTAAAATGGTTGTCAATTGACTTGACTACATTTGTTCAGCAAAACTGTTCGTTTGTGCAGCTATCATCTTAAAGATATTAAAAGAAAAGTGTCCAGAGGTTATCAAAGATCAATGAACATCTGTTCATGCTGAAACTGTGAATTTCATTTAAATTGCCGTGTAAGTTGCTAACATATGAACATAAATAATTACATTATAACATGGAAGAAATTCAATTCAAATTAGGTCTCATCTAAAATGAATAGGTTGGTACATCACCTCCCAAAGCAATCTCGGTGACCTGTATCTTAGCTTCTGATCACTAGAGGGCGCTATTAGACAAACTTTACTTTTGAAATACAAAAAATAAGAATAAAACATGTGCTTGGCATCTACTCAGCCTTTTTGAGGTCAATGTTATTATCGACAGCAATCATCAACACTTCTTTTCAATACTTCATCGCAGTGCATCAAGGTAAGTTTGTCCACTTGGGCCTGCAGTATGTAAGATTCATAAAAGCAATGTATTTTTACACATTTTCCAAAACATTAACTGTTTTAGTACAGTATGATGTAAGACAGCTCATCTGTGCCAAAAAATAATAATACTCAGGCTTCTCCTCCTGCTATTGTAATCTGCAGAAGTGTATCCCTTAACAACCACTCAGTCAGCAGATTATCTCAACGGTGTGATAATGGCAGAAGAACAATGTACTGTTCTAGGAAAAGTTTATTTGCAGTCATCAGTGGCTATGCTAAGTAGCCAGAGCTGTCATGACATGCAATGCTATTGGGAGTAAGCTCTAATATAGGAAATCAGTATTGAAATATCTGATGTAGAAGTTTAATAAAGTTGCAGTACTACATTAATGGTGAAACCACCCCTTTAAAGACATTGTCCGGATGTGGCCTAGAAAAAAAAAATCACTATTCACTTTGTACAAACCAGCATAAATGTAGGACAGTTGATTGACACCAAATGTATTTATTTTTGCAAATGTGAGCAGGGCCAGGGGAGTGGTTGACCTCGGATGACCCCCTGGAGAACATTTTTCTTAATATCTTGAAAACGATAGCGGCACAAACGAAAATTTTTTGCTGCACAAACCAGCACAAACGGAGCACAAACGTTTGACACCAATTTTGTCTGATTTGAAGAAGGTGGGGGGGCCAACTTCACTCAGGTGTTAGACGATAGCACCAGAGTTAAGGCTTCTCATCCAGCGTCGTCAATAGAAAGAGAAAAATACAGGCAGAGACGATATAGCCGATAAATTAAGTGATGTCGATAGTTGTTTTTTTTTTAATCGTTCAATCAATTGACTTATCGTTTATCGCGACAGGCCTAGCCGTAATTCCATCATGTCCAGGACTTTTATTTTCTCTCAGTGAGTTTATAGCGTTTTTGATGTCTTCTTCTGTCACTGGAGCATCGCAGCTGACTATATCCTCCTGAGGGAGTGAGGAGCTAATCACACCAACAATCTCATCTATTTTTTCTTTTGGTATATTCTCGCTTTTGAATCATTCTTGATAAAAAGTTTGTATCGTCTCCAAAATGCTAGTTATGTCTGATACTTTTTCGCCTTTTTCATTTATTAGTTCGTTTATTATTGCGGTGCTTTGTTTGCGTTTCTCTTGTGCGAGAAAAAAGGCTGTTGATTTTTCTCCATCTGTTAGATATTTTGCTTTGCTACGAATAATTGCTCCTTCACATTTGTTAATTTCTATCTGATTTAATTGTTGTCTAATGATTATATAATTGGTGGTATCTCCGTCTTCATTTTCCTCCACATTATCAATCTCAATGTTTAATTTTTTCCTCAAAATGTATTCATTTTGTAACTCCCTTTTTTCTGTCTACTGAATTTTATCGAAATGTTTTTGATTTCTGCTTTGGCCTGATCCCATCGTGTCAATAGATTTTCGGTGTGATCCATCTCCCCACTCGAGGTCTGCAGCAGGGCGTTGATCTCACCTCTGTAAAGCTCCTCCTGAAGAAGAGCAGCATTCAGACACCAGAGACGCCCATTTCTGATGCCTCGTCCGTCTCCACCTGGAGGAAGGAATTATCACTCCAAGCATTATCTCGAATGAGACAGGACGACACTTCGGGGACAAGAGAAGACGACATCAGGCACAAGTCAAGTCGTGATCGTTTCAGTTTACCCAACACAATTTGCTTTCTAGTAAATTGTTTTTTGCTTGGAAAGCAGAGTCTCCAGACATCTATCAAACTATTATTTATCATCATGTCAAAAAGTACACTCCTACTTGAATCTTCAGGAAAATTACAATTTTTTTTTAAACATCTATATTCGTGAGTGCTGTATTGAAATCTCCTATGATAAATCATTTTCTTAAATCATTCAAAAATATTTTCTTGTGAGGTATTCGGTGCATGCATCTTCATTAACCTACATCAGGTGTGTCAAACTCATTTTAGTTTTGGGCCAAATCAAGATCATGAAGGCTCTTAAAGGGCCGGTTGTGCCAGAATGTGCTGATAAAACCTGTTCACAAACTGTTAATATGTCAATGAATTCTTAAAATTACATAATATTATTGAAGATCTTTTCAATCCCTTCAGGAACTAATAATAAATCCGACTGTTTATTTACTCGCTGTATAAATTATGGACTATAATCATACATCAACTAAATTCTCAAGAAACTGGAGGGATCATTTATATAAATTGGCAGTAAACAGATAAAAACTGCATTGATGTGATTGATAATATATTTAATCACACTTAGTGTTTAGTCTAGTCTGTGGAGGGCCACATAAAAAGCTATGGCGGGCCGGATTTGGCCCCCGGGCCTTGAGTTTGACATATGTGATCTAGAAGGAGGGATGTCTGGGGTTTCCTCATGGACCCTCAGGAATGCCATCGTTTCAGACAAATAAGACACGCACGCACACACACGCTGTATTCTGTCAAAGTTGTTTTAATAGGCGTCACATAAAGGAAAAGGCTCCCACTGTTAAAATCCTCAGTCCTATGTGGGGTGCGTGATAAATCCCCCCCACCCCCAGCTTCACCACCTTGAAATGCGGACATTTTGTCAGCAGAAATTCATCACAGTGTCAGAAGTTTATTCACGAGTTCGGCGTCGGTCCAGGAGAACTGGCAAAAACAAAATAACTCAGTGTAATAGGAGTCTCGGCCCGGTGTGCAGAACTCGTTTGTCAGTCTTGTTGAATTTAATTCACAAGCATGCTGCCAGGGTTGGGGACAAACGCCTCTGGGCGAGGGGGGGGTTGTATCACCAATAGTCTTCCTATGGTTTACCTGAGCTCAGTGATGGCCGCATCTGTTCCTACCTGTCTGTGTTGTAAAACGAAAACCCGCGGCAACAGGCTAGCAAGCATACAGCACGACCTGTTAGACGAGAGGATTTCAAAAACATTTCCTAATACCAAACGCTTCCTTAATAAAAATACACCTGAATTCTCTTTATGTACAACAGGAAAAGAAAAAAAAACTCACCTGCATATTCAAGACTCCTTTTAGTTAGACTTTCTGTATAAGAAATATCACTATTTTTATGAAATGAGAAATCTTTCAACTAGAGTATTAATGTTAATTTCACCCATAAATTGTCGAAGTACAATATTTACATATAATACAGAAGACAGTTTAATCTGAAACAATAATAAAATAAATGTTCAATAGATACAAAGTTTGCTTTTTTTTTTTTTCTTTTTAAAGTTTTACCTTAACCTTGTCAGAATCATGACACGCTCCAAAAATGTAAAGCCATTCTCCTCTAATAAACTATTAAGTGCAAAGAATTTGTTTTCCCATATAAAAAAACTGATTGCAGCATCTAACTTTGAGACGGAGAACAACGATAAGCCGTTTTTTGTTGGGGTTTTTTTTTTTTTGTCCTTCCTCCAAGTGCTTCAGAAAGAGATGTGAAAAGTTACGCTTGCGTTCTGCCGTCACAAATTGAAAACGGGGGGCAGGGTTGTGGGGGGGGGGTTATTGAACAAGTACGAAAGGAAGGGCAAATGTGTGCAAAACTCACTCAGTGTGATACCTCAGATTTGAATCATTCTAAGGGAAGAACGAGAAATAAGTTTCAGGGATATGCTGCGGCCTCCTCAAAGTGATCTTATTCCCTTTTATTTTGGGGTACATCAAAACAAAACAAGTCACCGAACGAAACCCATACGTAAAGGTCGGGTCGAGGCATCATCACGTCGCCGTGTCTAGTCTTTGAACATCTATAGGCACGAGAGATTGGGTATTAAGAGTTTGTTAGTTTCAGACTAGACAATTTGATATAACCAAAGATGTAACAATGATCCATTCACACACTTTTTAACTACCAATAAAAGCCCCTTGAACCCCAATCAACATCAGATTCCTTAACATGGAGGGGGGGTGGGTGTGGGGTCAACTCTGGGGTAGCAGTAGTGATGAATGTGACACAGAAACAGAAGGTCAATAGCCGTGTGACAGTGTGTGAAGGGTCACACACTGGGCTTGGACATCCCCATCTCTGTTGCATGGATCAGCCAGCAGCACCGGCAACGTGTCTATACTACTGTTCCACTGGGAGAGTTGGCTGGGTTGTTTTGAGATGACAAGCCCTGCAAAAAGATAAGACAGGGTTACTCTGAGGTAAAGCAGGCAGTTCGGATAGATAAAATGTTCTAAATGTTTTCCTAGTTCTGAAAACCCAACTTAAATGATTAGGCCTTTGCAGACCTTAATGAGACACCAAAGAAGCAAGTTGGATGGGCAGCAAACTATTTAAACAATCAGTCTAGAGTTGATAAGTGAAATTAGCCTGTAAGGCTTTTTAAACTTACCACTTTACCAGGCCTTGCCCATGTGCAAATGAAACCCTCCTGACAGGCTGTAACCAGACAGTCCTCCAGAAAGATTAAGACAGTGAGTCTCTCGTGGGCGATCTTCTTGCACACCAGCGGCTCCAACAGGGGAACCTCCTCCATGCGCGGGCACAGCGTCGTCCCTAGAGTCTTGGCTGCCTCGGCTTTCGCCGTCCGCGAGGAGCTGAGCTGGTTGAGCTTGTCGCTGCTCTTGCTGCTGATGTGACCCATGCTGTGGTTTCGCTTGTGGTCCTTCTCGTGGCGCTCCTTCCTCGACTCGTGCAGGGACAGCGTTGCGAACTTGTTGGCGATGAAGGAGCCGTCGATGATGCTGTTGCCCTTACTGCTGTTGCTGCTGCAGCTGCTCCCCGTGTGGCTGTTGGGGGTGCTGCCTCCGGCTGGGTTGGTGGCCTGGGGGAGGCTGTTGGAGCGGGGCAGCGTGTCGGGGAGGGAGTTAGCTGGGTTGCCAGTGGCGCTGCTATTGCTCACATTGTCTTTAGTATTGGTGCCGCTGGAATTGGTGGCGGAGGTGATGGATACAGTGGTAACCGTCTGTCCAGTGGTTGTAGGGCTGGTGGCACTCATCACGTTAGTGTGAGTTCTTGTGCGAGATAAGGGAAGGTGAGGGAAAAGGATGTCCTCTGTAAGGTCCCACAGACACAGCTGAGTATCCTGCCCCACCGAGCCAAATCTGTACGTCACGCTGACCGGCCTACTTTCCGTAGAGTTTCTCTTAGAAAGCCTGGAGTGGGAGCTGTTGGCCCTCTCTCTGCCTGCCCCGATGTGAATCTGCTCGTGAAAGTCCTCATCGCTCCCGCTGAACTCGGCAGGCAGCTCGCCGTCCTCGACGCTGGTGGTGCAGTGGTCAAACGCCACCACGCTCACCCACGACTTGTGACCCTGGCCCCGCGCGATCACTCTGCAGTCCGAGAACGACCACACGGTCACCAGGTCGTCCTCCCCTCCCGCCACGATATACCGCCCGTCGGGGCTCCAGCACACACACAGCAAGCCACCGAAGTAGCTCTTCATTGTTCCGTGGAGCTCTGCGCCGTCGAAGCCAAACACTCGCAGGAAGCCGTCCTGGCTCGCACAAGCCAGAAACTTGCCGTCCGGAGAAAAGGCAAACTCGTTCAGCGCCCCGTCGCCGACCGTCCAGCGCAGCAGGGGGTTACGGGCCGACTTGCTCTTGCAAGTGTGCACGGCATAGTTGTCCCCCTGCTTGAGGAGCTGGTAGTGAGGGGCGGTGGTGCCACAGGTGTTCTCCACGTTGTACAGGTACATGCTGCCGCTGGAGTGAGCCACCAGAAACAGGCTCTCTGAACCAGGAACCCATCGTACGCACGTTACTCTCGACTTGTCGATGAGTCTCTGCAAGGTGAGGCAGAAATAGAAACGTTAGCTTCTTTCTGGTTGACTTGGGTACATTAGCAGGTGAAAATTGTGGCCTCTATTTACAGACAACGTTGACGTACGCCTACCTCCTCATTGAAGAGTTTGCTGGTTTCCTTCTTGATCGGGTCGATGAGCTGCACCTGACCGGCCGAGAAGCCCACCAACAGGGAGACGCTCTCTGCTGTCGCCGTAAGGGGGTTGAAGTCATGACACGTCGGCTGCGTGCCTTTGTATATCCTCTTGTCTACGGGTTTACTGAGATCAGCAGCCTAAGACAAGAACAAATATACTCGCACATTACTTGCTCTGCGTAGAAATCTGCGTCCACACAACAGTGGATGTGTCCCCACTTGTTATTTTTAAAGATCTTGATCCACACATTGTGCAACATACAGATAGTGTGACTTTCCTTTTTTTCCCTTTTTAACATCAATCAATCTATCAATCAATCATTTGTATCCATTATAGGGCTGCAACGAGGGTGTTTAATATGAAGAGGGTTTTTATTTGTTTTGAACTTTATGGAGCTAAAACTATGCCACTTGAGCAGTTCCAGGTAAAACATATTTGCAGAAAAAGTTTTATTGTTTTTTGTTTTTTTAATATATATATATCTTAAGTGGAAAATGCATGCAATTTTTGTACAGTTTTGGTACATTTACTGCTCTGACTGTGTTGATCTTTCAGCAATTGTCCTAGTTTTTGAGCATGTGTACTCCAGTTAGCGGATAGTCGATTACTAAATCAGATAGCGTTTGTCTCACTAATCCATTCATCATGATTAATCGGATTAATCGCCTTAGACAGAGCTAATCAATTTCATACCATATTTTAAGGTTTAGACATGCGGGTGGGTAAGCCTCCATGTCTAAATCTGGCACATTATTTGTCAACTCCCTTCTAAATTCATACAACACACGATCACTTCTTCTTTTCATGTGCACATATGAGCACGTTGTAAAAGAAGACGGGCCACCGATGCTATTATTGCCTGCAGGATGCTGCATCACAAACACTTCATCAGTTTGACCGTCACAGATTCCACTCCTGCTTTCACAAGGCCAACAGCGAGTGTATGCAAACAGTGGATCGCTATGCATTACTTTCAAAGAGGTAAATGTGAACATCATCACAGCCAACACTTGTTCTCCACTCCCCAGTCCAACGGCTTAAACCAGCCGGGATCCCTTCGCTTGATTCTCTCCCAGGATCAGGAAGTTTGTCCCTCCTTGTGAACGCCACTTGAACCACATTTTTCTTTCTTATTCCGTTTGCCATGTCACCGTATAAACAACACACATCATATGACACGACGAGCCTTTTCCAGTCTCCTCCAGTTGAGTCGGAATCTCGTGTCGCAGCCTGTCACACACGCATTAAACACCCAGTGGATTCTTATCGAGGCATAAACAACCGTGACGATGTGAGCTTTAGAATGCTAATTAGTCTGCAACTTAGCTGGGTCAGCTACATGGCCTTGTTGTTTGGACAACCTGCGCACCTCACCGACAGCAGTCCGCGGAGCTCGCGCCAGCTAAAGGCGCCCGGCCGCCGGGCTCCCCGGGGACAGCGGCGGCTCTGTCGGCACTGTTTACCTTTCTCACGCCTTTGTAGATGTAAAAGTACAGCTCCCGGCCCACATTGAAGCAGATCCTGTCGCCGTTGCCGGACTGGTCGTTCACGTTGACGAACGAGACCTTGACGGGGTTGGAGCCCTGCGAGTTGAAAGGCACCCGGTTCGGGCGGCTGTACTCGGAGTGAGTGAGGAGCTTGTAGACGCCTTCCCGTGTGGTGAACTGGGTTTTAATTTCGTTCGTCTCCTTCCCTCCTCCCTCCGCCGCCATCTTGGAAATTGCCGTTCATCCTTGTCCCGGCCCCGGATGTTACACACGCACGCAGAGGCCGTCGGTCATGCGTGCGGAGAGACGGGACTGGAAAGGAAACAAGCGTCGGCCAGCGTGGAGATGATAACGAGTGAGCTATTCATAAAGTTCAACCCCTCCTCACCATCTGCGGTGGAGAACATTTATGTTACTATATATGAATTCATAATTTTATACCTCACTGTTTCCTACTACCTCTTGCGTAATTTCTTCCAATTCTTTATGTAAATAAGAAGGCAAACTTAAAACGAATTCAATCTTGAACTTAGCAATTTTATGTGACAAACCAACACTAATTGCAAAATGGAAGAAAAGGGCAGTTTCGATTTTTGTTTTTTAAACAAAAGAAAATAAACAATAAAATAAAAAAATCCTACTAGTGTGATGATCATTTATATTCGGCTCATATTTTCTTTCACCTCTAAATAAAATCTAGTAGAATAAATTTCAGAAACCTCTTGTAGCAAATTTCACGACTATTAATTTTGTATAAAATAAATACAACTACTCTGGGAAGGCTTCTGGAACCCAGCAGATATTTCAGGGAAGAAAAGATGCGAAGCAGAGTTTGAAATGGAGCAATATTCTTGAATCTTGCAACAGTGTTCTGAAGGAGTATTGCTTTATTGCAAACCCACTGGGACTATCTGGCTAAGTGACAGGCAGTAGAACCCCTATAAATAAAAGGCTAAATCGTTTATGGTCAAATAAAAGGCCTCTGAAATCTGTTTCAAACTTCACGCCACCTGAGAGAAACGTCAAATGACATGCATGTAGTCAGATAAGACCAACATTAAATATTGTGGTCTTCATCCCAAAAAATAAATAAATAAAGCTATAGAGGAAAACTAAAACTTCATAACCTCTTGATTAGATCAGCTCAATCAAAACAAGCAGCACAATGCTATGTCAATGCTTTTCTTCAGCACAGGCACAGCAGAACAAAGGCTGATGGTGGAAGAAAATCTGTTACATGTTGCACAAAAGGTTTTTTTTTAAATATATATATATTGCATGGTTGCTTTTTTTAAAACTGAAAATAGTGTAATCTTTTCATCCCATTTTCCACTGTTGGGTTATTTTGTGTAGAGCTAAGTTCAAATTTCCAATAAAGTACATTGAAGTTTGACAAAATATGTACAGTTGATTCTATTTATTTATTGCAGGAACAGTGTATAGTGTGGTAACAACATTTCCGTGAATATACCAGAGTTAGTCAGAACTGACTGCACATGACTCATGCAGTTAAAAATACACTATCTTCAATATTTCATAAACATCTACATATATCTGCTTTCTTGTTAGAAAATATATGCATATATCATTGGGAGATAATTTCATCATCTCCCAATATTACAAAATGTTCAACATGGAACATTTTTGCAGTGATTGCGACAGCACGTTGTATTCAGGTACAAAGTCAGCTTCTAGTAGCGTCTCCAGTCAGCTGGAAGCGTTTCTATTACATAACAGAGCGGATGCACGTGTAATATACTGCCATCTACTGGCCACATCAAGACGTTACCGCTTGAAGTGGACTTACTATTGCACAATATTAATTCCAGGGTATTCCACGATTTTCTAAGTGGTATATTCAGCTACCCTATGCCACTCATGACCCATTATAAAATATACCGTGTTCAGAAAATCATGTGCAAATCATTGTTTATGGTAAAATGAAAGGCCTATGAAATCTGTTTTAAACTTCACGCCATGAGAGAAACGTGAAATAACATGCATGTAGTCAGATGAGACCAACATTAAACATTGTCAGGTTGCTGTTGAGCAACTGTTGAGAATTTATTCACTATTTTTATAGTGAATGAATTCCCCATAAAAATTCTTTGAGGCACAATAAGCAATTTTTTGTGGCTTGTCTGACAATGTCAGTCTGTCAATCTGTCTGTCTATCTGTAAAAATGAATGTAACTGCATCAACTTGTCTGAGTTCCACATATATGGTCTGTCTAGCTCCTAAAAACAGGTGTGTGAATTACACCAAATTTTATGCACCAAAAACTGCCTATGTAAGCAAATTTATGGACATTTCCTAGGGCAAGTGGCAATAAGAGCAATACACATCTATGACACGTTCACCAGGTTGTGGGGCCAACCAGCCCGACAAGCTATCTGGGAAGCGCTCACTGTGAGTGACAGGCACTCCTTGTGACTCTGCTGCCCTATAAGGGCACAGTAACATTAGGGCTCTCTCTTCCTGACTCCCCCTTCCTTCCCGGCCTTTCCTCAACCCCTCTTACCAACAGTTGTGAACATGTTTTCTAGAAGCTTCCAAAGGGTAGCTTCGAGAAACCACCCCTAAAGTATAAAAAGACGTGAGCATGGCCTGGTGGCCTGCATAGAGTCAAAGGACATTCACGCGAACGCGCATCAAGACAGACTTGACTCCTCACAGGAGCAGCAGCGAAGCGCAGACTTGAAATCCTTCGAGAAGAAAAGACAAGAAAAGCGGTCAGTTTGACGATTCGCTTGAAAAAAAAAAAGAACCGACGATTTTAATCAAGGTAAGACTTGAACAAATTTCACAAGATGAGAGTGGTTATAGTTGTACAAAGGAAAGTGCTAACAATTTAAAGCGAATTGATAGTGTTTGCATTTTAGTATCACTTCCCTTTTAAATGGCAGAAGCAGAGCCCTTTTGCCTCAAGAATCTTTATAGAACTGTAATGTGAATGGAGCACATGGCATGCGGGGTGACCCTGACCCAGAGCAGCTGCTAGTCAGTGGAACAATTATTCACAAGAAGCTGCCTGCCTGGCCCACATAGTAAATGCAGTATGTTCACATTATTGTATAGTAACGTGATTTGCAGTCAGTATTTAGTTTCTATGAAAAAATTAAGTTAGATTACAAAGTAAACCCATTGGGGGATAGGAAAGGACTAGAGCTCCACCCTCTTGCCAAGTCTTTGACTGACAGCTTGAGCATATGCTCATCAACCATTAGCCACCACATGTTAAGCCATGTGGCCGTGTCAAAGCATTTTGCAGCAGTAGTAAAACACATCTAGACAGCACAGGCTGGTAAAACCGGAAACATAAAAAAAAAACTATACCATTGAAATATGCAATATAAAATCTTTTTTTAGTTTAAAGTAATATATCTGCCCCACTTTAGATGCCAGAGAAAGCTGGACACGTTATGGAGGAGGAAGTGGAGACCTTTGCCTTCCAGGCTGAGATCGCTCAGCTCATGTCCCTCATTATTAACACCTTCTACTCAAACAAAGAAATCTTCCTTCGTGAGCTCATCTCCAACTCCTCAGACGTAAGAAAACTAAAAACTTACATAATCCATTATATTTATGAACTCAACAACGATTTAACAGCATTTTCTCCTCCGGACAGGCCTTGGATAAAATTAGGTATGAAAGCTTGACAGACCCCAGCAGACTCGAGTCTTGCAAAGAGCTGAAGATTGAAGTCCGGCCTGACCTGCATGCTCGCACCTTGACCCTGATTGACACGGGCATCGGCATGACCAAAGCCGACCTAATTAACAACCTGGGCACCATCGCCAAGTCCGGCACCAAAGCTTTCATGGAGGCTCTGCAGGCAGGAGCTGACATCTCCATGATTGGTCAGTTCGGTGTGGGTTTCTACTCTGCATACTTGGTAGCTGAGAAAGTCACAGTGATCACAAAGCACAATGATGATGAGCAGTACGTCTGGGAGTCTGCAGCTGGTGGTTCATTTACAGTCCGGCCTGACAATGGTATGATTTAGTATTTTACTGACGATACTTTAGTTTTAATTAACATAAGCAAATATAACTTTTCTCCTTTCCTGTGGCTTAAAGTCAACTTGATTTTGTTTTCAGGGGAGCCCCTGGGAAGAGGAACAAAAGTTATTCTTCACCTCAAAGAAGATCAGACGGAATACTGTGAGGAAAAACGCATCAAAGAAGTAGTCAAGAAGCACTCACAGTTCATCGGCTATCCTATTACACTTTTCGTAAGTTATTTTACATTATAATCAGTTGTTAGCCATTCATGAGCACTGAAAATGTGAATATAAATGCAAAGAAAATAGTAAACAAACTTCTGATCGGTTGAAGGTGGAGAAGACAAGAGAGAAGGAAGTGGACCTTGAAGAGGGAGAGAAGGAAGAGGAAGTTGAGAAAGATGCAGCAGAGAACAAGGACAAACCAAAGATTGGGATGTAGGCTCCGATGAAGATGAAGACAAGGATGGCCAGAACAAGAGGAAGAAGAAGGTCAAGGAAAAATACATTGATGCTCAAGAGCTGAACAAGACCAAGCCTATCTGGACCCGCAACCCAGATGACATCACCAATGAAGAGTACGGAGAGTTTTACAAGAGTCTCACCAACGACTGGGAGGACCACCTGGCGGTCAAGGTGAGCTAACAATGAGAGTTCAAAATGATTATTCAGTATTCATGATTATTAGTGAACAGAACTAATGAAAATGTATATTCCATTTTAAAACTTCAGCATTTCTCAGTGGAAGGTCAGTTGGAGTTCCGTGCTTTGCTCTTTGTACCAAGGAGAGCTGCCTTTGACCTTTTTGAAAACAAGAGAAAGAGAAACAACATCAAGCTTTATGTCCGGAGGGTCTTCATCATGGACAACTGTGAGGAGCTGATACCAGAGTATCTCAGTAAGTTACCATTTTCTGCCCACACATCAATTATTCTTATCTACATTTTGTCTGCATGTGGATTACTAATAGAACACTGTATACCTCCTACCTTTAGATTTCATCAAGGGTGTTGTGGACTCTGAGGATCTGCCCCTGAACATCTCTAGAGAGATGCTGCAGCAGAGCAAGATCCTGAAGGTGATCCGCAAGAACCTGGTCAAGAAGTGCTTGGAACTGTTCACGGAACTGTCTGAAGATAAGGACAACTATAAGAAGTTCTACGAGCAGTTCTCCAAGAACATCAAGGTAGGTTCATTCTTCTGAGTTAAATTCATGTCCAAGTTGTATTAAAATGTGACGTGTAACAGGCAGTAATAGATCATTCCATATTTCAGCTTGGTATCCATGAGGACTCTCAAAATAGAAAGAAACTGTCCGATTTGCTGCGCTACTACACCTCAGCCTCTGGAGATGAGATGGTTTCCCTCAAAGACTATGTCTCTCGTATGAAGGACAACCAGAAGCACATCTACTACATTACTGGTTAGTTCTTCATCAAAGTGTTAATTTATCTAATCAACTTCTTAAAAAGCATGTTGATTAAATGAATCTCCAACAACTTTTACAGGTGAGACCAAAGATCAAGTGGCCAACTCTGCCTTTGTGGAGCGTCTTCGCAAAGCTGGCCTAGAGGTCATCTATATGATTGAACCTATTGATGAGTACTGTGTCCAGCAGCTGAAGGAATATGATGGAAAGAACCTGGTCTCTGTGACCAAAGAAGGCCTGGAACTTCCAGAAGACGAAGATGAGAAGAAGAAGCACGAGGAGCTCAAAAATAAATTTGAGAATCTTTGCAAGATTATGAAGGATATCCTTGACAAGAAAATTGAAAAGGTAACCGCTTTCTGAAATGTCAAAACTATTGTCTTAACAACAACAAAGAGCCGGCTATAATTGAGCATCGCAATAACACAAAACCTCTCACATACAGGTTGTGGTTTCCAACCGCTTGGTTGCCTCTCCCTGCTGCATCGTCACCAGCACCTATGGCTGGACAGCCAACATGGAGAGGATCATGAAGTCGCAGGCCCTGAGGGACAACTCAACCATGGGTTACATGACAGCCAAGAAACACCTTGAGATTAACCCTTTGCATCCAATCATTGAGACATTGAGGGAGAAGGCAGAGGCAGACAAGAATGATAAGGCCGTGAAGGATCTGGTCATCCTCCTATTTGAGACCGCCCTGCTATCCTCAGGTTTTACACTGGAAGACCCCCAAACTCATGCAAATCGCATCTACAGAATGATCAAACTTGGTCTTGGTAGGTTTTTATTTTGTTGACTATTTGAATAAACATAATCAGACCAATTCTTAAATTATATATCTATGACGACATCGCTCATTACTATATTTTATTGTAGGAATTGATGATGATGACTCAGCAGTTGAAGACCTCATTCAGCCAGCTGATGAAGACATGCCAGTCCTAGAAGGAGACGACGACACATCAAGAATGGAAGAAGTTGATTAAAAATACTGTTCTTACCTAGTTCTTATTTTTGTAAGTGCTATTGCTTTCTAAAATGACTTTTTCTTTACCTCAAATTTGTTTTTGAAGAGTGTCAACTGACTAGTTTGTTTTTAGTAATGCAGACCATAATGTGTTTCAGTCCTCAGTCTAATATATTTATTTAGACCTTTTGAGAACATAAGAGTCGAGTCAATAGATGTTGACTTATTCCTCTTTTTGTAACTGTTACATTTTATATGTAAAGCTTTAAAATTTGTAATAAAATGAATATTTAAATAAAACCTGCAGCTTTTTTTATATGGCGATTTTTATTATAAGCGATTTAAAATTGGTTTTACAGCTTCAGAGATGTAAGAAAGAAGGTTTCATTTTCTCCATCGATATCCTCTTTTGTAAATTGAACCTTCTGGAATCTTCAGTGAAACCCAGCATGGTAAGTTCTCGTTCCTGATCACACGTGCCTTCTTCCCTGAACAAACCTCTGCTCCGCCTCAACACCGCCCCCTTCTGCCAGAAATGGAAAGACAGGCGGGCGCGTGCATTGATTGACATTTCAGCCGACCAATCAGCTGTAAGCACCTCAGAGCATTCCAGACGGTTCTGGAAGCTCTCAGTTAGGATTTTCTCGAACGCTCTGAGAGACTACAAAAGCCGCACAGCCACTAGGTGCAGACAGATACTTCACCAGACGGAGTAGCATCGCACGGGAGCGGCCAGGACACGTCTCATTCCGGAGCCCTCGACACACGTTGGAGGACCAAGGTAAATGGAGAAGCTCTTCATTAAATCTCCCCGATGATGAGGGCTATTCTTAATAAACCACAGTCGTTAAGGGTGACCGTTTCCTAGTGTTAAATTTAACTGGAGCTTGATTATTGACATTTCGTCAACGCTTCCAGTTTACCGAATGAAGCCTCTAAAATTATATCAATGTATGTGAGCAAATAGACTATTGCTAAAATAAACGTCGCGTTTTACCTCTAAAATTGAGACTTGTGAAGGCTAAATCAGAACAATAGTGTCTAAACTCTGCAGCCTCTTCACACGGTGGCTTCTTTGTGCACTTTTTTTTAATTTTCTCCGAAATATTTTTAATTTTCTACTCTGCCAATGCTCAGTCCTGCTTCCAGCATTAAGGCTTACAGTTTAGCTCAGGGATGTCATCCATTGTGATTAGAAGGAGGGGCTTTTCGATCATGGAGGCTGCTGAACTCCTTGCATCTTTGGTAGCTTCTAGAACGCTGCGTTTCTCCCACGAATCCTGCAGGGGGCGCCGCTGCTCTTCCTGGAGTTAGCACTGGGAAAAAAACCACGTGCTTCCTGTCAAGGCGTTTTTACATCACGGAGGAAATTAATTGTGAGAGAAATCAAACTGTGGCTAGAAAACTGAATGATTAAAAAAGTGTCTACACATTCACACGTGATTGCAAAGTATAGAAATTGGGATGAGAAGTTTAAGCAGGTGGTTTAGATTGAGTTGCAGGGTTGAACTGGACAGTCTGTCAGGCCAGCTGTCTCCAAAAGCACCAACATATATAAATGTATATATATATATATTCTTATTTCAAAACGTACTTTATTTTGAACAAATAAGACAAAGAAGGATTTTCAACACAATAAGTAACATCAGATGACAGAACATAAAAACAGAAGTATAAATGTAAATTAGTAACCAAAATCACTGGTACTATTGGTGTTGTTCAAAAGTCTCGAAATCTGTAAATGTGTACATAAATGTAATAATGTATCCTTGTTTACATTTAAATAATGCTATTTATTTAAATGCTTTGCATTTTCAATCATTTTTGACCAAAGTTTCCAGCATTTTAAATTGTGTTTTTTGCAAAATGATTACTTTTTCTTAAAGCTTGTATCTGTCACTTTTATCTAGATGCCTGAACTACATGATCAACCAATGGAGGAAGAGGCAGAGACCTTCGCATTCCAGGCTGAAATTGCTCAGCTGATGTCCCTGATTATTAACACATTCTATTCCAACAAAGAGATTTTTCTCAGAGAGCTCATCTCCAACTCCTCAGATGTAAGTTCGCCTTCAATTTCCTGTCAAAAATGAAATGGAATGGCTGTGACATCACTTAAGAGGGGAAAGGATATTGCTAACTTGTCGACCTCTCAACAGGCCTTGGACAAAATCCGGTACGAAAGTCTTACCGACCCCTCCAAGCTCGAGTCTGGCAAAGAACTCAAAATCGAAATCAGGCCCAACAAAGAGGAGCGCACTTTGACCCTGACCGACACGGGCATCGGCATGACCAAGGCCGACCTGATCAACAACCTGGGCACTATTGCAAAGTCCGGCACCAAAGCGTTCATGGAGGCTCTGCAGGCTGGAGCTGACATCTCCATGATCGGTCAGTTCGGTGTGGGTTTCTACTCGGCGTACCTGGTCGCTGAGAAGGTCACAGTCATCACCAAGCACAACGATGACGAGCAGTACGCCTGGGAATCCTCTGCCGGAGGCTCCTTCACAGTTAGACTAGACAACTGTAAGTTACTTTAACACAAAGGATAGATGCTTATGTACTGTAGTGACTTGAATGCACCACGAACTGACTTGTCGTTCTGCTGTGCAGCTGAACCTCTGGGCCGTGGAACTAAGGTGATCCTGCATCTGAAGGAGGACCAGACAGAATATCTTGAGGAAAGACGAGTCAAAGAGATTGTGAAGAAGCACTCGCAGTTCATTGGCTATCCCATCACACTCTTTGTAAGCATCTACAATATTTCACATAATATAGGTTTACGCTGCTGCTGCTTCATCATCTTTTCATTTTTTTTTTTGTTTTATTGTTGTACTCGTATTAACAAACTCCTTTTCAAATGAATTTTGCGCGTGCCAGGTGGAGAAGGAGCGGGACAAGGAGGTGAGTGACGACGAGGCTGAGGAGGAGGAGAAGGAGAAGGACAAGGAGAAGGAGAAAGAGGAAGAGAAGGATGAGGACAAACCTGAGATCGAAGACGTCGGATCAGATGAGGATGACGACCACGACAAGTCTTCAGACAAAAAGAAGAAGAAGAAGAAGATCAAGGAGAAGTACATCGACCAGGAGGAGTTGAACAAGACAAAGCCCCTCTGGACCCGCAACCCAGATGACATCACCAATGAGGAGTACGGAGAGTTCTACAAGAGTCTCACCAATGACTGGGAGGACCACCTGGCGGTCAAGGTAAATCTCAGTTTTAGTGTTAAAGCTGTGTTTCTTTTAAATCGTCACCAAAATAACTTGCAACCTTTCACCCCGAACAGCACTTCTCGGTTGAGGGCCAGCTGGAGTTCCGTGCTCTTCTCTTCGTGCCTCGCCGTGCCCCCTTCGACCTGTTCGAAAACAAAAAGAAGAAGAACAACATCAAGCTGTACGTGCGCAGGGTGTTCATCATGGACAACTGTGACGAGCTCATCCCAGAGTATCTCAGTAAGTATCTTCTATACTACCGGCTTGCTCTAAAATTAACCAACTGGAATAGTGGCAGGTGTAAGAACGAAGTTGTCTTCCTTGTTAGATTTCATCAGAGGGGTGGTGGACTCTGAGGATCTGCCCCTGAACATCTCTAGAGAGATGCTGCAGCAGAGCAAGATCCTGAAGGTGATCCGCAAGAACCTGGTCAAGAAGTGCCTGGAACTGTTCACAGAACTGTCTGAAGATAAGGACAACTATAAGAAGTTCTACGAGCAGTTCTCCAAGAACATCAAGGTACGAGTCTGTGTGCTTTTAGAAAATGTTGCAATTTTTCTCGACAAATATCTTGACTTTAAGTGGAAGCTGTCTCTGAGTGCCTGATGCTAATAGCTGGGCTGTTTTTTCTGCAGCTTGGTATCCATGAGGACTCCCAGAACAGGAAGAAGCTGTCTGAGCTGCTGCGCTACTACACCTCAGCCTCTGGAGATGAGATGGTTTCCCTCAAAGACTACGTCACACGCATGAAGGACAACCAGAAGCACATCTACTACATTACTGGTGAGTGTATTTTTCGTCTTGAAACCACCTATGAATAAGATTTAGAAAAATATAGAATCTTCTTGCAAATTTACAAGCGTCCCGATGTCTCTCTTGCAGGTGAAACCAAGGACCAAGTGGCCAACTCTGCCTTTGTGGAGCGACTTCGCAAAGCCGGCCTGGAGGTCATCTACATGATCGAGCCTATTGACGAGTACTGTGTCCAGCAGCTGAAGGAGTTTGAGGGGAAGAACCTGGTTTCAGTAACGAAGGAAGGCCTGGAGCTGCCTGAGGATGAGGAGGAGAAGAAGAAGCAGGAGGAGAAGAAGGCTCAATTTGAGAACCTCTGCAAGATCATGAAGGACATCTTGGAGAAAAAAGTGGAGAAGGTGAGCAGTAAGATGCCAAAAGAAAACCGAAAGTCTTGTTCGGCTCTTGTCTGTAATAAAGCGCGTAACATTATTGTTGCATCCCTGCACAGGTCATAGTCTCCAACCGCCTGGTTTCTTCTCCCTGCTGCATCGTCACCAGCACCTATGGCTGGACAGCCAACATGGAGAGGATCATGAAAGCTCAGGCGCTGAGGGACAACTCAACCATGGGTTACATGGCCGCCAAGAAGCACCTTGAGATCAATCCCGACCATCCCATCATGGAGACTCTGCGGCAGAAGGCAGAGGCTGACAAAAACGACAAGTCCGTGAAAGACCTGGTCATCCTTCTGTTCGAGACCGCCCTGCTGTCCTCAGGTTTCACACTGGAGGACCCCCAGACACACGCCAACCGCATCTACCGAATGATCAAGCTTGGTCTTGGTAAGTGCCACTAAATTATTACGCAACATAGAAGCCAGTGGGTAGATTGCAGTAATTCATTGAAGTTCCTCTTTCAGGTATCGATGAGGACGACACGACATCTGATGACGTCACCTCTGCTCCCACCGAAGATATGCCTCCTCTCGAAGGCGACGATGATGCGTCCAGAATGGAAGAAGTGGACTAAGCGCCCTCCTGTTTGCCATTAACGTTTAAAAAAAAAAAAAAGGTTATTGTACAGTTCAAACCCTAAATGTTGTAAATGATCTTGGAATGTCACCACTTGTTTCTGTTCCCACTGACACCTTTAAGTTCAGATCATTCCTATTTTAGGACTTTATTTTTCAGTTGTTAAAGTGTCAGGTTTTTGTACCTCAAGTTTGACTGCGTTTGTGTTTATTTATTGACATTCCTCTGGTTTGTTCTTGTAAATATCTGATACTGTTATTTGGAGCAGTTGAGCACATTAAATAAAAGTTGAACATGTGAATAGGTTTGGTTCATTGTGCATCAACTAGAGTTAATGAACATATAGGCCTGCAAGTTAAGTTAAAGTTCAGCAGTAGCTGTATTCTACGGTTTACCTTGAAATACTGCAGATCGTATTCTCCGACTCGTTCAAATCTAAACTTGAACAGAATGTGAAATGTGGCTAAAATGCTGCCGTACAGAAATCAAAATGGCATGTGCTGCTTAATCAATTTCTACAACATATTGAGAACATCTTCACTCTTAATACTCAAATACCAGTCGAGAACATTAACCCACTACACTTATTGATGGATTCAAGCAAACATCCTCTTGGGAATGTCTTAAGCTTTGAGTGCAGAATTATGACCTTGGCTATTTCCAGATTTGTAGCAATAGATGTTCACAGAACATGGAGGCTCTCAGGTTTGCTGCTAGTCCTTTTCCAAATGAATTTGATCAGTTGCACTTGCTTCCTTGTTCTGTTTTTCTGGAAACCAAAACATACCAAATGAAGCTGCATCACTGCTCTTGTGGTTGGGTTCACATAATAGGAAACGTGTTGATGGAAACTTAAAAATCCTTTCCTATTTAAATCTAGAGCATGTGAAGCTAAGCTAAATCAAGTGCAAACATATGGGCCTGTTCATATTCAAGCGACAAAAAAGATTTTGAGGAATTGCAGGGAGAAAGTTATCCAGGGTGGATTGCAGTGTCAAAATGTGTTCCACTATTTCCTAAAAAAGGGCCTTGCTTTTGAAATGGCTTTGGTTGTTTTCTGCTCAGTTTATTAACTACCATTAAAAGGCAAATCACGTCTAGACAAAAATATGTTTTATTAGAAATAAAAAGTACACATAAATTGGGAGTAGTTGAAAGCACATTAACGTCTTCCATATTTATATTTGAATATTAAAGTTTATCAAGATTTAGCAAAACCACTGCCTCCCAATAAACTAATAAATCAGAACTGCATGACTTACTTTTTCTTTTATTTTTATGAAGCAGTACTTCCAGAGGAACTAGATGAATTATTGATAAGTATTTAATCTTTTATTTTCCTAGATAGACAACCAGGAGAGGAACAAGGTCACATGATAAGCATTAACCTTTAATTTTAATTGCACCGGCGTTTTTCTCCCTCCGCTGCAGAGTCAAATTTTTTGGTGTAAAAAGCCTTTTTATGCCCTGCACTTGCACACTTTCACCAGCAGGGGGCTCTCAGAAACTGTCTGTGCTTGGCGCCTTAGTCAGCTGATAGCCAACAGCCAATCACGGCGTGAGTACTGGCTGAACCGCCTTGCAGTGTAGTGCCCGGAGAGTTGTCAAGGTTTTGGTTGTGGATTATCCGAGAGGGGAGCAAGGGCGGCTACGCTTGTACAATGCCGAATAAACCCAAAAAAGATAAGGTAAGTCCGGGATCATTTCTCAGGTTTTGTCTGTAGGGAGCGAACTACACGTGAAGTGTGTATCACTGTATTTAGAGCTAAACCGGGTGCTATCTGGACGTTTTAGTTATTAGTGTTAACGTCCCATCATCTTAGCCAAGCACCAGTCATTTCTGGCTAGCCGCTATCTTGCCAACACACTAGCAGCACTGCTGAATGTGTCGCGTTGCTTTGTTCCAATAAAGTGGTTTGCTGCGCTTTGAGTAAAGCGCTCATTTAGTGTCGCTTGCGGTTTTTATGCGTTAATTGTTGCCTGTTTTGCCTGTGCAGTGTGAGCGGTAATGACCGTAAAGTAACGACAGCTAGCTAACTGCGGACTTAACGAACGTGAATGTGGCCGGGTGGGCAGCCTTGTTGTCTGCCCCCCACCCCCGACCCCCTAATGCTTTACATTGCTCGCTTAAAAACGAGTTGGACTCAGCTTAATCTGTCTCCTTCAGGAGTCTCCTAAGTCTGGCAAAGTGGGGAAGAGTGGAGGTGGAGGACAGGAAAATATCGAGCATGAGGTAAATCAGAGCAATGCCCACTCTGTTTGAATGTTCATGTCCCTCTGAAAATGGATCATCACGTTATTGCATTTGTCTGGTGAAATTCTGTTGGAAATGTAAAGTCAAGAGTTGTTTTGATCAGCTGGAAAAAGTAGTCCCTGAACGCAGGGAAGAACACAGCACCTTTTTTTTATTATTATTTTTTTTTATTAATGATGTCAAGGTTTGTCCACATAGTGTCAGACCGAGATTAATGGTAAAATCTTATCAGGTGGTGGGTGAAGCAGGTGCGTTTTAATATTCGAGACAACCCGTGGGCTGGTATGAGACTGACAGTAAGATGACCCCGTGCAAAAACACCACAGTTTCACAATGTTGCAGTGTTGCCTGCACAGCTCTGAAACGTCTTATTTTGAAATAGCAAGATTAGAAACCAACCCCCCCCCCCACCCCTCACCCTCTCCTTTTTTTTTTTTTTTAAACACAAGGATTGCTTTGTTAGGGGGAAGGGAACTTCATGGAAGAGATAACATTAGCAAATGTTCACATCAAATTAAAGATTAGAATGTTCACTTGGGGAAAATTTACTTATTTCGTGATCTATTGTCAAGCTAGAACAGCGTAATATCTACATGATTAACTTTCTCAATCTAGACATTTTAAAAAAAAAATCTTAAAATGTACTGTTTTATATATTACCTTCAGTTAAAAACCTAGTATACAAGAAAAGTGCCATAAGAAATTTAATTACACACCTACCATGCATTCTTTAATAATTTCTTTTCTTTTTTTTTTTGTCTTTCTTTCTTTCTTTTTGTACATGTGAAGCACTTAGTGACGCTGCTCGTATGGAGTCAGGCAGCTAACGGTCTTTATTTAGGTTCAATAGGTTGTCAGATGAGTTAAAAGCGTTCAAGACGCGTGATTTATATTTTTTCACCGTGAATGTTTTCGGAGCAGCTGTTCAAATTGCTGGCATTGTTTCAGCTGTTCTGAGTAGCAGACCGTTTATTTCAACAGTTGCAGCAATTAGAGCTTCAACTGTTGAATGGAACAGGCTATCAATGTTTAGCTCGCTGTTGGAGGGGGCGGCCATTAACATAAGGTTATTGCTGTTTGAAGGCGACATGGTGCTGCTCATGCAGTTAAAATCATCAAGCATATCGCTCGTGTGTGGAGCCTCCAAATCTGTATTTGGAGGTTTTTGTAAGACAAATTATTTCTAATGTTGTCTGGAGCTAAGGTGAAAATATTTGCTTTCATTCGTTTTTGTAAAATCACAATTTTACGTAATTCACTAATCCTTAAGAGGCCAAATGGGATTTTAAACCAGGTTCTAATTAGTTTGTGCTATTTTAGCATTTTATCAATATAAAAAAAAAAAAAAAATTAATCGCAAAGTAATAAAACGAAAGTGAAATGTGTGCTAGATAACAAGTATTAAAAAAATTGTATTACCATTTATCTCTCAACATTCTCCAGAGTTAAGGGTTTATTTTTAGCAAGAATGTTCCACTTAATATTATCAGCGTAAATAGTAATAATAATTTTCAGCATTTTCTCACTGAAAATGTCTTCTGAATTACCGATCGTTCATGGAAGAATTATTTACAGCCTCCACTCTGAACACACAGTGCGCCCAGTATTCAGATTTACGTGGTTTTTTTTTAAACAGATAAGTACCAGTCAGCTTCTTTTTTTATTTTTTCGACTTCCCTGCCGAAAATAGACGCATGCAAGTTCTGTAGTCCAATACGTCTGAACAGACAGACCAGTTATGTCTCTTAAAGAAGCCAGGCTTCTCGCTAAATGCAGCTAATTGTTGACGTGACTGCTTGGTAGCTAGTTGCTGCAGAAAGAGAGGGCTATTCATGTAGTTGTTTTCTTTTTGCAGTCAGAATAAAACTTCCTCAGAAACTCGTTATAACTTTATAACTGATCGCAGTTATAAAGTCCAAAGTAGAGTTGCCGTAAAAAAGCCTGATGCTGAGTGGCGGTTGAAGTATCTCTTGTCTTATTTTCGCTACGTTTATGCCTCTTAAACATTGTCGGCGCTTTTAATGGCAAGGAACCTGAAGATGACTTTTACTGTGATTTCGTTTTCAAGCGTTAATACAAACTATGCCAACAAACTGTTAGCATTCCAGTCATCAAAATCAGTAGCAACGTCTTCTCTTTTACATGAGTTGATTTCTAGGGGAAAAAATTCATTTAAAACATCTGAACTTGAGCAAAGAACTATGTTATGTAGAATGTAAAGATCCCACAATCTCTCTTTCTCTAATATTTTCATCTAAAAGAATTATTAAATAGATAGAAACATACTTATCTCTGTGCATGTCAATATTATATGCTATTAACTTGTAATGAATAGATTTTAATTTAATAAATTGAAACAAAAATATTACTTATTACTATTCAGTAATTCATTGTATATTTTCAAATTAACTTTAATGATGACGTTTTATAAAATGTTTTAACAACTTTCTGCCCTGTTGCCCTTCATCCATATCTTAGTTCACAGTTAATGCATTAAACGAGGCTTTCACTTTTTCACATCCGGTTGAGTCAAATCTAAGAAAAATGGCCTCCATTTCCAATTTCTACCGGCTGAATGGACCTGCACCAAATTTGCGAAATGATTTGAGTGTGCCCATTAAACGCAAGCGGAGTTTGGTTTACAATTTTCTATCATTACGACGCTTTTAGTATAACATTTTTCTTCAACGCTCCCCCAAACAGCTCATCTGTAAAAGTATAGCAGCTCATCTCTCCTTTTAAAAAAAAAAAAAAAAAGGCCTGATTGTCTCGAGGTCTATTATGACGTGTGTTTGAATCCATTCTCAGTTTATTCATACAGTGCCAATTCACAACACATGGGTGTCGAGGCATTTTAGAGGTGGGAGGGGGAAAAAAGCAAATTCAATCCAATCACATGGATGGATGGATGAATCTTAATGCCAGTCCAGTGCTGAACAAATTCCAACTGGATAATTTCATTTCAACTTCACCAGATGCCTTCTTAAATGGCACAGACTACGCTCCTGTTTTTGCGCGGCCAATTTTAGCCGCGTCTTAAATGAATGTGATAAATCCCCTGTGACTCAGACGACAGACAGGTCCACAGCTGCATCAGCTGAAGCCTGATCTGAGCCGTCAGGAAGGAGCGTGTTGTTGAACGCATCCCTGCAGGCGTTTTGGACCTGCTGGGAGAAATGCTGTGCATTCAGGTGACCCGACATCAGGATCAGACACAGCCTCGCATATCACCGTTCTGAGCTGATTAGCAGAGCTCTCTACCCCCGATTGGAGTTTTTTTTATTTTATTTTTTTACTTGAAATATTCTTTTATTATTACTGTCTATATATAGGGCAAATTATGGTATATCAGTTCCTGAATGACTTCCTGTTGAGTAGGAGGCAACATGCCGGTTATAATTAAATGTAGCGGTCTGTTGCTACGTGCTACAGATGTATATATTTATCAATTTTTTCCTATGCTGTTCATATTGAAGCTCGTACACATTGTTCCCACTTCATCCACCTATGTTTGGCGTAAGCCTCGCATTGTTCCGTGTAAGAGATGTTGGTCTTTCTCCTGATCCTGCAGAGCTCCAACAGGAAGACGAGCAACAGTGTTCCTCCCACCACTCAGCTGCTAAAGGGGAAGCAGCCAGGTTCCCAGACACCTGTCAAAAAGGACAAGAGGCAAAGCTCCTCTCGCTTCAGCCTGAGCAACAGCAGGGAGCTGCAGAAACTCCCCGCTTTCAAAGGTATTTACCTGCAATTGTCTCTGCTCTCTCGCTAGGTGTCTGCAGCATTCCGCTATTAAGTATGACATATGCTTATGTTCCTCTTTTCTTTTTTTTTTTTTTCAGTAGACAAAACATGCATGTAATCCTTGCGATGCCTTACCAAAAAGCATACATTCAACATGTTTTAAAATTTTTTTAATTTACTTACTCCGTCCCCTCTCTCACCATCCACGGACATCCCTTGATGCTTCCTCATCCGCATTTCAATACTAAGCTGGACATGGCGTTATGCAATACGTGGAAACAGAGGACATACATGGCATGGATTTTGTGTTGGATTTAACCCAAGTGTCTATATTTAGTAGTAATCCAGAGATAAAGCTTTAATTCCATGTCTGCCTGTGTTTGACGGTGTTTCGGATGATAGGGGATAAGATGTTTTCCCCAACTGTGCCGCTGTTCCTTGTGTCTCGTTCCTCTGAACTGTCGAGGTGTATATTGAGATGCTAAAGCTCTTGGTCAGCTTATCGCTAGCTGGGACAGTAAGGAGCAGACACAGCCATAAGGCCTCCGGGCATGTTTCTGCTTATGAACGCATGAATACACACACCAGTTCTGTCCCCGGTCTTTAGCAGTGCTTTAGAAATAATCGAAGGCAAACAAATGGATAGAGCTACTGTTCTGGTAACTGCACCCTGGTGGGTTTGTCAGGACAAACAAACGCACACACACAAACACAGCCATGGTTGAGATGAACCCAGGAGCTTCTCGCTGTTAGGCAGCATGCTGCTAACCACTGTGCAGCCCTCAACCGGAACGTCCGATGCAAAAATAAAGGCTCTGAAAATAAAACGATACATTTCCAGCACAGCTTAAGTAGTGCAATTGTGATGCTAAATAATGAACGGTAATTGTTATATTTTGCGAAACATTTATTGCAGATCTCATGGGCCAATTGCGTCCTACAGAATTAGAAATTCATCATTCAATTAACTTAGAAATTTAGTATGAACAATTTGCACTTGATTGCAGATAAACTTTTTCTACTTAGATTTCCAATTTAATTTTTTTTTTTTTTTTAGAATACTCACAATGCATTACATTAAAGGTTTAGAGACACTTGTGCTTTTATTCAGAAAGGAGTATAATTCCGAAATTCTTCTTTCCTGTTTGATTCAGTCGTGCTACCTCTTTCAAAGAACCTGCATTATGTTGTTTTGTTTTTTTAGTGTTAGATTTAAAAAAAAAAAAAAAAAAAAAAAGACCTTCCCCCTCCCAGAAAAGCAAAAAAACTAATTTCCGCATCAACTGACCGGTGCATTCAAAAATACCTTAAAGATGTTCGGAGCAAAGAAGTTGCTCCCAAGATTTGTCACTGTGACTTGTTGGAAATAATTCTCCATGTTCTCTCAAAGACAGAAAGTTTTCTACATGTTTAAGTTGCTCATAGATCAAGCAGGCCCGTTGCTGAGTCTGTGGGACAGGTGAACGCTGAAGTGTGTTGACTGGAACTTTGCAGATTACTGCGGTGAACAGCTGCCCTTCTTCATAAACATCTTTACAGGCGGAAAGTTTTCTCTCCTGTTTTTTTTTTTTTTTTTCTTTGAGCGGAGCCTGTCTTTACAGAGCTGGAACCCTTTACTTTGTGTAAAATAAAACAGTATACTACAGAATGTTAAATGGCTCTAATTAAACTTTAGTTCCTCTAGCTGCAGTTTTAAAGAGGGGGGAGCTTTTTAATGAGTTTTCACAGGCAATTTTTGCTGTCACCCACACTTAAAAAAAAAAAAAAAAATAAAAAAAATAATTGTACTTTTCTTGGCTTCAAGTACGCTTACAGAAAGTTTTGATTTCTTTAAAGAGTGTTTTTTTTTCTTCTTCTTCTTCTTTTCCTGAGTGTTTCTCGATTGGAAAGACTTGGCTCAGAGGTGAAAGTTGTTACCAGTCTTGCAGAACAACTTCAACTCTGGCAGTTCTGCACAATTTGGGCTCCTTTCAGTCTTCTGGAAAGATCTGCACCTAACACGTACACAGGCCAGCAGAGTCTGTCAGTAAGAAGGTATCTCTATTTGTCTCTTGTTGAGCCGCTACATTTGTGTTGTGTCAAGAAGCCAATGAGCATAACTTAATTTCCGATAAGCCCACGTACTTCCCACACCCAATGTTGGCTTTGATAACATTCTGCAAAACATTACCCCAGAGTGGCCCAGTAGATGTTATCACTTGGTCCTGTCTAAACAGGCTCCTCGCTTGGCCTGTTTTCATTCCAGGCTTGTTCACCACCTTGTGATAGAAACACATGTCCACAGGCCTGTCCTGCAGAGCCACGCTGGTGAGGCCTGGCCAAAACAAACAGTCTTCCCATGCGTGCATTTTAAAAAAAAAAAAAAAAGCACATTTCAATTGCTTTCAGATTAAGAATCTATGCTCCCCGAGAGTTTTAGACAGTTTCATCATTAAAATAACGGTGTTGTAAAGTCGCGGAAATTTGGAAATAAATATTTTCAACGTGCCACCTCCTTGCTTGCTGTTTAAACTGGCAGTGAATGCGTCTTGGGGCAAAACTGTTCTCTTTTAGCTCCTGTCAGGCTGGAGTTTTAGTACATGCATTGTCTGTCGGAAAGGGTTTGGTGCCACCTGCTGGCCTACAGGGTTCCTCCATGTTTGAGTTTCTATTTTAGATTACACTAACATGATGCCACATCTTTTGAGTTTCAGCTATGGAATTAAGTTTTTATACAATCTGTGCAGCATGTACACATGTAGGGGACGAAACTAAAGCAGTGACTGAAAAGGCCTGAAAATATTTATTTTTACTTTTCAAAATATCTTAGGCACATTTTCTTTTATTAGTGTTTTGTTTTGTTTTTTGTTGGCTGGCAGGAAGATTTGCTAAGGAAGGAAGAAGTGATTTTCTTAAAAATAACAACTTCACAAGTGTTTTCTTCTGGAAAAAAGAAAAAAAACAATAGTTTGGATAATCCTTCTTGCAATGCACAATATTATTTTATATAAATGTAATCTAGTTTTATAGATCAAGTGCCAGTAAAAAACATTTTTCATAAGAAACCTGAAAAAGTGAACTAGAATGAAAAACTATAATTTGTGGCTTCAGAATATTAGGAAAAAAATGAACTGCGACACGATTACCTTAATTTTCTTTTCCTCTAACACCAACACCAAACTTTAAGGTAAAAGATGTAAACATCAAACGTGAACATGAAAGTCAGTGAAAGCCCATTCAACAGGCCAAATCTATTGTTGTCATGTGGAACAAATACCATGTTCTCTCACACATTGGAACCTACTGTTGGCATCATCAAATTTACAACATTTTGATTCGCAGATAAAATTCCACCTCTGACATAGCTGCAGATAACCTGGTTTCAACACTTTTTTTAATTTTATTTCCGCATATGACTTAATTTGAATCCACTTCTCTGTTATCAGATAATTGTGGCTAAATCCAGATGTCTTTAGGTCATTGCAGAACTGCTGAGGGGAACGTGAAGTTCAGCCACTGTTTAAGAGAACCCGTGTTCGCGGCCATGTTGATTGGTCCATTTCTCTAAATAGATCAGAGCCTTGAGCACATCGAGAGGATTGTGACATTGAAGATCAGCAGACCTGTAAAAGAGCCACTTGTGTGTTATTTTAGGATCAAAGAGCAGAAAACTCCAGTCGGGTGGATGCATATGCCAGACACACGTTTTGAAGGATTAACGTGTGGGTATGTTCCGGTTAACTTGAGTTGCCTTGTTGCACGATGACCAGGACACGGAACGGCATGAAAATATCTTTCTGAATTAGACTTGACCTCATTATTGTTGAAACTGTTCCGTCTTAGTTTCAGATCCAGTTGCACTGAGTTTTGGACTTCTCTTTGACTACTTTATGCAGACATACACAATTTTAAGTGACATATCCTTCAGGTAAAACTTTAAGATTTTACAGATTTACAGGTTTACAGATTTATTGTGTAATAAAAACAGCATTTGTAATAGCCTGGACCTCACAGAATTTGTTGTGAAATTTGAAATTTCACATTTCATCTTTACCCAATCCAGCCACCACCTTCCCTTTTAAAGCAGAAGTACAAACCCTCATAAGAGTCACAACGTGTTAAGGTTAGCTGGGGCTTTTTTTAAAAATTTATTTATAGAAGTTACATAAGATTAAGAAAATGAAAACACTTTTACTCAGAAAACACAAACTAAAATTTGTGTTTTGCTCTTTCAAAATTTCATCTCAGTTTTGAAGCTATTCTTAAATTGTATCAGCTTGTTTGATCATTAATAATTTTTGTTATTTCTGCCATCAAGTTTGATTTTTCCTCAACCAGGCTAATTAGCATACAGAAAGGTGAGTTGTGAACGATAAGGTCCTCACGGTTTTTGATTGTAATCCATCTGTGGTTGTGCTTTGGCAATAGAAGCAGAGGAAGTGATTGAAACCATTATGTCGGGCGCGGCCACGCCTCCAAATATTGAGTCATCTATAGCTTACCGCAAGCTATAGATGACTTTTGATAGGCCTGTGTTGCACAAAATGGAAAAAGCAGAAGATGTACACAGTTACATGCTTGACATAGTTCTGCATTGGATGTGACCTCCAACACTTTCGATGTTTGAGTAGCAAACAGACTCGGTTACAGCAAGCTGAATATTGCAGACATAAGTGAGGCACCACTTCCACATATGTTGGTCACCTTTTCCCCTATGTCTTTAAACCCTTCGCTCTCCCCGGCATAAACAGACTAAATCTCAGAAGTCCTTAGAGGAGATTTAAGTGCCAGCATATCAAAAGCAGGAGACGGACTGAGCACCATTGTTGCACCTCCTCCACCTGTTGCTGCGCATAGTAATTGAGCTGGCTGAAATAGGCCTACTGTTCTTGTTCCCTCAATTAGGAAAAAGAATATGGCGAATATCTAATATAATAATATGAACTGATACAAGTTTTCATTTTTAATATAAACATAATTTATGTTTCCTGACAGTATTTCTATCATATTTACCTACCCTTTTAACATTGTGAAAAAAATGTTAATATTCCTGCATCACTATCACATGACCAAACAAATACCCTGCCTGCCTGCCCTCCCGAAACAAAGAAGTGGTAACGAGATGGAAATATACCAGGCCAGTTTTATTTATTGGATTTATACCAACATTTTATTGCTAATATTCTGTACACCCTACCTGACTTATGAGAGACATGTTTTGGTCAAAGTTATATCAATTGACTGTTATCCAACCCCATGCATATACAAGTAAAGTTTATTTGTTTAATTCTTAAACCCAACCTAAGTCAGTTCACTCGATTATTGATCTCAAGTCAAAAGTGAAACTTAAATATAAGAATGTGCCTCTTAAAATCGCTAGTTGCATCTGAATGCACGATGCGTTTTTTTGAAGCAAATTTTATAAATCATAGTAACTACTTCCATCGCAAAAGACTAAAATCAAGGTTCCCTCTTTGCATCGTGCATGACCGTGTTTATGGCGCTCGCGGTACAGATTATACAATGTTGTCTAGGTGTTGGTTGAGTTGCTGTTTCAGTCACCCTGTCTTGTTTGCAGGAATGCTTTTGTCAGTCTTGAACTGTCTGCATTATTGTCAGACCTGCCCTTTTCCTGCACAGTCGTACAGTGCAGGGGTTTTGTCCTCGCTGCCGCTGAGACAGAATGCGGCTAAGTGTACATGCACATCCTGTGCTGCTTGAAATGAGACTTCCTGCCTTCCTGTTTCTCTGTCACACACACACACATACACACACACACACACACACACACACACACACACACCTGGGCTTAGGCTGCGTTCCTGATGAGCCATCTATCGCGCAAGATCAAACAGACGTGTGACCGAACTCTGCATAAACAAAGAACGATGCATATTCGGAAGGATCCTGAGGAACAGCCGGGCAGGTTCCTGATTCCAGCTAAACAGTCTGGACTTGTGTGGTCAAACACTGTTGGTTCCTTGTTTGTTCTCAGTGTTAGTGGACAAAAGCAGATGAACAGTTTGAAGTTCAACATTCAACACTTTTCTTTTTTTTTATTTTTATTAGAAACTTCAAATAAAAGGAACATTTTTATCTTTCTCTTTTTCTTTCATAAACAAATAAACTGGCTGAAGTTTCTCTGCGCTTTAAAACTCTTGACAGATGTAGCTTGCCCTTTTCTACCCCCCCCAACAATCACAATAGCAGGCCTTCCCCCTCCCCTTCGGCCCACCAGTCAGTCCCCTCCCTCGTGTTTGTTTATGCTGACGGCCCCACCCATGTGACTGCAGCCAGCCAATAGGGTGGCAGCAGTCGGCCATGACGTCACTAACTAGCTGGTTCCCTCCAGCGGCAGGGGAGCTTCATTTTCTGCTCAGCGTTCGTGCTAAAATGGAGGCTGGCTCCTCGCCTTAGCCCGGGCTGCCCTGTTCTTCCTACCTCCTGCCTCGGCTCACTCATGTTGGCATGTACTAGCACTGCCACCGGGATGGTTGTGGACACACCGAGCTCGAACGGGCCCTTCCAGCCTACGGCCCTGATGCATTTTAGAGGTGAGAAGAGCAAATCTGCTCCTTTGGTATTCTGTTTTGTTATTTTATTTATTTTTTGTGTGTGTGTATTTCAAGAGGAGGCTTGCAAAAAATGCAGGCATACAGCCATACCTAATAAACTTGTGCTGCAAGACACACAGCATTTGTTGTTAAGGCGACTGTGTATTTGTTTTTTTTTTGTTGTTGTTTTTTTTCGTTCTTGTTGTTGGCAGGAGTGTGTTTGGAGCAGGAAGCAGGTGGTAGTGTTTGTATACCAACAAGAAAGGGATTCGCCAAAACGTTACACGGCTCGTTTCAGTCGCTGAGACAGTGAAAGAGTGATAGATTTGCCTGTATCTCCCCTCCCCCATCTTTACTATTGATGTCATATGTAGGAAGTTGGGTCTCAGATTGAGTCTGTCCTTAATGTACAGTGTTTTGTATATCTGCTGTAATCTGACACTCGTAGGTTGCTGGAGTGTTGCTGCTGCTACTGCTGCTGCACATTTAGTGGGTTTTGTAACCGTATCTGTATCCCTGCTGCAGCCCAAGTTCCTTTACCTACTGATAGAGATCAGCGAATGTTTTAACTCGAGTCTACTCATGACATTTATCAGCACAAAAACCTCCTCTTCCACGCTTAAGCCTGCGTCAGTATTTAAAAACAAGGCTCTTTGGCGGCGCGTCTTTAGTTTGATCAAACTTTCAGAGGGCGACTCTTAAAGCAAAACTCTGTTTACAACTGGCTTCCTGCGTGCAAGCTGGAGTCTTTAGAAGAGTAAAGGTTATGTTCCCAGCCATGCAGTGTTGCCTGTGTGTGAAGTCTGCAGTTGCACAGCGTGCCTCTTAATATTTTAGGGCGGCTCAGAAACCCTAGTGCTGTTGTGTAACTGGAACCGTTGCATGTTGTGGGTCTGGTCCGGCACACGGGTCGAGGTCTGATTAACCATTTATACAAGCAAACGCGAAGCCACACTGGAAGTAGTTTGACATGTATTCATTTTCCTTAAGTCAATTTGTTCATAAAATTGACTTAAATCGTGTCTCCTTCACTATTTTCTTTTATCTGATTGTTAATCTCTGGACAAAATTTGTGCTTTAAAGTACTTTCTGGATGGGAGTTGTTAGTTTTGATGCACGTTGCGAATGGGGAAACATTTTTAATTACCACAGTTTAATCATGAATCATCAACTTCATGCATGAGGGAAAAAGTGCTACTATTTCACTGCATATTTACCTTTAACATCTTCAAACTCAGCCTGAGGATTTCCATTTCGAGCAGCCTGCTTGTGGTGCTTTTGTTCCTGTTGCAGCATACTCGGATCTTATCTTCCTGCGGCTTTCATGTATAATTAACCGGCATAGAAATGGATATCTCAGCGTGATTGGCCATTCACAGGTCACAGACAGTCCAGCTGAAAACCAACTGCTTCACATCTGGAAAGCTTCTAATGCGGAATATTCAAAGCGTGTCTTTTTGAGCGCAGTTTTAAAACGCCGCAGTTCTCCCGAGAGTGCTCGCTAAAGCTCAGGCCTCACTTTTTTTATCCTGCAGTGTCGTTACGTGGATCCTGTTTGTTGCTAGTAAATGCCGACTTGTTCCTGGATTGGTTTTTTTTTTTGTTGTTTTTTTCTCAGGATCAACTCAAACCTTTGTTTGTTCACGTCTTCACATTAATCGTTGCACAAACATGTCATTCTGCTTTAAGAGCATGGAACAAATAAACAATCGCACTCGCTTGTTTATACTAGCACTGGTGTTCAACTTGCATTAAAACCTCTCGGTGAAATTGCCAGAAAGCTGTGCTTCTACATTTCTGGCCTATAAAATTGTAGGGAGAAAAGGAGGAAGCTTATGCAGAAATTCTACCCTCAAATATTTAAGTTATATTTATTTGAGTGCTTTCTCATCTTGTGCTAAACACTCAAAATCAAAGGGTAATGTAATGTTGAGGTAAGTCTTGTTTCTAAAATTATCTACATCAACATTCAAGTCCGAAACTGTTTGCACAAACATCATCTCCTAAAACAGACTTATCTGATCATTATAGGGTTTTTTTTGTTGTTGTTTTTATTTTTTTTGCTTTGCTTTTCTGACATTATGTCATAGCCTTTATTTTCTCCACTATTGTTGGTAAGAGATGCATTTTCAAAGAAAACATTGTAGTTTTCACCTAGCCTATCCAGATAAAAACTCTTTAATTTGTTTTGATATAAATCATGATGCAAACATTCAGGAACAAACCTCCAGAAAACTTCAAAAATGCTGAAACTCTGAGCCCGTTTAAATCGATCATAAAACTCCACCAGTATAGAGTTTCCTTTGATCATTATTAAATGGAGCATCGATCAACATTGATTTGTAGTTGCTTTCTGCTTTTGACGATGGCATTTGACAAAATGTAATGCTTATTGCTTGTTTCATAATTGCGATCGATTCTTTTCGAGGTGTAAAGTACTTTGTCATGATTTTTTTTTTTTTTCTTGCTGAAAAAAGCAATACAAATAAACTTGACCTATGGTTTACTGAACACGTACAGCTCCTCTCCAGTTTGTGAAAATTGTACAAACGACTTTCTTAAAAACCAACCACCTCGCCTCTCGCCTTCTGACGTCTTCGTCTGATTGCGTCATTAAGCCGGCGGCGTGCGACTGTAGAGCAAGATATCTGTAGCCGAACATGCGTCCCTGATTAAGCGTGGTCACCCACCGGGCCTAAGCGTTGGCTCCATTTTGCGGCCACCATGGTGACAAATTACACTCATGCAGCTGTTTAAGGAGGAACTGAGTCACGATGAAGTGATTAATGCTGCTCCACGGACAGGTTTCACGCTGTGATCTTTTAGGTTTCTTATCCCACCCTGTTGGAGGCGAGGGAATTTTGTGGCACTATTTGTAGCTTGCAAATAGTGCAAGCTACAAATAGTGAAAACTCACTGGAGTTTTCATTTTTATGACATTGAGCATTTACTTGTTGCGACAAACATTTTCTGAACGTTTTCTTGTGTATTGGCAGACTGTGTCTGTGCCTCTCGCCATGTGCGCTTTCAGTGCCAAATTGCTTTGTGACGGCAACAGCGTGTTTATGCTCCAACAGTTGGTGTAATGAATGGGATTTTTGTGCGACATGCAATTGTTGCTTTAAGAAGTGAAGTCTGACTACTGTCTTTCAAAATGGGCTGCAGGTTAGTCCAGTTGCTGCACAGTGCTCTGCTTATTTGGTGCTGAGTGCAGCTGAAGGTGAAAGGGTGCATTAGAGCTGCTTTAAACATGCCTGAATGATTGGACAACGCCTGTGGCTTTATTACTGAGGTTTTTTTTTTTTTTTTTTTCTTCTTTCCTACTGTTGAAACTCTTGCCTTGCTTTTTCCTCTTATATGAGATAATGTTTCAATAGCTGACTTGTGCAGGACCTCCTAAATACAGGGTGATATGACTTAAAAATAAAATGAGATATTTTCAGAAAGTGGCTTTTATTTCAGTCATTGCTTCTGTGAGTTGTACGACAGATTGTTAGGGCCAGGCTAAGAGAATTTTTCTTTATTTATGAGAATACAGTCACAGTATTAGCAGGACATTTCTTAAATTACAAGACACAACTTGAATGTGAGTAGCTGTGGATCTTTCTAAGTGGTTTATTCAATTGTTTCAATGTCCTGCTGCTGAAAACGATTTGATGGTGATTTCTTAAAATCTTCACAAGATGTTCAACATTCCTCAATTTTTTATTATTTAGGATTTCTCAGTCACTCAAATTATTATTCAATCTTCTAGTTTTATGACGTTCTGCTAATAATAATGCTTTGTTCTCATTATTTTGACTTTATTATTGTACAATTCTGACTTTATGTGGCTAATATTAATAGTTTATTCTCACTATTTTGACATTATTGTTGTACTACTATGACTTCATTAGAATTAGAAAAATTGAAAAGTCGTATTCTGGTCCTAATGCTCAGTCTTAGAGTTGACCGGAATAGTTTGGCTCGATTTCTTGAGGTTTTCTAAAAGCTGGAATATTTTTTTTGTTTGTTCAAACTGACAGTTAATTAAAGGTCATTATAATATGTGGACAGGTGTGGCCTCATGTTCCCTAGGGATCACTACTCGGATCCTCTGCATCATTGATGTAGTGGCGGAGCCGCCTTTGAAATGCTAAACGTTCGATTTAGCATTCACATTTGATTTTTGGCAGTAATCACGGTGTGAGCATGCAAGTCATTTCCTGCTCAACTCTTGCCCAGCAAGGCTTTTTCTGATCAGTTTTATCTTCACTGCCTTCAACATCTCTTTGCTGTTTTATATGTTGTTGTTTTGTTTTGTTTATTTTTGTCTCCCCCCACTAAAAAATTGGCAGTCCAGCTCGCTTCAGCTCCCCGTCTGTTTTCTGTTTCCTAGACGTTCCCCCAGCAGAGCAGGAGAAGCTGTTCATCCAGAAGCTGCGTCAGTGCTGCGTCCTCTTCGACTTCGTCTCAGACCCCCTGAGCGACCTAAAATGGAAGGAGGTGAAGCGAGCCGCTCTGAGCGAGATGGTGGAATACATCACCCACAACAGGAATGTCATCACAGAGCCCATCTATCCAGAAGTAGTTCATATGGTGAGTGTCAAAGCAGTCCCAAATTACTGCAGGTTCTCTGTTCAGAAATCTGGAGGAAATTTCCCCAGATAGACACAAACTTCTATGCCAAGTGTACGGTTTATCAATGAAGTCATATTAAGAAAATATTTCCTAATTTAACACACAGAAGTTTTTATTCTGAGCCAGAAAGTTGCCTTCCTGTTTCTTTCACCCTTATTACATCAGAGTTTGTTTTCAATCGACTTGTAGTCTGACTTTACCTTTGAATTAGTCTCAAAACTGTAAACACGAGCCCCTGATTTATTTCCCTAAATACAGTAATCTAATCATCCTAGCCACAGTTTGTTTTTACCAAAATGTTTAAAAAATTTTTTTGCTGCTTCCTGGTGGATGTTTTTTTTTTATCAACTCACCCTTCTCTAAGGATTCAGACGTTCAGCAGAACTTTTTCCCAGCATATTCGCATGTGTTTTTTTCAGGTGATGAACGACTCGCTAGATGTGCTCGTGTTAATAACATTTGTTTGTCGCTAAACTTTTTTAAAAAGGGAAGTGTCTTTAGAAAACCCATCACTCTTTTGTTTTGCTTCAAAGTGTCTTGATCAATTGACTTGAAATGACCAGAGGTGTCGCCTTTTGAACACATTTATCTTTCCGAGTACGTCTGCATCTCGTTCCCCAGTCGAGGGGCTATAAAGCTCCGCCTCTACTCTGCATAAACAGACCAGAAACATTAGGGCTAAAATTGAGGGGGGAAAAAAAAAATTCAATCAGTCTTTCTTAGATTCAGATTTAGTGTTTGGTCCTGGCAAAGATCGCAGCAACGATTCACCCACTTATTTTTTCTCGCATAAACATGCACGTAAACAGCATGTTTTCCATAAAGCAGGCAGTGTGAAATAATATCTTTCTGCTGTCTGATCAGCTCAGAGATATGTGGAGATGTGTGTTTCAGGTTTGAGTTTGAAAAAGTTTAAAGTACAGATTAGATCCTAGTTGGGTTCCTTTTTTTGCTGAATTGCATGATAAAGCCTCAGATACACATAGTATCTTCTAACGTAATTTGCCTTGACGTCTGTTTAAAAGTCTCGAGTCACGACAGTCGCTCTGGCATTTCTGAACTCAGACGCTACTCAATCATTAAAACGCTTCTGATCTTAATGAGGGTGGTGGTAATTACGTTATTCCTACATTTAAAGAACCCAAAAATCTGCGACTAAACCGTCTGTAGGTTTGATTCTGAACCTCCTGCTGGTCCTCCAGGGTCGTGGTCAAGATGCATCCACATTACCCGGTTTGTTTTCCCAAGCCAAATTAAAAATCCTTTGATGTTAATCAAAGCCTGGCCTCAGTGCCACATTGTAAACTGCAGATGATCAAGGTGCAAATATCCCCTCCGCTGTTGTCGAAGCTCCATTTGATCAGTGCTGCTGAAAATGCAGCCGAGCTGCCAAATCAGCATAGAAATGTTCTCTTATTCCTGCCAGCCCCTCTTTTTTTCTGACCCCCTCCCCTTAAAGACGAGGGCTTTTTGAAGTCCTCTAGTGGCTTTTATCATCAAAGTGTGGACTGACACGACAAACTCCTTCATGGTGATAAAGTGTGTATTCTCATGTTAACGCTGTCCAAGTGGTTTTCTCCAGGGGGTCTTGGTGCTTTTTCAGGACATGTTTGAGTCCCTAAAAAAGACCTTAAAATGTTTATAATTACGGTTATTAAACACATTAGGAATTTGTTGTTTAGGGGTGAATTTTTTCAATTGTTTTTACTATCAAAATAGGTGTTGTGTTTGGTATGTATGGGGTGATCATCGGTCTCCAGGTTTTAAAAAGTTGCAGTTTGACAGACAAACATTTTGCATCATTGGGAAAGTCCAAAGCGATCAGAGTTTTCTCTGTTTGGAGCTCTGATGACAATAAACCAAGGTTTTGCAAGCTCTGTGGAGCTTCCCTAATAGCTTTTAATAACTTTAGCTAAAAATTAAACGGAACCAGTTACTGTTTTTAAAATGGATTTAATGCCAGATGCAGGTTTTTAACCGTTTTTTACGTTTTTGTTTTTCCAGAGTTGTACATTGATTTTCCACAGAGAATGACACCAACACATTTTTCGACCCGTTTTTCCTTGTCATTAGGTTGTAACCTGTGATTCTTTTTATTTTTAAGATCTGTCCTCTTTTATTATTCTCTTTTTTTTTTTAAAGCCTAAAAATAGAAATAAAATGCTGCCCTGAGAACAAAATGGCTCTTTGTGTTTTAAGGTTGCAGTCTCCTTAAAACACCCAAAGCTACTTTTAAATGGTTTCCATCAGCGCATGTTTATTGTTGACAGTCATCAGATCTCATTTGGATAATCACAGCTGATCTCTATCTAGTCTGATTGAGCCATTTAACAAAGCTAACGATTTTAAAAACCTAAAGATTTTTAAGAGAACTACAGCAACTGTAGATGGTTGCACAAAGTATTCACCAAATTCCACACTTAACAGATTTTTAATTTGCTCAAAAAATGTCTGCCTTGTTTACGAGACATCAGCCAAAGTAAGAGTGAAGCTTGAATTGAGAAAAGGTTAATGTGTGAGTGCAGCATTGATTTCTGTTAGGCTGACAGATGCAATCAGTCAGGGTTCGGCCTTTTGGTGTGATAACGCTTTTTAGGAGATAACTGCGTGAAAAGTGAAGCCCAAATGTTGACGTTTTTCCTCTTTGTTGCCTCAGTTTGCTGTGAACATGTTTAGGACGTTGCCTCCTTCATCAAACCCCACCGGTGCAGAGTTTGACCCTGAGGAGGACGAGCCCACGCTAGAGGCGGCATGGCCACATCTACAGGTAACCCACAATCGCTAAACACAGCCGCAGGAAGCTTTCAAACCGGAAACCAATAAGTCAACTGATTGCTCTTTTCCCCCACAGCTGGTGTATGAATTTTTCCTACGGTTTCTAGAGTCACCAGACTTCCAACCTAACGTTGCCAAAAAGTATATTGACCAGAAGTTTGTAATGCAGGTGAGAACCGTAGCTCATCGATGTTAAAGTGTCGAGAGGGAGCGTAAATATTTTTTTATTATGCTTGTTGTCAGGTAATTTATGGTAACATTTGCATATTTCTTTTGGTTTCAGCTCTTAGAACTGTTTGACAGTGAAGATCCCAGAGAAAGAGATTTTTTAAAAACCACTCTGCATCGCATCTACGGCAAGTTCCTGGGACTGCGAGCGTACATTAGGAAACAGATAAACAACATATTTTATACGTGAGTGTGCTTCAGTTGTTAAGCTTGATCGTAAGCGGTTGTTGTTTGCACGAGTGTCAGAGGTTGAGTCAAAACATGCGTTCTTCCCTAGGTTCATTTATGAAACGGAGCGTCATAATGGCATAGCGGAACTACTGGAAATACTCGGCAGGTAAGGTATTGATTTTGACCAAGTAATTAGAGAAAACATTGATTTACCTTGTATCTTTTGTGGGATAATTCGTTGAACATACGAGAAATCACGCATTTATAAATTGAGCTGATGTGAACTGGTCTGGATGCCAAACAAAAGTTGTGAAATTGCCCTTTATCGGCTGACTCAATCTAAAGTCAACATCAGCATTGTGCTGTTGCAGGAACAAACAGGTAGTAACTAGATAACCCTTTTCTTCTCCAATATCCAAATGTGGAAGAAGAACTGAGTTATGAAATGTTTTTTTTTTTTATTATTATTACTTAAGAAGCATTAAATTTTAATTCTTTTTAATCCAAACTGTTGATATAATCTTATTTGTAGAGCGTGTTCTCAATGACCACTTTCCCTCATTCGCAGCATAATCAATGGATTTGCTTTGCCACTGAAAGAAGAGCACAAAATTTTTCTACTGAAAGTCCTTCTGCCTTTACACAAAGTCAAATCTCTGAGCGTTTATCACCCACAGGTAAGTCCCCTCAGTGCTACACCTTTCCCGTTTCCTGTTAGCTACACTTCAGAAGAAGGCTGACTGGAGTCTGTGTTTTGTGTTTCACAGCTGGCCTACTGTGTGGTCCAGTTCTTAGAGAAGGACAGCACCCTCACAGAGCCGGTAAGGTTGAGCTCGTTAATGCCGTCGGGTCGTTTATATTGATAAGTCAATTAGCCGTGCAGACATCCTGTTTGGATAGGGTCGTTAAAAAGACGCCACAGCAATCTTCACCTGAAATGTGTTTTTAATCTCGTCAGTGAAGATGGTTTGTATTTAGTCGGATCTAGCGTTTAACTTTGAGACATGGTCAGATGCAGTCTTCTACCACGTTTCAATAGTTGTTGTTTTAACAATATTTAAGATTTTTATTAATTATCCATCCCGTATTTCAAATGTCTACCAGTTTGAAGGGAATTAAGACATTGTTTATGTATTAAAAATTTTAATTGTATGTAATGTTACTGTAAATAAATGGTGTAAAATCAGAATTTCCTTCTGTAAACAGAGCTCTTAAAGTAGACGTTTTTGAACAGAAGTTTCTCAAAATTGTAATTCTTTTCCAAGTCCTTCATTTTCTAACGTCGACGTGTCGGCCACTGATGTAGCAAAAATCTGTCTACTACTTCATCAGATGGATGTTTTTAGTGTAGTTTAATCCGCTGCTACACGCAGAAGCAACATTGTGCTGTGGCTAGATCATTAAAGATAACTACCTGGCAAAACTCAATAGAACGCTAACGTGTTGCTTCGCTGCCTCTGTATCGAGTCGTTTGTTTACCTTTTCAACACGTGCCGCTTTGTGCTTCCTCCCCTTGTGCTCTCGCTCTGTGGGTAGAGCTCTGCAGCAGTTTTTCCTTTAAGAAACGGTGACTCAACACTGTTTTCATTATGAAAAAACGCTGGTATTGGACATTTTATGGGAATCCGTGCTTTGTTGAAGGCCTGTCTATGACTGTGTAGCCCAACCCTTTCATCTTGTAAAAGAATATTGGGAGGCTGCTCTTGTTTCTTTCATTACAATACAAGGTTGCAGCTGAAAAACCCTCGCAGCAACAGATTCACTTGGTCATCCTGCACACTGCGTACGGCACTCGGAAGTTTTAAAAAAAATTTTAAAAAATCCCGCAACTGTTGAATATCAAATTTGTAGTGGTGCTTGTGGCTGAAATACTGCAGATGCTGTCAAATAATTTGACATTCATTCTTCTACATTGGTCAACATCATAAACCAAAAGAGTAAATAAATGAAAATGCTGAAAGAACAGCACCCTCAGAGCAGTATTTAATCCAAAACCGTTCAAAAAATACATACATTTTGCACAAAATGACAATAAACGTAGCCTGTTCCAATTTCTCTATTCCTATAATTAATGGATTAATAAATTGCTAAATTAATTTTTAGTTGCAGCTCTATACCCTTGATCACCTCAAAGTAGAAGTGGGCAGCATAAAAATAATACTGTAGACTGTTTTGGAGGAGTCATTGTATTGCCTATAAAACATCTTTGTTCTGCTGCTTTATGCGCCAAATACTCTTGTTGGGTTTTTTTTTTTCCCTCCAAGAGCCGTGTTAATGTTTATGGAAAGCATTGTTTCACAGTCCTTTTGCAAATATATTGGCCTTGTCAACAGTGCTCTTCTAACTTCCTGTAAACCGGCTTGTGTGTTTGTGTGTGTGTGTGTGTCCATGCAGACCGTCATGGCTTTGTTAAAATATTGGCCAAAGACCCACAGTCCAAAGGAGGTGATGTTCCTCAACGAGCTGGAGGAGATCCTGGACGTCATCGAGCCCTCGGAGTTCGTCAAAGTCATGGAGCCTCTTTTCAGGCAGCTCGCCAAGTGTGTGTCCAGTCCACACTTTCAGGTCCGGGTCTCCTCTCGACTCGCTTGCTCGTCTCTTATTAGCCGCCTCTGTTTACTTTGTTTTCGTAACTGTGGGACGAACTGTATTGTTAGGTGGCCGAGCGTGCGCTGTACTACTGGAACAACGAGTACATCATGAGCCTGATCAGCGACAACGCCGCCAAGATCCTTCCCATCATGTTTCCAGCCCTTTACCGCAACTCCAAGACCCACTGGAACAAGTGAGTCCGGGCTCGGTGTTTTCTCTGCGCCGTACGTGGGAGTGTTGTAGTCGCCTAATTGTTGTGGGCTAAACAAGTGAGCCACAGGAATGTTCGTGTGCCCACAGGACAATCCACGGTTTGATCTACAATGCTCTGAAACTTTTTATGGAGATGAATCAGAAGCTGTTTGACGACTGCACCCAGCAGTTCAAAGCGGAGAAAAGCAAGTAAGTCAATTGTGAATCGCACTGATATTTCCAGGCTTGCTGCATTAAATCTGACCTCATTACACAGATGCATAAATCACTAAAAATAGAATCAGAAATGGAAAACATGACCAGCTTCTTTGGGGAAATAAGCTCATAAACTGCTTCATTGTCTTAGAGAGAAAAGCAAATGGAAGGAGAGAGAAGACGCATGGCTGAAGATAGAGAACCTTGCAAAGTCGAACCCACAGGTGAGACGAACACACAGCAGCAGTTTCACGGACGTCCGATCGAAGCGAAGCTGTGCTCGTTTTTGCTCTGATTTGACCCGAGTCACGGATGCTTCAGCTGATGCAGTCTCGAATTTGTCTTCAAGGAGGGACTAGGTGCTTCTTGTGGCGCATAAGCATTCACAAGATGCAGGTTTCAGTTGAGTTTACACGAGTGTCTCTTATTATTCGTCTTCTGTGCCTGTGTGCAGTTTTTGGTGTACATTGACCCTCCAGGATCATGCGGTCTGATGGACATGGAGACAGATGTGCCGCTGATAGAAGATGTCAGTGTGTTAAAGCAAACAGTAGAGGAGGGAGCCACACAGGTCAGTGTGGAGTGTAGCAGCGAAGACGCTCATCCGGTTTTCAGCGGGCTAAAAGAGAGACTGATTTGCTTTCAGTTCTGTGTAAAACGAGACCAAAAGAAAAAAAAAAGATCTGATACTCATGAGTTTACTAGTTAGTGTTCGGTTTGGCTTTTTATAGTGCGGATGAGTAGCTGGTGTTCAGTGGCAGCATTTACATTGTGATTCTAGTGATTCCTGTACAGGCTTTAATGAGGCATAAAGTAATATTTACGTCTGACTTGCAGAAACATCGCAAAAGTATTCACACCCCTAGGGATATTTCACTTTTGCCAGAAACAACTTCTCTGTATTTCATTGAGATTTTGTGTAATTGTGTTGGGGAATAAGTTTTTCCTTTTCCCTGAAATGAAACGAAGTCAACAGTCTTCATGTTTGCAACCAAGCTCAGCAATAACAGCTTTTCTGTTTCTGTTTCATGAATATTAAGGAATACAATAGACGGGTCAGGGGAAAAGCTGGAGAAGATTAAGACAAACTTTAGTCATAATATCGACTTATCCCAAACTTTGAAAGCCTGGTGGAGCAGCTTCTAGGGTGTTGTTTGAAAATAAATATCCACCGATGCTCTTCATCCAATCTGACTGAGCGAGATCTATTTTATTAAAAAAAAAAGAACAGGACTCAAAAATCACTACGCTTGGTTGGCGTTTCACATATAATCACAATAAAATACACAGAGATTAAAACCTGTAGGTGTGTGCCATCAGGCAAGTTGCTGTGTCAAGGTGTATTTGATAAAATCAAAACGTTTGCATACTACTTTGAATTTGCAGACCTGCGTTTCTCCATGTTGCGAAGCGCTATCTGCTACACACGTCCAATTGTGCTGTCGGTGTGAGTCATTCGCACAGCTGCTGGTTCGGGTGTATCATGCTGGAAAGACGTGCCGAAACGTCACAGTGACGGATGTCAGAGTGACGACCGGTGGAGCAGAAGCTAAATGACCGCGGAGCGGAGCTGTGCGTGGCGTCGGCGCCGGTATGTTGACTGATGCTCATCTTTTGTGCACAGATCCAAAAAGATCAACGCAGAGAACGGCCTTTGGTGAGGAGGAAATCGGAGCTTCCGAAAGACATCTCTACCGTCACGGCGTTGGAGTTGCACCGAAGAGCCGAGGAAATGTTGACGACGCACGATGCCCACTAAGAGACAAGAGACCAACCTTTTAAAATGAATCCAAAAGAAGAAAGAAAGGGAGGAAAAAAAAAAAAATAGCGGCGGCATCCACAGAGGAACCACAGGCCCACGGAGGGCCAGCACAACAACAGAACTCTGGTATCTCAGCGCAGCACAGTGCAGAACAGGCCAAGAAAACTCCCGACACTGAAAATGTCTGAAGCTAGCTAGTAAGCTTTGAAAGGACAAGCGGTGGTTGTCCTCTCTCACTTCCCAAAACCCACCCTTCTCCTGCTGGGATGCAGAGACCAGTCCTGATCTCTACATCTCTTCCCCTAAAAAGCGTTTTTTGTTTTTCGTTTTCCTCCTCTCGAGTTTCTCTGTCTCCTCAGCTTGTGTTTTTGAGGTACTGTGCTGCCCTCTTCTGGTCATTCTTCTCAGGTGTTCTGTTCAGTGTGTGAGCTGTCTGATCTTCTTGCCTCTTATCTATAGATGTCAGGTGCTTGTTAAAATAGTACGAGCCCTTAGCTACATTAGGTCGAAGATTTAAACAACAACAAAAAAACATAATTTGGTGAACCCGGTCAGCTGTTTATACATATATACATATATATTTAATATTAGCTATTTTTCTCATAACATTTGAACAAAACAGCTGTCTATATTTTTCCGTACGTAGTATATGAGGAGCTTGTCTCATTCAAAAAAAAAGAAATAAAAAAAAAAAAGAGGAGGAGACGCTTCTTTTAATGTGTAACCATTTTGTTGGTTGCTCTGATGTTTTTCATTCTCTCGACGAAAACAAGACGAACCATCGGGGTTTAATCGGTTTGATTCATCCCCGCTCTGTGAAGAAGTCTATTTTGGTGCCAACCGCTTTCATTTTTTCCCACTTCACTGAAAAACTTTAGGTCAGCAGGCAATAAGTTAGCAAAGCCAAACCTGGTCTGCAGCTTCACTCGCTCATAATAAGATGGGATTTATTTCAACTCGTCCATACGCATCCATTCAGAACAAATCCTCATTAGAAGAGAGGTGTGGGTTTGACGCATGTAATCAAGCAGAAATTGGGTGGATCTTTTTTTTTTATGTTTTTTTTTTTGTTTGTTTTTGCGAGGCAACTCTCGCTAGAAGCCGAAAAGGTGCGTGTAGTTTTTCAAGCCTTTCCTTTCACAGTGCCTTTTTTCTGTCATCGAAGGGGACATTTGCTGCAGATTGAAGTATTAACGACGCGTAACGTGAAACGCCAGCTCATTGGAGAAATTAAAAAAAAGAAAAACGAAGAAGGAAAAAAAAAAATAAAAAAATAATCTGACGTGTTCCAAGCAGGGCGCGTCACGCTGCTTGGCCTCCCGCACCTTGCCTTGTCGAAGCTGCGTAGCCGAGAGCGGAGGCGGAGCGGTCTCTCCCCCCACCAAGCAAGCCACTTCAGCGAATTAAGCACTTCCTGATAAAACTTGAAAGAAAAAGGAAACACAGCATGTAAAGTTTAAAAAAAAAAAAAAAAGAAAAAAAAAGTAAAAACAATGAATATTAATAAAAAAAAGTAGTGCAGAGTTTAAATCCGTGATGCTGTCTGTGTTAGCGTGAAGGGGCCCCCCCGGACCCCCTGCCCCGCCCCGCCCCGCGGTGCCTGTCATAAATAGCTCGCCTCCCATCTCAGCCGTCCCATTCCGCCTTTACGTTTTGTTTTCACCCTGTCCGCTCAGACCTGCGCGCTCCCCGTTTTTCCTCAGCGATGAATTAAAAAAGAAAAAAAAAAGAAGGAAGATCTGCTTCTGCTTCTGGATGCTCTCGAGTTCATTTTGTTGTGGTTTTTCTCCTCCTCTGCCTGCAGAACCTCGTCGTCAGTGTTTCAACCGAATGTGCAAATTGTAAATTATATTGAAAGTCACTGTTCTGTTCTCTCCATGTTCGTCCTGAAGAACAACGGTCACCAAAAGGCGCGCGCCAACACCTCTCCTGCACCTTTTGCTCTAGACTCTCGTATGGAATTGAACCGGCGCGGGAAGATCGGACTCGCCGCGTCGCGCCCTGTTGGTGTCTCTTGTTCTTAAAATGGCTTTAATACTGGCTTCTTTGGAGCTATTTTCATTTTACATAAGCTTTGTTTTTTTTTTCTCTTTGAAAAGATTTTTTTATTGCAAGTGTCCTTTAGTATTTGTCATACTAAATGGCTGGCTTCATTGTACATATAATGTACTTTTATGTTATATCTATTATTAAATGGTAGATTTCATATTTTGTACAAACTATCCTGTGTATAGAAATCAGATATTCTTAGCAACTGCAAACGGTTGGTATGTGGCACAAAGTTCAAACTATTGACAGTTAGGAAAACGACTAGGATTTGGATTTTATTTTCCAATCTTTGTAAACCCAACATCTTTTTCGTTTCGATTCTTCCACATCCAGCCATGTTTTTTTGCTCCTTACATAAATGAGGTTTTTGTGCTTGCTTTTATCCAAAACCTTCAGTGGTGTACATCTATCTATATACAACAAATAAAGAGAACATGTGAGTTTTATATTTTCATCCTAAAAACACTGCTGTGACTCAAGTCTCTTTGCACTCAGCTTTTGTTCTTCTCCCCCCAATGTGCGCTGACAGATTAGTCATTATTTATTCTCAAGTCTTACTTTTTTATTTTATTTTATTTTTTTTTAATGCCCTGTCAAGTTATATAAAAGTGACATCCGTCAGTTTACTCGTCCTTCCATTTGATACAAGTACTTACCATCCATCTGTTTTCGCATCCTTCCATCATTCGTCCCCCCACCTGTCCAAATATCATTCGTCTGTCCTCTCCGTTTCTCCACCCCACCGTCTCTCCATTTGTCCATCATCCGTCTCTGTCCATTCAGCAGTCCTTCTAGTCATTCGTCCACCCGTCTGCCAGCCATCTGTTGCACACCTACCAGTCCAGCTACCACTCCATTTGTCCATTATCCATCCCGCCGTTCTTATCCAGGTGTCATCAAACCATTAATCTGTCCGTGTCACTTGCGTCAACCTCCTTTCCTTCTACAAATGAAAAAAAAAAAAATTTATAAAAACTTTGGGAACTCTTCAAGGAAAGTTTTGAACTTTGACATTAAAAGTGAAAATATTTCAATAACTCACTACAACAAAGCTCATTAGAGTGGAATCCAAGAAATATTTGGAGTTTCAATCATCTGTCCATCTGATTTTGACTAAGCAGGAAGTGATGCTTTACACTAACCAATTAAAAGAAAGATTGTTTCCGGCTTTCTTGATAAACTATTCAAAAGACCCATTGCTGCTGACTAGAGATGTTTAGAAAAAGGTGGCGTTTGCTGCCACTTGGTGGACATGGAGCCAAAAGACTGCAGTTTGAATTAGATGGTTTGCTTTCCTCACAGAAACTTATCTCAATAAGCTGCAATTCTTTGAATAGCACACATGCTTCATGTTTGAACATTTCAAATCCTTCTGGAGGATTTATATACCTCGATCTTTGTCCGGCCCACTGTGCAGGATTTATTCTTTTCGACGACATTTTATAAAGTTTGACATAAGACGAACAATACAGACGACACTCCAGGAGATTTTGAACAATTTCATCTTTCTTGTGTTTGATCCATGAATCCATGTACATCACAGGACCTAGAAAAAGTGTAATAAAATGTTCAAGTTTTCAGAAAGAGTGTGACAAACCTAAAAAGGTGTGCAGTTCCTTTCACTCCTTTTCCAACTCCAAGTCTTTCGGGCATCTATTTCTTCAGGCTTTGCACAGCAGAAGATGCTCATGTTCAGTTGGACAGGACGGGTCTGTCTGTTGATATCCGTCTTAATCCTGTTGCAGTTTCTCTATTGGATTTGGCCATTTTAAATCTCAAATTTAGAAAAAATCTCAAATCCTATTGGAGCTTCTTAAGTTTCTTCTTCTTCTTTTTTTTTTAAATTCTGAATTTATCTCTGGGCTGCACAGTGGCGCAGTGGGTAGCGCTGTTGCCTTGCAGCAAGAAGGTCCTGGGTTCGATTCCTGGCCCGGGGTCTTTCTGCACGGAGTTTGCATGTTCTCCCAGTGCATGCGTGGGTTCTCTCCGGGTACTCCGGCTTCCTCCCACAGTCCAAAAACATGACTGTCAGGTTGATTGGGCTTTCCAGATTCTCCTTAGGTGTGTGTGTGTATGGTTGTTTGTCTTTGTGTTGCCCTGGCGACCTGTCCAGGGTGACCCCGCCTCTCACCCGGAACGCAGCTGGAGAGGCACCAGCACCTCCCGACCCCGTTAGGGAGAAGGGTGACCGGAAAATGGATCTATGGATGGAATTTATCTCCACCCAGTTCTTTCCTGTCCAGGCGTGGAAAAAAAAAAAAAAAAAAACTTTTCATTTTTCTCTAAAATAGTAAAATATGTTCTTGTATTTTCTCAGATGCATTTCCACTTATGTCATTGCTCTAAAAAGCAGCACGCTTTGAGCAGCAACGCGCTCATTGAGGCGTCATCTGAAGGACGCTGCTTATCTGTTTTTTTTTTTTTCTTTTCTCCTCATTATTATTTCCTGAAGATGTTGCTAGGTGCCGCCGTCAGCTGTTAACATTTGCAGAAACACTTCCCCCGATCGTCTCTCTTCTAAGGTCATCGAAGTTCGTCTTAAAGGAACAGTGAGGCATGATCACACCCTCCCACCCGTCTGGCACCCCTGCTGGCACCTAAGTGAACCTGTATTGGGGCCCCCATTTTATTTATTTATTTATTTTTTTTTTCAAATTTTTTTTTTTGCCCGGTGATAGAGATATGATGATGCATCTCATCTGTTCAGGGGGTGAGAAAGCCCCACTCTGCGTCAGCAATTGATTTGATCTTTGATCGCTCAAATCCATCTGCGCGTCATGCTTTCGTGCCTATTGCTGGATCAAAAAAAACAAACAAACTTGCTTCTATATTTACTGTGAGAGGACAAAGCAGTGTGGCACAATAGCTCTTGGTCCTACATGCCTTCCTTAATGAGGATGCCACCCCCCACCTCCCTCTCCCCTCTCACACACAGTAAATAAACCAAGTTGCCTCATTATCAACACATTGTTCTCCAATTATCAAAGAGGAAATATTCCTCCAGGCTGGATGCGTCTCTAAAGATCGAAATACGTCAGTGGATTTTTGGTGGGTGGTTAAAAGGCTCTGTATCCCTCCCTCTCCGCTCAGACGAGGTCACATGGGTTCGCTTGATTCGCCTGCAGTCGGAGAGCCGAACGCTGCCTCTCCAACTCAAATATGATGGCTTGCTTTTTTTTTTTTTTTTTTTTTCCCCTCTCTGCCCCCCCCTTCCTCGTTTGATCTGGTTGTTCTGACGGCCTTCCTTGACTTGTCGGCGTTCAGATCTCCTCCGTTGCTCGGCCCTCTCTTGCTCTCCTCCCCTCCTCATCCTCATCCACCAGTCCTGTGCAACTAAAAAAAAAAAAATAAAAAAACCCTCTCATCACGACAGGAGGTGTCAGAACCTATTGCCATGGAAACAGCAACTCTCAAAAAGTTTGGAACATGGACCCCTTTTGTATCGACATCCAATCAGGTTTTAGGAAAAAGCTTTGAGGGTCTGCGTGACTTTAGACTGAAGTCTGTCAAGAGGGGGAACATATGGGTGCACCTGAGTGGACGTGTGTGTGTGTGTGTGTGTGTGTGTGTGTGTGTGTGTGTGTGTTCGTGTGTGTGTTCAAAAGGAAAACGGAAGCCAGAAAGAGTCTCACAACTCCTGCTTCCTCTTTGCTCTCTCCATCTCCGACTCTCCTCTCTCACCTGGGGTCGTCGCCGTCGACGACTTCAACAGACTCGCACCTTCACCCGCCCCCTCTTCCTCCCTTCCTCCCTCCTTTTGGTGAAGGGAAACAGGGATGCAGGACTGTTCCGTTTTCTTTTGATGCCAGAAACTCTGCATCAAAGTCCTCCTCATCAAAGCATAGTTGGAGTCAGCAGCAGCCCAGCATTCAGCCTTATACACACACAGAAACACACACCCACACCCACACACCCACACACACACACACACGCACGCACGCACGCACCCTTCCACTTCGTATTTAACCACTTTTAACAGGCCCAACTTTCTCAGAGGGCATGAAACGAGAGACAAAGCTCGGTGAAATGCATCTCAAAATGTCCAACCTCATATTCAGCTCTGTTTTCATCTAAATCTAAAAAGCTGGAACATTTATTTATTTTTTCTTCCCCTTGACGTTACTGCTACTTAACTTGCAGTCCCTTGAGAAACTTTCTCTTATTTATTTTTATTTTGCACTCTTGCTGTTCCTGTAGTTCAGATGTAAGCGATAGCCAACTTTTCCCACCCCGGATGAAGAAATGCTGAACATGACACCGAACACAACCCTTCCTTCGTCGAAGCACGGAGAGGGAAGGATCATGCTGCGGACGTCCTTTTTCTACGTCGGGCACGGAGAAGCTGCTCGGAATGAATGGGTCCGTTTCAAAAGTTTGGGGTTTGCATTACGATGCTGAATGGATGGACTCAATACTGCTGTTGTCCTTCAACTCTCAGCCTCAGACGTTTGTTGTTAGTGTGGAGGTTGAAATTATGAAGCGAGATGCATCAACGCATGCATCCAAACTATCTTTCGGCACTTTTAGCACAAAATGTGGGAAGTGAATGACGGTCTGTTAAAATGCAGAAGGCATGTTCAGGAGAAACGGATTAAACCCGATGGTGGCATGACCTCCCAGCTCAAGACGGACGGCACGCGGGAGAGCTTGTGAGGCTTTTGAACACGTCGGGTTTCAAATTTAGATAAGCCGTCGGTTTTTGCTGCGGCTGGCTTGTTGATTTCAAAAAGCACATTTTAAACATGCCGGGAAATAATTATTGGATGAAGAATAATGGTTTCTAGCTTCGGTCAAAGCTCCACGTTTATGTGGCGGGTTGTTTTGGATGAGGACAAGAGTAAATACCCTTTTTCCACATTTTGGTCACACTGCGACCTCAAACCACGATGCGTGCCATTGACATTTATGTGATAAACGAGCTCAAGCAAGAGCATAGAAATGACTGTGGAATACAAATTATTAACGGTTTTAAACTTTAAGCCTCCAAGTTACTTATTTATTTCTTTTTGGTTTGTAGTCGCAGCCTCGTGGGCTATCTGTGTGTCAGCCTAGCCAATCGGGGAACTCGCATGGAGAGTTTTTTGGTCTATGAACTTAAAATTTAGACGTTTTTCTTGGTCCGTCCCTGAACCAGGTATGGATGTGGTTTCTAAAGCTCTATCGCGACATGCTGCTTCATTGTTATTTAGACGTTTCTGCAGTGTTGGTGTTTGTATTCAACCTTGACGTTGGTATGAGCAGCTTGGGGCAACACGCAGCCGAACTCTCCCCTCCTCGTAACCAATGAGGCTAAAAGCAGTGAAGTATTGACATAGACGGCTTCTTTCCTCCAACAAAGCGATCTTTGTCTTTGTGCTTCCTGTGAAAAAAATCAAAAAACAAAAAAAAGAAAAAGATGGAAAAGAAAAAGTCATATCAGGATGATTATCCTCTGTGACTGTCTGGAACATGTGCGCTCTGAAGCGTTATTGTCTCGCAGTTTGTGAGGCATCTGGGGACAAGCTTATTGTTTGCAGTAGGAGCCACGCTACAAACACACACACACACACACACACACATAGTGGGGGGCGGGGGGGTGCTCGCTTTGCACAAAGCACATAGGTAATTGTCTGAATGTATGCGGGGGGGGGAAGGACGAACCTGGACGGCACGGAGATGACGACCTCTTTTGACCGTCTGGATGCGCGGTGCTCTGAACATTAGGGGTCAGGTCATACGGAATGGACGTGACGCGCAGAAAATGCTGAGAGCGGAGCAAGTATGGAAGAGCGCTGATGGGAGAGATACAAACAAACAAGAGAGGCACGCACAGATTGTTTTAAAAATTTCCTCACACTGTTTTGACCCCCCCGCCCCACCCCCCACTTCGATCCCCCGTTCCACTTGGCTTAGCAGCAGGCATATGTGCAGAAAGGGAGGGAGGCAAATTCAGTGACGATTCATTTGAATTGCTCTGGTAAAGGTTTTTGTTTTCCTCACATATCTGTAAGTCACATTACATTGGCACTGAGTACGTTAAAAATGATTTCTATTTAATCATAAATAGAAAGTGATATTCTGCACCTGTAAAGAGCAACATTTTGCAGTTTTACTTTTGTTTTTAGTCTCTGAAAAGGACTGCAAAAGGCATCGAGTCACGTCAAAACAATAAAAAATAAAGCCTGAAATCATTCAAGAACAGTTTGGATTCAGAGATTTATTCTTCATTCTTTTCTCTCCCTGTTTAAGTTAGATAGGTATTATCATTTGTACATTTACATATCACAAATTACACATTACTGCTACTATTTCTGCTTTGTTTGATCTGATTTGATGACTCGATTGAAGCTACTGAAGCTTCTAATCACTTTTAAAATGAAGTAGAAGTTAATTCATTCCTTACGTTCGGTTGCAGAGAAACGATGTGTGCCAATTTAATTGAAAATGCACTGTATTTAATTTCATTTTTTAAAGCAATTAATCCTAAAGAAGGATTTTGTTTTCCCACTGAATATACAATCTCAATTTAAGGGTTGGATCTGTTGAGAAAGAAAGAAAGAAAACAAAAAAGCATTGCACTTTTATATCAAAATATGAGTAATAACTTGCATAAAGGCTTTTAAACATATAGAACTGGGTGCAAATACATGTGTTTGACCCAATTTACCAGTCAGGTTTTGACCGCTGATGAGGAAGTAATTATTAGCTGCTACTTCTCATTCATTTAAAACATTTAAAAGGGGCCTCCTCTCTGCAGAACAAACGGAGCGCTGTGGCTGTCCGTTTTATTCACGTTCAACTGAGATTTCAAGGCCGGCGAAGAAAAGTTTGCTTTGCTCTCCCGAGCACAAACAGCCAAGCATTTTAATTTCACGAGCACAAGTACAAAGACTCAATTATTTTGCAGCTGTAAAACGGATCCACGTTTTGCTTTATGGATATTCACCTTGAGTAGTGAACACAAAGCACCGCGTGCGGCTCGCGCTCACCTGAAGGCTGGCTGGTTTATGCTGTTGGCACGTCTCAGTTCAGTAGCTTATGAAAGGCCTCCTGGGAAAATTGTCCAGAAAGTCGATTCGCAAAGGACTGCGGCGTAGCTTTTTTTTTTTATTATTATTTGAAGACCTTGCTTGTTTTCGTCCACACTCACACAAAAGTATCCGCAACCGTCAAAACTTTGAAATGCAAAACCCTTTCGGTGTGTTTCACGACGATGTCCACAGAATGATTCTGCCACCACCGTGCTTCACCATGAGGACGGTACACTTGTTTTTCTGCCGCAGTATTTTTAAAATGTTGATTTAAAAAATACGCTTCACGTGAAAAGCGTGTCTCCTACAAGTTGGGTTGAGTATGGATACTTTTCCCCAGGTGCAGTAGTGCATGTTTGAGGGGGTCCACTGACTTCATTGATCGAACATGCTTAGCGGAATTTTACAACATGTGATTTGACAGTTTCTTTTTCCTCATAATTATCTCACCTTTTAGAAGATACCACTGCTCCACTGGGCGTTGGAAAAGAGACGCAACTAAAAACAAAAAACTGCTGTTTATCGCAACATTTAATGAATTTTAGTAGATCGCCCATATTTTTTAATAAACCACTATTTCCTAACACACTAAAATGTTTGTATTTTTCAAGCATCCCCAGAACCTTCAGTCACAGAAAGCAATCTCTTGAGTAAGCAACCAAACAATAACAGGACATTTCAGAAGCATGATTTATAAACCATGATGGGAAAACAGAGAGATGTAAACGGGCTCATAGCTGAAATTGGTAGCACCATCCAGGGAACTTAAAGTCTCGTCTCATAGTGTGGAAACGAGACGGGGAAATGGCAGCTTTCTAAGCCTCTGCTGCTGCTGCTGCTGCTGCTGCGTTCGGGGGCATTCTGCGAAATCATCTTCCTTCTCCTTCAAACTCTTGCGACGCATTCAGAAAGCCTCTGCACCGCAAGACACTTTCTCACATGCTTCTCGGGGATTTCAGCAACAGAAGAAAAGCAGGTGGAGGATGATAGTCCTGATCAGAGCCACACGTGAGAGCTGCAGACACGTTTCCTCGTCGGGGTGGGGAGGAGGCCTGCGCTCTGACGCGCAGCGCAGTAAGAGATGAGTTTGGCTGAGGCGAGGTTAACGTCTTCTGGTATTCATCTGGGCACACCGGATCGTTTGCCGGTGTGCAGCCGGCTCGCTGCTTTTAATTGAGAAACCAGAAAAGAAGCAAACACGCAGAGGTTGAGCGTCTGATTCGTCTCCGGAAAAAGATCTTCCGTGAGAATATGAAAAGACTTCCCGGTTTGAAATTTGACCTGGGCTATATTATTGAGATCAGCACCCAGTGACATCTGCAAGCAACAGATCTCCAGATAAATTGATCTCATAGCAACCGCATCCCCATGACAACCGGGATACACATGCCACGCTGGTGTGCAGAGCGACTGGCTTGCCAGAGTGATATAAGAAAGAAACTTAACTGCATGATTCATCGAGTTTCCGTCCCGAAAAATTTGTGTTCGCATCATTGGCCTCCAACGCCATCCTGCCTGTTCTTCTTGCACTAATTGCTTCCTGCCTTTTTTCTACTGGATATTCTCCTCCCTATAATGTGCAGACCCTCTGCAAAAATCCACATTTTGTTCTGGTTTGAGATTTCTGTCCCTAACAAAGAAAAAACAAAAAAGAGTTTAATGCATTCATAATGAAAAAGACAACTTTTCCATTGATGAGATAAGCGTATCTTGACTTTGCCAGTCTATAAACACAGGATGAGTCATTGCTAGAGTAACCTTCGTTATGAAGGCTTTAACTGCCAACATTAAAACATATTTTTTCTCAGCTGGGATAATATATTTTCTAAGGTAAGAGTACTACAAAGTTTAATTGCTTAAATTGTTGCTGTGCGGCTAAAAATCTGTAAGCAGACCATAAACAGTCTTTCCATGCAGTTTTGAACTTCTGCTTTTCCAAATTCCTGTAGCAGATAGCTGTGCTGCGATGCTAATGCTAGTCTTTGGGTCAATGCCGTTCTTAGTTATGGCCACCAAATTAAAAGAGCTGCTATTAAAAATAGTTTTGACAGCCCATTGATGATGTTTTCCTGCTGCTGCTTTTATGGCAAATATAAAAGCAACATCTACATCCAAAATAACATGACATATGCAAACATTTATTTGAATTGTTGCTACGTGATTAACATTCCTACAATTTTGGAATCAATCATCAGTCGGTGTTTTGAATCATTACCTTTCTAACATCCGATATCAGCTAGCTGTGCTGTATTGTTCAGGCTGCAGTGCTAACCTTCACAAAACGATGGAGACGTGAAGATCCAGTTTCTTTCGACATTGCGTCTCGTAAAATTATTGCATGTATCTACAGACTTGCATATATTTTCTTTTATGTGTACTGTTTAATTTTGAAGAAGTTACTCTGACCTTCTCTAACCAACAGAGGGCGCTGCAGCACCCGCGCATAAGGTTGAGAGAAATGGAAACTGAAACTTTGTTTCATCAGAAAGGTTTTAGTGACTTTTTGCGGGTCTTCTCCAATTAAATCTCAACGCAAACTGAGATCTGATCAGCAAATTAACCTCACCTGCTATTTTTCAATATAAAATTGTTCTTAAGTCTTGCTCTGCTTCATTAGTTTTGTAGGATGTCACATTGTCTTTTTTTTTTTCTTTTTCACCTCTAATGAAACCCGTAATGCTCCTTTTCTTAAAAACACAAACAAAAAAAAAACCATTGAGACAATAGATATTTATGTGTGTATTTATTTTTCATTTGGTTCAATACTGACATGGCCATGTCGGTATTTCTAAACTTACCCGGTTTCACCAAATATCGAGCACTGCAAAGTTTTGTTGCTGCAGCTGCTTCCACCTTACTCTCTTTTTACCTAATAATTTTAGCCAAATACAAACCTGAAGCGACCTGGATTCCAAGTTTTAGAAATATCATGTATTTCACCTTAAAAATCCACATAAAAAATTTGCATTATTTCTTCTTCTCTCTATTGTATCATTTTGCACAAATATTTTCTTTTTGAAGAGTTCTCAATGAAAATAAACCTGAATGAAAAAGCGATCTACAGCAATCAATTTACATTAACAATCTATTGGTTTCCCCAAGCTTTTCGTTTTGCATCAAAGAACGATGGTAAACACAAAACAACATTCTGAAGAGGTCAGAAATCCGGTTTGGGCCACACTCCAGCAGCACCAGCACAGAGCTGGTAAATGTTTGGCTGTTAACTTTTTTTTTTGTTTGCAAATTATGAAAAAAAAAAAAAAAAAGGAAAGAAATATATTGCTACTGGCTTGTTAGTAGTTAGCAGCAGAACAAGTAGTAAATGTGAGCATTTTCCAATTTGTAACTAAGTTCTTAACGACTTTCCGGACAAAACTGAATGGGGCATTCATCCAGAACAATCCTGTGGAACAGAAAAGAAAAGGAAAAAGAAAAAGAAAAGAAAAAACTGTTGGAGGCTTTGAAACGGCGAGACACCGAGTCAGCACTTCGTAGAGCCACCTTTCACTGCAATTCCAGCTTCGAGTCTTTTTGCCGTGAGCGTCTGTGAACTTTTGCACGTCGAGGAACTGGGAACTGACGTCGTCCCCCAGATTCTTCTTCGCAAGGTTCCTCGAGTTCGGTCGAATTTGGCTTGGAGAGCGTCTGAACTTCAATTTCAAGTGTTTTAAAAGATTCTACGTTGTAACTTGCCATTATGATGATCATTTTCTCCCCATCAGTCTTCTCATGATCATACCAGCTTCCCGGGGGTGTGCAGACTTTTTCTAAGGTGCTGTGAACACACCCTATTGAATTATTCTCATAATTTTTATTTATTTCTTTGTTTTATCAGTAGAATCCCTGCTCCAGAGGATTCTGCGTCGTTGCTGCTGACCAATCTAGCAGGTGTGCTTCAGGAATCGTCCACGTTTCTGCCTGATAAAAGAAACCAAAAAAAAACAAAAAAAAACAACAAAAAAAACCCCAACCTATCTGCTCTCGGTTTATCATGACATCAAAGCTTATTTACCCAGAAGTAAAGGTCAGATCCAAATTACAAAGAGGTTCGTGGAATATCTTTCCCGATGGCTACTGTCCCATGGTTACAAACCTTGTTTTCCAAATCATATGACTTGAACCGCTCAGGGCGAAATGGAAAGTCATGGGATTGGCCAGATAAAGAGATACAATTTTAACAAGGCATCTTATGTCCTGCCAAGCGGTACCTTATCTTAAATAGTATCATGATTATGACATAGGAATATTTTTCTCAGCTCCACAAAGTTTTTCTTTGCCTGAGGCGGGGTTGTGAGGGTGGCTTGAAGGCGACCTGTTTTTCATGGACAATGGGCTCCTTCTTTTGTCTGAATAACCATGAGGGAAGAGGTGGGGTCACGTCAGCGACTGGATAATATCATCTCATTCTTAATCAGCGTCTTATGATGGACCGTTTTGCTTATATACTTAATAAGGCTTAATAGTGATTGTGCAACAGCTTTGGATGTATTTAAAAGGCCCATTGCTGTCGGTGACTGACGATTACAGAGGCTGCAGTTCAGTTTCGTTCAGTTAATATGATTCGATCCATATTTTATTCGAACGGCGGCTGGTTCCAGCTCTTTAGCGTACCCTGAAGCGGGTACATGTTGTATTCTGATCTCAAAAAAATATATATATAAAAAAAAGACCTGCAGCGAGGGTTTCAATATAAGTTTGTGTGCAGGTCGGAACAGGGGATCCATTGACTGGTTTAAATCAAATTAGGTTTTATAGAACGTCCATCCATTCTCTATACCTGCTTGCCCTCACTGGGTCCAGCGATCGTTTTTATAAAACATCCAGTCTCTAAATTCGGACACTTGCAAATTCTTTTTGGGTGCCTGTAAGTCTGGGAATGAAGAAGAAATACATTTCTGAAATAGACGCAGAAACCTAATAAATATAATAAATAAAGAAATAAATAAAAGCCAGATTTGTCAGAGACATACAGCATAGGAAGTTTTCGTAACCAAATCTATCCTCCCGGAGCGCGTCCTGCAAGTGGGTCACAGAGCTATCTATAGGAGTTCATCAAGTGTCACTAATCCATCGGGTTAGCAGAACGGTCGGTGAAGATCTGAGGTAGAGGTCTTTCAAGGTGTAGCTGCAGACATGGAAAAAAAAAAAAAAAAAAAAAAAAAATCCTGAACCAGCGTTTGGTTCTCTTGACCTAGCTTTGGTAAAAAGGTTTTGATTGTTGATAGTTTATCGTAGGGAAGCATGGTGGAGACAGCATTATGCTGTGGGGTTGCTTTCCACCTGTTTAGAGTTGTATTTGAAACGTAATCAATTATGTTTCAAATAATGATGGCACTTGGCATAATGCAATGTTTTGATTGCTGATTCTATGTTGCATGTCTGTGTTTTTGCGTTTGTTAAGATGTAAAGCTCTTTGAAATGCCTTGCTGCTGAAAAGTGCTATAAATAAAAGTTGATTGATTGATTTCCTTTAGCAAGATATAACATCTTGCAACCTTTTTGACATTTATGCTTATGTTACGACAAAGTTTGGAAATGTCTGAAGAGGTCTGAATACTTTTGAAAGGCATTAAAGGAAATTTATGTAACGTGGAAGAGTAAGTGGTCAAAAGTTTATCTGAAGCTAAACAGCAACTGGTTGAGGTCAACTGGATGAAAGTGCTTCAGTGATGACAGAAATGTGCACCGATTACAAATTACACATTCTGTGTTAATTTGGAGCCATGCATCATGTAAATGAACAGAAAACAGGACAGTTGTTGCCTCCACTGCAAACGCACCAAAACATGAATAAAGTTTGGTTGCTTTTTGTAGATTATTTTTCATTGTAATTTGGCTTGGCTATGACAAGGAAAATGTAACTCTTGTGCTTCTTGCAGATCAAAATTTATTTCATTTATTTTACGTTAAGAAAACTTGAGCATCGTCACAATTTCTGAGAACGGTCTAGTGCCTTCAGCTTTTGGCAGAAGGTGTAAATGTTGCGAATGCCATGTTAGGAGAGAGGAAAGTCTTTATTTCTTAAAGACTACCGGGGGAAAGCCTCCAGAATCATCGGAGACACTTTGAACTTAGGAAAGTGCTGTTAAAATCAAAAGATACTTTAGTGAGATGAAAAGAATATCTTTTAAGTGAGCTGAGATATTTTTTGTCATTTTTAGTGAGTTCTTTGCAATGCATCTAGTTTTGATGCTCCATATTGTATCGTACCGTATCGTACCGTATCGTACCGTATCGTACCGTATCGTACCATGTCATTTTTACATGTCTTTTTACAAAGCACCTTGAAACAGCAACAATGCTGACCATGATGTTACACAATGAAAGGATTAGAAAAATAAAGGAAAGAAATAAAACATATCAAATAGAAGTATATTGTGTTACATTTGGATAGTTTTTTTTTTTTTGTCAATGAGAAGCTTATAAAATGAGAACATTTTGCTCTGACTGGTGGATTACTGCGAAAAGATGAAAAAGGGGAGGAGGGGGGAGTCTGTCTGTTAGATAAGCCTGAAACAACAACAGTTTTATACTTCTCAAACAAATTTTACGACAAAAAGTCCCAGCAAAATAATTTTGTGATAATTAGCTCCAGTGAAACAAACATGTCACAATATCTGCCGTCTAAAAAAATCTACATTATAATCTTGCTGTGAAATTACTGATCCTATCTTTTAGATTCGTATCGCGCCGTCTGTAAAAGACGCTAATTATATATTTAAACTCTTTTCAATTTATTTCAGTTCGGTTTTTATTAACATCCCAAAGGGTAATTGGTTTCCAGTAGGCATCATAAATACAGAGATATCATCCACAAAAGATGTTTTATTCATTCTTTTAGTACAGCACAAATCTGGATTTATTTTTTTTACTGTTTTTTTGACTGGTTTATAGCAGTTCATAAGATCATACATTTTCATAATTTCTAAGATTGTGGTTAGCTAAGCATGACTTGAATTAAACTGAGTAAATTTAGAGAAATAAATTACCTGCGTTAGCATGGGACGGAAAGTTTTGCAAGCCTGCGAGTCGCGATTGCAGCATGCATGTTATGCTGGACAAGTTGTCGGGTCTCAAGAGAAAACATTTGCTTTCTTAGTGTTCCATCATAAACACAGACTTTAACTGAGGTAAAAGTTTTAGATGTTGTTCTGGGCTTTTCTGGTGGCCCTGTCAATCCACTCTTGTTCCGTGTTGTCTCCGTTTTCAGACGATGTCTCACAGTGTGGTTCATTAAAAGATCCCTCTTTCCTCAAGTTCCAGTTTCTCATCTGGTCCTGGATCTCCTTACATCGAGGGATGATGAGATCTTTTCACCTACTTGAAGTTGTCAGACAAGTGATTTCTCAGTTCTACAGCACGGAAAGTAAAGCCTGGGAATGACTGGTGAAGTGAAACTAAAAATTAGGGTTAATCACAATTAATTTGTGATTAATTTAAATCACAAATTAATTGTGATTAACCACAGTTTACTTTGTGGTCTCTTTTTTTTGATAAAAAAAAAAAAAGAAAAAAAAAAGAGTTCTACAGAAGGTAGTGAGGGGAACTTGGTATGAAAGGTCACTAGTCTGTACCTATTAATCCAGTTAATAATATTTTTGTATACAAATCTGTTAAAAAGTTATCAGAGAAACACTGGATTGTTCTTTATTCATAACCATTTACCTTAGAATGAAACTAAAACAGATAGATAGATAGATAGATAGATAGATAGATAGATAGATAGATAGATAGATAGATAGATAGATAGATAGATAGATAGATAGATAGATAGATAGATAGATAGATAGATAGATAGATAGATAGATAGATAGATAGATAGATAGATAGAGTTGAATTCTGAGTTTCTCCACAAAAATGGAATTTAAGAGATGATAAAAAAGTAAGTTGTCTGTTTGCATTGTCGAAGGCAGAATGATATTTCTGACATGTGGGGTGCCGCAGACACACATCAGTCACATTTAGTGACTCACGCGTTTCTGCTGAAGCGCAGTCAGGGAAACAACGCTTGCGTAACCTGGTTTAGAGTGATGGATCCTGCCAAGCCTCTGCAGCGCTCAAGTCGTTTAAAGATTCTTCGTTCCCCGATGGCGATGATGGCGCTAACATCTGGTCACAAGCAGACAGGTTCTCAGAGATGATTCCCCACAACGCCCGTTTAACCACTGTGAAATTGGATTTGCGTCACTTTCTCCATAAAGCCTATTACCTATACATTCTTTTCTATTGCACTTTTTTCTTCCACTCAACTTTCCATTGATATGCCTGCTAAAAGCTTGCGCCTTCTTCAGCCATGTCCTGTTGTGATTTACCTTTCTTGTGAAGGGATACAATGACTATTTGCTGGGCAACTGGCAAGTCACCATTGTTCTCCAGGATTGTTTTGACCATAACTTTGCAATATGTAATATAGCAGAATATTACATAGAACGCTTTTGGCGCGTGGTCCCATGTACAATTCTAACTTCCCCTAACTTAAACACGCCCGTGGCTTCAGTCATTATAAATCCAAAGCATATTTTGCTCAACAGTGAATGGAAGTAGTTGTTAAAAATATCTTTCATAGTATCAACTGAAAAGGAAACTTTGCCAAATAAAAATATATATAATATAAATAAAATCTCTTCATGGTCTGACAATAGTCAATCTGACGATTTGGCAATTGATTATCAGATCAGCTTGACGATAATTTCCCATCTTTTCAGATCATCTGGCAAAAATGTTTAAGTCTGGACTCATATTCTTATTTTGCTTCATCCCAAGACTTTGACTAAGCCATTGTAAATTGTGACTATACCTTTATTTGGACCATTCCACGGCTGCTCTGAATGGGTGTTTAGCATAACAGGCTGGTGAAGTTCTCACTGGAACCTCTCGAGGTACATTCCCACTAGACCGCCTCTAACCAAACCGGCCAGATTCATTTTCCATTAGTAAATTTGGTGCAGTTCCCTGATTTTCATACCTACTCCCGGGGCAGTACTAGCAGCATCGAGGACGGTCAGGCGCCTGTCCTTTTGTTTCAGTAATGCCCCTTAATAATTCTTCCACCACTGGCCTCCAGTGTTTGTGACTCAGTAGAACAGAACAGCAGTGTTTGTCCATTGGCCGCTTGACCAGATGAAGCAAATCTAATCTCCTTAGGGACACAAAGTTCTCCAGAATCATGTGCCGTTTTTCTTATTGTTGTTTACTTTATGAAAGACAGTAACTATGATGATATATTTACTGCTGCTGAACAAGAAAGCAATGTTGAAACTATTTGTAATCCATAATCCCTTGACCTCCTTAGGTGACCTATTAGCAGCTCGATGGGAGATACCGACGGAACTGTTTGCTTCTTCTGATTTGTCAGACATTGCTGATCGACTGACCTTCTTTAATCACTTTATCGCTTCAGAAGAGCTGCGGCTCGGCTGCGACGTGAAATTCAAAGCGACACGCAGCTTTTTCTGGTCAGGAAACAGACGCTCTCAGCTTGGCCCCGTTCGCCGCATGCCACGTTGATCCTCCGGGGCCAACACGTAAGCGAAAAACTGGGCAAATTATAACCACACAGTAGCAAGTCGGGCCACATGGGATCAACAGCATTCACATTGCTCTCTAATCCAAATTGCATTTGTCAGTGTGTGTTTGTACGCAGCCGAAAACACACTTGCGGGGATGAAAAGGGAAGCGAAGAAGATGGACTGATTAAAGAGGCTGCAAGACATCACCTAAACAGTGTTTTTTTTTTTTTTTTATCCTTTTGTTTGTTTTATTATTCCTAGAGAATAAAAGCTTTGCAAAGTTAATATAAATATGCATGTTTGATTAAACAGCACAGAGCTGTGGAACATGACTCCCCAGTGAGTTTGAGCTCCTCTGCAAATTGAGTTTCAGTTTTAAGTACAAGATTTATTCACGACGGCTCTTGGAGGAAAGATGATCACGTGTGGATCATTTGTTTCACGTATGAGCAAAATTTAATCCTCATTTCGTGTTTCTGACAATTAGTTCACCCAGTCGTCTCTTTCCTGGCGTGCGAAACACTTTATTCAATTTAAAACAGGCAAGTTTAAACATAGCGAAACTGACACGAGTGACATTCTGAGTGGTTGATGTCATTCGTATCAGTTTGATACCAAACCACTCGTTTCGTGTCGGCCCCACCTTCTCAGCTGAAAGAACCTGTCAACTATTTGTCTTAGACACGACAATTACTTGAGGAAAGATGCTCTGGTGAGGCGTGAAACAATAAAAGTGGGATAAAATTTCGGCTGGTCATCAACGCTCACAATTCCCACAGTGAGACACGGTGGTGGCAGCCTGATGATGTGGGAATGCTTTGTTTTCAGGACGACACAAAAATGCGAGTTATTGTATTTACAATTTTATAATTGGACCGTGTTTTCACTGTTCACTGCTTATGCTTAAGTGAAAGGCATAAAGTTGCTTAATTTTTCTGAAATGATAATAAAGATGTTACGTAAACATCAGTTGTTTTTTTTTTGTTGCTTCAGAAAAAACTACTGAGCCCATTCACAACAGGAATGAAACATGCGTCACTCTTTCTTGCTGTGGTTTGTACAATTTATTGAATAAATGCACCCAAGTCTGTATCTGAATAAAAAAAGTGCCTCGATATCTGAGGCCCTATTTACCTTTATATTAGAAGAGGGGTCAGGGGGGAAATCCATTAAAAAAATTAACACTTTTTGTTGTCCTTAACATTTTTCATTTAGGAAGATTTGTTTCTTTCTACATACTTTTTTTTTTCCTCTCCAAAAGACAGGCATTAATGAAAAAATAAGATTAATAAAATAAAACTAAATTCCACCGTACTTCAATTGTGTGTGTGTGGGCCGCACAAAAAGTCACCCATAAGACCACAAAAGGCACACGGACCGCACGTTTGATAACCCCGGTTTGGATCGAAACCTTTCTAGGTTTTCAGTGGTCCAGTTAAAGAGCAATACGCTCATTCGAAGCAACACACTTTTACATATAGATATATAAACAAAATAAATAACTTTTAAGGTGTCTCCCCACCTTTCATCTGATCTGAGTTTTATTTCATTTCACGTTTTGTTTTTTTTTCTTGTAAAAACATATTTTTCAGTTACATCGTTTTCAACATCGCGTCGTTTGGCAGTGAACCACAGAGGGAGCGAGCATCCAGCTGATATTGCTCTGCTTCCAGTGTCAGAAACATCAGTGTCGGTTTTCTGGATGCGCCTTTTAAAAACCGAACTTCACACAGACGCCAGAGTGAGATATTAAGCTGAATGCACGCTCCTTCACACACACACACACACACACACACACACACCCCCACACACACACACACACACACACACACACACACACACACACACACACACACACACACACCCCCACACACACGCACGCACATTAGAAAAATAGTGGTCACCAACTGAACCCAGCTTCAATTGATTCAAATACTTTTTCCATACAAAAAAACAAAAAACAAAACAAAAACAAAAACAAACAAACAAAAAAAAAATCAATTTAAAGTCATGACAACACAGTATAACAGCCTACAATCTATAGGCTAAAGGTGTCAACTTAAACCGAACCTCTATCTGTGTCAGTCCTGAACATCTTAATGCAAGAGAAACAACATATATATATAATATTCATATATAATGTGCCATGTGTGAACGTTTGATAGCAGCATCTGGATATTTTGCACTGTGGGTTTGGACACTAAAGCGGAGGGCAGAGCAGCAGGGCGGGTTCGGCTACACACACAGCACCGCCGTCTGGGGGTCCATCACCTCTTTCCTGTATTGCTCCAGCCAGTTCTTCAGCTCCGAGATCCGGTAGCCCTCCGGACCCCTCCCGCCCTGGTACACCACCCGCTCGTCCATCACGATGTAAAGTCTCTCAAAGTAGGCTCCATAGGCGGCGTTGGACGAGTTGTCCATGTTGTCCACCACCACGTTGCTCTCTGGCACCTTGGTGAACATCAGCTGCGCGGCTCTCAGCCGGTCCTCCAGGCAGCGGTGCTTGGGGATCTGGTAAGGCGCGTCGGAGCTCACCCAGCCGTCCGACGGGTGCGCCTCCTCGATGTACACAACTAAGAAGTCCGCGATGTCCGCGTACTGCCTGACGACGCGCTGGAACGCCGTCAGGCGCGTCATGAACGGCGGTCAGGAGCAGCTGCCAAAGTTGAGGACGAGCGGTCTCTTCCCTTTCGTGCAGTCCAGGATCCGGACCTGCCGCCGCTCCTGGACCAGCACCACCTCGGTGTTAGGGGCAGCCTCCCCGAGGTGCGCCGATTTGAGAAAGTCCAGCTTCTGGCCGTGCCACACGGCCCTGAGGGACTCCCAGGTGAACATCTTGTTGGAATCGGAGACGCACACCGGCGGGTCGTCCGGGCTGTCCTGACGCTCGCCCATTTTCAGCAGCACTTTCCTCCTGATGCACAGGAAGTCCAGGAGCCACAGCATGACGGCGGCCAGCAGGAACCGGGGCAGCAGCATCAGGCACAGGGCTGCGTGTTTCAGCGCCCTCGCCATTTGGACACCGCCGGAGTCGTCCATCATCTCTTCCCTTGCCGATAGGACGACGCCGAGGCAACTAATATTCAGTCACCTTTAGCCATTGGAGAAAACAATCTGACGCAGGCAGGACCTCTTTTTATAGGTACAGCAGCATTTGAATAATAGAAGAAAACACGCCTCCGGTACCCGCACCGCCCACTCACATGGAGGGGATTACCTCCCGTCAACTCTGAGCTTCAGAAACACAGAGGTGGGGAGTGAGGAGAGGAGAAGAGTGACGGAGGGGTGAGGAAGAGGAGGGGTGAGGGGTGAGGGGGGGGGGCTGTCAGTCCAGATGCCTGTTAAACATGACACTCCTTGTGATAACGTGCAAGTGAGTGGGCCGTTTCCCCGCTCTGTGTTTATTGTTTCCGTGGAATGGTGGGGGTAAACCCACGCGTTCACATCCCGCACACCCACCCACACACACACACACACGCACACACACACATACACTGCAGGTCCTGCAAGTCGGGGAAAACATTTGTCTCATCCGCCGGGAAACTAGGATCAGTTTGTCACGATGCAAGCCAGCGGCCGCCAGACGGCGCTGCAGTGACACCAGACGAGAGGCCCCGCGTTTCAGAAGCAGCGAGGACCCCACGAACACTAGGAGCGAGAAGCGGGAGAGGCAGCAAACTGATGGCTTTCTGGTCAACTTGAATGCAGGGACTATATTTTGGTTAAAAAAAAAAAAAAGAAAAAAGAAAAGAAAAGAAAGAAAGCTAAAGGGTTGACCTATACCTAATCTGGTGGTGACAGCATCATGCTGCGGTCCAGATTTAAATCAAGTTAAGAATTTGTTGCAAGATATCAAGATTGCTATTCACTGAAACTCTCTCTCTCTTTCTCTTTCTCTCTTTCTCTCTCTCTCTCTCTCTCTCTCTCTCTCTCTCTGTCTCTCTTTTTTGTAAATCAAGTGAAAACTTGGTGTCTGTAAAGTGTCGACTCAATGGGGCTCAAAGTTTATTGTTTGGAGAGAGAATCACATAAACTTATTGTAGGTGAAGATTAGAAGACAGAAAACAGACATCATAAAAACTTTTTAATAGATTTTAGTAAAAAAAAAATAAAAAAAATAAACCCAACAAAAATCCAAAAAATCAGGTTTATTTCCATGTCATGAATCAGTTAAGGTAAATCTAGAATGTTTTGGGATTACGTACAAAACTCTGTGTGTGGCAAACCCCCCCCCAAACAAACAAACAAAAAATCCCACACAAAATAACTAAATCCGGAAAACCCAACTGCTGTGGCAACTGTGTGAAAAATACAGGACAAGTTCTGGAAACAAAAATACTTCAGAACCGGAGTGGAGGTTCATTCAGCCACCAGTTCAGTTGAATGATTTCACATCAAAAGCATATTCATATTTGGAGTGGCCCAGTCAAAGTCCAAGACAATCCTGTTGGAGCATTGCTCCTCCGAGAAGTTTTCCCATCTAATCTGATTGGTCCTCATCTGTTTTGCCGAGAAGAACAGGCTGAAATTTCAGCTTCCAGATCTGCAGAAAACGGGTGGAGACAAGAGCGACATTTCAGAAAGGAAAGCCTGGATGCGCTCATTGTTTTCAGTCAACTGAATTCCGGTGTTTTTGGCCAAATTCTCTGGCTGATGGTGAATGAAAGCCACGGGATCATGCTCGTTATTTTGACGTGACACCGAATAAGCGTTTCCCCGCGCAATCTCAGTTAGGTTTTAATTATCTGTAATTCAATTAGCCTTAGCATTGTGTATCTCCGCCGAGGTATTTTATCTTGTCAGCTGAATTTCTCGCGTTCTGCAGTCCAGATTTTTCCCTCGGCGGCTCTTGCTTGGTAAACAGAGGCCTTAATTAAGTCTAACATGGAGGTTATTGAATAGCCACGAAACAATGCCAGGTCCGATCTTTTGCTTCGACCCCCAAATCCTGTTACCTCACCCTGAAGCGTTTTCCGCCACCTCGCAGGTGTTAATGAGATGGAAACCATGTGACCGCTGGGCTCCATTTCTCTGATTTAACAATAGCAGCATGTGTCCAATCGCTGCAGCTCTTCCTGTGGTCACAGGTCAGCAACAGAGTATGTAATGTCTTATAAAAATTATTTAATAGTTTTTTTAATTTTTTTTATTTTTTTACTTTGATTGTTTTAAGAAGTATTGACGTTCTGGTGACATTGTTTCTAAATGTTCTTTTAATGATTAGCACTGGGTTATTAGCATATCCTATAAAGTGCTATTGAAATAAAACCATATCCGACCTGCTTGTGAGCTCAGATATTCTTGAATCTGATGCTGTGGCTCTTCTTTTGTTCTGCATGACGTTGGTGTAACTTCCTTTTTCTTTTTTTCAGTAGGCTGTACGGTACCCTCAAAAAGTATTAACGGGTTTCCCCCTTCATCTCAGTCAGATTTTACGAGACAGACAAGCAGGTTTTTTTTGTTTTGGTTTTTTTTTGTGCAAATGCAATCTTCAAAGTGTGGCGTGCATTTGTATTCAGGCCCTCTATCTCTGACGCCCATAAATAAAATCAAACAGCATCATAAAGACAAAGGAGCAGAAAGCCAATCAGAAAAGCAGCCAAGAGGCCCATGGTTACTCTGGAGGCTCACAATAGGCTTCTTGTATAGGACCTACTGGGATTGATTAAATGTTGACCCCCTATGAAGATCTTGGATGGCTTTAAAATTGATCTTTTTCTAATTGATTAACACAATTAGACGTCCATATGAGTTCTCTTTTTTTTTTTTATACCCAGTGTTGTTTGTCATCATTCCCCCTTCAAAAAGCACCCTGACACTTTTGGATCACTCTGGAGGAATTTTGTCCAAGATGTTTTGTTTTTTTTTCTTTCTTTCTTCAAAATTCTTTCAGTTCGGCCACATTGAAGGCTTTCTTGGCACAAATAGTCTATTTGAGGCAAAACCAGAGCATCTCAAGAAGATTTAAGTCCAGCATTGTGCCAATCCAAAACTGGACACCCACCTTCAGAAAGTCTCCCTTGTCCTCCAAGACCAAGGTTTTGGAGTTCATCAAGAAACAAAATGGGGAAATATACGTTAGGCTTTTGCGTTACGCTTGGTTGACAGTATTTTTGGCCTTGGAACCTGACAGTAAATGCAATTGTTTTTATTTATTTTGCTGTCTTTCTTTTCGTTGAATCAAAAGTACTGACCTTAAGACCTGTGGAGCTTCAGACGTCGTTCTGAGTTATTTTGTGACTCCTGGGGGGAATTGCTGCCGAGCTCTCTCCATAAATCTGGCCGGGCGGAAAATATGAATAACGACTCGCTCTGGTCCTGTGGAGCTTCGATGACTGAAAGATACGATGGGGCCCAGTTAATTCATCAGTGTTTAGATAACCTTTAACCCCAGTTAAAGCTGCACGTCGAAATTGCTCAAGTTACCTCTGCCTCGTTTGAAAATTTGCTCGATGACCTGAGACGTTTGTGTCACATGAGAAAAGAAAAGGTAGGGGAAGAAACATTTTTCCCAGCACTGTAAGCAGATCTTAGAGACGTTTTTCCGCCCAAATACTTACACTCGCATAAAACACTTTGCCTGTCACTCACTGTAAATCTCCACTGAGTGTGTAGCAGCGACAATGGAAGTAGAACAGTAAATTTAGCTGGACTGTGCCACTGTGACCAAAATGAACATCAGATCGCATTTAAGGAGCAATAACTAACGAAATCCCGCATAATTCCGGAGGGATAACGGCTTTCTCTTGCGCCAATGTGTTCTGCGTTTAAAGTTCATTTTTTACGCATTCTGAAAGGCTTATCCGAAGACAGTTTGAAGCCGCTGCGTGTGAACACAGCTGCAAGTGCTCTGCTCGCCCGGGGTGAATTTACAGCTCAGGCATCGGCGTCCGACGAGGTGGCACAGGATTTGGCGCAAGGGATGAGTCCAAATGCTGCCCCTTTTGGCTTCAAAAAGCAAACAAAACAAAACACACAATCGCAATGTCATCCCGGCCAACCCTGCCTGGCTCCGCACTTCCACCTTCTGAGTAAGCTCCTCCGGTTTCTAAATGAGGCTATTCAGACGGATGACTTGGTAACCGAGGGCGAGCTGACCTGCTCTGCTCACAAGCAGTGGCAGCAGTCTTCAACACAAGACATATCTGCATCCTAATCCAGCCCAATCCCCGTCCTATAGATCTAAGTTAAAAAAAAAAAAAAAAAAACAAGGAAGAAAAAGCATCTTTATATCTCATCAATGCAGAAATAGTTCACAAGGTATTTTTATTATTGTTATTTTTTTTTTGTTCTGCTTTGAGATTGATGTCCCGTGGGATCTGACACAGATCTTGTGGAGGAGAGAGGTTCTGAACAGCGTCGTGCCCAAGAGCTGCCATGGAATAAACATAACCGCCGTAGTTAAAGCGCTTAACCACAGCGATCGAGAGAACTAATAAAGATGACAGAATAAAACGGAATTTGAAAGGATCTAAACCAAGGAGGCTGGGCACTGTTGTCTCTGCAGTGTTTAATTATTACTTTCTTTCATTTTTTTTTTTTTACATGGTTTATTTGAGAGCTGGAAATGTTTGGCAAAAAAAGTTTTTAAATTTGCAAGAAAGGACTTATTTCCTCCTCGTAACAAGGACACACTTTTTATTTGTCTGTTCTTTTCTCTTCACTGACTAAGCAATCAGAAATGAATCAGTTAATCTGATGGTAATTTAAAACAAACTCCATTCATGTTCACCGAACGACAGTGACCCACTATGTGGTGGATCCAAAACACAACCTGGACAGAAAAGTTATACCTTGAGCAAGTCGGCGTTGGTGCCGCTTCACTCTCATGTGATCTTTCACCTCTTAACGTTAAAAAGGTTTCATGTTATCGATGTTAAGTCCTTTTCTACATTTTTGCTGTTGCACCCTTACTCCAGATTGTATTAAAGTAATCTCCGCACACACACATACGCCATTATGACAATGTGGAAAAAAAAAGTTTGAGTTTATTTGCAGTTTTAATAAAACTAGAAAACCAATAAATCACATTTACAGAAGTATTCACTGTCTTTGCTTGACACTTTGTCCATCCAAAGTGTCAAGCAAAGATTTTTCACGTCTCTGCTACTAGCTTAGCTTACCTCTCTGTAGGCGGTTTTGCCCATGCTGGTACTGGCTCAGTGATGAGCGAAGCCTAATTTCCTCCAAACATGACGCCCGCCACTTACACCAAACAGTTGGATCTTTGTCTCACTCGACCAGATCGTTTTGTTCCTGATGGTCAGAAAGTCCTTCAGTGACTCCAGACAGGGAGCCTTGTGTCTTTTAGTAAGGACTGGCTTTTGCCTGGCCGCTTTACCAGGTAGGTTTGGTCATCCTTCTGCGTCAGTTTGGACGGCTGGTCAGCTCTAGCAATAGTTTCCCAGTCATTTTTGGGGAGGGATATTTGTACTTTAATGTCTAGCTCAGTAAGCAATGACATCCTATGACTATCTTCTCCCAGGATTGCATAGGCCACAACAAACAATCTATAATAAAAATCGTTTTATTTTTTTAATTAGGTAAAAGCTCTTTACAATTAACATAAGTAAACTCTTAAAATACATCAGTCCATGTATAGCACATTTTTTGAACTGATTATTGAAATTAAATGAACTTTTGAACCATATTCCGACTTACTGAGATGCGTTTTTCATGCATTTTTCATGCATTTTAAAGAGTAATCTCTTCCATCTGAACTGATAAAACAGCGCTAGGTGTTTTATAAAGAGAAGAGCAGGCAACCTGGTGAGAAGCAGCCGCGGCAAACCAGATGTGCATCTGTGACGGCTGTTTCTGTTAAAGCGTCTACATGCATCGAGCTAAGCTCACTTTGTAAACACTGGAGTAGAAATGAATGCCAGGTTCCAAACACAACCAAGAGATCTGAGAATCGCGTTTTGAGCTGTAGTTGCTTCCTAAACCTCTAAGGTGTTTCTTAAGCAATGTGGATTGTGGCAGTTATGATAACTGCAACCAAATGGATATAAAATATGTCACATGCCTCTGCAGATGTGATTGCCTTTGGTTAAAGAAAAAAAAAAAAAAAGCAGAATCGGAACATTTTTCTTACGTTTGCACGTAAAGTGCTGCATCTTCGATTTTCCAGGAACAATAACTGAACAGAAAGCCCTTTGAAACTAAATCAACCCAGACGTGAGTCAGATGTTTCTCCCCGCGTGTCTTCTTTCACTTTTGAAATGATTAAAAAAAAAAAGAAAAAAAAAAAGTGCACTCATGGTTTCCCAAGAACTGGCTCCAATCAGCTGGTGCCCAATGCCTTTTATGCGCCTCGTATCTTTTAGGAATGCAACCGTATTGAGGCATGTCCCAGGAAAAGAAGCATCAACATTTACCCAGTCATGGCTCTGTAATCAGTGGTTCTTGCGTTGTTGGTTTCTCCTCTGCTCGGTTTACCCACCGCTGTGATCTGGATTAGGCCATTTGCCGCCTTTGGTTGTTTACATGGCGGCTCAAGGAAGAAAAGGGAGCATCTGTGCTGGCTTGTGATGAATTACCTGCCTGTGTTTCTTATTTGGGGGGAATCTGATTTTCCTGGAATAATAGGAGAGCTCTAGAGATCAGATCAGATCAGTCCAATTTTAGCTTTGTGTAACCTCACAGACTGAGGGGTCCATCACAGAAATACAAAGTCAGCTAAGCTTATTAACTCTGTAAAGACTATCAACATACAGACACACAGCCTTTGCTGAGTTGCCTAATGACTTGATGGGATGAACAGGCCGTCGACTTACCTTCACTTTCACTTCCTAGATTACACTCGCTGCACTCACTGTAGATGTTGTCCCTCCAAACGTAATCTAATCACTTTCACTCTTCGGGGGAGGATCTTTTGTTGGGTCACACCGGCATGTTAGGGTTCTGTAATCTTGGAGTTCTTGGTAAATGGGCTATAAATAATTGTTTTTCCAGGGCATCCATAAATTGCCGAGGAGTGTGGCAGCAGGCTAAACGTCGCCAGCCCAAGATGGCCGAGGAAATCTTTAATTCTTCAGCTGAACCGACTGGAAAACAGGAGATAAACCTCTTACTGTGTGGCTAAACCGCAAACTATGTCACCCTCACAGCGCCCTCGCTTCAAAGATAACTGAAATCATCACCCGATATAAACCCATCGTCGGCGATCAGAGTGACTAAATGCAACGTCTCAGACAAACAAAGGTGAATCTTTTTCTACTTTTTTTTGTTGTTGTTTTTTTTGGTTTTGGATGCCACATTTTCAATATTTTATAGAAAATATAAAGAATGTAAAAACAGTGTAAAAACATATATTGAATCCTCGCCTTTCAGTGTTTTTTAAACAAGAAATTCTTCTTATATCGGAAAAGATCAAGGCCTGAGCCTGCTGGAAGCCTGCATTCATTAGACACAACACAGCCTGGTTCTTGGCATCAGAGCTCGGGTCATGCAAGGACATCCCAGAATAGGAAAAACAGCTCTGACAGTGCCTGCAGCAAAGCACCGAGAGTGGCAGGCATCCAGCTTAAACCACTGTTCCTACTAGGGCCACTGTAAAGTCAATGAACACACACAACTTAGGAATGAGACGCTCGCTCAGCGCTACACCTATCATTAAAACATAAAGCTCAGGTGTTTAACCGTGTCTGTTATGTCACCTAACACGATGTATTCGGCGGAAGCTGAAGCTGGCTTGCAGATTCGTAAATTTTGAACACAGAATGGGGAAAATACAGACTCGTCTCTTGATGTTCCTTAAAGGCTGGAGCTGGAGTTCCTAAGCAACCATCCAAGCTAATCCGTCCAGGCCAAAGTGGCTGCCGATTTATCACCTCGCATACCCAGCATCTTTTGTCCAAAGCATCCTTTGATATATCCACTGTCCTTCTTTTACATCTAATCACTTTCTTAACTTTTTACATTTGGGTCATTTTGGGGGTGGGGGTGGGAGGTGAAAGATCTCTTACAGGATGCGCTTCGCTGCAGTTCGTCACATCCTTTTGACATTTTTCATGTACCATCACCAAAAACCTAGCAGATAAAAGTGGGAAAAAAAAAAAAAAAAAGCGTGTCAGCGGAATAGATTTAATATCTCAAGGAGATTTCCAACAAGGCTGCTTGTTTAATTTAGTCTTGGACAGGAACTTCGTCCCGTTTTTACGAGATTTTGCCTCACCAGAGACTCTCTGAGGAGCAGTTAAAAGATTGCTTGGTTTTTGGAAATTTTAATTAGTCTTCCCTTGGGTTTGATTTTTTTTTTTTTATTTATTTGCAGTCTAATTTTATTTTATTTGATCTCAAAATTATCTAAATAGCTTCTTTTTTTTTTTATTTATTTATTTTTTCTTAAATCTAGGTTATAGATGAATCCTCTGATCCTTTTGTGTCAACAGTTGTTGTGAAAATCAGCGTCAGCTGCCAAAAATCATAGCGAGTGAATTGCTGTTCAGGGACCCGATTTAACTGAAATAAAATGAAACAGGATTTTCACAGGGCATTCAAAAGTATTATATTTCAATATTTAAATATATATATAAAAAATATATTATTTACAGATTATATCACAAACCTGCATGTTTGCTCATTAATTTCTTCTTCTTCTCTGCAACCCAATCAAAGCATTTTTCTCCTTAAATTGTTTTTTTGGTACTTCCTTGAGTTAATTATAATAAAATCACATAAGAAGTTACTATAAAAAAATATAGAGTGTCTGGAAAAAGTAATTGACCTTTCACAGAGTTTGTTAGTTTTTCTTGTCTTGTCCTGCATAAATACAAAAAAAATAAAAAATAATAAAAATAAACGCCTTTCCAAATCAATATAACTATTACTAAAACAAAAGTATATTTAACACAAGTTGAACAGGTCAGTAAGTTATTCACTGAATATGTATAAGTGAGTCTGAAAAAAGTCTAAAACTTGCTGAGCCCGTTAAAATTTGATTTGAGTTTTAGTTTTTGCTTTCATAGCTGAGAAATATGATGGTTACGCTGTTTAACGAGGACAACGCGATGCCAGTTGTGCAGAGTGTTTGCATTCAGCACTGCAGAGAAGTACATTTTTTTTTATATATATCAAACTAGAGCCTGGGAGACACAACACTGTTTAAGGCATGATCAGATACTTTGGAAAATGTGATTATTTACCCAGTAACTCTGCTGACAGGACTGTGGCCCTGAATACCACAACAGTAGACAGATCTAAATACCACAACAGTAGACAGAGCAGAACAAAATCTCAACGGCTGATTTAGAAAATTACACTCGTCTTCCTAGAAGGACAAAATGTTGTTCTGAAAACACAATAGCATGGAAAACAGGTCATTTAAGGGAACATAAATCACCACATAATTCCCACAAAACAGTTGCACAATAAGAAAGACGACGTGTTCCAAAGTACATCATAGAAAGCATGTTTCTGAGAACACAAGTTTCTAGAGAATAACATTTCACAGGCATACCAGACTTATTGAAACTCGTAGCTGGAACATTTACTGTAACATCCAAGTGGGAGAAAAACAAGAGTTCACAGACAAAGACAAACAGCTACGGTTTGGTATAGCATAGTTGCAATTTGCACTAAAGCAACGCTGCTGCACTTCTGGTGAAAATCAGCTGTGGTAGAAAAATGATTAAAAAAAAAAATTGCTTCTTAGAAGATCTGGACAATATCATTCTCTCCACTTCTCTCCAAAGCTACCAGCGTTATTGACAATTCCCATTATTATGCAACTGCATAATAATGGGACAAAACTTATTTTTATACAGGCAGAAAACACGTCGCATGACATGAAATATCCGTGACATTATGAAATGTTACTGACAGTTCAGAACAGTATAATTTAGGATTATTGTGACACAGAATTAAAGGAAAAGACACTCAAGAGAATTAAACAGAACAACTGCTATTCACTGCTATTTCCAGCGCAGGAGACTATGATTGTGAACTTTTGCAAAGTTCGTCTCTATTTAATTTTTTTAAATTTATTTTTTATTGTCTCAGGGGAGTCTACTTCTCGATTGGAAAGCATTTTAAAAAAGACCCTAGTGTGTTTATCCTATTCTTTTCTTTCCCCTGCTCGCATGTGAACTGGGGGGTGGAAACGAGGGAGCAGAAAAATGAATAAGCGTGAAAGACAAAAATCAAATTTTGAAAGCGAAAACTTTTAACGTTTGTTGTTTCTTGTAGCTCAGTTCAACTCAACAGTCTGGATTTCTGGTTGCTGCTCCACAGGATCATAACGTGTCCCGTGATTATATTGTGAGTATAGATTTTTGTCTAATTTGTTTTACCTCTGTGGTTAAGGTACAAGGTTCATTTGTTAGTCTCCTACTGGAGAAATTCATGTTGGACAAGCGGCGCTGCAAGCGCAGCGTGTAAATGCACGGCGATGCCTGTTTCCAGGCATTGGTGGGTGAGAGGTGGGGGTACACTGGATCAGCAGTTCATCCCAGGGCAACACACAGAGACATGCAATCTTTCACTAACATTCATACCAAAGGGCAAATTAAACTCTCCAATTAAACCAAGATGCATGTTTTGAGGCTCTGGGAGGAAACTAGATTACTAGGAAACAAACCCACAGATGCAAACAGAGACCACACAGCAAACAGTAAACCGATGGAACAATGGAGCTAACATTTGTGTTGCACTGTGTGTGGATTATATTTGCTGATTTTGGGACTATTCAAGGCACAGTTTAAGTTAAGTGAACATCATTTTTTTATATATATAGATTTTTTTTTTTTTTTTTAAACCGGTAAAACATGAAGTTAGACATATTTATAAATGTCCAAGGATTTTCCTGAATTTTGAAACTAACCCATAGATCACGTTTGCGTGTCTCACCATTTTTTTATAACTATTGTTTTTATGTTGTATGTCGTCACGAACACAAACTTGCTTTTTATATCTTTACCTCTGTTAGTCACTTTACCAAGAATGTTTTATCATAAGATATTTCAACGCCTTAAATTTAAAAGTGAAGCATATCATATAAAACAAAACAGTGAAGCAATTTTTAAAAAATAAAAAATAAAAAAAATAAAAATGGACAATATTGTGAACTTATATGCTCTGATTTGTTGCAAGCAATGACTGAAATGAATCAAGTCAATTAGTAACCTAAAGCCTATTCCTATTGCTACCTGAAACCTTTGGACCTAACTGGTTGATAAGAATTTTAAGAAGTTGAGCAAAGTATTATTTACATAATTTAGAGGCTGCTGTCACATGAGCTGTTTTCACCTCACATCACTCGAGAACGAGCTCAGTAAGATGAAGGTCCCGACTCTCGTATGAAGGCAGGTCACGTCACAAACAAAATGACTCAGTTATCAATGAAAGGCTCCAAGATACATCATCAAAATCGCAGTTGCTTGTTTTTGTTCTTTAATCTTGGCCTCCTGCTACTCTAAGTGATGTCATATCCTTCAAGTATAATTTGAGCTCAATATTCAAACTGTACCATTTAACACTGAAGACTGTCAGGCTGCATAAAAGAGAATTAGTTATAATAGTCTGAAGTTTCTACCTGGTCACAGCACTGTTGATAATAAAGTGTTTTTTTTTTTTTACCATCTTAAAACATGTAAACATCAAATGTTTCAAGTGCAGACATTTTCAACCCTATTTTTATAAACCTTCAGTCTGTCATGATGTCATGATTGATCTTGTTGGCATAAAACGCTCCAGATTAGTCTAATAGAAAAACAATCCTCCACCTGTTTGTAGTTTAACATTTGAAGACTCACCTGGCTGTTTGCAGGTTTTTCCTTACAGCCAAAAGATCCCATAGAAAATGCAGCTTAGGAAGCTGAAATATTTCATTTGCAAAACCGCCAATAAATCATGGGAATTGACTTTACTTGGCGCTGATTGGCTGCTGCACCAAATGCTGAAATAAGGAAGAACGTACATGTTAGCATCTAGGCTAAGACGGTTTCCACAATTGAAATGATAGGCCGTCGTTAGCATGTTTAAAGGGATCTCAATTGTTCATAGATTTGTGCTATTTTATCTATTTGGACGTTTGCCCACACAAATACCAGCATCCACTGTATGCAGAAAAGATCCTATGTCCATTTTTATAAGGTTTTTGTAAATACAAATGTAGTGATTTTAATAAGAAAACTGAAAAACAGTCACAACTTGGTATAAAAATGGTTGAAATAAAATAAAAATACTTTTTTGTGTGTGTTTTTTTTAAATATATGATCTAAGCCGGTTATACATTATCCAGGCACTACCTGGTGCTAGATATTATTTATACAAAATTAGTATGTTTACAATTTTCTCTTATTCTGTTTTGTCACACTACCATATTGGGTTGTTTCCCATAAAACTCCACTCACAAAGCTATTACATGACAGGGGTCAAAATAAATGCGGAGTACGCCTTGATTGACTGGGGATTTTCCCCTTAGAGAAAACAGCATTAAAAACTCATTAATATCAAATTATGTTACTACAGGGCTTTTCACGAGCTCGGACAAGAAGAGACTGTAGGTGTGAGCAAATGAAACACGAATTTCCTGAGAAGTGTAATTAGTTTATACATCAGAAACTCATAAAGCTGCAAAAAAAAAAAAAAAAAAAGAAAAAAGGCAAAGACAAAACAAATCTGCCCTGCTAATGTTAGCCTGTTGCTATGTGTGCTATGTGTTTAACAATAATACCAAAGAGCCTGAACAAGTTATAAGGAAGGTTTAAAAAAAATAAAAAATAAAAAATACCATCATAGGTCAGAAATCTTTATTATGATTTTGCCTAGCAATATCGCAAATACAGATAATCTCCTCCCTTATTCTAAGACAACAAAACCGAAACAAGTCCAAACTACTTTGTTCCAGTGATGAGAGAATGCTATGCGCGAAACAAGGCTTAAGAGTGTCCCTGACAATGCTCAGTATTCTTTTGCGCAGACAAAACTTTGCAGAAGAAATGACAGGCTGCACGTAGGAAATATTCCTGACTTTCCAGTTTCGGGGTTGCAGTCGACATGGGTGCATAACCTCAAGCAAATCTCCTTGTGGGCGTCGGCTTTTGTCTGAATATCGGCAGGAACGGATTGAAAGACGACTCTTCTGCATTTTGTTTTTTCAAGGAAATATTTTTACTGTTTGTTCTAAGAAAAATAGAGGTTGGGCACCAGGTGACCAACGTAGGCCATGTCCTGGGATGTAAGCAATTAAAACTGCTTCCTGCGGTGGTTTTAAAAGATTAGCGAATTAGATGTGTGTGTAGCTGCTGAGTCATCTTACGTTGTGTGTAAGCATGATTTATTTATTTTTGTCCCATTATTTGTGGTATGGTAAAGTAAGCTCCCTAAATGTGCATATTTCAGGTTTTTATTACAATTACAATTACATATTTCAGGTTTTTATTACAACTCACCGAAAAATATTTTGAATTGGTTCATAAATGTTTTTTGAGCCAATTTTGTTGTTCAAAAAACCAAAATGTTTTGTCTTTTTTTTTACGTCTGACTAATTGCCTTTTACATGTCGCAAGTCTTCGATGTGCTTAGTAACTGCAAAGAGAATATTCTAAGAAAGCGTAAAAATGCAACCATAATACAAAAACAAAACAAAAAAAAGTGCAAAAAGAACAAACTGGAGTCATGTGTAATTTATCAAAAAAATTGTTGACTTTCTTTGTTACTGGGGTTTGCATCAAAGAGCAAAAACTACTAACAGAAGCACACTAAATGCCCGAGGCTACGTCGCGTTCTCTGGATCCTAATAGCAGCGCTCTCTTCTCTGTTTCATTATCTTATCAGATAATTTATGACTGAGTCTTAACGATGTTTTGTTCCATTTATTATTTTTTCATTTGTTTATGTTTTACTGTTGTCGCGTCCTTGGCACGGTGCTGCCAGGTCAGTTGTTTGGTATCTTGGGAAGATGTGAGGTGGGTGGCTGAATGGCTTGCTTCAATTTAGACCACACCAGGCCAGAGGGGGGATCAGACCGTTACCATGAGGACATAACTCTTTGCTTCCCATTATGTAATAAACCTCAAATGTGAGGTCATGCGGCGAAGATTTTGTTGGTGGTTATTCCAGTAAGGAGGAGGAAGTCAGGAAAGATATCTAAAAGCGGCAGCTTGGAGACCAAACAGATCAACACAAGGTCTTAATGGGACTCCGTGGGGAGTCCGACCTGCCTGCCACTCGCCGCAGTGGAGAGTGACCGTTCGGGACAAATACGGTAAATGAAATGCTTCAACTTTTGCCAGGATTTGGGCGGATTTTTTGCAATTTCTGCAACCGTTTTGACTTGGCTACGTTGTACACCAGTAAATTTCCCCTTTCGACAATACCATCAAAATACTTTATACCAACGAACCATTGTGTAAAACATTTTCTCATGACTGCACTACGGTAAAGTAGCCATCACAATGCTACTCAAAGTCTCTGAGTCCATCATATCTCACAGTGCCTCACAATCCTTCCAAACAAGTGACGTATGTGGCAGCTTGAAGGATGACAAATTGCTAATAAATAATCTGCCATTCATTTGGCTCAGACACTGAAGAATTAAAGCAATAGCTTACTGCAGCTATTTATCATGGGCGAAAATTCACAAAGATTGTTTGGTTGGAGTGGTTATTGATTTGACCTCACAAGTTTGATAAATGCGACAGAGGGCACAAATAGTAGAAACAACGGGGAAAAATACAATAAAATAATTTTCCTTCCTGAGGAAACTAGTGAATGAACTGGGAGAACTGATTGGAACTGCTGTGTTGCCTCCACGCTTGCAGACATGCATTTTTACACATTCTTGTCGAAGAGGTCGCTTTTGTGGTTTGCTGAAAACACTGACACTCGTTTTGTTTTCATGACACAAATATATTACTCACATTTATTCACCTCACTGCTGCTGACTGGCGATTTGGTTCTCCCAGAGTCTTCAGTACGGAGGGAGACAAAGTCTTTCACCGAGGACAAGGCTTGAGAAAGTCGGTAAATATTTGGTTTTGTCAATAAACCCTTCGTAAATGCCTCAGCATGTCAGTGCTGCTTTTTGACATGCAAGTCAAACTGTGCAAACATGACAGAGAAATCCGACTGCAGGATTTTTCAGCTACGCAGCAGAATTTATGGTTCCACCAATTATTTGAAATCACCCAGATCCTAAAGTAGCAAAGCAGACTCAGACCCTCACAAAATTACCCCAATATTTAATGATCTGTTTCTGAAATGCTGCATTAGTTTTATGACAAAAAAGTGGCCCCCCCCATTTATTTTTTATTTATTTTGTTTCAATTTGCTCTCAAACGTTGTTGGGGATCATCCAGAGAATTTCTGGCAACCGTGTGCGTTCCAGCAGCGGTCTTTACCTCCGGATTCTCCACGGATGCCATTTGGCCACTTTTAAAGTTGAGAGAAAATAATTTGGTGAGGAAATAAGACTTCACAAATCAACAAATAAGTAAATATGAATGAATAAAAATCATCTTTGCTTTATGTGAGTATTCAGGAGGGATTACTTTTTCAACACGGAGCCGAGATAAATTGTCCAACCGTTTGGCTTTTTGAGCGAATGATTTATTTTTGTAGCTCTCCGTACAACTTTCTTTCAAGGAAGAGGATTTCACCCTCAGCTGGATGAAATACAAATGCATATGTGACCTTCTGATCAGCGTGCAGGTTTAAATTTGGTTGACTGAGCAGAATCAATCATTTCAGCAGTGAATAAACTTAAATGCAGGACAAAGATTCACTGCTAGAGTGCATGTAGCAACTTGCACAACTTTATAAATGTCAACCAAGAGATTCTGATCATCCCTCCTACCATTACCGTGGTATTTTCTTCCTTTTTTTTTGTAGCTTGACTAATACATCGTCATTGGATCAAGGGCGTAAGTGTAAATCGCAGAATGTCACCATGTGCTTTCACACTGAATCTAACTCACATTATCGCATTTTATCGAGCGGGCGATTATGACAGAAGTGAATAACTTTTTTGTCGCATTATGCAAGAAATTATTGATCGCAGTTTTTCTTTTTTAAGCATAATCTGCAAAATGGAAGATGAAATGGATGCACACAAAGAGTTTGTGTCCTTTGCCCTATCCTTTATAATGCTATAAAGAGAAGTGGAAACACAGAGAGAGAGAGAGACCTTTTCTTTTTTTCACCCCAAGAGGAAACACTGAGCCAGAAAAAGTGGAGAAGGACTGGGGTCATCCGAGGTGCCGGCGTCCCAGAGGAGCAGCGGCTGTGTTCATGACACGGCAGCAGCGTTGAGGCAAATGTGGCTGAACAGAAGTTAAAAGACGGAGCCAGGCCGCGGCGTCACAGAATCGGTTGTTATTCGGTAAAAGGGCCAAATGGAAAGAGTGCTGCGATTTATAAGCCCAGATCTTATCAGAGGAAACGCTCCTGACTGCGCTGCCAGCCACACTGACGAAGTAATCCACACGCCTTTGCAGCACATAGCTGTGGAAAAGGGGCATTGGACACAGAGAGACACAAAACCTCACACACGCAGCAGAGCGATGAAGCGTCAGAGTGATGCCTTATCTGTGTTTGTTTGACGACATGGATAAAAATGACCCTCATGAAACAGATGAATCTGTGCAGTTAGCGCCGTGACTTTAGATAATAGTGTTACATCAACTTAAGGCAATGATTACGTACGGCTTTGACAAAGTAAGACAACAAATATATAAATGAATATTAGAAAAGCAGTGAACCGATTATCATAATTCAAAACTTATGAAACTCTGCGCAACAATGGCTCGCAAAAGTAAACAGAACTGAGTTACCATGAGTTTATTGCAAATGATTGCAAAATGTGTTCTGCAAATAATGTGACAAATCTTTTAAAAGGAGTACAGTTTTAAATGCTTTTGGAAAAGTTTCCAGTCTTTGTAATATCACTGTTATCTCGTATTTTCTTTAGTTTTTCTTTGTTTCTTTGTTTCTTTCTTTCTTTCTGAAATGCTAATTTATTTGTGAAATACGTTATTTTAACCTGTGCTGCAAGAAATAAAACAGACGATGTCTTAATGAGGCAAAGCAACTAGAGTAGCCGGAACATGTGATATTTATATTGGTGTTCTGATTTTATCAACATAGAAAACCATAAGACAATAAGACAATATATATATATATGGGCTTTTCTGAAAACATTAACGAAAAAACAGCATTCCTATTTCGGGTGTTAAACTGCTGAAGTGTTAATCAGTAACTATTCCACAGAGCAGGACACACAAGTGGGTCATGTGTGTGCCATACGTGTGGAAAAAGAGGAAAGCAACAGCAATCTGTATGTAGAGCATTGCTTCGCGAACTAATATGTGTCACTTTTTGTGTCGTGTGCTCTTAAACTAGGCCAATATAAATAATTATCGGGGCCAGAGATATCAGAGCCGAAGTGAACAGTACACTGCGCATGTTTAAATGTTCAAGTCAATGCCCCTTAGTATCATCAAACTAAATTCTTATCGTGTTAAATCTTTCCCCGGGTAACAAAAACAAATTGGATTACACCTGCAAGTAAGATAAACATGCTGTGCAAGAGTAGTATACAACCGTAATCCTGATCAACTCAGCAGAAATAGCCCAGACAATCCTGTCACCTTGCAAGTATTTACTAGAAAACGCATAATTCTGCAAGGAATCGCGGCCGACCAGCTTAGGTGGAGGGAAACGGGTCAAAAGGTTAGGTCTGTGCCGTGGATCAGCGCACGAAGAAGTCGTGTCTCAATTGCGTTGGGTTTCCTATATGTGGGTGCACTGACCTGCTGACATCAGAACATGTTTTCACCCGACAAGCCTCTAAAGACTACGCAAAACATGTGACTGAGAAGGTTTAGTATTGACTTAGCCTAGGTCAGGCAAACTGAGGTCAACTGCACAGGCTTGTTTATGTCAAATTATCTTTGCAACCTTTCAAGAGATATCCAATCATGGACAGGAAGGGCTGAAAAATGCAACGCTTGAATGACCTAACTAGCTGGCAGTTCGAATTGTCAAGGCTTAATATGCATGTTGGCTGATTCTCGTTTCCCGAATTTTGAAGGATTTCACAAGGTTCTGCAAACCAGGAGCAGAACAAAAACCTAATCTAAGAAGAATGTTATCATAAGACACTCTAGTAACTATATTACTTTCAGCTTTTATCAAAATCCCATTGAATCATTGAGATCATAAAAACCTTCCTTATGAGCTATTCTCATCTTCTTATAGTGGTCGGAGTGAGGTTTTGCACTTGTTGCCCCAATCTTCCTCAGACTAAGTTAATATATAGCCAAATAAGCGAACAGCATGATAAATGCACCGCAGTGCACTCTAGTAATTGTCGTATATTGCTTAGAAAGGAGACACTTCTACATGCTGTTTGTGTTTGCACCAGATCTTGTAATTCCTCAATACTCCCGTAAATTTCAGTAACTCTGCTCAAGTTGACATTATCGATTAAAAATATGTAAATCTCAATCACCTTCACAATTACTAAATAGCATAAACTTAGTTTCATCTAAATTTAATGATGATTTGCTAACATCAAAACACGTTTTCAGAGTGCATGACCCAGAGTTGACCTCTGCCAGGAGCTGCTGTAATTCCCACTTGTACTCGATGTACAAGTGGGAATTACAGTAAACAAAACACATCATTTTAGTGTGAAATACACAGTTTTGGTCCCAGTACTGACCGCTGGGGGAAACCACAAACAATGTCCAAGCAAGATGACCCCAAATCAGAAATTCTCACAAATTGGTGCCTGTTGCTGAGATCGATGATTAAGTGCACTAAATGCTTTTTTTTTAAGTGAATGAATACCTTAATAAAAACATACTTCTTTTCGTTTAATGAGCGCGTAACCTCTTCTATTCATTCAGGAGCTGCTACTCATGTGGATCTTTGTGACCTGATGTAGCATAAAACATTGAAATCTAGTATGTGGGAGCTGAACTTTGAGCTACTTCTTGGCAGGTGTTGCACAATATTACTTGGGAAGCAGTTCTGAGTTCGGTTACAGCCTTATCTTCTTGATTATAAGGATGTTGAGGTGAGGAATATTAGTCACCAACTGAAATGCTGTGGGGAAGACTCATCCGACGGTTTATTTGGTTTTACTCAAAGCCTGAAACACGAGATGTGCCGCTGTTTGACGGCAAATGTTTCTGTCAGCTTGGGTTTCAACAAGTGTGCCAAGAAAGAGAAAAGCTCAAGTCTTTCACAAGAAATGTTTATATTGAACCTACGGATTCTGACAAAAATGTTTTACTTTTAACACCTTTGTTTTGTTTTGTTTTTCTTCTTGTTGTCATATTCTCTCTGACAGGTATGCGTGTGTCTGAGAGACGTCTCGCTGTCTACGTGACAGCAGAACGGATTTCAGGGAATGGAGCAACCAGAAGGTCAACTAAGGTGCTGTTAAATATTTCCATGATGAATGCAGTGTTACTCAAAATGCTCCGGATTTCCCTTTAGAAACTCTGTGTGTCATTATAAATTGCATGAACCATATGAGGCTTCGCCTGCAGTTTTTTATTTTTATTTTTTTAAGGAGACGTTCCAAGAATTTTGATTCATCCTCCTGTGTGAATGAGTGGCCCTGTCCTTTTGATTTCGAGATGAGTGTGTGTACATTGTTTTCCAGTTCTGATCCCTCCGCCCCCTAACGCGCCTCATGGGGATTTTATGACCTAAACTGGTACATTTTGTTTGGAACAGTGTTGCAAAACACTCTCCAGCCAGTAACTTCTCGAGCAGCGTCACTGGTTGACTGGTGGTATTGGGGTAATTGGCTTGTTTCGCATCTACCTGTGCCAACACCGATCAAACGGTTTACAGAGGCTAACCTCAGCCAGCATGAGTCATGTGTGTAATATTACAGTAAAGGAGGAAGTAAAATACAAATTCGTCCCATTAGAAATTTCAAGCAGCAGCTATAGTTTCAGCAGCTACGCCACCCCCTCTGTTAACTGTGATTAATTGCTTGGCTCTATATGCCATTAAGTTTATGTGCTACCATTTGACTCATAACCTGGAGCTATCTCAGCTTCACCTCTCTTAACCCCGAGTCTAAAAGTGCATCTTATCAGCAGCAGCAATATGCGGAACTTCGAAACAAGCAGGAAAGGGCAACGATTAACAAAGTCTCTAAGTTATAGAGAGGAGAGAGAGAAAAAAAAAAAGAAGTGATCTTGTTGAATTACCCTCGTTAAGTTGTTCCTGTCTCTACTGTTTGTCTGGCTCATGATGACACAAACGCATGGAAAGTCTGTGAATTACTTTATGATGGGATTTTTGCAGTTTACTGCCATCCTAGATAGTCTTAACTGAACTCCATTGCATATCGACAGAATTTGTCTTTTTTTGCAAAATTATTCCAAAATATAATTTCTGATTCATGTGAGTGACAACAAATGCATCTCTAAACGTTGTCCTTACGGAGCATCAGCTTCGTAGAAGTTCATTTTAAGCCTCGCATGCCGTTGAAAGAGATGACAAGGGCTGACGACCCAGCGTACAAACTTTGCACCATGTTCAATGCGCCATAGCAACTAGCGGGTCACAGACTTACACGTTACATGATATACCCTGTGACTCATTCACCAACTTGTTCCAGTTAGCCAGATTCCAAGTTACCCCTATTAAGTAAGGTGCTAACAAGCCGCCCACATAGCAAACGGACCAGAGTCCATATTTTTGTCATGACGGTTTTCTGAGAATGCAAGATGGCATCAGGGAAAGTCACATGTGTGTTGAGATAAACAGAAAATTTGATATCATATGTGTGATGGGACTGGCCGATAGAGTATTTACTTGTCAGCCATATTTCGTTTTGTAGCTGAAACCAAGCCAAGTAGATTCATATGATACTCAATAGGCCAGAAGTTACAAATTTGTATGTATTCTGACTGAAGCATTTAGGGAAATGTATTATTTGTAGAAGACTTAATGAACCATTTTCACTAGAAAGGGTCATAGCAGTGGCTATTCTTCTTCTTCTTCTTCATATTTGGAGAATAACAATAATGAAAGTAAATCCTAAAAGTGCTTGGTGTGGTAAGGATTAATATGAATAGGATATATTGAAAGAAGTGAGTAAATCCGCTTAAGACTGCGGTTTATGTCTCTGTCGTGCAAGCTTGTGTCAGAAATGCAGCCCGGCCAGTCGTGACAGGAAGTGAAATACATGGAAATGACAAACTCACATGAACCTTCACCTCAAACGTTGAGGGTTCCTTTTATTCTGTTCACCATTTTGGACATTTTTTAGGGGGTGATTATGTTCCCCACTGTGCTCAGGAAGTTCTTAAAACTGTCTCTCCACATAAGGTTACTTTAATGTCTCTAGTAGCAACGACTGGTAATAAGGAATGTATGTTTGCTGACAGTGTGGACAGACTTTGACGATTCATGGTTCTTCAACTAAACTGTATTGCAGTCCCCCCCCCCCCACAAAAACATAATAGGACAATAGAAAAGGAGTACATATATATATTTTTTAATATTCATAAATGTGTGAAATAAAGATTTATTTTCTTCTGCGCAATCAGTGAAATGAGAATTGTTATTTGTGCAATAAGTAGCCCTGGTTTAAACATAGAAAATTTGCTCATGACCATCAAAATATCCATAAAGTCAATAAATAAAGTATCAAATAAAGCACATAAAATGTGCAGAAATGTCAAAAGCACAAACCAAAACTCCATCTACTTTCATCTCCTTGTGTTCTCATAATTACATCAGAGTGCAAATACAATAAGTCTATATTTATATATATGCATATGTTTTTTTTAAACTAAAATTTTAGTTTCAATTTTAGTTTAATTTCATAAATTCTGCCACAATTTGTTGCAGAGGAAGTGTTAAAATTGCCCAAAGCATTTCCAGATAAGGCGGTCCTCCCACATGCGTGGACTTGTCTGTCGTAGTAAAAAGAAACTTCAACCTACTTCACACCCGCGTTTTCTAATCCTTGCCCTCGGGGCAAACTATCTTGCATGTTTAAGATGTTTTCCACCATCAACAAATTGTACGCTGATTGTGGAGTTTCGACTGACTGAGCTGCGGTTCAGGTAAGTCGGTCATTGAGTCGGGTGTGTTGGATCAGGATGTATCCTGATGGTTTAAGGCAGAGGATCCTGACGCCCAGGCTCGACTTACACACCCGTATAGCATAAAGCATTAAAAGAAACCCTTGTGTTATGACTATCATCTCTGTTATCTTTCAGTGATCCAGTTTGTCTTGTGGTCCAATGTGAGAAGTGTGAGCTGTTAGCGAGTGCAACGTTTAATCTTTCACAATCTTTATTCCTTCTTGGACCCTTTCCAAGACGAACCGAGGCCCCTCCGGAGGCAGAATCGGGTCTTTACGTGCTCTCCAAAGAGCTCCTGCTGTGTTATAGCAACTTTTAAAAATTAGCTTGAAAGTCAGGCCTGCTGCACATAGAAAAAAAAAAAAGAGCAGATATCAAAGCTTCCCTGCAGTGTGCAACAACTTGTTTTGGAAATAAGGCAGCAAATGAGTCATGACATGTCAAACACATTACGGCACCCATCTCTCCCCCCTCCTGCCCCTGTTTTTGTTGTGATCCTCATGAGGGCAGAGTGTCCTGGGTTTGAGGACGTGAGCTTATATCTTTATGACCGACTGACCTCAAGTAACTCCAGGCCTGCTGCGCTCAAATCTGTCACCTTGTTTGAACCGTATATAGATCCCCTGGGCCCGGGGGGCCCCGCGCTGAAGGGTCCATAGTCCTCCACGAGACAACAAACACGAAATTCTCATGGCAAGTCTCCATGGTGGAGGAGTGAGACTAAGCCAAAGGGGTGGTAAAGGTTTTTATTTTCAGTGCAATCAGTGTTGAAACAGTAACAAGAACCACAACATGGCTGTAAAACCGCTCAAAGCTGAGGTCCTTTGTTCGGCTTCTGTAAAAGATAATTAACAGCATAGTTTAGGTACATGTGGAGACCTCTCTTGTTATGTAATTGTCCATTCCGTGTGTATAGGAGTGGAGGGGAGGGTACTTATGCCAGGTGGTCTATGAATGTACCAATTAATCACTGTGGTATCCATGATTCCACACAGGCAACATGGCTTTGCCTTTCTTGTCTTCTCGCCTCATCCTCTGCCCTCTCCTCACCCCTCCCCTCCTCTCCCGCTCCTTTCATCTTGTGTCTGGTCACATTCTCTCGTGCTTTCTTTTCCTGTCTTGTCCTCTCATGCCCTTTCGCTTCTTATCCTGTCCCCGCATTGCTTTCCTTCCCCTTGGCTTCGGCCCCACAGTTGGTTGAAGAACTTGCTCCGCTTCCTTGAAATTCCTTCACACAACAAAGCACACAAGATTCGGCATGTGAGTAATAGATTCCACGCACACAGGTATGGATCTTATGGGAATAAGAATACGCTCTGAGGTAAACAGCAGACAGATACGCTCTTGGATGCTTTTCTGATGTGTGAACAGGAGTCATTGAAAAGCGATGGTCTGTTACAAATGAAATGAGAACTCGCTCGTACCCTCGCAAACCCGCAGTGCCGGTCTTTCGCACTCCAGTAATTCTCACGAATGGGCAGGCAGATTTTGGACCCAGAACGGCCTCTTTGAGCCAACGGAGAGGACACGACCCCGCTGTTAATTCACTTGTTGATACTGATTTTCCCCCATTGATGCGCCTTTCAAGTAATGTCATCACGCCAGGCAAACAATTCACCTGAACTGACCCTGAAAAGTACACAAACAAGTGAAACACAGTCCCACTGACTACGTACGTCACTGGGAGTTATTTGGAGTTACATTTTTCGATGCTCCTTTGAAAGTAATGGTGAATTAAACTTTGTGGCTGAGCCAAATGATCACTTAATTGGTGACTAATAATGTGTGAACGAACAGGGGGATCTGAGGTTGATGTGACAGTGAGTGTATTGTAATGGAGGGTGATTGGTGGCTGCCCTCTGTTGGACTGTAGGAGGAGTGTGATGTTGTGGACATCCAGTCGCAACAGTTGGAATTCAATTCACACCAAATCAATACTCGGTGCTAACCAAACTTAGTATTTGCGTCATAGTTTTCCGTAGATAAAAGTTCCTGTGCGAATTTTGTTAAACCAAAATCGCAGAAACTTGAAAGTACAATTATTTCCTCATCGCATGCTTTGTGATGGATTCCCTGAGGCTGAATGTTTGGTTGAAGGCTTATGGTCATCGCATCCCAGTTTTCATCGAATGCAATTTTTAAAATTTTTGCTCTTACATTTTCTTGCCACTTATGTGCTTTGGCAAGCTTTGAGATTTTTAAACACCTTACTGTGAAAAGTATTTCCTTTCTTTCAGATTCCTCCCAAACAAATGTTTCAGATGAGGATTAAGGATTACTTTTTTTGGGAAGGGAAAAAGAAATCCCAACTAAACAATCCAATCAGCAATCAGTGGGAGTGACCACATGCTTTACTCTCGATCTGATTACTGCCAGGCTGGGAAAAAACGAGAAAACCTGCCTGACAATATGAAGTAGGCCAAAAGGCCAAATTAGAAACAACGGCTCTGACATTTATCAGTCCGGAAAGGATTACAAAGTCAATTCTTTCGGTGAACCCGGCTGGAATGAACACGGAACAAGCGTTAACCTTCCGACTGCTCCAGATGAGCACATCATCTGGAACAGATAAAAAAAAAAAAAGAATAAGGAACATTTTAGTTTCCAACTGACCCAGTCAAAGTCTGGACTTATCTTACTGAGCTGTCTGACGCAGGCCGGTCAAGATTGGAAACGTTCCAACATGGCTGAATGAAAACAATGTTTGGAACAAAATTCCTCCGCAGCAACATGAAAGACTCATCGCCAGCTATCACAAATGATCGGCGGCAGTCAGTGCCCTTCACTAGTGTTTCACAGTCTTGCTTAAAATAGTAAAAACAATTCAACCATACTGTGGGCATCAAAGAAGAAGAAAAAGAAGAAATTTCTATGATTTTATCACTGAACATACTCATAGAATGGCATAGGCTTCTTCTTTCCTACATTAAAAGTCTGGGCGGTTTTTTTAATTATAAAAAGTAATTCAATTTATCGCTTAATTCAAGACTAAATACATGTATTTTTATTTGAACTGAAGATATGCAATGCATTTTTGTTCTGCTGCTCACATGGTGTGTATTTTAAAACAGAACAAAAGCCAATCAGTCAGGGTGAAGACAAAGATCTGCCAGGGTTGAAATGAAGATGGTGACAAACCAGCTCCGAGAAAAACAAGCTAACTCATGCCGAGGGATTTTTTCACCAATAGCTTCTCAGCTTAATGCATTTTGCATGCCACCATTTTTTTTTTCTGATGAACGCCACGAAAAACAGGTTACAAATGATCAAGCATTAATTCCACCTTGGAGCACATCTGCTTTCAAAGCCTTTGACTTTTAATATTTCAACACGTTTTCCTCTCTGAGTGCTTTAGTTATAGCTGAACTCTGAAAAAAACAGAGAGAGAAAATGTTTGTTCAATGTTAGTGTAGTGTGCTCATACATACATGTTCTGGATTTAACTTCCAACCAAAAAAACCTGTTCATAAAAGACGGCTGTTGTTCGTATTAATACGTTTTCTACACCCACTTTATCATTCCAGTGTTGTGAGAAATCTCCTGTGACCAATAGGTGAGAAACACCTTTGACTTTTTAGAAATCTAGGATGGAGCAACGAGTTGCTGCGTGGTCTGTTTGAAACGTCCTAAACCAAGCAACTCATTTTAATCCAAAAGTCTAAAAGCCTGAAACGGTATTGGTTTGAAAATAAGATGCACAGACCCACCCTGACCCGAAATGAAAACTCAAACGTTACAGAGGTGGTTCTTGACCATCGTGCCCTTTTACTTTTGTTCAAAGTTAATCCAAATCGGCTGCAGACACACTGCTTGTTTTCATACATTTTGGAAACAATAAATCCTCAACTATCACGCTACAACAATTTACAGCCTTTGTTTACAGTGTTGCTGCTTAGAGCAGATGTTAGCTTTACTTTCATAATCCTTCAGTGCCGTTCAACATAACAAGATGTAAATAAATGTGTAAAACCTACACATGCCTCGAATTTAAATTTCTGCCCAAAGGAAAGACTCCCATCTGTCTCTTAGTGTGGGGAGGCTGCAGGATCAAACAGCAAAACATCCAGTACGTGGAAAACATATGTTGAGCAAACATATTTATTTAATTTTTTTTTTTTTCCGGGAGATCCTACGGTGAAATGGAGAATCCCACGATGCATGACGCACAAATATCAAAGAAGTATTCTCGGAAAGGATCATAAAAATATAATATAAGGTGAAAGATGATGCAACGATGCTGGTTTGGCAGGAAGCAAAAGGACATCCAAGCAGCTCAATAACCCAAACTAAAGATAACCAAACACACAGACAATGATTGTAACTCACACACAAGGGAGCACTTTATGCTCTGTGGGCTTGTAATCAGTGGAAACTAAAAGAAATAATTGATTGGTTGAGAAAAACACAAGGAGAGACCAAAGTGCCCTCTTCGCGAAAGCTGCTTCATGTTGCAGGAGCCACACAGCAACGCACTGGTCAGAGCTCAGCTAAATGTGGCTAATTCGAAGCCATAAGCAGTGACCTAATTTATGCTTTCTTTTTTTTTTTTTTTTTTTTTTGTCAGAAAACACCTAAGCCTTAGACCTACATCCGCTTAACAAACTCTTTAATTGTGGGGATAAACCTATTTGCTCAGACATTTTGGTAACCCAAAAACCTTCCCTTTATTTACGTGTGCAAATCAGTCCTTTTGGTTTAGCAGCCATTAATTTAAACTGTTGTGACATTTACAGACACACCATCACAACTCCACACAATCTGGCTTTTTTTTTTTTGTTGCTTGCTCTATTTACAACCGAGTGTTGAAACAGTAATGAGGGGACTTTTTATTCGAACTCACAGCTAAGAATATCTCCCATTTTGGCCGCTTTGATGCAGTTAGCAGTGCTGCAGGTTTCCACAGTGACTTGGCTCTGCTTTTTTTGTCTGCTAAAAGTTAACATGAAACAGAAAAAAAAAAAATTTCCTTTCTGCAACGATCGAAAGTTACAGATAGTAGTAATTATTTAAAAGTGGTAAATAAAAAAATAAAAAAAAGGCAGAATAAATAAAGAAATACCAACAAGAACACTGCAACCCAATGAATATTTTTATTGACGACCTTCATCTTGCCTTTGTTGCACATAATGTCCTGTGGTTTGTAGGAATTTGTGATGTCAGTTTTTCCTGCACCGTTCTTCCTTTTTACTGTCAGGTTCAACCAAAATGAACCATTAATGTGCTGCTGTTGTTGTTGTTGCTGTTGTTGTTGTTGTTGTTTCTGCCTTCCACTATGTTAATCTCACTTTGTGGAATTTTGTAAACTGTGTTGAGACAAAAAAAAAAAAATCCTCTTATTTGTATTTAGTCCAGTTACAGTTAGATTAACAGTTAGATTAACAGGTGATTATTTCCCTTTATAGAGCAACATCTGACCAATATGAATGCAGTCTGACATGCACGCCTCTCTTCTGGGTACAGTATGACTGGCAAACTCTTGGACCTTACGCAAAACAAGCTTGGAAAATAGATAAGTAGCTCATTCATGAGAAAATAATGAATTTTAGGAAATAAATGTCATCCTGAAAGTAGATATCATAACTGCCTTACTGCATGTCCTGCTTTATGTTTCTTCTTCCACAGCAGGTCAGGTGATGTAACAACAACATATCTCGGCACTTTATAGGTTCTGTACATATGTTCCTTTTTTTTTTTTAATGAGGCTTGGGTTGGTGGTCCTCTAATGGGAAAAAAAAAAAGCCAAGTCACATTGTTGGCAGAGTTCAAATGCATCTGCCAGACAAGCAGGCGTGTTGAGCAGCAACACAGAGGTTAAATGAGACAAAGGTTCACTGAGCGAATCTAATGCAAACAGGCCTCAGCCCGCAGTGCAAAAATAATTCAATCTAAGTCAGTGAGTGTTGCTTCTACTGTTTGTTGGTGCCAAAACAAAACGATGGTGACAATTAAGATTCACCCCCATGTTTGTTCCCACGATCTCGTAAGTGCGAAGCTGAAATTTGTCAAACGAGAACGAGAAGCGGAAGGTTTGACGAGATTGGCGGAGAAGAGACTTAGCTTAAATTTTGCTGCTCGTTTGTTTCCGTGCAAAGAAGAAAAAAAAAAAGCAGCGTCAGTTTTATGACGCTGCTTCAGGCCTCTGTGTGAGGGGACCGTCTACTTGTGTGACCCCTTGACCGTTTGGCATGTTAGGTCTTTGAAGACCAGCTGACCTGAAACTTTGTATAAGAATGTGCAGAACATGCTGTACGTTCTTTTGAGGTGGTCATTATCCCCCAACGGGGCCACAAACAAATGTTTCTCATGAGTGTGTGTGGATAGGTCTTTTGTTTATTTTTATGTTTATACAAATTTCCAATATGTTTGTCAGTCGTGGCTTTTTAAACGTGTTGAATTGAACAAGCCACATCTCCTTTTGCTGCTATTGCAATAAATGTTGGTTTGTTATTATTTTAATCTTTCAGCTCCTCTCCTCAGCTGTCCTTCTTCTCACTCTTCGTCCTTTTTGTGAATATCTTTTCACCTCACGATGAGCTTCAGAAGAGCCTGTTTGTGGCAGGACACAGAAAAGGCCTCTTCGTGCTCTTGAGATATTATTTCCTTCCCTGCTGTGCCAGACATAATCTTCTGATACACTCGCATATAAAAGATGCTTCTCGGTCATTTGAGATGTCTTTTTATACGGTCATTGTCTCCATCTCTTGAAAACTCTTCTTCAACATACACACTGGCTGTTTTGGTGTTCAACTGCCAGACATCTTCAGTATACCTATCGTATGGAATAATCTTAATATGATATAATAAAAAATGACCTAGTTTCCCATGAATCCCACCAATGGTCAGCTTTTGAAATACAGCAGTTTGCATTCGCATGTCAGTATTCACGGTATTTTCTGTGGAACTGAACTTTGTTTCTCAAATGGTTTCGTACAGCATGTCTGAAATATTTGAAGATTTAAGTTGTGAAGCTGAAAATACACAGGCAGAAAACGCAGAATGTCTCTGTCTTTCATTTATTTGTTGCCTTGAACTCTGCTTGACCTACTTGTGTGCTTAACTGTGGGATGCCATGATGTGTAAAGTCATACAGGCAAAAATGAGCAGCAGTAATTTGGGCAATTTTTTCACAATTTCAAACAAAATAATTAATTTACAAGCTCATTTTTTTTTTTTTTTTTTGCTATCAGCAAACAAAATATTTCATTTGAAACCTCGCAATTAGACCAGAGTCAAATATTTAGGCAACATTCAAATTCACTTGGGCAGAAGTGGACTGCCAAAATAAAAGCTGGGTCTTGCAAACATCTTTATGAGCTGCTGGCAAGATTCAGGAATCTCTTTATCATAGTTTCTTTCGCTCTCTTCCCACTCTCCAGAGCTGCATGCACACACACTGGGTGAATGTTTTACACCAAAAGCCCGTCCTCACATAGCTGCTGTGATTATCCCCAGGAAGGAAAGGGTTTCAAACCAGAACCCACAGGTGCAACCAGGTGGATAGATCTATTTGAGGTAGATCTATTTAAAAATATCACCCTTTCCCACATTTGTAAGACATTTAGAGGAGTACCGGTACTTCTTTTCTCCACTTTAACCAAAGGGTATTACTCAGCATTAATTTCTGTATTTAAAATAATCTTTTTATGTGAAACAAGCTTACATTTCTCTTAAGTGTGCTTTCTGATGTAATCTGCTGTGGAAGCTAATCTAAAACACTCCTCCTCACAGAAATGTAGTGATACCAGCACTTCCTCTATGAAATAAATTTCCCGGCTCTACAGTTCTTACAGGTTTAGTAAATAATCTCCCCACAAAATGGACAGATATTCTAAACGTCGTGAATTCCCTTTTTTTTTTGTTTAATAAGTCAGCTTCGAACGACAGTCTGAAACTTCAGTGAAACAAACAAAAGGCTCAGGCCTCATTCAGCGTCCCGATCGGATACAACACTTCCTTTGTAAAGAAGCCCAATATCCTCCTGAGCAGTGACAGAATTAGAGGGTTCATGTGAGTGCACCAAAACAGCCCAAAAATACTTCCAGTCCTCTGTGGTATTTCTGTTTTAATTATAACATTGTGCTCTGAGTCGAAATGTTGTTAGTTTTTTTTTTTTTTTTTTTTTCCCCCCAGTTTCTCCTGTAGTGGGTTTTTCAACAAAGCATAAAATTCATTCATTGAAACAATCGTTTCACACTGTGGAAAGATTTTTTAATAGACATGGAACTGAAATCTACCGTGTTTTCTGCTTTAATTTGCATTTCTCTGTGATTCATGGTAACATTTGTTACAAGTCAGAACTAGAAATGATCTTGCTATCGTTTGCCTGTTTAGCAAACCGCAGGAGTTAGATGTGAGTTTATTAGTGCTACATGTTTGTCCAGGAGGAGTGAGTGAATAACTTGATGCAATCTGAAGGGTTTCCTTAAATAGAAACGTTTTAATACTTTAAGGACTTAATTTAACTTGAAGACCTAGTTCATTTTTAGCTCTTTGATAACTAGGAACAATTGGAATAGGTGGATGATTGAATTGAAAAGAAATCAGATCAAATCTGTCCCGTTTCTGCTAAGTTTCAGCAAAATGAGGAGCTGATTGTTTGAATGACTCTTTCAAATTCAGAAGTTTTCATACATTTTGTTAATGTTTGGTAGCATTGTCTTTTAAGCTCTTTCATTTAGGTCACAACCTTCTTACAACTGTTCGCTGGAATTTGATCCCATGGCAATTTAAAACTCCCATTTCCCAAATTTTCTTACTTTTAATTGACCTTAAAGGGGGTGGAGGGTATTAGATATTTTCCAGGGTGTCATTTTATAAGACAATCAAGTAACTCTGTTATATTCAGTTGTTATAAAAACTCTGTAAATGTCAGACGCAACTTAAAATAAATTGGGCTTTGCAGTTTGATGACCTAAAATTGCCCTCTGTCTCTTTAAGACAGAGGGCATGTCAAAGTTCATCCAGGAAGCCGATTAAAGCCTCTTTCTCATGACTGAAAATTAGTTTGCATGGTCAAAGAGTCCTCAAAACAGCAGAAAATAATACACACAAAAGAAATAACACAAAACAAAACTCAAAAAATCAATTAACTTTAAAACTGTGCATGTTGAAAACATTTGAAATTGACTTTTTAATCTTTACATCATGTTATAATGTCATTCCCTTTTCAAAAAAATAAAATAAAATACCTGGTGTGTTTTTTCACTCCATTATGCATGAATGAAAAATCCTTTAATTTCCCATGGCAACCGTTTAGAGTTGCCTGAAGGTTCACTCTAAACTCTAAAGGTCACCAAACCTCCTCCTTGGAGCTGCAGTCTCCAAACTCAGTCCAATTTCTTCTAAGTGGTGTTTGATATATACAGCATTTAATTAAAGGCAACATAGTTACTCAGTTGTATTATAAAGTGACACTGTGGGGCTGCAAAATACATAATTAGGCCCCTAAGCATCTTTCTTAACCCAGATCAGCCTCGTTTTGAACAGCCCGACTCTGGTTCGAGCACATGCTGCTCAGACGTCATCGCCATAAATGTATCATTGGATTCGACTCAATGTATGCAAAAGCTAACCTTAATGAGTCTGATGAGTACCTGGAATGAAAAAAAAAATAACAACAAAAAAAGCTGGATGATTGCAAATGAGCAGGTGCAGCCTTTAATGTTACTGAAAACTTGATGGGGTGTTAAATACAAATACAGAGTGAGAAAAACTCTCCTATTCCAAAAGCTTTTAGTGTTATTACAGCCATTAAAATCCCAGAGCTGTTTGCGTCGGTGCATCACAGCTTACGCCGGTATATCCAGCTGTTATGTATCAAAGCAATAAATTTTAACTCAGCGCAGATGCTGTTTGGTAATTCGCGTACGCAATTGTTTGCTTGGTTAATATGCTGACAGTGATTGACTGAAATGTTTATCTGCACCTTTTTGTATTTCAAACACTAACCAGAGTCTCCTCTCTGCCGAGACCTTCACAGCGCTCTGCCTTTGGCAACCGGTTGCATTATAAAACAAGTGTTTGTTTTTGATTCCTGGCTCTCGGTGTCTAATTATAAACTCCTTTGATTCATGTTTTTGCTCACATGTATTTTCTAGGAAGAGAAAAATATAGCCACATGTATTCACGTCCTTTTTTATTGTTTTTGCGCAGCCTGTTTCTAGGAAAATCAAAAACCTCCAAATTTAGCAAATACTAATTTGTGATTTAGAGCATTACAAGCTGAACTGGATTGTGTGTTTTCCTAATGATTTGCACAGATTTATTTCCCCCATGCTTCCTTAGTCATATGGTTAGTGTTATTCTTGTCAGTCTAATTATGGATAGCACATGTCCCTACCACAAAGAAATAAAAATGTGGATTGTACTTGTTTGCTTGAACAATCCACCCCTCCACAGTTTCCAGACACAAACGCAGGCATTTGACATTTCCAAATCCCCCAAATATGTTTTGGAACATGACTTTTTGTTCCTGTCTTTGTTGTAAGGGAGCCAAAGAGGTCTCTGCCTAAATACCATTTGATTAATAACTGTGTTGTGTTGAGGCTCTATACTATGTTTAACAGCTCTTGCCACAGTTTTCTGCTTTGACTGCTTGTGGTCAATCTGTTTGCTAATCCTTTGGCTTGTTAACTGCATACTTTTCCTTTCTTTCTTTTTTTTTTTTTTTCCAACTTAACTGTAAACCCGGGGTTAAATTGGGAAAAGCCTACAACGCAGTCAGTGTTTGGGTTATTGTTTGTTTTTTAATGAGCGCCTTGAAAAGCTGAAATTGAAAATGCGTTTTTCACGTTTGCTCTCGGTGATATTATGAGCAAACAGACGCACAATTTAGTCAAAAACGATGAAATAAGGAAGTAAATAATTTTAAGAATTTTGAACCTAGAGGCTAGTTGAAGACTAAGTGTGAATCTAGATTATCTTGACCTGGATCCTGATGTGAAAGGCTGGTTTGAGAGCCATGAACCAACTCCAATTTCAAAATGTCATAAATATTAACATTCAACATCCTTTTAAGATGATTTACACTAAAGCATAGGGTGATTTACACAGAAAATAAAGACTGGAGATACCACTGAACTACCACTGAACTTCCTGAGAAGCTGAGGATTTATGTAATGGTTTGGTGTTTTTGCAATCACGATTTTTTTTTTTTTGCTGGCGGGTAAAATTTGTTTCATTTCTGTAACGTCGACTACATTTCGGGCAGCCCCAGTTTGAAGGTTCAGATTATGTCAGTTCCTAAAACTGCTTTGATGTTTTCGAGCATGGCAAAAACCGCTGCTTTACTTTTGGCTCATATAAAATTTCTTGTAAACTTCACCCTCCAGGACCAACTAATCCTAAATGATTACAGCAAGAGAGGCATCACCTGCAGGTAAGATGTTAACTGCTTATAAACTTTCAACAGAACCCCACTTCAAAAGTCTTGCACCATCTCTTTAAAGCTAGACTTGTGCTCTCCTCCTGCACAGAGCGTGCAACAGTTTCATCATCTACAATTTCTAGCTGATGAGGAAGGGGGCAGAACTTTTCCTCTGTTGAAGATTTCATTTAATCGTCCCGTGTTTCCATCTCGTTGGGTTTTTCCTGATAAGACGGCGTTAGAATCAGAAACTCGGTCATGTGTTTGTGGGTGGCTGACCCGGTCTGAACCCTCGCCTCTTGCACCAGACTGTCAGAGTGAGTAGGCGATTACAGATGCTGTTATAAAACTTGTTGCCAGGCTCTCTTCTGTTGCAGGACCACATTTTTCCTCCGCTCTCCCAAACACGCAGAGCATTGTGAACAGCATGAAGTCGGCGTTTTCTCCTCGTCAGAACGTCAGCTGGTTACTTTTTACACCTTTTGTCTTATAAAAATATGCTCTGGGTGGCAAAAATACTAATTCCATGTTAAAACGTCGGGGGTAAATCAGTGTGAGTGTGTTACCTGAACTGCTCGCACAAAGTTCTTTGGTTGGTCTGGTTTTTGGGTTTGGAATCTTTGTAAAACCTAATTTAAGCAGCTTTGGTGAGGAAACGCCATCACCCTATTTTATCCTGATTAGCATAATACTTTGTTTTGGCTTGAATAAAACTAATGATTGAGCATGTGAACTTAGACTCATGTGCAAAAGTTTCCCATAAAACAGTAAAGCTATTCTGACATGATCTTGTCATGACACGAGGTCTTCCATCCTGCAACATAATTTGTCTAAGTCCTGCATTTGTCACAATATGGCATCAATATATATGGATACATAACTGATTAATCAAATAAAGTTTTGTTAATCAATTATCATATTTATTATTAATCACACTCATGATGCGATGTAAAAATACACAAACAAACCCAATCAAACAAACTCTACAATCAAGAGTAACAATGAAAAAGGAAGATTGTTTTTTTTTTTTTTTTTAAGAAATTCTTTTCCAAACTATTATCTAAGCTGATTAAAGCTTAACATTATCAAAAGTTTTCTACGTTCTCAGGAGTTATGGAAAAGGTTTTGACCGCTCAGAAATCTTGAGGTCTAATGCCTCAGGGGCGGAGAGTTTGGGAGAGGCAAAAACACAGGAACGCAATTCAAAATGTCAAACCACCTGCACATTTCAATTTGGAAAACCGCCCCAACATAAATAAAATACAAAAAAAAAAAAAAAAGAAAAAAACAGAATGGGGTGTCTTAGTCTTCTTCTGCCTGAATCTCTTCTGGGGAACCTGGTGTCACAAGGTGCTGATCGGCCAATCAGAAGTGGAAAAATGAAGAAGAAAAATGGTGGCTATTGTTTGTTTGCCACATTCCTGAAACTCAGAGAGAACATCGATGTGCAAACTACCCTTGTGGATAAAGTATTATTTCATGTCTGGAAGTGCTTTAATATTCACCATGTTAATTGTTTTGACTGATTAAAAAAATATCTTTGTAATAAGTTTTGTTTGGCTAAATGTTATCTGATATGTGCTGGCATTTAGGAAGCACTTCTTTTAGCACTTCAATGTCACTAAAACAATTATCAGATTGATTAATCGACAGGTCCATAAAGAATATTTTTAAAAGGGCTTGTTGGCAGCAGTGAAATGCAAATGAGGTTGCGTTTGTGCTTTCTTTAAATACACTATTAATTAACTGGAAAGGGTTGTTGTGAAATCTTTTAAACTTTGTATTCACAGATTCAGTTGCTAAACTTAAACACCAGAACTCAGTGATTTTTAGAAGCTTTTCCCTGTTAATAAAATCTGAAATAAATGGCATATCTGCTTTAACATCACCGACCATATTTTCCACACATTAGGTATTTTTAACACAAGAATTGACTTGTTATTAAGCACATTAAAATTTGATAATATGTATGTTCCTCTCCATCCATCATGTCAGCTGTAATTTTTCTTTCACCTCCCTCCCTCTCCTCCTCTTCCTCCTCCTCCTTTTTTCATGTTGATGCCATCTGAGGTTGCAGGCCCAGGCTATCGAAGCTGCAGATTTACCCAGCAGCACACGTCACTAAAAGGGGAGCGCAGAGCTCCCGAAATAGCCCGTAACAGCAATTGGTAAAACAGGGTCCAAGTGGTAGTTACTGATTCTGATAACAAGGTGAAGCCTTCCAGGAATCGGTCAAGACGAGTTCAATGGTTCACCCACACAAGTGAGCTGATTGATTAATTCACTGTTTGCTTCATCCGCACCGAAGGGCAGCCGCAAGAAATATTTAAGATTTTATTTTAATGCAACATTTAGATAAAGACGTGTTGTCTTTACATTTTTCATTTTTTGCGAGTTACGACATGCTCGGATTGTTCAATTATTGACACCGTGAGCAAATGAAAACGATTTTACTTGACCTAATAACATATGCCTTATGGCAATTAGGATCGGGTGAAACGGTCATCTGGTATAAACCTGAGCACATTTAACAATTTAAATGTATAGGATGCAGCTCAAAATATTAGATGATTATAAAAGTACCAAAAACAGAGGGATGTACAAAAATAGATGTGCTACTTACTAAAGAAATGTAAAGAAATAGTGCAAGAATGACTGAGAAAACGGCTTTTAGCATTATGAGGTGGAGGAGCAATCAGTTTCTGTCAGTCAACAATCCCATAAATAGTTTAAACTTCTCAGTTCTAATCTTTTAGAGTTGTGAAGGTACCTACCTACACTGTTTGTTGTTTTTATAGAAAACTCTCATCATAACTTCAGATTAACTTCTTCTCTTGCAGACGATGCTAGAAAACCCTCGAGATGAGAAGGTTTTTAAGATTTTCCTGCCAAAATAAAAAACTGCTTGTTTAGATGTTTCTCAATATCTGTCAAAGAGCCCTTTAACTATGACTGATGCCATTTGTTTTTTAGAAGATGACATTTTGCACACAAAGGTATACCTCCTTTGAATCCTTCATTGTTTCTCCTGTTCCTAAAAACTACTCTGATCCCGTAACTCAATGTTGGGTCGTGAATCCTTTCCATAAACCCAAAGAGAAACCAGAAATGCTTGTAAAAAAAAAATTGTCCAAACTTTATTGCATATTTGTAATTTCATACCGACCATATTAATTTATTTTTATTTCATTTTTCATTCCCAAGCAGCAGACAGTTTTATTTAAAATGTCGCATTCTGGTGATATCATGGGAGCAATCAGAAAGATTACAGGCATAAAATCTAAACACATGAGCGTCGCCTTTCTAGGATAAACTCTTTTTTTTTATTATTCTTTCCCAAATTCCCTGGAATCGAAGGCAACCAGAAATCTATTAAAAACAACAGCAATGAGGTGTCTCTCAGTTCTGGTCATTTCACAAGCAGTGAGCCTGCAGCTTTATTGAATGAGATCTCTGGATGCTTGTATAATTGTGGGCTGTTTTGGATCCTGAGAAAAGACATGGAGGGTTTAATTAAAAGCAGCTAACAAAGACAACATTGACGAGTTTTTCCCGTTTCACTGTACGCGGTGCTGTTCCTAGAATCTCAGCAAGTCTCCCATTGTGGAGACGCCTGGTTTGTGGATCCCAGAACTGATTTGGAACTGCAATAAAGGCGCACAGCTCAGCAGACCCTGTTCCGCTTTATGTATGGCCAAACTATTAACCCTTGCACATGAAAGCCTGTGAACTACACATAACCTCCTGTAATTACTCTTTTAGGTCACTTCTAATTAACTGATGGCAACCATTATCTTTCGAAGTTGTGAGCCATGTCTTGAAGTCGTGTTTACAGTCAGGCTAATGAGTTTTACGTGTGCAAAAAGGAATTTGAATATGCACAGTATCAAACCATAAAAGACACTATGCTGGGGTTTTGTTTTTTTTTGTGTGTTTTGTTTTTTTACAGCATTTAACCCCAAAAAGATGCCCCAGAGCTAGAACTCCTCGGCTCTCTCCTGACATGACCCTACCTCGTCCATTTGGTAAATCTGTCGTTCAATTAAATCATTACAGTTGACTTCTTTACAATAGATCTTTAGTGCTCCCAGGGTGGGATAAACCATGAGCCAATTACAGATGTAAAACAGATGAAATCCTCACTTTAACACATATTTCAGGAGACGTCTGTTCTCACGGGTTCTCTGAGGACAAAAAAAAAAAAAAAAAAAAACCCAAAAAGACAGATGAAGTTTTTGTTGCAGTAATAATGTTTGTGGGCTGCTCAGAGTGATGGCGGTTTCATTAAATCAGCTCTTAAAAATGTTTCCAGGATTCCCCTTGATGTTGCTTGTGCTTCAGTGTGAGTTCAGTAAATAACAGGGTTGTTTGTCTCTCTGTCTCAGTTTGGGAGACGCATGAAAAGATGACGGATGGTTTTAGGAAAGCTGAAACTGATGTGATACTTTTCGACTGTGAAGTCCTGAGATATCTTGAAGCCTCAGCTCGACCTCCACCCACATGTGTTGCTCTCCTGGTTAGGATGCAAGGGAGCCTTGAAGTGGATTCCCATCCCGTTGCAGCAGCATTATCTCATAATTTCATCATCCTCACTGTGCAAAATTAACATGGCTCCATGTCCGGCCTTGTTTGTTCAGTCGTTTGAAACCTCCTTTTTTTTTTTTTTTTTTTTGCTCTGACTGTAGATAAAGGCATATATTTGCAGGCTTTTCTTGATCTGATTAAAAATCCCTTGAAAAAGTATTTGGCTACATTTTCTCATGAAATAAACCATAAAATTTTACAGTTGAAACTAGAAGTTTACTTCTGTTAAATAGAGAAAAAAACACATTTAACTTTTCCCCCCTCATTTTCTGCAGTTAAATCAGTCCAAATCTTTCTTGTTTTATGGCAACTGGGACCAGCAGAACTATTTCTGTTTACTGAATGCCACAATAAAAAGATTTATGTATCAACAGCATCACGATCGGAAGTTTACATACAGAATGATTGCTATCTCTCTGAACAATGAGAAAAAGCCTAGACAATGACGGCGTAACTTTGGGAACTTTGTTGATTGGCATGATGAGAAAACCAAAAGCAATCAGTCACAGTATCAGGAAGAGAGTGGAGACTGGATGGGAGCATCATCCAGATGGCTGAAAGTGATTCATTCATCTGCTTAAACAATTGTACCTGAGTATAGAGATAATGGGAACGTCCAACCAGTTCTGTGTCTCAGAGATAAATGTGTAAATTGACCCCAGGGGTCAACAGGGAAGTTGAACCTGTTTTTGCGAAAGGTCTTCCAATTGCATAAAGAGCCTAAGCACACAGGCAGAGTTGTTGTAAAGTGGATAAGGACAACAAAAGCTACGTTTAGGTGTGTCCATCACAGAGAATTTGAAGCATAGGGACACACCTCACAGGAATTTAAATCACAGTTAGGTCATAAGACGATGTCTCAAGTTCTCAACGTCTCACGGAGGACAGTTCAACTCATCATGATTAAATGGCCAAGATGCAAACTCGCCAAGATGTGGGTGTCCACCTAAACCGGGAGAACAGGCAAGGAGAGCTTTGTTCAAAGCAGCAGCTAAGAGGCCCATGGTAACTCTGAATGAGCTGCAGAGATCCACTGTTCAGGTTGGACAATTCTTTGACAGGACGGAAATTAAATCTGCAGGTGCAGGGAAAAAGGTTGCAGTTGACGGTGGAATGGATGGACCTAAACAAAAGGAGATTATTTGAGATAATGTGTTAGATGATGCCACAGACTATAGACTGGGTTGTAGGGTCACCTTCCATCAGGACAATGAGCAAGAGATACAATGGAAAAGTTTGGATTATGTATTCAAAGTCTAGACCAAAATCAAACTGGAAATTTGTCATGTCGGCATCCCGTCTCTGTTCAGTCTGAGAGATATGCTCCAAGACCTGCAGCTGCAAATATAAATACTTAACATAAACCTAATTGGCATGGAAATACATGTAAAACAAGTATTTATTTATGAGGCTGACTGCTTTGAAATGACAGTAGCTTAAACAACCACTCGCTGTAGAACACCAGCATTGAATGCAAGTGCAACTTTTCTGAGGAAGCCAAAAAGCCCTGTCGGCCCTAACAGGTGAGGAAGCCATTGTCTTTTCCAAGGATACTTGTAGTTAATACCTGTGAGAAATTGTTGCATTATTAATTAAACAATATAGTTGTAGACAACTGATGTACTGCTAGTTTTAGTGAACTATTTCATTCAAAAAACCAGATCGAGTTAATCCATAGCTGAAGCTCAGAGGCTAACTAAACTCCTAAATGTCTTCAGACAAGACATGCGGCATAAGAAGAGAGATCTCTAGTTTGATGCGCAATTAACAAAGTAAAAATCTTTCATAAATGTATTGACGATGCTGTCGAATAAAATGAAAGCATGCACTCTGGAAGAATGCGCTTCAGTCGCTTTTCTTTCCATCGTGGTTGCTAATGACTGCTGGCATGGCTCAGCTGCTTCTCCTGTTTACCTTCTGACTGCAACATGTTTGATATTCATAACTGCAGAATCTCCAAAGACAAACTAAGTGTTTCCCTGCTAAATATTTCAATTTCTACTTGTTGACATCTTGAATGAAGTGTAAAACTTCAGTGCATTCTTCCGATGCATTAATAAAGAGTTTCACAAAGTATTGTCAAGCTTTATTGCACAAGACATAATAAACATTCATTGTAGTAATAAAAAATAAATAACGAGTTACGCATTTCCAACATTTAAAGAACCCTGGCTTGCCTCTGCCTTTGTAACAGAGTCCGTTCCCTTACACCTAATAATATATTACTCCAGTTGTAAAATGAAAATATGAATACATCAGTTTAATCCATTGATCAGACAGCAGATTTCCTTATTAAGCTTAAAAAACAGGAAAGATTTGCTGTTAAAATAGAATCTACGCTCCTAGTTTTAATGTAGCTCAACTTATTGCAGCCAGTTTGAATATGTTTGAGTCACTTGTAACATTTTGTTTGCGAAAAAGCAGTGGAAGTAAAGCGCATGGCCCGTTTAGGGGCGGACGTCTAATACTGTCCAAACAGCGACAGCTGATTCAAGTCACTTAATGGTTGTGAATGAAGTTAAATATGTCTCAAGTTGTGGAAGATTGAGGACATGTGATGCTCTGCTCTGCAGGCAAACAGCAAAAGAATATGTCGTAACAATCAGGTCGAGGATGCCACCTAGTGGCCAGACAGAGAAACATACAATCTGTTAACAGCAACACTTGACTGATGGAATTTCCCAAAAACACAATAACTGATATATATGTATTTTTTTTGTGGAAAGCATGATATGTAACAATGTTAGTGATCATTGTGGAGACAGTCACTCCTGGAAAACTAAATATTTAGCCCTGGGTCAAACGGAGATTTTCCTATTCCAGCCTCACATGAGGCGAGTCAACACTTTCCGGTTCAGTCCGAAGAAAACCAGTGAGAACCTCGTACGTGAAAAACACCACCATGTTCACCGGGAACGCGCGCAGGCAGTTGATACCCAAGCTCTTGAAGAAAACGGCACCGCCTTCGGCTCTCGCCGTCTCCACGACGCAGTGGAAAAAGCCCTGATACTGCTTCGGCCCTCGCACTCCGTCCATCTGCAGACGAGCTTTTATCACATCCATGGGCGTTCCGACACACCACCCTGCCATTCCTGCCACTCCGCCAGCCAGCATCACGCCAGTCCAGTCTTAGGGAAACAAAATAAATAGTATCGTTACGTCTCTTTTGTTTTTTCCTACATTTTGATAGGATTCTCGGATGGGAAGAAGCTGCCTTTTACTCACGTAATTTCTTATTGCTGCCGCCTGACATCCACTCAGAGACGGTGGCATAAGTCAAAAAGTAGGTGGCGTATGACGGGGCGTCTCTCAGCATGAGCGGCAGAGCTCCTCTGTAGAGCCCCCTGAGCCCCTCTTCTTTGACGATGCTCAGCAGGCAGTGAACCGGGCCGCGGTATTTTGGTCGGAGCTTGTTGGCTCCTTCCTTCGTCGACTCTGTCTGACACTGTAGACGTACTTTAATTATATCACCTGGAGACATGACCGACGTCTGTCGGAAACAGATCAGAGGCACAAGCTTAAAATGAAGTTAAATTTGTTCAGTTTGTGTAAGGATACTAGTAAGATTGATAAGGCACAAGCTGTTTTTTTTTTGTTGTTATTTTTATTTTTCTTACCTGAGCTACTCCGCCAGTCATCCCAGCCAAGAAGATTTCCAGTTTGGTGTTCCAGTCAGCTCCCCTTGCCTGCTTCATGCACTGCAGGCAGTTCCTGTAGGTGCCAAACACCACTGAGGACGTCAGCGAGACAGTGGTAAGGGGAAGCGACATGCCTTTGAAGAAGCCGTGCACCTGATCGAACGACGGACAGAAAAGAAATACAAAAATCTTTCACTACATTTTGTTTGTTCCAACAAAATATGCAGATTCTTGCATATTTAAGTAGTTCAATTAAAACGCCTCAATTTCAATTAGATTTTTTTTTTCACTTTACCAAATTTGCGCTTTTAGTTTTAAGTCCAAGATCTCAAGGTGTAACTGGAAATGTAATTGTTATAATCAATATTTACAATTAAGAAAATAACTGTTGCTTCTTTTCTTAAGCAACAATTATTGCTTGTCGGTTTTAAATAAATGATTTGTACTGCTCCTGAATCTAGAGGGAGAATGTAAAATGTATATTTCTTTTATATGTCAGGCACCCAAGAAGATGCGTTTGACAAAAGAGCAAAGCATTGAAATCATATTGATGGCTCGCATTGTTGCACGAGACTTTGACAGAAAACATGGAGCGAGCATCACACACGGCACTGTGGCAAAACTTATTTGCACGTTTCAGAAAACTGGAAATGTTGCAGATCAACCATGCAGCGATTACACAGTCGTACAGAAATAAGATTAAATGTTTATTCTTTCTATGTATGGAAACTTATGGCCCACCATGTATATATTATTTTTGTGTAAATATTGCTATGCAGTAAAAAAACTATATTTCGTACTCAAAGAGAAAATCTCACAACGGCCTACAGAGAACCTTCAAATCCATGTCATTATCAGGTCTACTTGGATTTACGCTAATGTAATTGATTTGCGTGTAAATGTCCTGGAAATAAAACACTTACCCCTTCTTTTGATATGGTCTCCAGTACACACTGATACACTCCTGTGAACTGCTTCTGAGTTTGGATTCTGACCTAAAAGGGTTCAAAATAACAGGAAAATGGAAAAGCTGTGATGTAAAAGTCATGCATGTGCCACCAGAGACAGTATCTGAGCCTCACTGTACCTTCACAGTGTCCAGTGGGAAGCCCACAGTGACTCCACAGGCCCCTGTTGGACCAAGGACAGCACACACATGAGCAAGCTCTTGTTCTCATTTGCAGTTTTCCCCAAACATTGCAATCATACGAAACAGATGCAAAGGAACATAATGGCACAATGGTTTTTTTTTTTTTTCCCCCCCATTTTCCATGTTGACTGACAGATGTCTCACGGGGTTAAAACCAGCTCAAACACAAGGAAAGTAGTATTTTTTTTTTTTTTTTTTTAAAAAGACGTGGAGTCAAAACTGATCTGATCTTTGCATATGTCGTTACGTGTTTATCACACACTGACAGCGGCTAGCCGTGTAGCAACCGCACTGAACGCTACCGAGCCAGCGTGGCGAGATTAGTTTCATCCACTACCTGCAACAGATCCGGACACGAAGTCCACGATGTGCATCTTGTCGAGCGATCAAGCCATGTGAGCCCTCAAACTCGACCGGTAACCTTGACTGCTTTGCTGTTACGTGACAGCCGGTGTTGCGTCGCATCAGGCGCCGAGATGTTTCCAAAAGCACTTGCGCTTCTTCGAGGTATTTTACGGTTACTTTTGTAACCCGCCATGGTGCATTCAAGTTACGTTTTACAATCCGATCTCCGGACTTGGTATCAAAATAACCCCCAAATCAAACAAACTACTATTTAAATTGATATCACTGACCATTTCAAATTGTAAATATATATTCTTTTGTTTTTACCAGGAAAAATTAAATCAGACCAGGTCAGTAAATTTCAAAAACATCCACAGAAATGTGGATTCAGCTGTTCAGGCATTTTGAATTCAGTTTGTTTTGTTGCTGTTGAATAGTAATTGACCAGATGCAAAGATTTAAACTGAATTGAATTGAAAAAAATGACATTGTTATTAACTTGATATATTTCCTACTAAACAAGAGTAAAAAAAATCTGTTTAGACAGTCAGAAGGAATAAATAGCAATCTGTGTAGTCTTTACATTGTCCATATCAAGTATTCTGAAGTCCTGACGACTTCCAGGGCTCCTTGTCAAAATGAAAGAAACCAGGACTCATGCATTTTATGAAATAAGTCATCCCATTTGATGATTATTATGAATATATATTCAAACAAACAAGCCAATTAGTTCAGCTTTTATCACTTTTAAAGGTTTAAATATTACAGCAGCTGCAATGGGTCATAGCAAAGGGAACAATATCTTGTTCATGAATAAAAAGACAAAGTTCAGCGGAATATTTTTGCACAGCCACACCATCATCATCAGCTTTCGATTAGCTGCTCTGCAGGAAACGCTCCCCCAGAGTCCTCTCTTGGGTTATGCAAGCCTCCAGATCATCCTGTTTTGTATCCGAAGGTCAACCTCTCAAGACAGAATAAAGAAGATGCCCTCTCAGATGTAAGCATCTTTTTGAAAGCAGTTGTCTGAGAGAACAGCTGAATGCTGATCAGCACAGTTGAAGGTTGTTCAGAGTGTGGCTCGGAGAGCGTTTACTTATTTGTGAATCCAAAACATGGTCCTGTAGATATTGTTTGGAAATCCATAGAAAAAAGATAGATAAGAGAGCATTCAGAGACATTAAAATTATTATTATTATTTACCATTATTGAATAATAAATCCAGACAAATCAAGTTGTGTTTTTAATGTACCTTTGGACAGTTTGCAAAATAACATTTTCTGTGGATTTGGTTTTGTCATTGTAACTAAAAGTTAAGTGAGAAACGTTGTAATTTGAGAAAGATTTGGTTTGATTTAGCATCGTTTCTCTTTTTGATCATGAATTGAATCTGCTGGGATAGTCAGTCTTCACAAACCAATGTGGCGAGATTACGTTGATCCACTTCAGGGAACCCACACAAGAAACTCACGATGTGCATCTTGTCCAGTGATCGAGTCATGTGTCCACTGAAACTGGACCAGTTACCTTCATTGATTTGCTGTTAATTAACAGAAGGTGTTCTGACTACCTGTGCCACCATAGGGTCAAGATGTTTCTAAACAATTTGCGCTTCTCAATGATAAGTTACGGTTACGCTTTAATGGTGCATTCAAGGTAGGTCATAGATTTTAAATCCAAATTGAATTAACCCCAACATTGAATAAACTATAAATAAACTATAAATATTTGTCATTAAAGCAAGAGATTTGTAAAATAAATAAAAAATAAAATAAATAAAATGCTCCAAATTCATTAGTCACCTCAAACCAAATTGAACATCACGAGACCACATCCCTTAGAGTAGACGTGTTAGCCAATAGATGACAAGTAATACGCCTCGAGCGAGGTGTCGGCGTTTTCTCTTCGCTCTGATTGGACAGAAACTTTAGCCTGTGCAATAAGATCCGCCCCTCCGGAGTTACCGCTTCCTGTAACAAAATCTCTGTAACTGAAACGATTCGCTTTGGCTGCCAAGCAGCACAGCTGTTTTTAGGAGCCGTACAGGTCATCTAGTGGGCTTTATCTGATAAAACAGAGGGCAGGAGATCAGAAAACGGAGCTATTTATGCGTCCGTAACCCATTAAATACGAGCTCGCCGGTTCTGTCGGCTAACTGGCGGTGTCAGCTAACGTTGGCTCATTAGCTTTAATAAACATCCAGATATCAGTACAGTAAGATTAACAGAATAGCTGTCAGTATTTGATTAAAGCAGTATATATTAAAATTTGTTGTTTTTTTAAAATAGTTTATGCCATTAGCAATAACTGACAATAACGTCCTCAACAAGCTGCAGATAGATGATGGACTTTATCGCTGGATGCATAGGAGGTAAGTCACTACAGCTGGGCTCCATCCTATGGACTGTCAGCTGCTCCTGATGGAAAAGCAGGTTGAAACTACTGATTATATTCATTAAATTAGATTAGTTTTAGTTCTATATGACTGCTGTCTGTTTCATGAAGTGCTTTATAGCCATGGATTGGTAATTATTTGCTATTTTAATGGCCAAAAATGAAATTAAACTCTTGGAGAAATGCTCTTGGTGGACATTTTTCTTAAAGTGACAGACAAAGCACCGTCCTCCCCTTGTTTTCTCAGCTCTTCATCGAGTTCAGGTCAGTGTCCATTCATCAAGAGTGTCCAAGTGAAAGTGTGTGTATGTGTGTGTGTGTGTGTGTGTGTGTGTGTGTGTGTGTGTCCTGTTCCTAGTTTCCTGAAGAGACCCAACTCTGTCAGGTTTTTCTCTACAAACAGGTGATAATGTAGTATTAACTAGTGTGTATTTACAGTGTGAGTCATGAGTGAGTCTGCCAAAGAGTTGTGGTGCATAAACACAGAAAATAATACACAAACAATGAAAATTAGGAGACCTTGGTTTAGATTGTGTGCTGGAGTATTTCATATTTGATTTGAGGCATTATATTGATGTATAAAGATGTATGACTTCTTGTTTCATATTCACTGATGTTCGATGCAATTTGTCACTAATAGTACTGTATAAAAGTACTTGCTGTATGAGTACAGTTTTCTGTAACTCCAAGCCTTTCATTTTGCCTTTAAAGTAGAACATTTTTGTTTCATGTATGAGAAAATTGAAAATGAAATAAACAAAAGCAAAAAAAAAACAAAAAAAAAACTTGTGTTACATCATCCTGATATGATGCACAGGTGTGTGTTGAGTAACATTAGAAGCCATGCAGAAGAAACGTGCAAAGCGTTGAAGGCCAGTGAGTTGGCAGTGAGCGCAGCATGTTGTTCCTGGAGGACATGGCGATGCTCTGAAACTGAAACCACACTAAATGTTTTGCCTTCAACAGATTGCTTGTTTAAACTTCTTCATATTTTTTCACTCTATGAACATCTAAAGAGTTTATTTGGATATTATTTGACATATAAAGTAATGCAGAGTGATTTAATTATTTTTTTTTTTTCAGTGTTTTTCTCTGTTATAGGATTTCGTCCTGATAGAAATGGCTTTAGAATCAAACGCTCGTTAATTGTTTGATATGTTGTCCTTAGGTGTTGCTGGAGTCTTGGTTGGACACCCGTTTGACACAGTGAAGGTAAGAAGTGCAGCATTTTCTTTAAATATATTTCAGAAAGTAAAATAAAAAACTAAAACATGTACATCTCAATAAACTTATATTTAAAATAAATCCATAATAATATCTAGATATCACAAGTACAATGGTTTCACAACGCTCTTGAATCAGATTTTGCATTTTTGTAAACTTAAAAATAAAAAATCTTCTCATCCAGGTCAGGCTGCAGGTCCAGAACATCGATAAGCCGCTTTATCGTGGAACGTTCCACTGCTTCCAGTCCATCATAAGACAGGAGTCGGTAAGTCAATTCAGGTCACTTTATTTCTCAGGTTCTCATGAAATATACTGAAAAGCAATCATGGCTTTGATAAGAGCCACATGTGTTTCAGAGGTTTCATGTCCATGTTATTGACATTTTCAAATGAGTTGAATTCCCTGGTTCAGGATAGGGAGTGTTCACAAATCGAATTATTTGGTTCTTCAAGTGCAAGGAACAGTACATGGATAAAAAATCTGATCCAAGATTAGCTCCTGATGTCACTGCTGATGTCTTCTGCAGGTGTTTGGCTTATATAAAGGCATTGGATCTCCCATGATGGGCCTGACATTCATCAATGCCATAGTTTTTGGTGTTCAGGGCAACGCCATTCGTCTGCTTGGAGAGGACACTCCCACACACCAATTTCTGGCTGGTGCCGCCGCAGGAACCTTACAGTGCGTCATCTGCTGCCCCATGGAGCTCGCTAAAACCCGTATGCAAATGCAGGGCACCGGGCAGAAGAAGTCGTCTTCTAAGAAGGTGTACAAGAACTCCATGGATTGTTTGTTGCACATCTACAGACGAGAGAGTCTGTCGGGCATTTTCAGAGGAATGGTCACCACGCTCATCCGTGAAGCGCCTGGCTTCGGCGTGTATTTCTGGAGCTACGCCATGCTGACACAGAGCCTGGGCTGTGAGCCCAACGACAGCTACATGGTCCCCAAACTGATGTTTTCCGGCGGCATGGCCGGCATCGCCTCGTGGATCGTCACTTATCCCGCAGATGTGATTAAATCTCGGCTGCAGGCGGACGGGGTGGGCGGAGTCAACCAGTATAGCAGCATCGCAGATTGCGTACGAAAGAGCGTGAGGAAGGAGGGTTACATGGTGTTCACCCGAGGCCTCACCTCCACGCTGCTACGAGCCTTCCCTGTGAACGCAACCACCTTCGCTACCGTCACCCTGGTGCTGATGTACGCCCGCGGTGAGGAGGAGGGCCTCTAGCCTGTATCTGCAGAGGTCTGACCCTTGTCTTCGGCACTTTAGAAACGCATGAAATGTCACTAATGCTCTGTGACTCTGTTACTGTAGATCAGCCATTCCCAGCTGTGAGTCTTGGAATATCTCGTATAAATAAGCACTCTTTTGAAGAAGGGAGAATGAGATGCATTTTATTTTTGTTAACTTATGTTCCTGTTTGTAACTCCAGAAATTAAGAAACAAAAAATCACCTCTAATGAGATTAGAGATGTATATATAACAGATGTGTAGCTTATATTCTTATAAACTTAAAAAAAAAAAAAAATGCAAATTTGATGGTGTTTCAGGGTTGTTTGTACAGTTTGATGTCCCTTATATATTTTGCATATCTTGAGATGTGTGTTTTGCAATGTGTCTATACACCAATAATTTTACCATTTGTTTTTTTTTTTTTTGTTTTTTTTTTTTTTTTTTGGAAACATTTTCCTGCCTTATTGAATGTTTTTATCCGGCCCAAGGTGTCACTCAAGTTTTACATGAACTTTGAGAAACTGTAGCAAATAATAAACGTGGGGAACTACTTTTATCTAACCAGAACGCCATCATCATCATCATCATCCCTGTGTCTCTGCTGACTCTACAGTAGTATCCACTGTAGACAATATCCCACATGGTATGAGCGGCTCTTCAGAATTTGTTTTGATTTCTGTAGATATTTGGTGTTTGTGACATTTTATGTTTTGTTCTACCAGAAAAATGTGAAGATTTCTTACTGTAATTCAGCTGCTGTATCGAAGGTCCAGATGTGAAATGTGGAACAATGCACTGTCCATATCTATTTTTTTTTTCTTTTTTCCATCTTGTTCAGTATGTTTACATTTTAAAGGTCGCACACATATTTGTGTATTTATTTGTTGTTGGTAACGGTGGTAAAGATGTGTAGAGAAGCCTTAAAGGAAATGGTTGTTATTGATGCTCGGTTTTGATGATCACATTTCCAGTTGTTCTTTTTTTAAATTAAATTAATGATTTAATTTTATTCTTTTATTTTTATATATTTTTTTAATTCTTGGACACTTTTTCTGATCTGCAGATCAACATGCATGCATGTTACTTGAGTTGCATGTTATTCGGTCTTTCCCTCTGTATCTCATATTTATACAAGGGAAGAAACTGGAAGTCACAATTACTCATTATAAATCATTTTAAGAGGATTGTTTGGGTGCCGTTGGAGATTTCTCTTTATTTTAAGGATTTCCACTCCTCTTCATCAGGACAAATAACAAATGCACTAGTTTTAAGATCTCTTACCTTTCTAACTTTGAAAAGTGATGCATTTTTTTTTTATATTCTCCTGTATGTCCGTGTCAGTTTTGACAGGATTCTGTTCCCTGTTTTCTCCCCACAGCATGCTGCCGCTGCCACCATGTTTCAATGGGCATGGTGTGTTCAAGGTGGTGGACAGTGTTAATTTCCTGCTATGCATTGCATTTTGCATGCAAGCCAAAGGAGAGAATGTTGTCAGAGTTTGATTCTAAGCCACATCCAAGAAATAATACATGCAAATGTGTGCAGTAAGCCCTTATTTTGGAAGTTTTCTGTATTTAAAGGCTCTTAAAAGTCATAGTTCTACTTTGGGTCTTGACATAATCTGCAAAGGCAGGGAACGCCAACTCAAAAGAATAAAAAATACTTGAAGTTTTCAGCTATACAAAACTGCTGCACTTTATCTGAATCAGAGATTAAATCACACTGCAGTTGTTGATCTGTAACAAGCACCTGAAAATTTCATTGAAGGATGGCAACTGACTTCTTTCTTTGTGTGCCTACTATTGCATAAATTATTGTTTGTATTTAAAATGAAGACATTTTCAAAAGGCAGGCCAATGTGACTGTCAGATTGATGGACAATCTGCTTGCTGAAAAGGTTGTTTGAATTTGTATGGTTATGAAATGTAAAAGCACTGCTGCCACCTGTGTGTGAAACACTTCTGTTTGGAGATTAGAAAGTCTCAGCTGCACTAAAACCTCAAGGATGTTGAATGTAAGTGACCTGTATTCACACGCAGGCAGTCCTGGAGGGTGATGTGAATATTTGTACATTATTTTGGGAATTTCTGACCTCCAAGTAAAAATTTTGTTATTTAATTTTCTTAAATGCTGTGGAAATTCTTGATTTTGAATCCCAGCTCATTGTTTTAAAGGACAATGAAGAAAGCAGTTTCTTCTTATTTTCACCCCTGTGACAATGCTATTTAAGTTTTGTCACAGGGGCCAATGACACAGAGCCAATCCAGCCGATGTGAAGCAATATGTATAGGATTAAATAGTAAAATATGAGACTTATTTTCAAGAATGGCATGTAATTTTCCATGAATGATTTTGGTCAGTTTGAGCTTCCTCTTGCAGATGTTTTATCAGACACTGATGACATATTTTTGTGACGCAGAACCTGTTTGTCTCTGAAAGAGAATAAAATCAATTAACCAGCTTTGTGTGACTTTTATTTCAACATTCATTTCACACTAAAACAAACTATGGACAAATGTGTATTTATTGTTTTGTGTTCCCACCATTTTTTTGGTACCATTTCTTCCTTCATTCCTTAAATATTTCCATATGCCTTTCATTCTTCCCTTTGTGTTTGTCCTATATCACAGCACCACAAAGCTGCAGCACACATGCTGCCCAATTGGCCAAGAGGCCTTGAAACCAGCTGGGCCTGCTTAACCTGCCGGTATCAGCAGAAACGTAACAATTGCATAGAATAGACTTTATATTATGATAAATTTTGCTTTGAAACAAGTTCATTCATAAAGCTGAGTAAAGTAAACTGTGAAAAAGTGAACAGCAGATTGATTTTTTTTTTTTTACTGTTAAATGCAAACAAATGCTAAAATAAAGCAAAATCTCATTAGATTAAGTGGAACTTTGAAGAGCAGATTTTCATACATGTGAATCTTGAACGCCCTCTACTGATTAAAGATGGGAAATGAAAAACCAGTTTCAAATACTACATAAAATCAAAAATGTATTGCTATTTGCAATGTAAATGAAGGCAAAGATAACTTTATAAGTTTAAATAATTATTTACATTTGATTGTGTTAGTCCGTATTAAATCTAAAAGTTATATATATGTATATAATTTTATCTGGGACCTTTAAAAAGGGATGTTCACCTAAATATTTACTTCTGCACATTTTCTTTGAGGTTCTTTAATTGCACATTTTTAAACTGATTGACATCTTTTGCCCTCTATTTCTGTGAGTTGAAAGATATGTTTTCTGGGACCAAAATCCTTGCATAATAAAAAAGCAAAGTTCAATTAAAAACTGTCATCAGATGTATCTTTTTTGCACAGCCACATCATCACCAACAAAACATCTTTTGATTGCAGGAAACGCTCCCCCAGAGTCCTCTCTCGGGTTATGTAAGCCTCCATATCATCTTGTTTTGTGTCCGAAGGTCAACCTCTCAAGACAGAATAAAGAAGAAGCCCTCTAGGATATAAACATCTTTTTGAAAGCAGTTGGCTGTCATCCTGAGAGAACAGCTGAATGCTGATCAGCACAGTTGAAGGTTGTTCAGAGCGTGGCTCAGAGAGCGTTTACTTATTTGTGAATAAAAAAACGTGGTCCTGTAGAAATTGCTTGGAAATCCTTAGAAAAAGACAGATAAGAGAGCATTCAGAGAAATTGAAATGATTATGTTTTTAACCTTTGTTCTTATACTGTCAACTAAATGCACGTTTGATGGTTTGAAAATTGAAGAAAACACATATAATCTGAGATATTAATTGCATTTTACAGATTGAACTTTTCCTGTGTTTCTTGGACGTCATGATTTTGTTTGTTGTTTTCAGAGTTAAAACAAGTGGAAAACACTTGTTTCCACGTCTCTCACTTCAAACTCTGATCAGATGTGAACATGCTCAACTTTAACTTTATTATAGGACTTATTTAGTCCTATAATAAAGTAGGACTAAATAAGTCCTACTTTATAGGACTTATTTGTAAATAAGTCCTATAAAGTAGGACTTTATAGGATTTATAATCTCCAGTTTTGGTTGTGCCACACAGATGTTTTGTACTCTCTTTACTCACTGATGACTTAAAGTGTCCACAAACTGTTGTCTACAGCTGATTACAAATAAACGTAGTCCGGTGACTCCAAACACCATCTGTTCGCTCTTAGTTATTTTATTTTTTTTAAATCAGAGGTCAAAATTATATATTTCACGAGTCAATTGGTCTGAATGTATTTAACCTTTAACTGTAGCACATAAAAAAGACATAACTGTACATATTTAGATTTTGTTTGAAAAAACAACAACAAACATTCGTATTCACATGGGACTGTTTCCAGAAATGTTGTCTTCACATGGAAACACCAAGAATGGCTCACAACCTAATCACTGTCGCTCAAAACAAGCTCACTGGAACACGTCAGATGATTAGAAACACATTTGTTTTACCATTGACATTAATATGACATTAATAGTATATATAAAAGGCAACAGAATGCACCTTACTTACTCAGTGTCTGATTCACAAGCATTAGAGCTAGCAGAATATTGCCCGGTCTAAAACACAGAGATCACGCTGAACCACTCCATCATGGAAGATGAGGTCAAAAAAGAAACACAATAAACTAATGATATCAGGTTTCGCCTGACGCCAGTGCATTCAAGCCACTTAAGGATGATCAAATTTGAGGCTGTTGATCAGTCTGGTCCGACAGCAATCTATTGTTTGAATTAACAAAGCGGGGTTAAAGATTGCGGCATTGTTGTAAAACCTGACGACCTGTAAAGTGCTGGACTGATTTCACAGAGAGCTCTGCTGAGAGTTGGGTCTTTAATCACAGTTTTCACTATTGCCGTTGTATGTAGGGATCAGGAGTGAGACGTTTGTTTGCCAATCTGTTTGGCTCAAGTTTCATTCGGTGGTAAACACAAACCACTTTAGCAAATATGCTGAACTAACTTTAAACATGAAGTACACTCCTGGCTCCCGTCCTCACATCTGCTTGCTCCCCACCTGCCCCCCTGCACACACACACACACACACACACAAACACACACCTGCGCACACACAAGCACAGAGCCACACACAGCCACAGCAGGTAAGAGACTGCCGGAGCCGGTCCCAGTGTTGCCCTATTTGCATTTTAAATGCTTCCAGCAAGCCCACTACTGTGTTCACAGTGCAGCGCAGCACAGCTAATCTACACACCTAAGGTGCGTGATTGGCTATAGATAGGAATCTGCGGGGGTTGAGGCGATAGAGCCGACTCAGACAGACACATGGGATGAACGGTACAGAAGTTATATGCCTGGATGAGTTTATGCAGAAGCACATTCTTGTGCTTTCGATTAATAACTGGAACATAAACCTTTTGGATGACAGCCCGGGAAGAATCAACGCAGACTGAGATCCTTGTTTAACAGAACTGCACTGATCATCTGACACAAATTGATGCATAATTGTAAAGGTAAGCGGAGATTGAAAGGTTCATGGTTTTCAAAAGGTTTTATACAAACAAGAATCTGATTTGGCGGTGCATTCGGCCCTCAATATTTTGATACCGTGACATAAAATACAGTGTAAAACAGTTGCCCTTTGAAGTTAAAGTAAAAGCAAATAAATCTAGGATTTAATTCATGAAGGCCTAGGAAACATTAGGGAATAGGCAGGATAATGAATGAGCTGACCTACATGCATATGCTATGATCCTCAGAATAGCAACCCTCCACATCATTCTGAAAACACCATCCTCATGGTGAAGCACGGCGGTGGCAGTGTCATGATGTGGCAAGGCTTTTGTTCAGCAGCTGGTTACAGATGGGGATTTGGATGGAACTCACTGCGCGGTAATAAAAACAGAAAATTGCAAAGGACTTGAGACTGAGCCTGATGTTAACCTTCGAATTTACATGTCAACAGCTCAAATTATGTAGCATCAACAATGGTTTGGATTGAAGCACATTAAAATGGCCTAGTCAAAGTTAGAACCTACACACAATTAAGAAACTGTGGCAGGGTTGAAAATTGATGACCCTTGACTAAATGCTATGTTGGAGCGAAGCCTTGAACCCTAAAGAACTCAGGCACCAGTTTGTCTGCCAAGGCCTCGGAGAGGGCCGATCAGCGGGGGCCAAATGCTGCGGCCCCTTTGAGTGTAAATGTGTGTGTGAGAGGATCTGCGGTGGGGGGCTGGGGAAAGAGTCGCTGGGATTGTTGTGCGTGTGTGGAACAAAAGGCGTTGATTAGAGAAATCCTGCAAAAGGCAGGAGAGGAGGTGTCAAAAGTGATACAGTAGAGAAACCCTCTGAGCTGGAGCTCAGGTGCCTTCCTCTCGCTCCCATAAAGCTCGTGCCCACACCCCGTCTGCACATTCGCTCTTCTAATCAACAAACCGGCTTTCATGCAGCCTACTGAGAACAAACTAGAGACTGTGTTTAAAAGAAATACTAACATTAGAGCAATTGCAAGATTTTTTTTTCTTTTATTCATATTTGCAGTAATGTTAACTTTAATAGTCATGATAAGAGTTTATGTTTCTAACAGAAGCGGTCTGTTTTTAATGAGAGATATGACTTACCACCCAGGGTGCACAATTTAGAAAAAAAACAAAAAAAAAAAACCAACTAACCTGACAGATTTGGGAGTGGTCACCTTTATTAAACTGCGGGCTGCGGTCTTAACAGCATAGTAACGCTCCTGAAACTCTATCATGGCTCTTGGTTTTGGTCTCCTACTCTCAAGGTTTTAAGTGGCCCATGCTTTTAAAAACGTTCGAATATGTGCATTTGTAGAAACACATAAAATTGCTTTTTTTTGGTGCTAATTTGAAGCTTTAAAAACCACCGTACATTGAGCTAAGCTTCAAAACTGAATGTTTAGACTGGTCAGACTTAGAGTTTAGTAAAGTTACAGGCATCACAGTCTCTTTAAGTGCATTTCCCTATTTAATTTTTTTTTTTTTTTAAATAAATGACTACTTTGCTGTTTTGTTGATGAAGGCAAAAACTCCACCAGGGCCACAGAGCACAAGCGAGAAGCGAGCAGTGAGTGAGCTCTGTTGCTCAGGACTTGGCAAATAACCTTGGAAGTGACCTGCTGACAGCTGAAACAGAACAAGAACAAAAGTGAGTTGATATAATTATAAAAGCACCGATACCCAACCACCTCCCCCGGCTTGTTCCTGTGGCTCTTAACACATTGGCTTTTGTTAACACTTCACATTGAAATTGACCCCGGTTCAACGTGAAGACACGGGGAGGAGAAGGAAGGAGGGAGGCGTTTCACAGTCACAGATAGAGAGAGAAAAGGCTGAAAAGAAAAAAAAAAAAAGTGGGATAGAAAAATGCGATTCGGCGATTGAGAATTTCCTGATGCGAGGTTCCGCCTATCAGCCCGGACAGGATTCCCCGGAGCCACTTGATGGACTAGCTCACAGTGTCAGATCACCGCGAGTCGAACGGTGTCGCCTTCCGCCGTGATTGAGTGAGACTTTGTTTGGGACTCATGTTGGTCTCAAGACGCCCAGGTAAGAAACCAAATTCTGTTTTCTGATGTTTTAAACCCTGTTAAATTACCTCGACTGATTCGCATTGAAGAACCGGACTGTAAGCAGCTTTTGCAATGAAAACGATGATGATTGCCTTGCTGTAGATTCACTCATTGATACATAAAGTATCAATGAGTCTTTATTTACGCAGCACTTTTCATGTACAAGGGGCAAGACAGACGGCTTGATAACAAAACGAAACAGGAAATGAAGGAAGGAAATTCAACAAGGCAAACAAACAAACAAAAAATAAATGAATAAAATGAGTTAAAGGCCAAACCTGTAAATGAAAATTGAAGGACTTAAATAACTCAGTTGCTCTAATGAGGATGATTTTAATGATCATTCTGGATAAGGATTTTAAAATTAATATAATAAATGATGAAGAGGAATGGAAATAAATTGTGACTTAACGCTAAACCTTTAATCACAGCAAGTTATTGCATTGGCATATAGGTTATCAATGAAATAAAGAATAAATAGTATTGATCAATATGAAGTTAAATCTAAAGTGAACAAAGACTATGATATGGTCCTTAACTATATGTTGAGGACTCTTCGAGGCCTTAACAAGAAAATTACGCCTCAATATGGTTTTTTGTTTTCAGTTTGAGTATGATCAAAACACTAGATTAGAAATCATCAGGGATCTGGGAGGTTTTTAAAATAAATGTTAATCTCTTGAATATCCAGGACTACAACCTATTATATTTTGTAGAAAGACAAGAAAGCAAAGCTTCACAGCACTCTCCATGTTCAGGTTGGACACATTCATTAAAGTCTGGACTGAAAGAGAAACTCTGGATTTGCTCTGCTGCTAGTAAAATGTATTTTTAGTTACATGTTTTAGATGTACGGAGGTTTTCAATTTGACACGAAGAGTTCTGGGTTAGTTTTAAGTTTTTCATCTATGAAGGTCATTACTAATTATAAAAACTTTTGTTTTAACCTGTTAAGCTGAATAAAATCCTCTTCTAGCTGTGGGACCTATATAACTGGGTGTCATTGTTATAGCTTTAAACATTTGCGTCATTTATCACAGCAGCATTGTATATATGTCATAAAGTTGGGATTTCATAGAAGCATATTTTTCTTGCAATGTTTTGGGTGTTTTTTCCATGTTTATAGAAATTGTTGAATATGAGTTTGTTTAGTAAAATGTGGTGGTCAACTGCACCTTCTTATTTCAGACAATGCCTCCAATATTAGTTGTGAGAGACACAAAAGTGGTAAGGAAAAAGAATCCTTCACTATGCATAATTGACTGTCTCAAATCCATTGATAAGTGATAAACAGTGCTGCAGTTGGTGCTTAAATTGTCATTTTGACAATGAAATACTGTCTCCGCTCTCCTTGCAGCTCTCCTCAAACCTGCAGGCATGATCCAAAGGAATGAGGTTGTGCTGTCCGTCCTGAGAGAGCTGCAGGAGGCCACAGAGAGCGCCGGCCTGGATGCGGTGACCAGAGTGGCTGTGGATGTAGAGCGGGCCCTCACTCCTTTTCAGCCCCCCAGCTCCCCCAGTCAGGATTTTGCAGAATGGGCGCATGTGGACAAAGCAGCCCATGCTTTGTACCCTGCCGATGCACCTAGGGGTCTCCTGCCTCTCAGCTGTAATGGAGAAGGCAACTTGCTGTTTGATGCTGTAAGTACACTGCTTGTGGGCAACACCGGACTCAGCCTGGAGCTGCAGGTTAGTGGGCAGAACTACATGCATCTGACATAACCTGCTGTGTTGAGTTTTTGTAGCCTCATAAAATCAGATTTAATGATGTTCCCCTTCCCAGGTAAGGACTGTGGTGGAAATGGTGCTGTGGAAAAGATACTACTTATCAGGGATGATTGATTCTAAGATGATGCTCCAAGCTGTTCGATTCAGTCTCAGTGCAGAAGAGTCTGAAGACATGCTGAACCTGCCTGTAGCCGTCCTGGAGGCCATCTTTGATGCAGATGTGAAAGCGTCCTGCTTTCCTGGCTCCTATGCCAACATGTGGCATGTTTACGCGCTATCATCTGTCCTCCGGTTCAACATCTATTCCATCTACCCCATGTTCAACCTCAAGATCAGACCCTATTTCAATCGACTGATACGCCCAAGAACCTGGCCTGAAGACTCGGAGCCACAAACCATTCACATCATGTGGTCTGGGGACATGCAGTCTGAGTCCTTGTTCAGGCCCAAATACTTTGTCTCCCTGGTTCAGGCGAATCTTCTCATGTGTAGAAGCCCTGAAAGTGAGGAGATGGTGTCTCCACACAGGAGCAAGGACCAGCTGACGCAGAAGTCGCAGTTTTCCTACTCAAGTCTGAAGGACAAGTACAACATCACCAAGAGGACCTTCTACCGCTGGAAGAGGCAGACGGAGGAAAACTGCAAAAAGTCCGCAGCAAGGTACGAGGCAAAATACTTCCTCCAGGCCTGCTTTTTGGAGGGCAAGCTCATTCCTCTGCACCAGTTTAAGGAATTCTTCCCCGAGATCTCAAGGTCATCGTACTACAACTGGAAGCTAGAGCTCCTGAAAACTGGGGGACATTTCTCCACATCCTCCTCAACTGGAGAGGTTAGTCCTGGAGAGAGCACGGAGCAGGAGGTGTGGTCCTCACCCGAAACTAAGCAAGATGAGCCGGACCACCATGACAGCGTGGCCAGCATGTTCGGCCTTCATCTGGGCAAGCTGGATGCGGAGAGGGCTCAGAATGTAGCACACATGCAGGAAGCTAAACGCTGCCTGCAGAACTGCATTGCCATGAACACTTCCTTCCCCTTCAGGATATTCAAGAGAAGCTTCCCAGGAATTTCGCGATCAACCTACTACAACTGGAGAAGAGAAGCCCTGCTATTCAATCGGGGATACAAAGGCACCGTCGGGAGCAGTGAAGACAGCTCAGATGCCGACAAGAGCGAGAGCCCAAAAGGTCAGGTGCTGATGCTGCCTGGCTTTACTCAACCCACCGTGCCGAAGATGAGGGTCTGGGGACAGAAGCACAGAAGATTCAGGCTGGCTTATCTGAGTAACAAACAGTTAAGAGAAGCTGCAAAGTTGTATGTTCAGAAGTCTAACTGGTCCTTGACAAAATTCAAGCTCAAGTTCCCCTCCATCTCCTCGTGCTTCTATTGGCTGTGGCGTAGCTGCCAAAACCACAAGACAAAGAAGGTGATGACCACCCAGGTTGCAGAGGTCAATGTCCCAGGGAGCACAGAAAGTAACGCCAACAAGACAACAGAGAAACAGGATGGGCTCCCATTTGTCCAAATCCCCCAGTACCTGGAATGTCCCGCCGTGCCTTCTTTTGACGCCCCGCAGCTGAAGCATCCCTTCCCCAGCAGGGTGCCCACGGAGGAGCAGATGTTTTCAGTGGATGTCGTAGCTCTCGCCAACTTCAAGGCCAAAGCCAAGCTGTTCCTTCAGCAGCGTTTCGAGGAGAAGTCCTTCCCCACATTCAAAGAATTTCGATCCCACTTCCCATTCACCGCACGCTCGACATACTACATGTGGAAGCGAGCTTTGTATCACGGCGTGTCACTGGTTCATGGGTAAATCGGTGGAAGCTTGAAGTAATCTAAACTACCTGTAGTGTTAAATCCCTGCTAAGTAAATTGGCTTAGCCTTGCCTTGGATCATTTCGACCTCCTGGACATTTGCACGTGTGAAGAGAAACCAAGTTGCGGGTCTGTTAAAACTCCACATTTTGCCACTGAAGGCAAAAGGCAGTCCAGGCCTGTTTAGTCAGCATCTTTTTTTAATTTTTTTAATTTTATTTTTTTTTTCTATGAAGCTGTTTGTCTTCAGTTCTCTAGAATGTGACTTTTGTACTTAGGATCTTTTTTGAAAGTAGCTTTTTATTGTTGTGTGTTTGCATGTAATCTCTCAGCTGACGGCGTCAGTTGCAGTTTGAAAATTGATTGTTTCTTTACAGCTAAAAAGCAGCATGTGTTTGTTTACGCAGATCACTCCTCTTTTTTTCAAACGTCCGAGCCCCATTTTTATCTTTAAGATGCAGAACGCTAGCGTTCACATTGTGTGCGGAAGATTAGCGCCTTTTTCTTAAGTTTTTGTTGTTTGAAATGCCTGTTTTTCAGGAAACCCTCACTTGGTTTTGTCACACTAGATTTGCACTGAAATGATACCCATCAACAGTACTGAATGTATAACATTAACCATTATGCACAATCTTAACAATCCTGTTAAGTGGTTTCAATCTGTTTTTTGAGGGGAAGAAACTTGAATCTGACTGTAGTTGATGTTTTATTTTTTATTTTTTTTCTACTTTGTAGCATTTTAAAACTACCTATTTCACATGAAGTGTGAAAGATTTGCCTGTATAAGCTACATTTTTGTGCTGGTCTTTCCACAGATGGATGTTTTCTGTTTTAAAATGAGCCAGTCCGTTAAACTTGAATTATGTCATTTGATAGTTGATTTATTTTTTTGTGTTCACTGCATGTCCAAACCACTGACATACATTTTTGATGGATGGATGAGTGGTATGTAATCTTCAGCTGTTTGCCAATAAAAGGTCAGCATGCATTAACATAATTGAATTTTTATTTACTTCTTTATGCAAGAGGCTATAACATATGTTTAAGTATTGAATCTGAGTGTTTTAGTTGCAAAGGCGCAGTATATTTGATTCATATTGACAAATAAAGAAGAGCGATGCAAACCCCATCCCCCCTTAAAATCATAAGTGGAAAACAAAATGTGAAGCATAAGAGAAAAGAGCAAAATCCCGTGGTAACCTCAGCCAAAGCAGGTCAAATGAAACCTCTGGCAGCAGAGATGCTGTGAGGGCTTTTGTGTTTTTCTCACCTCTCCTCTGTGTTAAACTATTGTGATTATGTTAACAGCCAGGAGCTGTAGGAAAAAGGGAGGAGGGGCTAATTGTATGTATGCATGGAGTTAGAAGTGAGATAAGGCCAAGAACATCCAAGAGTTTTGGAGGTGGAGGGAGGGTGGGGACTTGAGGTATACAGAATAGAAAAGGGGGCTGGGGCTGTGTGTGTCTTTTTGTCTTAACGCTGTTAGAAGTACTGGGGTAATTTAGTGTAAGGTTTTGCATAGAAGTCTCTATTAACAGTTCACAAATAATTCAGCGAGACTGAAATGAACTTCGACCACTCATGCACACCAGCTCTAGTTTCAGTCATACCTGTCATTCCAGAGATTTTTCATTCAGAAGTTTGATTGGGTCTTTGGAATTTGTAGACCACATGTGTCAAACTCAAGGCCTGGGGGCAAAATCCGGCCCCCTATGGCTTGTTATGCGGCCCTCTGTGAAGGGACACAGGATTATAGCTCTGTGCTTAAATAATATTTATGAGTTGAATCAAAGAAGTTTTTATCTGCGTACTGCCGCATGAAATTGTCAAAATATATTTCATTTTAAGAAGTATTTATTGAATTAAGAGACAGCTGTTTATTAATATTTTAATAGTTGGTTGGCTTTACTGATACGACCAGCCCCTTTGAGGACATTCATGATCTTGATAAGTCTCGAGATGAAAATGAGTTTGGCATCCCGGATGTGGACCACGTCAAAACCGACTCCTGACACACAGGTTGACATGTTACTACCCTCAACAGGCTCAGATCTAAATGAAAACGATAAAATAAAAAATTAAATTATTACATTAAAAATGAAAAATTCAGATTTAATAAGTTCACTACACATAGTGCTATAGGTTTAACTTAAGAAGTTGGCAGATGAAGAAGGTTAATGGAAAATTGTGTGGAAGGAAAAGGTGTAGAATGAAATGCACAAGCAGCCGGGATAACTGCGAACTTGAAAGGAACCAAAATCCATTTACAGTTTCAGGGACATTAATGAGATAAAGATCGGTTGCAATTTGGCATTCCTTGCATTTGACCACTCCTCTGAGGCACCAGCAGCAGAGGCGTCGCACAAAAGAAAGGAATGTTGTTCAGTGCTCAAATGTTCTCTGTTCGTATGCAAGCAAATTTGTATTTCTTTTTTAAATCAAGATCCAAGACTCTGTAGGAAGAGTCCAGTGTTAAGTTTCTACTGTCAGAGAACGAAAGTCTTGTCATCTGCTGGTGTTTCTTTTCTTTTTTTTTTTTCATCAGGTGGTGTTGTCTACTGTGTTTTGTAAGCTCTAATGTAAGAACAGCGATTTGCCAGGAAATGCTAAGGGCTGTGTATGCCTCCTTCTGCTAACAAGCGTTAGTGAGATGCCAGCTTCATTTCCCAGCAGGGGTTGGCACCTGCCCAAATGAACAAAAGTACCAAAACTTCCTTCAACAGCAATCTGACCAGACCGACAGTAAAACCCAGGGAGAAGCAGTGAGATATAGTCAACAAGAGGATGAGAATTGCATGAACTAACATTGCAGAACCTGTGCTGCAATGATGCAGTAATTCATGCTAAATAAGAATTTAGTGCATGTGCTGTGCAGTGCATGGACATGTTGTTTAATAGACTAATATTTCTACAGTAAATCTCCTTTTAATAGCTCTTATGCAATATTCTAAAACTGGATTGAAGATTTTTTTAATAGCTGTGACCTATAATCATCAAAATTAACTCAAATATATCAGAGTGTAATTGATCCACATACCAGTTTCACTTTTTTCTTAATTAATATATTTTAAATTAATGAGATGCAACTGTGGGTTCAGTGTCGGTGCTTTGTTGTACTCTTTTGCTCCTTTCTCAATGATAAGCAGCACATTCACTTTTGGATCAAACTCATAGAAATCTTTTACATAATAACGCTGCAATCAGAAATTTGCTGTGCCATGAAACAGCAGTTTCATCCTCATTTGTCGTCGGGGAAACCAACATTGACTCAAGAAAATCCAAAAGTGCTTGGCTGATTTTGTGGATTGGATTTGAACCGGTCTGCGAGTTCATCTCTGTAATTGTGATATGCATATATATAAAAAAGCATTACATTGGCAGTGAGCTGCCTTACGCTTTTCATTACTGAAATAGCATGAAAATAATGAGGGTTGGCAGGTGGAAGCTGAAGTGTTTATGGATTAGCATACTGCCTTCAAGAAGTCAGAGCGATAAAAGGAGGAAGGCATCTAATGGTTGCCAGGTTTCCTCACTAATCCAAACACACCTGAGCAACTCTTAGGGCTTTCAGTGAGCTGCCAATTAACCTCTGACAGAAGCCGCCAAAGGAGCTGGGAACAGCCTAAATGTTGCCATGGATGACACAGAATGAGAGGAAGATGGAAAAAGCTTGATTTTTCATTCTGAAACTCTAAAAATTAACTCAAAGAAGGCTGATAAAATGTCAATCATTGCCTTCAGTTTTAAATTTTTGCACAACCAGGAGGCGCAGAACCGCTGCAAAAACACGCATTTCACCAAGTCATCCACTGGGTGGCAGTGGTTTTCCTCAAATGGTTCTCATCCTGTTTTGTTTTCACAAATCTTAAATGATCCGGTTGCTGCAGAGCTCATGGTGTGCCATGCTGATTATTTTTGTGATAACTTTATTAATAAAAACTAATTGAACACCGCTGTCAGATAATACAAAAGACAAATCGTGACTGGGACACAACGAAGAAAAACGCAATCAGAACAGCAGTGGATGGAGACAGGGATTCATTTACAGTCTTTCTTTATTACACATTTAATTTCAAGATATGCCATAAAATCTAATGATATTTGCCCTAAATCCCTCCAGTTTTTGTCACTGAGGTGCGATGCAATATAATTGTTGTCGTGGTTAAAAGCCTTACTTCTCACAAAGATGCAAATTCTTTGTGCATGCTACAAATATGTAGCAGCAAAATGTATAATGGGTGAAATGTTTTAGCTGTGACAAACAGATGAAACAACACAAAAACTCTCAACCTTTTGGAGATTTAAATGTGCAGATCCTCTATTTTCAATTACAGGGAGATGACTCTGAGTTTGGGAAACCAATCTGACTATTCTTAAATCAATGGTTACCTGAGCTACTCATTGGTATAAAGCGTCCACTCAGTAACATCAAAAATATTATGTATTTGGATTAATCTTTCTAGATACTCTCAACTTGTGGAAGATCTGAAATTTGAGGATTCAAACATTTTAAAAATGACGTAAATCTTATTTTTCTGTTCGTAATAGCAGAAGGCAAAACAATAACACTAGAATAGATAGTACACAATAGAGTCTTGTTTACCATCTTCAACAGTTGAGTTGCACGGCACTCATTCACATATTCAAACCAGCGTTGGCTCACCTGGGGGAACGCATGGGGGTTCGGCTCCTTCCCCAAGCATGGCTCCATATGGATGAAGTGGACAAGCAGCGACTTCAAATTCTCACGAAAAGAAACAGGGCATAAAATCTGCACTTTTGATAGAAAACATTAATGAAAATTCACAATTTTGAAAAAAAAAAAAAAAAAAAGTGATTGAACACGTTTTTAAAGAAACGTTTGGACATTTTCTTCCAGGTTGATTTACGAAATACAAATTCACTAGGAGTAAGAACATAGCTTGAACACTGTGACCCTCTTCAGAGGAAGAGAAATTGCAAGGGATCTGCTAAAACTCAACTCTATCATTACCTTGAAGACACTGGGAGTCTGTCTGGCTGCAGGTGGAACCCCTGCATTGCGCAATGGGGATGGACTCATCAGTTTGGAGAACTATTTCCAATTTTTCCAAACTCACTTCAAACCAAATCAGCAGAATGATGCAAACATTCTGTTGCACCTAAACATGCAAACCAGTTCAGGTGTTGGGAAAACATGTTTGAATTCAGCAGGGAAGCTTGCACTTAAATCCAATTAAACTATATTTAAGACTATCAGTTCTCGTTGAGACTGGTCAAATATTCAGACAGAAGCTTTATGATTATTTTATTTAAAAAAGTGTTTTTGGTGCAACTTGCTAAAGAACATCTGACCAAACAATGTGAGGTGTATACACCTAAGCCTGTATGTTTAATGTTCTGCAAACATTAGATGAATGATTCCTCAATAAATTTAAACTGTTGTTTTTAAAAAGCATTGAGCCTCAATGCTGTAAAATGCAGCACTATGGTAAAATCATTCCACAATGTAAAAGGGTGGCTCTACTGAATCATTAACAAGCTAATATTCGCAAAGCATTCATACTTGAATTTATTGTATACAACTTCTGATACACTGTATATCATTTAGTTTGATTTAACTGAACATAACAAACCATATTCAGCGGATTAATGTTAGAGAAAGCCACAAAGTTTAATTAAACCCATAAAGTTTTACTAACAGTTTGAAAAGAAGCCAGAGTGAATTCATTTCTGTAAAGGTATTTGTGAAATTTAGGACTCACTTAAAGAGACAAGGAGCTCTTTTGTAAATTTTCCATGAGTAATGTGTGTTTTCATGCTTAATTATGCAATAATGTTGTTCCAGAGCACGTTCACTTCCTGAGGGCACGGCGTGCAAGATTTTGTTAATGCGAACAGGGGAAGGAAAACATTAGTTAATTCAGTCAGAATATTATTTATGTAGTGCTGCTGCGTGTGACGGGTATAATTATTCCCTTCACAATTATCATTGTGATGCACTTCAGAGCTGTTAGTGCATTTATCACCTCCTGTTTTATGTCTTAAAGAATATACTTCAGCTGCAGAGAATAGATTTCTAAAAGCTTGGTCCTTCTTCAGCTTATTTCACTCTTTGTCTGCAAGGAACCATTTGTTCTGTGATGCTTTTGCAAATGCTGAACAGTCAAGAGAGAGGTGCTGCAGGTACTGGAACTCTAATCCCAGTTTCTGGTGTTACACCAACCCACATGACGGCAGATAATAATTGTTTGGTGGTCAAATAATCCTTTATGTTTGGCCTGTGGTCTTCTGACACTTATACAGTTTTAACATTTCATCTTAAGCTGATGGGTCGATGTAACGTCTGAGTTGTGTAGTCGTGCCACGTTCAGTTAAGTTGGTTCCAAAGAGATATAGTTGCAGGAAAGGATTTATCTGCTTCATGCGCGTTCAGTCATCCGTGTCAGAACCATCTGCAGGTTTAAAGTTCTGGGAATAAGGAGGGAGAGCAGGTTGAACTTTCTGTATTTGCTTTCCTGTTTGAGTTTGGCATTGTCAATACTTCTGTTGAAATATAACCTTTTGTTTCTTTTCCATAGGAACTGGAAGTACAGATGAAACATGGGAAAACTTAGCTTTATTAAAAACCAGTGATTGGCAAAACAGTATAATGTTAAAATAGGATTGGTTTCAATTTGGTCATTGTAAAAAAGAAGCATATCTTTGAAGAAAAGGAATCTAAGTATAGCAATGTTTTTTTGCTACAGAGGGACTTAGTCTCACTATCCATAAGCAAACGTCATTAGTTCGGGATCAACCCAAGACCAAAGCTAATACTTGTAAGACACACCTAATTATTAGTCTGTTATTCCTGTAAGAGTTCATTCTAAAATATTCAGATATTGAATTGTGGCCCTACAATGGAACCTTGAGGAACCCCAAGTTTCCTCAAGTTCAAGCTGCTTTCTGCATTTTTAAAGACATTTTTATTTTGTTAGATATATATTTGTGTATGTACCACTGCTTGTTTGTTAAATGAAACATGTAAATTACATAACGCACATACCTGACTTTCCGACAGATTTTTAAATGTTTAGTTTGTTATTGCCAAGCACAAAATCACTTAAAAAAAAACACTATTGCAAACATATGTTAACCACTGATCCGCACAAAATAAAAAGAACACAGTGCAATCTCTTCGCAGGGGTTTGTTTCTATATGAACACATTTGGAAACAAGCAGATTTCAACGAGGAAGCTGCAGCTGTCCGTGTTGCTAATTATAGTCCCCTTTTCTTTCTGTAGGCTTGAACTGTGACAAATGACATGAAGAAGATCACTTCTTGTAGTGACCCAAAACAGATAACAGCACTGGGAAAAACAAAACAAAACAAAACCAAAAAACTGCAGGCGAACTGAAGAGATAATTATATCACCGTTATCAGTGCATCACTAAGAACATGTGACGCATACGTTCATTTAATGTCCCGCAGGATTCAGTGTTTGAGCATCTGCCTTGATAACCTCACTCATCAGCGAAAGCTGTCCACTGCTAATGCTCTCTTTTGATCCCTTTTGTTAATAAGAGCGCTTTGTTAGCAACTACAGCCCCACAAGATGAATGTCATATAATGACCATGTGGGCACTGTTATGAACTGGGTGAGTTTAAGCACAGCTGCTGGTCCCTTCCCCCTTTCTCCCTCCTAATGGCTAGCGTTCAGGGTTGTGATTAAAAGCCGTGCAGCCGTGAACCATGAACCCATTTCAATGCCAGCTATTGTCTGCAGAAGACGGAGATAAGAGCTATTGCCAGATTTTTGTTTCAGTACAAGAAAAGGCGACTGGCGTCCAGGGGAGTAACTTTGGAGTGGAGACAGGAAATTAAGGCAGCAGTTAATAACTGGGTGTCATCATCAATAACTCAGAACAAATATCTGAAATGAGACCTTTTGCTTTTGTAATGACACCATTTCTATTTTAATGGCACACGTAGCCATTAAACTTGTGCAAGAAAATGAAATTATATTTTATTTTAAAATTTAGGGAAAGGGAAAAATGATGTTTCAACCTAAAATTAACTTAAAAATTAGGTTTTGTTGGCACTGCAACTGACCCGCAACTCGCACTCCAATAATTTACAATAAAGTGACCTTGTCAGACGAGAAATATAATTTCCTCTCCAGAAATGTTTCCTTTTTAAAAATTTTTTAGGTTGTAAATTGTGACAGTTACCCCCGTTATCCTCGGATAATTATACAGTAGATGAAATAAACTGAGACCAAGCACCCAAAGGTTTCAGAAGAGTAAGGATGTGACAACGTGTAGCTTGGCACAAATAACTTCAAGCCAACGCCACACATGTTGTGGTTGGAGGGGAAGTTGAAATAAAAAACCTGGATCCTTCATTTGGCTCATAAGTCTGTTTTTACACCAATATTTTCTTCATTTTCATCAAAATCAGATTAAGTTTTTCTCAGAATGACCCAGAATCTCCATATATGCCTTACATATTTTCATGATCCATGTGAAGATTTTTAATCTCACAAAAAAAACACACCTTTCCAGGCAAACGATGCCGAGCCCAGTTCCAAGGATGCAATAAAGTTAAAAAACCGACGCTGTAATAAATGTGAATTCTTTCCAAGTCCTGCGGCAGCTGTGGGAATCATGTAATCCCCCACGTCAGTTTAACTCTTTTGCTTGAATTATTTCTGCTCCTTCGGTAGATGCCTAGTTTAGCTTCTCAAGTTTTACCCAGACGGCTTTGAGGTTAAGAGTGTAATAATTAAAGAAATTTCCAATGCTAAGATCTTAAATGTAGGCTAAAGGAAACACATTTCACCCAAAATGCTAAGCCTTTAAATCCATTCCTGTGAGAGAATCAGACCTTGAAAAGGAAAACTCAAGCCGGTTAAATTCAAAGATTTCTTTTATAGTTTTCACACATATATGGTTATGATTTATAAATATAAAATATAGGTATAACATTTATTTAGTGAAATATTATATTATAATTGCATGTTTAGGTATTTACTGACCATTTAAGCAAACTGATTTGTGACTGTGAGAGGTAAATTCCGGTCAGCAGTACGAAAACATATATCTTAATAATAATAATAAAAAAAGATTAGCTTTAACTTTAGTTCCTCTTAAAATGCTCTGATGGAAAATACAGAATATTAAAAGATTTTTGCAGGTTAGCGGTACACTGTAGTTTATTGTAAAACATTTAATTTCATAGCACCAGCATTGCAGGACATAAAATCCACATTAAAAACATTACCAACCATCTGATTAATGTACTGTGATTTAAAAACTGCAAGCGTATTAACTGTGGTTTCAAGAAAATATTTGGATACCGTATTAGTCCTGATTATCGTCCCAACAGGGAGTCCAATTACGGCTGATTTAATTCTGTTAGTCATGCCCGTGTAGAGATTTACTGTATAAAATGGGGAGAAAATGACGGCCAAATGCACATATGGTCCCTGTGTGTGTGCATGAATAGCAACGTGTCTTCTTGCCATGCTGAATGATAGCTTTGTCACTTTTAATCAGGTGTGTAATATTTCACAAAAAGACAGAAAATTTCTCAATCCCTTCATCTGAAATCATTTGTTCACTTGCCTTCCTCCCAAAAGCAGAGCCTCAATCTTTCTTCACATCAAAGGGGAGGAAAAAAAAAAAACTACTCAAGCTTTATTTTTATGTATAAAAAAGGTAGAAATGGGGATATTATGACACAGAAAAAAATTCATTTGAATGGAGATGTTTGAGCAAGTAGCCAAAACTAAAATATATTTTTAAGACTGTGTCTCTCAACTGACTGACTTAGCTTCTCGTTAATACAGACACTGGTCAATTGTGTATTTATCATGTTAAATGTGACACAAAGAAAGTAAATTAAAAGTAAAAGCTTGTGATGCGCTGAACCTAACAGCCCTCATCAAGGCCCTGGTACCTTATAATCCACTAGGTCACATTTGCTCAGCTGTTTTTACTGCTGTACAATGGCTGCTGGAAAAGACAAGTGTTTTATTGTTGACTTAGTATCCAGAATTCAGATTGAGCATTCTTATTGAGTCTATGGTTGTATGTTTGCGTATTTCTTTGCGGGCGTTTTCACTGTAAACGTTGCGTTCAGGGGCGTGGCAAGCAGAAGCTTACTTGGATTTAAAGGGACAAAACGATCCACAACTCCTGAAAAGAGCAAAAAATAGGCAGAAAACTAAACTAAAATGTCATTATGACAATGAGATTTCAAGTAATATCTAACAATGACTTGCACTTTTTGTTCATCTTTGATATTATCTAATTGTTGCAGATTGTTCCGTTTATCTTTTCATTAAAAACAACACTGTCACTCAGAAAGAAATTTACCTCCAAGCGAAGAGGAGAGAACGTTGAGGAGGAAAAATAGTCTCTTTATTTTCATTTGCTCTAAATTAAATGGCATTTTCCCAGCGGATTGGAGCTTCAATCTGTCTTGATTTATTAGCCCTGGGAAACAAACTCGGGGAGGAGCGAAACAGATGACCAACCGATCCCCGGGGCCCGATCCTTCATCTGAAACAAACGGGTTCAGCTGTGCTGGCTCACCACTTGCACAATCTGAACAAGCCTTATCTGTCGAGAAAACATTGACTGCATTACTCAAAATAAGCAACACGTCCCTGTGCTGGTAAACACACAATAAGTGAGATAGCTTTCTAAGAGGAAGAGTGGATAAAAAGAAAAAAAGGTACCCTTCAGTAGTAGATGACGCTTTTTTCTTCTATCATGCGTTTCCCACTTGCCCCAATATCTGCCATTGTGTGACTTTATAGCGTTTTAATTTACCATTCTGTAACCCATCGGGTCGTTTGGGTTTATCCTGCGGAGATTAATGGATAAATAAAATAATGTCAGTCTGATTGAGTCAAAATCTCCATATGTAGTGCATTTTATCATCAGATTTGACCTTTGACCTGCATAGCGTCTTTTTTTAGAAGTTTTTTTTGCCTGTGTAGCATGACATAGAACCAAGACCTACCTCAGACTGACTGATCGTCAGTCTCTTGTGACTTTTTCTTTATTTGGAAGTTTTGCTGCAGAAAAGCTTTTCTGTGTTTGGAGTCAAACAGAAGCAGGGAATCAAAATGGGTCATAACCAGAACTCATCACCTACTTAAGATAAGTTCGCCATATGCCATTTTGTTTGCATCATACCTGGTGTATTATTTGTCTAATTTTGTGCAAAACAATCAAAGGTTTTGATTCTGGTTCTTACTTCAATTCTGAGTGTGAGCCAGTTAATTACTTTCCTGATGAAAACGTATTTTTGTATCGATTCTGGTGATAAATACCAAGCGAAGAGTCACAGAAACAGAACTGAGAAGGCTGGCTGGGTCAAAAGCAGCTAAGAGATTTAAAATTTCTCCTCTTTTTTATTTAAACTCTCAAATTTCTGTAGGATTATAACATCTGGACACAAATTCATATTCAAACTTTCATTTCATGAAAATTGTTATGTTTTAATGCATGTCATCAATTCTATATTTAAGAGAATGAAAAAAACATTACAAAATATATTTTTTCCCCTCATATTTCCTGATATTTATTTTGTTTATTTGCTACGAAAATCATTACATAGACTGCAGAAATATTCAATTTCCTAAGCGTTCTGTTCTGTTACTTTTCCATTGCATTTCAAAAGTATTTGCTAAATTGCATTTGTTCAGCCAATAAAAACGAGACAAAATGTAATGCATCTGCTGTCTGTGTCTATAACCTGATTTCCCAGCAGGGGTCGGTGAACATTCATCTCGACTTGTCTCGTCTTTCACCTGCTGAACCACACAGACAATCAAAGTAAGTCTGGGAAAAATGCCATGAAGCGCTCTTAGGAATTTCAAAAATAAAAACAGGGTAAAGTTTCCTTTCATCCAGCTTGTTCTCCATTTCAGATGCCTTCTTTGTACCGACAGAGTAATCATGATCTGTTTATGAGTAATAAAGCAGGAAAACATCATTAGGCTCAATGCCACACAAGCCCTAAAATCAGAATCTGTACTGGTTTTTATTTACAATCCGTCTTTTCATAGTCCAGATCTGAACCACTGTAGAAAGGAAAGTGTCCACAAGGTATGCTAAGAACGACCACTGTGGCTCTGCTGCCAGTCTCCTCAGCTTATGAAAGTAGCTCACTATATCTATATTACAGCAGATGAAGCACAGAGTCAACATTACATCTCCAGAACCAAAAATAAAAAATAAAAAATAAAAACGCTCTGCTTGAGGCAAAATCTTATCCTAGGATTGAAGAAAGCTTTATTCATCCAGCCTTGGCTTGGAAATGCAGAGGACAGAAACAAAGATCTTCCTCAGTCTACATGCAGATGTTGTCATTTGTACATAAAAAGACTCAGATTGACTTTGTTTGCTGAACATCATTTATTGTTTGGCAAATTTACAGTCTACACAATCAAGTAGACAAAATAGCAACAACAATAAAAAAAACAATAGTGTTTACTGTAAGGATTTTAGAGAGTCTCCCATTGATAATTGTATGTAATCTCTCTATCTTGGTCTGCCACCTCCACAATGAAATGAAGGTCTTTGCACCTGCATTTTCACATTTTAATCTGACTTTTTCATGCTTCTTTTGGAGTAAAGACTTCTTCCACACAGAGCGGCCTTTCAGTCCACGTTGCTGCAGATCATCATCATCTGGATCATGACGCCATCTTTCCAGCATTAGGCAGCATCTTCACAAGGTTTTTCTTTGGGGTCCATCAAGACATTTTGGGTCGAAATCCATTTTCTTTTGGAGCAGAATATCTGTACCTGTGCATAACTGTTTGAAAGGATGAACCCGGGACCTTCAAGCATCTAGAAATTGTTTAGACTTGATCTCTGCACCTCTTTTGCTGAGATATTTGTTCATTTCCCTGTTGTGTCAAAGAAGAAAACACTGTGTTTAAAGGGTTTGTAAAACACATTCATGGGTCTGCCTCCAAATAACCCGGACGAGCAGGTCAACATCATCATCTGAGCATTTCTTTATTTTTTTTTTTGAAGAGGTAGCAATGTTGTATGCAAACGTCTGTTTTTGAAGATATTAATAAGTAAACCTCTGACACATAAAACAAGACAGACACACAGACAGGCAGACATAGATAGATAGATAGATAGATAGATAGATAGATAGATAGATAGATAGATAGATAGATAGACAGACAGACAGACAGACAGACAGACAGACAGACAGACAGACAGACAGACAGACAGACAGACAGACAGACAGACAGACAGACAGACAGACAGACAGACAGACAGACAGACAGACAGACAGACAGACAGACAGACAGACAGATAGATAGATAGATAGATAGATAGATAGATAGATAGATAGATAGATAGATAGATAGATAAGTGTTGCCCACCATCTAGATCCTCGGTTTATGTCTGCTATTTTCAATTTCAGATGGTGAAATGTTGGGAGGAGAGCAGAGGTAAATTGATCCCAGATTTGATGGAAAAGTCCTCTGTTGCTCAGGGGTGTCTATCCATCCTGGATACAGCAGCAATGCTTAACATTCACAGAGCAGCTCACTGTGAGAGAACACTAGAGTACAAATAACAGAATGTTTCATTTCTTTGCCTACAAATTGCCACAAACACACACAAAAAAAGAATAAAAAAACTATGCACAAAGGCCCGGAGGCATCAATGTGGGTCTCTAAGCCTGGACCAAGAGACGGCTGGGTGCTTTCCTAATTGGCAATCAATTTACACATGCAGAAGACTTTGAAAAATATTGTCTTTTTTTCCTGCTGTGTCCGTTTTGACGGAAACAGTCAATAACTCCACTGTGGAATAGTGGAGGGTTATTAAAATTCACCAAAGAGCACCAGGGCTGTTGTGCCATCCCATTTTCAGATACACTCTTGCATTCTGTGCATATCAAGATTACCGTGTGGCATTTTCACATTTCACGCATGGAATTACAAACAACTGAAGGCTGCCAAAAGTTTGATTAACACAAATTCCAGCCACATGTTTTTCAAGCGTTCCCTAATCAGCTGATGCGTATTTTCCTTTAGGGAATATATAATAAAATTTGATATAAACTCCCGCAAGTGCGCACTTATCTCTCGCCCACTCATGTTTAAAAGGTGCAAAATAGGAGCTCAGCACATTTGGAACGGAGTAGGGAACCCCAGAAGGAGAGCTTAGGAGAAGCATGCCGCTTCTGGACTGACAGATATTGATGCATATGGGACCAGCTACCTGAATAATCTCCCCTAAAGCTCTCGACACCTTCGGCTGTTTACTTTTCCATTTGCCTTGTTATTCTTCCACACAGGTAGGTAACTTCCTGGAATGACTGAGGCCTTTTGGAAAATATGTTTTTGACAATGATTGGGGGGATTTCATCTTGTGTGATACGGCAGGAAGTTCCATCATTTATTTCTATTAGTCATCGCTCAACATTGCAAAAGAATGATTAATATCATATTCTTCTGTCTGGTCAAATTCAATTGCAGTGCGCACGCAAGCATTCATCATCATCATCATCATCATCATCATCATCATCATCATCATCATCATCATCATCATCATCACAGTGTCTGTTAAAAGTATTTACCTCGTTAGATGTTTGACCCTCTTATTGCTTTTACAATGAAAACCAAAATCATAAAACCCAACATGAACACTGATTTTTTTTACAAAAATTATGACAAATAAGAAAATAAGTGATTGCATAGATATTCAGCCACTATAAAATAACTGGTCTAATTCATCCGAGGTCCAGCCAATTGGTCCTGGTTGTCTCGCAATCACATGATTTGAAATAGAGTCCAGCGAGAGCATCTCCAGATTGTAGAATAAAGTATTAGTAATTGGGTAATAAGTATTCCTGTCTACCATTACAGCGTAAAGACAAAAGAAAATTTCTCCCACAGAAATCTGAGAAAACGTTATTGAAAAGTATAAGTCCCAATTCCGATTTTTTTTTTTACAACCTCAAACTGACCCACGTACGCAAGAGAAGAATATTAACGTCAATCAGCAGAGCGCTGTTCAAAGTAATGATGGTTCAATCTTTAACTCATTTAGCAACAAGGATCAAAAGTGTTATTCACAACAAATGCAACACTGGAGCATTATATCCTCAAGGCCACATATTTTCTTAGGCTGTTTTCTTTTTCTTTTTTTTAATCCATTTTGAACCTTTTGAATCTATTCCTATTTCAATCACATGTTGTTTGTTTGGGACTACACTATGAGGGAAGTCAGGTGAAAATGATTATTGTAATTTCTGTCCCTCCTGAATCAGAAAAATAATACTTTTGTCAACGCCTCTACTAGAAATTGACCTTTTAATGCATTTTTTTGAGTAAAATTTATAGTTCTACCTTTGCTTCAAGTAAATTTCCCTCATTATCTTTCCCCATATCTATTGAATGAGAAAACAAGTCATTCTATCTAAAAATAAGCAGTCGAGTGATAAAGTGAATAAAAACATCGGCTTATACATTTTCTCTTGGCCAAAGCAGGATTTTATGGCGTTACGGACAGAAAAATGACTGCCTTGAACCTGGTGATTTTGTATTTATTGCTCGTACAGCTGATGAAGGCGATGCTGAACTCTTCACTGTTAAAAGGGGGTGGAGGGAGCAGAATCGTGCAATTATCACTTTTGTCCACAAAGGCAGCTGTTGCCAGGCTTTTAGCGAGTTAGACACGGTTTAGACTGTGAGGTTAAGTAGTTAGTGTTCAGTTAAACTCCCATCAGAAATTTTTATGACACAGTGTGGCTTGAATTTTGTGTTAAAATAATAATCACAAAACAAACTGAACTGCGAAAATACTGGCACTGATATATTGACGTGTTGGGACGTTGCTTCTTTTTTTTTGTGTGTGTTACAAAGCAAAGAGGGAAAGAAACCTGAACGAGAATGGAATAAAACACAAACTTTTCAGCACTAAATGGCTACATTGGGAGCTGCCGCCCATTCCAAGATGAACAGTGTGTTTTTATCAGGGTCATTAAGGCAAGTAAGAGGCGGCTGCATCAAGGTTTAGCACATGAGCCACACAATCTACACCCTCTTTATGCCTCGTCGCCGCGTGTTTTTCCACTTTCACACGTCTTCTGTCCGGATAACTACAAATTCCTGCATTTGTGATTAAATATTTTTTTAAAGAAACAATTAAAGAAATTGCTGTCAAAACACTGCTACAAAAAGGTCTTGAAGGTGTGCATAATTGAGTTCAGGAAAACGAAATCATCTGTTCTCCAGAAAAGCGTTGCAAAACGTTGCAAAATGTCTCAGTAATGAGACATTTAGAGTGTGGCTCATGGATGTAGATAACAACACTGGGTCTTCTTGTAAACAGGCCTTGTCCCTGGGGATATTAATGATGCGGATGGCTCAGGGAAGAGAAAAATTTCAATGCCATTCGTCCAGCAAAGGCACTTTTTGTGAAATAGCAATCGTTTACATTTTCCAATGGTGATTGTCATTGATAGGGGCACTGCCCAGCATGGCAGGTCCTGGAGGGCAGCACAAGCCCTGGAAAAAGCACTGGATGTGCACTAAAGATCCACCACTAACCCTGCATATCTGATTTTAAAACCAAGCTTTCACAAAACTGCCTAAAACTCCCAGCGAAGTGAAAAAACCCCCAGAACTGCCTCACTTGGATAAATCATCTTTTCAAAGAATGTATTTTAAGCTCATCATTCACAGCTGGGCAACTGTAGACGAGAGCTAAAAATATACAACTGGAGACTTAAAAAAGAAAGAGACTGCCGTTTGTACTTCAGTGACAGGAAAAGTACTTTATAAACCGTAAAGCAGAAAGCCTAAATGCTTTCAAGCGATTTTACGTCTGCACCGATGCACTGACCGTCAGTTTATTACTGTGTGAAGGCTGCAAAATATGGCAACTCAGCTCAGAAAAAAAGGCATTTCCTCCAGTTCCTTGTTTCAGGATAGCTGAATTTCAGCCAGATTTAATTAAGAGTATTTGTTGACATCAATTTTCAAGTTTTCTCCTAGATTCTCAATTGGATTTAGTTCTGGACCTTGACTAAGCTACTGTCAAACATGGGCTTGCTGGAAAGGAACCTATGCTTCAGTCTTTTGTGTTGTATTTAGTCTCATCTATACTCCTACCAACTCTTACCAGCTTTCCTGTTTCTGCAAAGTAAAGCAAACCCTCAGTATGTTACTACTGCCAGACTGTAAGAAGCTCAGGTCCTTCAATGTTTGCAGCAAAACGCTTCTAAATATCTGTTATCTACATCGTCTATTAATCTGTTGTGGAAAGTCCAATCTAAGGACTTGCTGATAAAAAACGCTGGGATTCCCCATCATACAACAGGAGCGATCCTTATCACTCACTGCCATCACGATCTACAGCATCTCTTTAAAGAAAGTTGAATATTAAAGAAGGATTTACTTTTCCTTTGGGATAACTAAATACATTTGAGTCAAATTGGATGCAGCTGACAAAATAATAGAAAATAATTAAGAATAATATACTGTAGAGTGAGGGCAAATGTCAATATGAAACACAAAGGAATGTGCAGCTGTGTGGGATAATTTCAGAAATGTGCAAATAATACAAACAAAAAATTGAGCAAACTCCAGAGCTTTGCAAATACCAGCAGAAATGTTACTTGAAATGAGAAAAACTGTGCAAATACTGCTCCGACCTGTGACGGTAATGGAGTTTAACAGCTGCTAGGAGGAACAATCTGCAAAATCTTTTGTGTGATGCAGCAGTCTGTCACTGAAGGAGCTCTCCAGTTCAGTCCAGATAGAAGCGGGACAGAAAAACAACAACCACGGTGGACAATAATGAGGATTAAGTCGCTAACATGTTAACTTCAGCTGCATCAGTTCACCTCATGATGGACTGACAGTGTCTTCAGGTTGTACTTTATCCTGAGCTTGTTGGTTTTTTCCCTGCTTTTTCGGTTAAATAAGAATCATTATTAGGGTGTCTAAAAGTATTACCCCTTCACTCCTGCTGAAATGTTTTCCAAGTTTGCGAGAGGTGCTGAGAAATCCGGGCCTTGAAGCCTACAGGGTGCAAGCTGGGGTGGATGAGGAGAAGTGGGCAGTATGCAGAGCAGGTAGCAGCAGTGGCAGCATAGATAAGCAGAGCGGGGGAGGAATTTTGCAGCTTCACCAGACCGCCTATACTGAAGGAGAATGTTTTATGTATGGCATGTGGAGTTTTGTGGTGGGTCCAGTACAGAGCAGCTACACACCCAAAGTTGACTCCCTGAAAAGGAGCTGCTTTGTGAAGCAGCTGCATTAAAGCTGCTGCTTTTAACAAACACCGTGTAAAAAGTGTTGGACGTCTACACACCAGATATTATGCCATTCATTTGTTGTCTCATAAGACCAACACTAAACCTTTGTTTGAAACACAGAATAAAACTATGAGAATTTTATATAAAGTGAATGCTAGATAAACTGTTTATTCAAATGATTCAACGTACGAGATTTGATTAAGTTGAAAAGCTATTAGAAATGTTTAAGAGACCATTGCTCAGATTTTAAAATAGTTGTACTAACCTCAAGTCACATAACGACAGAAGGAAGAACGATTTCAAAAGTAAAACTGTGCATAATACTTTGAAACTAACGTGGATTTTGGTGCATGAACTGAAATTGTGGAAGTTTGAATGAGGAGTTGGGGGGGATGCTGTACTCTAAATCAATTCAAAACATTTAAAAAAGGCTTACTATCTCTTGAGTTGGTAATGAGGAGAAGGGTTTATAGTTAATGTACTGCAGATGCTCCTAAAAATTTATTTTGCAATTATTGAGAAAGAGGCATGTTTGTATCATAATAATAATTACAAAATAAATGTTAGTTTATTTTATTTCTTCCCTTCCTGCTCCCTTTTCACTTGTGTATAATAAGCGCAGTAAGAAAGTTTTCTTGCAAATTAATGATGGCATTTGATTACATTATACTTCACTGCATGTGGCGATGAAATCAGAGCTCACTTGTCAATATCCAGATGCTCCGGCTCTTTCCTAAAGAAAATGGCGGTTCTGGGTCTTCATCAGATGTTGGGAGAGAGGTTGCTGACCTTTCGATTCAGGCACCAAATCAATAGTTGAGATTACCGGCTTCCGTTTCCAGGTCCTGCTGAGCCCCAGAAGAAGATTGCACCTAAATCTCAGACAGAAAGAGAGAAAGAGAGAAAAAGGAGGGCTTGTACTTCCCATCCCAAAGCTTTTAATCTCAGCCCCGAAAGCCCACCCACTCAATCGCGGACTGCACAGACACTCACTCGCATGATCACGCCCGAACACGACATGCGCACACGTGCTCCAAAAGAAAGATGAATGCGCAAATAAAACCCAATTACAGAGATAAAAATACATGAAAAGGCGCTGCTGAAGGCTGTCACACTTTTGACTCCAAAGAGTCCCGCCGGCGTCATATTGATGTTGTTGTGCCGAGTGGCGTATACCGGCACTGGAGTGGCTCTGGAGACGAGCTAGTTACCGGAGCGCATCCTTACAAATGACAGGATCGTCCAACTGTGAGAGTGATGTATGAATAGGCCGAGCTGAACCCGTCGCTGGGTGTATTGCTGCATCACAGCTGAGCCCAGCCTCACGGATATCAGAGGAAAATCTGGCCATATCTGCCACCTGCACCCACATGGGTCTGTAACAGAACAGCTGCGCTCATTCAAACTCAAGATTTTTACACACATGAAGCAAAGTCAAGTGTATAGAAACATGAACACGTTTTTATCTCCAGTCAGACACTTCAGTCTATTGTTCAGTCTGTACTTAATTAGTCTTTGTTTAGACAACATTCAGAACAGGCAGTTTTTTTTTTCTTGATAGGTTCAGGAAAATCTGTAAATCATATTCAAACTGTAATGATTTTGAGAAATGTTTTGAGAAAATGCCAGACCGCTTTGGTCTTGGCTCTGCTTAGACTAGTTGATGGCTTTCACTCACAGAACCAACTAATCTGGATTTATACTAAATGAAGATGTAAAGACATTTATACTAAAAGCGAGAAATCACATGTTTCTGCTCTGCAAAATCTCACTTAAAAAATCCTGCACTTACCTTTTTTATTAGAAACACGCCATTATGCACAACCTGGGTACATTCGGCTCTAAAAAAAGGACTTGAAAACGTAACTTGGTGAAGCATTTTTTTTTTGTGCATATTTTTGCATAATGTCTTCCTCTCTGCATACATTATTTTTTTGTTTTTGTTGTTTTGTTGTGCTGATTATCTGAAACTAGTGTTTATGTGCTGAATTATGCATAGAAAACATCTGTACCGCCGTTATGCAAAGTGCATTTGCGAGCAGGTAAAACACAAAAATGATCAGGAACAGAGAACTGAATCCAACATGCTGACCTAAAAATATCTTGCTGTTACATTTTGATATATTTCTCTTTGAATTTCCAGTTTCACACACCTGGAAGTTTTTTTTTTTTTTTTAACTCAGCATTTTGGTGGGATTTCATCTAATTTTCTGAAGCCTTCTTTATAATCCCTTTAATATTAAGGAAGATGAAAACTATCACATTGTGCTTCCTCTTAAATTATGTGGATTTATCTCGTCGGCAGTGTAAGTGTGCAGGCATTACTAGAGGTACAAATATGTTTAACGTATATTCAGATGAGAATGAGGCTATGTGCATGTTTTTTTTTAATAAATCTTCCACTGCCTCATTTCTCCCCTTTCTGCCCTCGTACAAGTGTGCATAGAGTCTACTGGGATCCCACAGAGTCAACAGAGTCAGACAGACATCCTTACAGCGTGTGTCTGTCTGCTAATCCCTGCACTCCCCATATCCTCCTTCTGAGTTAGATATAAAGCAAATGAAATGAACACATATCCCCAGTCGATGGGCTCCCGTTTGAAAAGCAAGAGGCATTAATGCAAGGTTCCTCTGCACTCCTCCCACACTCTCAGGCTGAGGCGAGAAGGGGGGTGAAATATGACAAGATGGATTTCTCATGGGCTGCTGCTGAAATGATAGATTTGTAGTGAGAGTGCTGCGAGTGCTTCATTCTAGGCACAAGCACGAGGATATATTTCACACCAAAGAGATGTGCCAAAGTGTTTTATATCCCCAGATAGATTCTCTTGCTGTTCACTTAATGACAGTAGGCCACTTAAGGTTTGCACTCCATCTTAATATTTGAGCTTTGATAAATAATCAAACCCAGTTGCATGGAAATAAGATCAGATACACAGTCATGAGCAACATGATGATGTCTAATAAGCTATCCATCGAAAAGGCATTAGTCTGTTCAGTGTTGTGAACAAATGTTTTAAATCCTAAACGGTCTCACATAGAAGACATCCAATAAGAATAATCTCAGGTATTTTTTTCTTCTGACAGATTATTATTATTATTTTTTTGTCAAGTCAAAGTAACAAAAAGTTTAAATGCTTGTTCAACCATTCTTTGTGTCGACTGTCAAATGATGACTAAATCTGTCCCATTAAGCCATTATAGAATTTGTTTGTAGTAACTCACCTCTTTAAACAATTAAAACAAAATAAATGAATAATAAATATTGCATGTGTGACGAAGACGGCTGTTTTATGTGAGGACATGATTGCCCCTTCGTTGTGCCACCCATTGGAGTAAAGGATTGGTTGTAACTGGAAAATGCTTTTACAATTTGTCCCATTTCTATTTATGTACTTCTTTTCAGTTTTGGCCTCCTGGTGGGTTTGAGCCTAAAAGACCTGCTTAAGGTCAAGCCACAGCATCTCAATTGGATTTTACTCCGAACTTTGACTAGGCCACTTCAAAGCCTTCTGCTATTCAGAGGTGGAATTTCTGATGAGTTTTGGATCTTTGTCATTTTGCATAATCCATGTTTCTGCATAAGGTCCTGATGGATTGATGTCTTTCTTCATGATTTTGTAGAATTTATGGTTCAACCAATTTCAGCAAGAAAGCCCAAACCGTCACACTACCACCGCCAAGTTCCACAGTTGGTACTTGTGGAACTTGGTACCAACTGAGTGAATGGTTTAAGGAGCTGGTGAGGTTTGGATTGTGTCTTCCAGGAAGGCTGTCAGAGAAGCAGCAAGGAGGTTCAAGGAGAGTTTCACAGGAGGAAGAAGAAAACTCGACAAGGGAAGGAATGAGCAGATAGATCTCTGAGGATCAGACGTCAGCATGCACTTGTTATTTCAAGGCTGGACAACTGTAATTGTTTTCCATTAGGAAGTCCATAAAATGCAGTTTAAAGTCTTCAGTTGATCCAAAATGAGTTCTGCAGTCCAAAAAGAAATTTCTCCCTGATTCGACCCTTTTTAACTATCTCTGTAGTTACACTGTTATCGGCTTCTGCTACCAGAGGATAAACTGACTATTTTTCCCCACTTTACCACTTTCTTCTACTACTACCCTCCAATTTATATCTTTCTGCAGTTACTTCAGCTATTAACGTTTTGTTTTCTTTCAGTTTTTTAAATTATCTCCTTAAAAGCTACATCTGGTTTGGCTTTCTGGCTGTGGTGCCGACTCAGACGATGGCGTCAGCTGAGCTATCGTTGCCAACAACTACACTTTTTTCCTCTCCTGTTATTAGCTTTTCACTTTTGTTAAAGTTATATAGTACTTCTACATCAGTCCTTCTGTTTCTTTTTTGTCTCTCTGCTCTGCCTTTTCAAATCCCCAGTTGCTGGTGGCAGATGGCTGCGGGCTTGAGCCAGGTTCTGCTGGAGTTTCAGGTTTCTTCCACTTACACAGAGTAGTTTTGTTCTCTCTTCTGTCAAATCTGTTTCTTTGCAAAGTATTGAATTTGCAAAAGGTAGGATTAAGCAGGAATATATTCAGTACTTACCTCCAAATCACAAAGTGCCTGTACATGTGGCTAAGTGAGATGCAGGGTAGAACAACTAGTAAAACAAGACAAAGATTTTATTACGCCAGGGTAGCATGGGATGTTCCTGAAAGACAACAGTCTTGTGGTTTTCATGCATTTTGGAATTACATAGACAACTCCTAAACTTCTGCGCTGCAGCCTCGCTCAGGGTTGGGGAAACATCCATCAAATGTGTCATCCTAATACGATTATTACTCTCATTGAACATTGGTTATTTGCATGAACTGAAGACAAAACGGGAATTTTGAATTTAGAGACACAATGCATCTGCAAATCTGTTCTTACGTGGGAACTTGTGCGACCAGTGCTTCGGTTCCAAACAACAGAACAGATCTCTGCTGTGCCAAGTGGATTTTAACTGGAGTGCAGCAGTCTGTGACAAGACCTCAAAGCATCCAATCACAGGAAATTGCAAACAGGCACAAAGAAACTGAAGTGTACACAGATCACTGAGAACCAATCACTCCGAGACTCTGTGACTGGCATCCTAATTGCATTTTTTTTGTTTTGTTTTGTTTTTGCTTTCATTTTTTTCTTTTACTTTTATTAGTCAGAGTGTGACTTACCAATAGATTGTCAAATTGCTCCCTACTTCGTCTGAAGTAGACGTAGAAGCATTTGTATAATTGAAGTTCGAAAATGAGCATAAACCTCAGGAAATTCTCAAGATATTATCAGCCCACACCCTCTTCACGGCTGCTCTTTTCCCACTTCCTACCCTGATCAGTAAATCTGATCCAGGACCATTCATCTCACAGATTAGGTTGCTGTATTATGTACACAGCCTTGTACTTAGAAAAACCATCAACCTTGATATGCTTTTGTTTATATCTGTGAAATTTAGTTTTAATTTCAACTTACAGCTAAGCAAAACAAAACAAACAAACAAGAAAGCAGATAAACAGTTTTGCATGATTGGAAACTATTCGACCCGTGTTTGGAGAAGAAAAAATAGTGCTTTCCTGATATGATTCTACTTTGAATTGGTTTTATTGGAAGATTTGTTAATTAATACAATGGTTTACATTTATTGGAAAAAACTTTTTTTTAAAAAAGGGATACAGATGCATCTTGGTTAAAATGTGGAGCAAGCACATTTTAATTTGCTTGCCCTGCTATAAAAGCTAATATACCAGTGACTAAACATAAAATGTGCTGGGAAGCTCTCATCCAACATTTTGTGAAGAGCTAATTGTCCTAGATTAACAGACATAACATTTTGTTTCCGACATACGACAATTCATGAATTATTTGTCAGATTATTTGCTATATTAGGTGAAGATTGTCTTAATTTGTTGATTACTGCTTCCTAAAGACTGCTGGATCAAGAAGCATCCAGTAAGGATTGTTGTGTTCACTCAACCCAACCAAGATGTAGTTGATTTATCAAAAAAGGGTTGAGATTCTTGTCATAAATTGTTGCAGCTTTTATTTTTCTAACCGAAGTGCGTTGAAAACCATAAAACGAAAACAGTAATAATGACAACCTCATAATGTCTAAGACTATAACCGATACATGGTTGAAATTCGCAGAGCAAAATCCCTACTCAATATATAACGCTGTATGAAGTTATTGCTTGCCTATCAAATTAATTTGGTCCAGTTTGAATCTTGATCATAGCTGCACATTGTTAAAGATGTACAATCTAAATGGAATAATTCTGTTGTCTGAAGTTATTAACATGAATATTTGACAATAATGATAAAACAACATTTAATGAAGAACAGCACACTTTGTCATTATGATTTATTGCCATCTGATTAATTCATTTATGGGGTAAATTAAGGTCCTTCTAATTCACCATTTTAACTCAGGCTGTAGCTAAAACTACACATCTGCATAAAGCCAGTGTCTCAGGGTGACTTGGCAACAAAACTCTAGAAACAACAGTTGGCTATGTGAAGACTTCATAGAGCCATGTGTGGGGACTGTATTGAATAATCTCATCCTGCAGAGAGTATGGAAAATTTTTCATTTGTTTTTAGTGGCAGTAGCCCCCTGTTGTTGCTTTTTTTCTTGCCCTTTAAAACGTTCATTGTTATTTAATGGCTCTCCCTAGACTGAAGACATTGATCTGTGGTTAAATTAAATTTCTCTTTTGTAGATCGTTAATATTTATTAGAACACACACTCTAATAGGAAGCACAAATATATATATACAAAAATACATAGGCACAAGAAGAACAGAACAAACTTAGGACATTTTCCTGAGAGGCTGTTTAAAAATGTACAGATAATCTTGCAGAAACAAGAGTGATACTGCTTTCTTAGACTTGTGTATAATTAAAAGAAGCAGCGTCACGAGTCTTTTAAGGAAAGGCCATGCATATTGATGTTCCACTGTGGATCCTTTATTATGTGTAATAAAGTGATTCTGAGAGCGAATATCCAGCAGAATTGTTCAATAAGACTCCATTAAAGAACTTCCTGGGGCTTTAATAGATGAAATGCTTGGATTATATCAAAGCAATTATTTGAAAACAGCACGATTTCTTTAGAATGAAATCTCGTTATTTCCCATTTATGTAAGTGCATGATGCTGCGGGGCTGCTGGCAGAAACATGTTGTAAACATTAAAGCAAAACTGAAGCAGCAGCAGCGAGAGAGGGGGAGAAATAGAGATTAAGGAAAGTGCATACAAAGCCTCTTAAATAGAAGAAAAAGGCAATTATCTCCCAAAACTTTCTAAGGTTCATATCAGTATTCACACTGTTACAAAAGGGATCACTGAACACCGCTGGAAACATTGTTGTTGTAAAGAAAGTGAAATGGAGCGAAACAGAAAAGGCAAATCCTACCCCTCCCTTCATACACCGATTAATTAGTTCCAAGTTATCCATGAGGGCAACACACCGATAAGAGCAGGACAAACAGAAGCCAATTACCAATGCTTCCCTGTGAGCTCAGAGCATCTAAACACCATGAGCGCTGATTGAAAACATTTAAAGGCGTCTTGAGGGCTGATTGGACAGGTGTTGCCGGGTGATCGCAACCACTCGCTTCGCCTCGCAGCACATCGTGTCATTACGGAGCCAAGTAAACACCCTTATCGCTCTGCATCCGTCAAGCATGGGAAATGAGACCTCGCATAAAAAGGAGCCATCTCCAACAACAGCTGTGGATGAGCGAGCGAACCCTTGGGGACCTGAAGAAACACGTGCAGAGAAGGGAGCAGCACTCCCCCAACACGCAAGCTTTCAATATGTTTCAAAGTTTGTTGTTTTTTTTTGTTTTGTTTGTTTTTTAGTAAATCACAGTGCTGTGATGCTGTCGCCGCTCCAGTAATGACAATACATTGATTTCGCTGCCTCCACGCAAAGTCACCTTTTGACCTGCAACAAGAGTTTTTCTAAAGTAAAGCCTTGCAGGTGGATTCGTCTGCCCAAAACATAATTAACAATTGATTAGCAGTCAGTGGGTCTGCATCTATAAAGAAAAAAAACATAAAAACAAAAGAACTTTAGGATTGACAACCTTGAGCAGCTAGCTGTGTTTTGTCGTTTGCGCAAAACCCCATGCTCTAAAATTCTTTCATCGCTCCTAAACTGCTAGTAGTTTTATTTTTTTTTTTACAAAAAGGTTTAATCAAGTTAAGTGCATTATATTTAATTAATTAATCAAAATTAATCACACTTTATTTGAAATCTATCATCAACAAAATAATCAACATTTTGAACTCAAACTCCCTTTTGGATGCAAAAGGTTTTCTTTCTATGTAATCAGATGATTTATAAAACATCAACGTGGAATTCATGCAACTTTTTGCAGGAATAATCAACATCTGGAACGACATTATGTCTCTGAAAACAAAATAAAAGTTTCTGTAGCGTTTTAGCTAAAACGTGTGCAAAATAGATGGCCTCTCCAATAAGACAGATAAACAATGAGTCCTAATTGTTTTCCTATTGACACATTGAACACAGTCAGGTTGGTTGTTTGATCTGGATTCTGGTTTCAGATTAATAAAAAACTCTTTGTAACTTGAGCTGGCTGCAGGGTTTGCCGTCTGCTTTAGGAAGAGATAACATTTTTTAGCCTGGATCTATTCTTTTCCCCCATGTCAGTCTGATTATTCATCCTCTTTTAAAATGCTAATCAAGTCAAATCCCTTACTTTGCTGTTCCTCTTTCACTCATTATTGAGATCCATTTCTTCCTCCTTGCAGAATGAGCTTGAGTTCCCTCGCACAATAAGCTCACCCCGCCCCCAGGTTCTCAGAGGAGAAAGGAAGGATGTCAGCAAGCGTGATTGTTTCGTCACCAGTCTTGTAAACTTGTCCGTTCTCAGGGGACGTCAACAAAGTCTTCACGCAGACTGACTCGCCACTGGATGGTGCTGACATCAAGAGATAATTGACTGTCAATTAGCGACAGAGACAACAACACAGGAGTCAGCGGGAAGGCAGTAAATCACTGCCTGTCTGTCAAACGGCTTTGGCTGCTTTGCTCTTGTCTTTATTCTCCTTTCTCTGTGTCTCTGTTTCTCTCCCAGACAGGATTCACTCCTAAATATCCTGCTCTTCAGGCTGTCTTTCATACTGCCTGGTGCCACTCGCTGTGATATATCTACTGTGCCGATGACTATATCTTGCTTGCTCTCTACAAACATATTTGCAAAATGACTGCTCCAGCTTGGTCTAAGCAATCGATTAAATGGTTTTGATATGAAAAGTATCCACCAGAGAGAAGGGGAGTTCTTTCATTTTCCTCAAAGGTGACAACGTCTCAGGTTCCTCTTAAAGCACTCTTTTCTGTTCAGCTATTTATACCATTTGAACTCTCTCACATGTTTTCCAACAAGACTTTCCCATGTGTTTACATTGACTTTATGTAATAGAACTCTTTCACAAGAGTGACCTGGCTGATAAAAAGCCATCAATGTGCTTTTTATCTAATAGTTTTGTCAAAGTAGAACTTGTAAATAGCTGCTTAGACACATCAATTACATTGTTTTCAACTTATCTGTGATAAAAGCGCAGAGAGGAAAACCAAAACATCCCTCTCCTGGATGACGCTCTCCGGAATTGATTGGTTTATTTTTTTTAAAGACTGTTCTTTGTAGAGCAAGTTAAATGTGCCACTTTTCTGTTTTATCTGCAACAAACTATTCAAACAAACCTGCAGCAGAGAGCCTCTCCAGCCAGGTTTGAGCTTTTTCAAACAGTGCAATAAAGTGCTTAATCTAGTGTGTAATTTGGGACCTGAAGTGTTTAGTGAATGAGCAAAGATGTGAATCAGAGGGCCGAGCAAGCAGGCAGGTTGGTGGACTCTTGATTTGACTGTGTATTCCAGATAATAGAGGCGGATGCAAGGCTGAGCCTCCTGCAAACAAATTCCTGTTTGTTGAGAAACATAATCAGGGGGGGATTATAGGTGTAGTCATGCACTTCCATATTAAAACAAAAGTAAACATGAGTGCAAAAGAGCAGAGGCTGAGACAGTGAACTTGTAAAAGTTACCAGCACTGTGGAATGACTAAAGCTGGAAGCAAAAAACTACGAACCGGACAAGATTTGAATGACAGCTGCAGGGCATGAGACAGGTGTACTGTTAAAGATAATGGCAGTAGCAAGTGTGTAGGAGGCACTGGCATTGTTCAAAGAGCTCCTGCTTCTATTTAATGTTGTCTGCACCACACTGTGCCGTACGTATCCAGTCTGCTGAGAGAAGCCATAATAAAAGGCCCACTGAGGTGGTATTACCTCAGCCAAGCAGGACCACCCTGAAGACAAGGGGGTTCAAATGTGATCCATCTTAAATGCTGAATCGTTAAGGTGACAGCTACCGGGCTGGAGATAAAATCGGCAGACAGATTTAATGCACCGAAACGTTGCATATCATTACGCTTAATATTTGGGTGCATTTTATGGCTGTCCAAAAAAAAAAATCAAGGAAAATGTTCTCCATTTTGTTCTTTGATTCAAGCTTGCATTTATTGACAAAAATCCACTCTCATGAGAAAATTGCAACTACAATATGGCAGGTATTTTTTAGCTATTTTCTTTTCATATAGTAATATGCATACACAAATTACTAAATTCAAACTCTCTTTCTTGAGTGGAGTTATCAACTCTACTCAAGTTGATAATTCCTGCCCAGATAAATCTTACTAACCAAAGGGAAAACGTTTCCACTCGCTTTTTCTAGTGGGCCAATCCAAACTCAGTGGTATTTGGACAGTTCAGATCACTTTACAGATGATTGACTTCCAGAGCAAATAAAAAAAAAAAATCTACACCTTAGAAATGGAATTAGTGTTAAAGTAAACCACGTAACATTGACAATCCATGTCATTCAGTTGTTTTCATCACAAAGCACTAACAAAAAATTATGTTCTGTTTTTCTTCCCAAGAAATAAATTGGTAGAATAAGTAACATCCTTCTTTTTTCGTAATACTTAGCCCAGCAAACTCCCTGGATATTCACACAAAAGTTGCAGCTCTAGCCGTTTCGTCTAGCCGTGTCCTAGACAAAACATGTAGCCACATTTTACACTAAACATTTTAAAGGTTAGCATGTATGAAGTTTCTGCAACATAAGGCAGTGTACAATTGTTTTGCTGATCTAATGAATCTGCTGACCTCATGAATCATTAACGGTTTGCTAATGAATCCAACAAACTGTAATGTCACTTTTAAAAGTTACAGTCAAACGGAAATGGAAACTGCTGCAGCTCCTTCGTCCAAAATGCCCTGAAAAGCTAGAAACAATAGACACAAAAATTAAAGATGTTTTCTGTAACTTCTAAATGGAAGGGCCTTAAACTCAATGCATCATCAAAACAGATACTGAACATGCTAATATTTGTCTAGCACTTCAGCAACATTCTCAGCATACAAACATTGTCAGCAGGAGCAAGATCTGAGCTGCGTGAGTACAAACAGTTTATGGTTTTGAAACAAATAAAAAAAGCAAATGCAGTTTCAGGTAATGTCTACTTTCATGCTGTGGTGCTTTCAACAATTCACTAATAATATGATCTCAGCTGAAGAGCATTTATGTTGGTTTCCCTCGTAAAAGAGACATTGAATCTTATTTAGACCGACCTTGTAGAATAAATATTCAAAATTCATATCAGTCAATCAAATTTTATTAGTGTCGCACATTTCAGCAGCAAGGGATTTCAAACACAAAAACACAAAGTCATGCAACTTAGAATCAACAATCAAAACCTTACATTAAGTCAAATGCCACCATTAAATTCGTAATTGATTACGTTTTGAATACAGTTCTAAACAGCTGGGTTTTTAGTTGAGCTTTAAAGGAAGTCAGTGTTTTAGCTGTTCTACAGTTTTCTGAAAGTTTGTTCCAGATTTGTGGCATATAAATGCTGAAAGCTGCTTCTCTTCGTTTGGTTTTGGTTCTGGGGATGCAGAGCAGAACCAGAACCAGAAGATCTGAGGGGTCTAGAAGGTTGATAAAACAACAACGGATGTTTAATATATTGTGTGGCTGAACCGTTCAGTGATTTATAAACTAACAACAGTCTTTTCTTTGAGCTTCGGGGCTTTAAAACTGGTGTTAAGTGATATATCTCCTGGTTTTAGTCAGAACATGAGCAGCAGCGTTATGGATCAGCTGCAGCTGATTGATTTGTTGGACAGACCTGTGAAGACGCTGTCGCAGTAATCAATGCGACTAAAGATAAACGCATGGATGAGTTTCTCTAGATCTCGCTGAGACATTAGTCCTCTAATCCTGGAGATGTTCTTGAGGTGATAGAAGGCCGAGTTTGTAACTGTCTTTATGTGGCTCGGAAGGTTCAGGTCAGAGTCCATCACTACTCCCTGGTTTTGGGCCTGAACTCTTGGTTTTAGTTGTAATGACTGAAGCTGGGCATTGACTCCAGATCTATAACTCTCGATTCTTCCTCTTTACATCCAAAGATAATAACTTCAGTTTTGTTTTTGTTCAGCTTGAGAAAGTTTTGACACATCCACACATTTATCTGTTCTAAGCCTTTATTTAGTCATTGGATGGGTTCAGAGTCACGAGGTGCTAAAGGTGATGCTTTTATAAATTTAAGTATCAAGACATGCATTAGCAGTTGCCAAATGTCACAAAACCTCTTCATTTTTGCATAATGTTTTTGCATAGGCCATAAACAATTAGGCATATTTGCCTTTTAGATGTCAAAATGCTAAATAAACTGTATAAATTACCTCCATTTAGTCTCAAAAGCAATGGATGCTATTCTTCCCCCTCAGCATTGCATAGCATTGCCTTAGGCGCACTGCTAGTGAACCGCTACTTTGGTCTGACTATGCACCTGTAATATTAACAAACCCATTTACCTTCAATGAGCATCTTTTTTCTTAAATGTTTGGGAGACTAAAAGGTTTTTAGAGTCTTTTATTATTAAAAGCTTTAATTATGCAAATGACCAACTCTATTTAGTCTTTTTCTGTTTAAGAGTGGACGAAAGCTGGTCCTTGAGCCAAGTTCTCAAAGACTACAATGTGTCATAAAACACCATAACCTTCTACTTTATTCATATTATCCACAACTTCTGTCTCTTTGTCCTTAAGACAAAACAGAAATTCACAAACAGCTATGCCTGCACTCGGAACATAAATATCTATCGGGCAGAAAACACTAAACAGAACAACAGAAGCGGAGACTTCTTACCCAGGAATGGAAGCTTGAGGCAGTGGATTTAAAAGACTGTGTTAATATTTGTTTCTCGGTTGTTAGAATGTGAATCAGTTTTATTTTAAATATGAATCACATTACAATGTTAATGTCTGCATGTATCCCTTGTAGCACGTCCAGGCTTACTGTCACCCGAACAAAGCGAGGGCGCATGGTTTACAGTCATAATGAAATATAAACATTCCCGCTTTCAGTTTGAAAGCTTTATATTTCAGAACATAATAATAATAATAAATAAAAATGTCAGTTCATTACCAGGTGTTAATTTCAGATGAATATCACCTCATCTGAAGGTGAGGTGATTACATTGTTACATTGTAACATTGTTACAATGTGGTAACTTTTATAACTTTTGTTACAACATTGTAACATTTGTTGCAATTTTATACAACGCAAAAACTTGTAAAACAAATTGCTTCTGCCTCATACATGTTGCCACACTGTAAAAAAAGGCAAACGCAAATAAACTCCAAATGCAAATAAAAATAATAACATGGCTGCTGTTTTATTCGGGATTAAAGGTTTTCTGTTTTGTGTAAAGCAAGAATATTACTTTCATTTCAACAGTGTCTTCTTGGCAATATGAAAGCAATGGCATCTGCAATGTTTATTCAGTGCATTTTTTAGTTCGATACAATGTTTTGTAATCTTTTTATTATTTCATCAGGAGAAAGAAGTCCAGGCCTCTCTGCTTCTTCTCTGACCCGATGGACAGACAGACAGACAGCTGGTGGTTTTGATTTACATATTGACTGTTGTCTCTTCAAATTATAATAAACAGATTCAATTTTTTACATTTATTAGGAAAAAAAATAAGAAGACAAAAAGGAACATTTTCACCGTTTTGAAAGATTTACCGATTGCACAGTTCTTAAGTAGATAAGTGGTATTTCAGAAGAGCAGAAGAAATCGTACGTTTTTTGAACAACAAAAAATATTTGTTTAGTCTGTTGCTAAGAGACAAGCATGTTTTCTGGTAACCAAAGTATTTTTATTTTTGCAAAGTAAAAATCAGAACAAACATTAGCAATGCACCACCCTGCCCTTTTGTTTATTAGCCATGTGTAGCACACTGACTGGAGGAAGTCAATGTAAGACAACATGCTGGTTATACCCCACATGCTACTGAGAGCATTTAGGCTAACATTTGCATTTTGGCTTATTTTAGTTTCTACACTAATTTTAACATACTGAATGGAGTAAGTCCATGTTACTCAACATGCTTGTGACTCTATTGCTACTGAGTACATTGTACTTTATTCATTGATGCTACGTTTTAGCATCAGAACGCTGGGTACCAGCTGGCGGGCACACTTTGGAAGGCCCTGTCTAATTCCTGGAGAAATTTTCTAGTTCATATCTGCTATTCACAGTGATAACTGATGTACTTTTCACCTTATCTTCCAAAAGAGTACTTCTGCCTCGGCAGCTGCTGCCTCAGACCAACTTTTAAAAGCCGTATATTCACAGATTCCTCTGTGCAATCTGATAAACATAAGATTTGCCTTTTTCTGAATCCACTTTCCTTTGGTTGCTTTCCAGCTGATAAATAAATCTTTACAGGGCGTCTTGGTCTCCCAGTGGGTTTCAAAACCCATAAAATTAGTTTCATCTCAGCCCCCTTCTCCCCTCTCTGCTTGCAGACAAACTGACTAGTGCAGCAGCCAGATAAAAGTCAGAGCTATGAGAAAACATGAAATCCCTTGCTTTCATTGCATTTGAAAAGGATTTCCAGGAAACATCCACGGAAAGATCCACAGACTCGTGGATGAAACCTAGACAGGCAGAAGCAATAGGTCAACATCTTTGAAACGAGACATATTAATATATGAATTTAAACAGTGATGAATAAAGATGGTGAAAAGCTACTGCAAACTGTGTGAGTCTAGGCTGAGAGAATATTTGCTTTTATTGATTAAATTATCTTCCACCAGACTGAGCACTGTTCTGATTTCCTTAATAGAGAAACACAAACTTCAAAGTATAGTGCATTAATACAAAGCTGAATTAAAAAAAATACAATGTTTTCATTTCCTTTATATAGAGAAATTTAAAATGTATGGCTTGCATTTGTATTCAGCCCCCACAGTACTTTACTGAAGCGCCTTTAACTGCAGTTAGAGCTGCAAGACTTAAGGGAAATGTCTCTGCCAACTTTGTTCATTTACTAAATTTATTGGCTGTTCCACTTAGTGAAACACCTCAATGTCAAATATATTGGATGGAGAACTTGCAGTTTTCAAGTTTGACCATCAATTTCCAATTAGATTTAGAGCAAGCAATTTAAAAGGTGAACATGCTTTGATTTAATGTACTTATGTCTTGAAAGCAGAAATTTTCCCAATTTATTGTCTTAGAAGTTTTATTCATCCTGAGCAAATTGATGTCACTGAAAGCAAAAGAAAAAATAATTTGCTAAGTGATAATTTAGGTAGGGCTACAACATAATTATAAAGCAAACTAATTATAATGCCTGAATCATTCTATTATGGGAAAATGTTTTCTGAAGTAACAGACATTACATGTAGATGGTTGCTTTTCCAGTAAACTCTCCCCAAGGTCAGACTTATGAGCATTCAGATGAATCACTGGATAATTACATTAAAGCCAGGGGAAAAATGATTGATAGCATCTTTTGAAATTGCTGCCATTTTCTCCAAGAGTTACACTCTTATCCTTGACAGGGCGAGTGCCTTTCACCAGCAGTCATTGGGCGAGAGGTGGAGTACGCCCTGGACAGGTCAGAGGTCAATTGCAAGGCTGCGCTGCAAATAAAACATAATGCTGGCTTCAAACTACTTTTGAGGGTTTATATTATATTAAATATGTCGCACAGAGTGGGCGACTGTAAAGCAACTCAAATTTCATTATTCAAAATGGGAAAAATCCTTGATTTTGCTATCATTGCTAGGAGTTTCCAAATATGATGGTGTCTTCTGCGTAAAACATAAATTCAGGCTGTTGAGTGAAATAGATCCATATTCGTACTTACAGGGAACCATGCAGCATGTATGTAGAGATACAGCACATTAAATTAGAACCAATGTTATATGTAACCTTTACGGCTCTGGTTCTGAAACAGTACCAGTGTTGGTACCGGGACTGCCTTTAGTCATACCAGGAATGAACTTATAATGATTCTTGTGTGTTTTGTTTTTCATTTGATCTCTTCTGAGTTTTCTATTATTTCTTAAAAGGTCTTGCTGTGGTCAGCTCATCTCTTTTTTGTGTTCATTACTGGTTGAAACGTGTTACGATTGTGGATTCCTTTGTGTTTCATTTCTAGTTTGCTCTTTATGCCTTTTGATTTATTTCTCTTTTATCAGTTTTAGTCACTTTTTATAGTTTTGCTGTGTCGAGTTCAACTTCCTTTCTATTCACCTATCCTCAGTTTGCCTGTTTTGTTCTCTTCCACAGTTGGTCCTAATCCTACGATTGACTCACCAGCATTCAATGTCATTCTCTACTTTCAACCTAATAAGTAGGCTCAGATTTTCATTGCTCTTTGCTGCTTGTTCTCTACGTTCTGTTTTCGCCATTCAAGCCCTGTGAGTTTCTCTCCGGTTCTAAGTTCATGGCTGTGTTTTGGTCAAAACCTGACACAGCTGGATGTGATTCAGTGGATGCCAGTGATTGGAAAGATTCACTCAACCGTGCAGAAAAAGAACATCTCATCTGAGAACATGGTGAAATGATATTCCACTTCATATTCACAACACAGTCCACAGAACCAACACCTGCTATCTGTGCTATCAGCTTAAAGTGACGTTTAGGCCCAATACGGTGAATTTTTAGTTTTTAGTGCTGTAGGGATTCGATGATGTGACGAGTATAAAGTTTCCCGCTTGTCAGTTTTGAGAAGCACAATTTGTTGTCCCAAGATAAACCTCAGAAATCCTTTGAGGGAAGTTGAACATGATTTAGATTTTATATGGCAGGAGCTAAAAAAGGAGTCAGCTTCCAATAGAAATTTGCTGAGGGACATTTTGCACACACACGTTGCAATCAAAACACAAATGCCTTGTTTTGGAAGCTGCTCTGCGTGTCTTTTTTCCCCCCCTCTAATCCGTCTGTGAACAAAACGGTTTACAGCAATATTTATTTGAACTGTTGTGATGATTTCCCACATGCTGTCATGTGGGTGGGTGATCATCAGCAGATGTAAAATAGGGTTTCTGGGTGCTGCTCCATGCTTGGGTGGAATACAATGCCTGAGAAATAAACTTGTCAGAAAGATCAGAACAAAAGAGGCAAGCTAATCTAACATTTTTTTTTTTTTTTAGCAAGTTATTTATTTAACATATTAGCAGTGGCATTTTAATATTCACATGTATAAATTTTATTTCTTGGTGTCATGACACCCGAGTCATTTAGAGAGGAGAAAATCAAGCAACATCTCGATCAAAGAGGCTGTTTTTGTGACTTACTCAAGAATATCCCGTTTAATAATTTTTGCAATAATTTTTATGGTATGTGCAAGCGTAAAGATGTAAATGAAATAGCCCATTAAAATGTTGGACACACAAGATCACATTATTTTAAAAACACATCATCTTTATTTGTTTTTTTAAGCTAAGCTCCCTGAACTCTGTAAAACATAACCAGTTTCCTTTGATCCATATGTGCTTATTAATTCAGCCCACTTCTGTCTGCTGTTGAGCGTTGCTTGTTTATGCTGGGAAAAACAAAACAACAAAAAAAACAAAAAAACAAACCCACCCTTTTATTTCGTTTGTTTATGAGTATTGCACACTCCCGGTGGCTTCGAAAGCATCTCTGTTCTTCTGCAGCTTGCTTAGTGACAGCAACTCAAGATGTTTTCCTCTCTTGCGAAGAGATCTTCTCCACAGCTGGAACCGAACTCAGGTTTCTTGCCGTGTGCACGTACTGTGACACAGCATGACCCACAAAGAATAATTAAGTCTTCACGGGTTTATTTCCTGCATCAGATGACTAGTCATTTGCAATTCATAGCTGTAGATCAGTGATTCTATCTGAAAGGACATTAAACTGCAAGGTGGCTGATCATTAACATGTCCCAGAGGATCCCATTTTCCATTATGTCCTCTCGAGCCTTTGTGCTTCAAGCTTTTTTTTTTTATTTTCTACATATTCATCAAAGAACCGTCTTGCCTGTCCCTTAATGCGCTAAAGAATCTGCAGGGCGTAGAGCAAGATCATGGCCCAGCCATAAATGCATTCGTTAAGTGGTGTTAAGTGGAGTCCGTCCTCCTAATAAATGTCTCTAAGAGCAGAGCAATGTTCATTGATTTTCTGAGAAGCCCCCTTCAATCTGTACCCAGTTGAGTGTAATTATGTGCGAGCCAGTGGTAGAGGACTTGCAATAAGAAGTATTCAGACTGCTGAAGAGAAGGAGCTTTTATCCAGATTCTACAAAATCCATTCAAGCACAAACAACTGAGAGCAATCTTCTGGAGAAAGATGATTCTTGAGGAAAATAATTAAAGGGTCAGTATTGTTTATTTCCAGAAACATGGTGCCATCTTATGGCACAATCTAGCCATGATGCTACCTTCAGTAGTTATGAAATTGCTGCCCTTATGTCAAATACGACTTAAAATAAATTTGACTTTGTAATTTAAAACTTTTAAATTGGTCTCTTTAAAAACGCCAGCTCTTTCTGAAACTTCGCCCTCAGGTTGTTATCACAATATTGCTTCTCTACTAACCCCTTATTGTTTTTTGTTTTTTTTACCAGAAATGTTCATATAACAGATCATATAATGAGCTCAGAATATCAACCAATAATCTCAAGAGATATTTTAGCAACTTAAAAAGACTTGGAAAAAAATAATTCATAGTTTTATTAAACATTTCTAAATGCAAAATTGCTATGCTCTTCTTCAATAATCAGTGGAAAACGTAAGGCTTTTCTTGTAATTGCTGAGCAGCTTTTTGCATGTTTCTATGGGTATTTTTGATGGCCTTTGTTGTATTTTTGGTCATTCGGACAAATTCAGTTAAAATATTCCCAAATAAGGAAATATTATGCTTTGTTACAGTGATAAAAACAGAATGTCATCAATTCTCTTATAATGAAACTGAAAAAGCAACTCTTCAGTTTTAAAAGCCAATAAATATGTGGGACGCATTTGTGTACAATAACTATAAAACTAATAAGCTGTGTTTAAACTGAATGTGCAGTAATAAACAGTCATTTAAAGAAAGCCCATGTTGAGCAAGATGATGCGGTGATTAAAATCAGTTGGGTCTGAAATTCAAAAACGACAACAACTGGTCTTTGCTTTCTAACACTGACAGAATGTTAAATAACATGTAGTATACTGGTTATAAACACTTTGAACACAGGCATTGAACTCAGAGTGTAAATAAATGTATAAAACTGGTCAAACATGTTTGCTATAAATAAAATAAACGCTGCTTGTAACCTAGATTTAATGCTGGTATTATATTTACATACTAGCAACTCCAAGAACACAACGGGAGCTTTATCTCTTGCATAAATCAATGAGATTGGTTCAGATCCAACTTTCTGTCTCTTCCCAGCAAAACAGCCTACACTCTGTGACTCAGTCTGGCTTCGCTTTTTGCTTTATGAACTCAATTCTCTCAGGCTGTGGGGATAGTTTCAGATAATTACGTATCTTCAAGTTATTCAACTCCCAGAGAACAAAACAATCAAGAAATAAATAATAATAAAAATTTGTGCTTTTAAGAAGACACCCATCTGTTCAGGTTTATTTTTCCAGTACATTTGAGAATGCTTTTGCATCTTATTGACACTATTTACACGATGCAGTCACACGAAAATAAAAAGAAAGAACTCAAAAACATAAATGTGACATATAAGCACAACACAAACAGACGTCTGTCACCCCGGCATTAAGAATCGCATTTGTTGCGCGGACTCAGGTTATCGCTGGACAGGAAATAAAAGCAGCAGCATAAAAGTTCACATACCGTTTTGACATACTGTACAGTACCAGGTCAGAAAACAAAACAGGTTTGAAAGACACGCTCAATGAGTGAATGCATGTAAATGCGTTTCTGCAGAAAGGAGGAAAATGTCTTTAGCGATAACTTCACTGATGAGGATGACGCGTGTGTTAACTGAAACCTGTAGACACAGAGTTTCTGTGGTGACCTGTGGTCCAGTTGGGTTTTGGCTTTAAGAGCCGATGAAGTCAGCCTATTCAGATCAGAAAAACTCAGACAAGCTTCGGAAAATAAACAGTTACAATCAGTCTGCATTACGCTGTAAATCTGTGTCCGGCTTTCATAAAAAGGCAACTCAAAACTGGCTTTCATTTAAAGAAAACAACTGTTTACCTTTGCAAAGGTTTGTGCAGCGACAAGCAAAACCAAAAGTAGCTTATTAGTGAAATTAATGTGGCTGTGTTATTTCAAGGTTGTTCTCTGGGGAATACACCACAAAGCTTGTTTTATAGCCTAATTGTTCAGAGCAAAGAATGCAGTACCTGTGCAGAAAATGTAACGTCTAACTTCCTGAGACTTCACCGCTCAAACAGTATGCCTGGTTTCTAACCTTCAGCGCACAAGAGTCACTTGAAATGCCAGAGAATAACAATTCAAGTCAGCTAAGATTTCTTTGCGTTTCCATATTATTATTTTTTTGATGATCCATGAAAGTTATTGAAGGAATGACAGAAAAGCGATGAAGCCTTCAATCGGCTCTCACTCATTAAAGACCTAAAACTATGTTTTAAAATTTTTATTTTTGTTACTAGCTGAAGAGTGGAATTTAGATTCAAGAGTTGTGCAAAGTGTGGTCTGTTTTACAGCAGTTTGAACTTTTATTTGACATAGAAAAACAAGTTATACTGTCCAACCAATCATGCATTGCAGTATACTGCCGGTATGGCAGGACTCATGCACGGAATAACGGATTAGAGCAAAATTCAAAGCTGTCAGATGGCATTTTTCCATTTATTCATGAAAAATATGTAAGGCATTCTTTTAAATGATATTATCTACATGATTTATGACCTTCCTGTGCATGGAGAAGGGTTTATTTTAAATATTTTATTTTGGTCCCTAGAGACCATCTGGATAACTCAAATCTGTGCTTCTTACATTCTTTAAAGTGAGATTAGTGAGGACTCCTTCATAACAACAGGGGACAGCAAGAGTTTGTCTTCCATCAGGTGTGAATGTGGTGTTTGGACACTTTCTCTGTGGAAACACACAGGTCTGAGGCACCGATATGTATTTTTGTGACTTATGTCAATTTAACACTTTGAAGAGAAGAAAGCCTCTATCAACATCTTCTGCTGTACAGACTCTTGAAGGAGTAACCATCTAGCTTTTTTCACATTTTGTCATTTCACAAAACACAAACATCATTGTGTTTCACTGGGATTTTGTATGACCAACGTAAATTAGCACATAAGAATAAAGTAAAAAGGAAACGATGTGTTTTTTCTTACAAATAAAATTCTGCAAGTGGTCTAGTATCTTTGCGATCAGTACCGTTTCCTGTGACATACATAAATAAAAACTAGCACAACGTTTTGCCTACAACTGCTCTGTGAACGCTAGAAAATTAGCAGCATCTGCAGACAAAAGTAGGGGTAGCTTTTCAGACAAAGTCCCATGTTTTCAACATGGGACATGGTATTTTTTTTTTTAACTCATCCAAACATGTAGCACAACTAAATAACCGTTGCTGTCCTCCAAGAGCCCTATGCAAAAGCCACAGAGGTCCATAGGCCAGGTGTTGTTTTCTGTTAAGAAGACAACTATTAACTGTGTGCCCCACTTTAGAAATCCATTCACTGTGTAAAAGAGACAAGAAAAAGTCAGATATTTTCCCATTAGGAGTTTGCCAAGAGCTACGTGGGGTAACAGCACATGTGTGTTAGAAGGTCCTCTGGGCAGAGGAGAGCGTATTTAATTATGTTGGCAGAAAACTAGCATTGCAAAATGGACATGCCATCCTCACCTTGAATAGTGGTGGTAGCTTCGTACTCTGGGGAAAAGCTAAATACACCAAAACTCTTGAGAGTCAAGAGTTTTGAGACTGATACAGAGACTGATACTCAGAGACTGGACATCTGCCCCAGTCCACTCAGAGGCTGGAGTGGACATCTCCAGTCTCTGAGTGGAGATTATGCTGCCTCACAGCATAATCACAATGCTGTCAGGCAGCAATGTGATTATGCAAACAAACACATGTTTTTGGGACGTTCTTAGAACAATCTAAAATTTAGAGGACTTGTGTGCCTTCTGTCATGAATTCACAACCATGCAGTCAGTCCTTAATTCAAAAGGTTATTGCATAAAACAGTTCAGTTGATACTGTGTTGGTCTACACATAAGATAACAAATTACAATGACGTTTGTGTTGTGACATGACAAAAGGAGAAAAAAAAAAAATTATAGGATCTTTCTCAACATTATCTGGACAGTAGATGCATTTATTCTTAATCTTGTTCCTAGTTTATGAGGAAGTCAGTCCAGTACAAATGCCGATAGTTTAAGTTGATGAGTCAAAGACGAAGGTGCATTCATAGCTGGCGTATCTGCAAGACAAGTCTGCCCAAAGAAATTTGAGATATAACATTAGCTGTAATAAATGCAGAGTTGGTTTAAATGAGCATATTATTTCTTAGCGTCTTTAACGATGATAGTCAGTTACTTGATTTCTGAATGATATTCTCCATTTTCTCCTTTGGAGTTCAGTATAGGAACCTGGGAAGATAAAATCCAGTCAAAGACAACAAGGACCAAGTCAACCGAACGCAAACAAAGCTCACGGGAAACTTTGTCATCTCATCCGTGGAGTTAAAAACAGCCAAATAAGTCAAAGTTCCCTATTTTCCTCTGTGCCTCCATCATTCCCCTGAAGCTTGGCCTGTCTCTAGTCACTGTGGCTAGTCCTAGACACCAGAGGGTCTTTTGTAGGAGAAGGCAGAAAAGAGAGAAAGGTGGATGGAAAAGAAAAGACAGAAAAAAAACTGTACATCCACATAAAAGTTTTCTCAAAGTCTGCAGGTGCAACTCTGTCTCCCCAGAGGGGGTTTGTTCTTTTCCCAGGCTCCCAGGAGATGGAAAACAGGGTGCTTCTGCTATATGTGTCCTGGTTTAGAGAGGTAGGCAATGAGAGCTACCACCACTCCTACATAAACACCGGTGCCTATAGTGATGGCTAGGGCGGCGAGGAACAAAGCCCTCCGGGAGGCGATGTTGGCCAATGAGAAGTCTCCTTTGTTCACCGCCTTGGTGGTCTGGAAAAGAGAAAATGAAGGAAAGCAGATTGAGAATCGGGTTCATTCACCAAATCTGTGCACACCAACAAGGACTTTGACTCACAAGGGAGACATTTTAAATATAAATGTAGAGTGAGGGAAATTAAAATAAGTGTTTTTAATGTAAATACGTATGCAGAAGAGGAAGACAAGGTTGAAATAGTGTAAATATACAATTTTTATTGGAGAGCCACCCTGGGGAAGAAACTGTCTCAATGACATATGCTTGTTGAAGATATTGCCATATGGTGTTGACCTGAAGATAAAAGTCTAAACAGTTTGTGTCCAGAATGTGTGGGATCTGCAAAGATGTCAGCTGTTGTCTTCCTGACTATAGATCTGTAAAAGTTCTGGATGGAGGGAAGATCAGCCCAGAAGTAAAGTCTCTGCTGGATGTTTTTCTGAACGCTGTTGAGGTTAATTCAGTAGCAACTTTGTGTTTTCTGAGATCTGGTGAGAAGCGGATGATTTTTTTAAAAATTGGAAAATTAAGGGTATTAAAAAGATGATTTCAATCAAACAAAAGTGCAGTCAGTGTTCGTTTTATTGTCTTTAAGGGAAAAACTAATTTTGGCAACAAAGTCCAAAGTTCATTTTTCTCGGTTTTGCTACTTCTATTTATATGAAGCAGTTAAGATAGCAGGTAATTTTGTTATTCCAGTGTAGATCCTGTATTTGGAGCTGTTCCAATCTGGTTAGATGAAATCTTTAAATTTAAACAAAACTTTTGTTAGACTGTCCTCAAATGTCCATAATTTCGTCACTTAATGTGTTGTGATGTGTTCATTGTCAGAGTACTGGAGTGTTATGAGGAATTGACAGAATGTAGGAAGGAGCAATTATTCCATTGTGTTTTCATTCTCGTTTCAAATTGTTTTTGTGTTTTCCAGCGACGCTGTCCTTCGCTACATTAATTTTGTTTGGCTTAATTACAGCGCTGCTGGCACATTTATGCACTTGTTGTCCTCAGCTGATGAGATCCAGCAGGGTGAAGAGTGCAGTTTTGTCGTTAAAGAAACCGTAATTCAACGTGTCTCTGTGTTAACAGATGGGTCAGACTGCAGTGTGGAAGCAGAGCTTCCAAGTGCAGGATGTCAGCGTGGGGAATGACCTTCATTATTCCAGACTTCATTTCAACAACAATGTGTGATGTGTCCGCGTATGATGAGATCAGCCTCAGGGTCAGACGCTCTTAGTCATAATCAAGCCTGATCTTTTGTAGTGGTGTATTTTCTTATTTGAAGATGAACGGGGAGAGTGTGTCTGCTAACTACTTTATGCTGATTCTGCTGAGAAGCTGGGCATCTCCACTTTGTGGCTGATATACATCTCTTGATTTAGTGCTCTATTAAGGACCACAAAGAAAATTCACTCGTAATCATTGTTTTGATTAGGATACACTATTATTTGGTAAATATAATAAAGGGCGAAACAATAACGCAAAATAGTTTACAGTACAAAGTATCTTGATACACTGGTAATAATATGATAAATTAAAGACAACAATAATTCTTTTCTGCTTATTGTTTCGGTTAACTGAAAAAAATTCAATTGCGACTGTCATGTTTAGCCGAGGTTTAATGAGGAAGAGTGAGCAGACCCACGTAAGCAGCAAATCTTGTTATTGTCAGCAGGAAAACTTCTGCACACACATGTGCGATCGTGGATAACAGTACTGACTTGAGCTAAACCAAGCTAAACAGAGGATGCAACAAAACACCAAGAAACACAGGTGAGCCTAAATACACAGAGGGAGAACAATCAAGAAACCACGAACAGCTGCGTCAGGCAGCACCGAAGGTGGAGGGAAATGAGGAGAAAACAAGAACAAAAACCAGGTTCATGCAAATCTTAATGTGATGCTTCCCTTCTGATACTTTAAAAACATTAATCACAATTTGGTACAATCACTGTTTTGTTCTTAATAAAACATGCTTTTTTTTAAATACTATTTGATACCTAACTCTAATTTTTAAATAATGAAAGTGGTATTGTATCATAAAATCCCAGTAGAATGCAAAAGATATGACTACTAGCCTATTACTATCTCAGCAGTGAGTCGTAAAATTTATTATGAAGACTACGAAGTACTAAAATAAGTACATAAAAATAACAACGCAGGTGTGAAATTCTTGGATCTCATTCTCACGTTTCAGTTTTGGTGTATATAAAGTTTAACCTGTAGGCGGTAAGCCTGTCGCCCAAACCCAGAATGAGCTGCTTGCAATGTTAACAGAACAAAAAATAACATTTAATCGAGTGTGATTACAGTTCTCTCCACTCCCAGCATATGCAAATTAGCTGCTTATGTATTAAAAGTGAAACGAGCTCTCACTGTTTTCCACTGAGAGCTTTTCTATTATGCACAATCGTGTTTTCAGTAAACAGCAAACCAATTCAGAATGCTTTCACACTAAAAGAAGAACACTTTGCCGCTGGCACAAATTGTAAAAAGTAAAGAACTCAGTGGACACTTTGTCACATTTAGTAGTGGACTGTGTGTTCTTCCACTGTACACCAACTGGTTCAGTGTCAAGGTTAAGGAAAATTTTCACGGAAGACTTAATAATGCAATACAATGCAGATCATGGCTAAAAAACAACATTTTTTAAGGAGATACAGACATGAATCTGAAAACGACAGAACAAGTTGTTTTTTTTTGTATCTTTTTCAGAGTTATTATTTTTTGTTGCTGTGTGGTAAAGCTAAATCCTCAATGCTACCAAAACAGCAAATAGTTCTCTGAACGCTGAAGCAGACATTCCTCTTTTTTATCTAATGAATGGCATCTAAAAGGTTTATGTGTTGACAGAAGATCAGACATGTTGGTGCACTCTGCATATGCCAAAATTAGAGCTAAATGAAGAAATGCTCTCATATGGCTTAATAAGATTAGAACTGTGAGAGACTAATAGTGCATGTCAATGTGAATGTCAGGATACCCTTGAGAGCAAAATGGTTAGAAAGCTTCTGGGCTTTATCTGCACAACCTTGACAAAATTACTGAAATGGGGTGTCATAGGAAAAAAAAAATGATAACATCTCAGTCTTGGCTGCATGGAGGCTCACTCTGCTTTCAGAAGTCAATTCAGGAGCGTTAACAGGGTTTTTTTTTTTGACAAAACAATGTGCAAAGCGGAAGGTCTCCATCTCTGACGCTCACTGTCCTGACTGCCCTCAGCACAGACAATTTAGCCGCTCCACAATAATTAGCTCATTCATTTTCATTCATTATGATGACTTGTAAGCCATAATCTAGCTTCGGTGGAGTTATATTTGCATAATCAAGGGCGGAATCGCCGCTGCCCCCTCAGCTCCACACGTTCGTCCACAGCTTTTGACAGAGAAGAGAATGAAATCTGTCTGCACCAAACACAACCCGCACTCAATTAGTGTCAGATTAATTAGGACTCATTGCTAGTTTACAATCTAAAGTCAAAACAAAATTTCCTCAGGTAACCAGGGTACTTAAGTCATTATCGGTTGTGCGTGTTTGAGGCTTATTAGTACAAATGCTGAATTCATGAAAGCATTACAAGGGATTTAAAATGTTTTCTTCAGCAAACAGCAATTTAGCTGTTTGAGGGAACAGATACAGACAAACAATGTCTGTGTTTGTGCTTCTATCTATATCCTGGTGCCCTGACTCAACTTCTCTCCAGAAGCTCTCTATTTGACTAAACACGACCTTCAAGTATTGTATTGTAGCTTGGCTACCGATCGACCATACGCAGACATTTACAGTCAATAACAAGTTTGTTTGTTGATGTCCTCATCTAAAAGGTGAGGCTGATGTGCAATCATTGAAATCTTTGAAATTCCTCAGCTTTCTCTGCTGCTCTCATCATTCATTGACAAAAAGGCAATCGTTTCTTCAAACGATGTTTGGAGAAAGCAACAAATGCTCGCAGGTGGTTCTTAACCATTCGGAAGATTCATTGTCTCCCAAATATTACATCAAACATCAGAAATGTAACGTTAGTTTTTTGATTTCCTATCCCAAGGCTTTTTCATGGGTTATGTAAAAGTGTATTTCTATCATTTTCCAGTTGATATATATAAGATTGAATGTAAAATTTTTATTTTTATAAGAAACTAGCCAATAATCTCAGACTGATCCTGATCAGAAGGATGATTTATTGACTCAATTTATTATTTTAATAACAAAACAAAACAAAAAAACCCCCACAAAAAAACACGAAATGTTTTTATTTGATCATTTAAAAATAGTGTTCATAATTTAAACATTAGGTCACATTTTAAAGGAACATAGCAATAATCCAGGAAACTTTTCCCTGACTTTTTGTCTGTATTCAGTTAAAAACATTCAACACAGTTAAATATGTTTAAATAATTTACACTTTTTTCATTGGCTGTTCTTCCTAAAGAAAAAAAAATAAATGAAATGAAGATACAGCAGGGAGCTACTCAGCTATGACATAAAGTAATTTAAAACTCCCTCTATGTTCTTTCATGACAGCTCGACTTGATGCAACTTCTAAAGCAGGGAGACTGGCAGAAAAATCCCCCGTACCTAAACACCGCCGCAATGTTCTCATAATTGCTTAGGAAGAATCAAATTAGCTCCTGACAAGATAATTCACTGACTGACTTGAACTCCTTGCCTCCAAAGATAAGATGGTTAAATGTTCAAGCTTTATCATCTAAGGCAATTTAGTAAAATGGCTGTCGATCCGCAGCAAATGCACGGGTACAGTGCCTGGTTTTAAATTAGCTTTTGTGAGCACGTGGGTGTGCTAATGATATCCCTTAAATATGTTATCTCTTCGTCCTGCTGATGATGCACGGGAAAGAATCGGTTAGCGGCAAGACAGGACTGGTCTTTGTCTTCTTTATGCAACACGGCATCGTTCAAGCTGTTTCCTGCAAACCGTGCGACAGGGAGGAAGTCTAGATGGAAGCCGACAGACATCTATTAGAGGAGTCTTGCTTTTGTTACTGGTTAAAACTCAAACGCACCGGGGTCATGGATGTGTATTTATAGCTCAACAGTAAATTTTGATATAAAAATATGGGTCAAATATCCATTAGCTAATTTAATAATTTATTGTAATTTCATATTTATAAGCCATTTTCCTGAATGACTGTGGTTGCCGAAGTGATGCTTTTATCAGCCATATCACGGGACAAAACTGGGGCAAGTTGTTGGTCTCAAAGTTTGCTACCATTATTAAAATGGCTTCGAAACTTTACATTTTTTAAAAATACCATATTATTGTTATGGTTTACTTCCAGAGACCGTTCTAAAGTGGGGAAAAGTTGGATCAAAGATGTTCCAACTCCTTTGCATCTTTCATCGCAGTCACTCTTATTTCTTGTTTTAATAAGAAATGTAGCCATTTCCTTACAACATCATGGTCTAGAAACTGATCAACGACATTCTTAAAGCAAAGCTTTTTTGAAGGAAAGTTGTGATGTCTAAAGTTTAGCGCAATATATTTGATTAGCAGAGTTTAACTAGCTAACCAAGCCAATAGCTTAGCTGCTCTTCAGTGAGTTAATGTTAGTTTTTAGTGTCAGCAAAAGAAGCTTTTGTTTAAGCTGGTGTTTAGGCTAATTCTGACATTAAGGTGTTTACATGAAATGGTCAGCACCTCTGGAATATTGTCAACCCTTTTCATTCAAGACCCTTACAAGTAAAAATGATGTTATTGTAACATCAACTAACAAAGTACTAACAGACTTAGTTGTAAAAATCTGTAAATCTTGTGCTTTTTTTTGTTTGCTTGCTTTCCCACAAGCAAAAAGCAGATAGAAGCCAAAGAGTGTATCTCATAAAAGGAAGACTGTGGTTACACTAGTTGTGGGAACGTTTTAGCTGAGGATGGTGAGGCAGTTTAAGATGCTGAAGAGGCTAAACATTTGCCATCTGGGAGAGCTTAAGGACCAAAATAGAAATTTTTATTGGTAACATACACAGGTCAACTGCGTAAAGTAGGGTGGGTAGTTGGCAGTGAGGGTTTTATCGAGTGTAAAGCGTAAGCAGGACGTAGAGCCTGCAGAAGAAACAAATACTGAAAGTAACATCATTTGTGACATTATTTTGAAAACAGTATATAGTTTTCACCCATTAGGAATAATGTATTTATTTGTCAATGAGTTAAAAGTCTAAATGGATGTTGTCTATCAAAGTGAAAATCTGAAAACTCTTTATTTAAAGAAATTAATTTCATTTTTTTTCACGGTGAATGTCTAGAGAGGCTATAATAATTTCTGAGTTAAAGAGTTAAAAATATGTGGATAAAAGAAATAAAACTTGGACAATTGTTCATGTACTCATCCACCTTTTCCAATTATTTCGTTCTCTAACCTCCTGCAAAGCAGCTGAAACAGGCCTGTGTAATGTTTCCGAGACCTCGTCATTTTTAAAGACCGCGGCACACCTTTAATTGGGTTCATCTTTAATCCTCTTGAAAACGGCAATAGTTCAAAGGGTCCTTCTCACCTAAGGATTTTGAAAGCCTCCTTTCTTGGCGTTCGGAGATAGAGCCTTAAAAGTGATTCATGAACTCCCACTAAAGGAGGCTCTCATCGTGTTTACAGAGCATCAGGCTTACAGATTGGCCTTGAGTTATTGATGGCTTGCTTAATAAAAGTTGGCCTTGCATTAGGACTGTCAATTGCAAGGTTTTTACTGGTAGTGATGGTTCTTAATCTTGTGGTAATGACTCACACACCACAAAAAAAAAAAAAAAAAGACACGGGAATGTGCATGTGAGTGTGTGTGCATTGATGAATCTATGAAAATCTGTATTCTGTGTGTTTGAAAGCGCGAAATGTTAGACCTTGACAAACAGATGCTGCATCATTCATGTGTAACGGACCGCAGCTTTGAAGGCATGCGTGTATTGGTCTGTATGTGTGTGTGTGTGTGGGGGTGTGTGTGTGTGTGTGTGGGGGTGTGTGTGTGTGTGTGTGTGTGGACTCACCCCCTGTGAGAAGTAAAAGGCTGCTATCCCCAAAGGCCAGAAACAGCAGAGCATGGAGAAGATAGCCAGGCCAAGGTGGTCTCGTGGTGGGACAACTATGAAGTTATCTTCGCTCTCACTGTCACTGGAGCAATCCGTCTGCGTAGAGGACAAGGTCATATCAGACTTCCATTACAGGCATCAACCATAGACATATTTTACAGCTCACAAGCAGCGGCATGGCAATAAACAAAGAGGTGTGTCAAGCTAACAAAGACATTTTACATTATTCATTCTGTTCTGGTGATAAAAAGAAAAGAACAAGTTGGAGCACTTTGAAAGGAAAGAACGTCAAAACAGCATAGAAACAGAAACACAAAAATATAAACCTTTACACTCACCCGCATTGTTGGAGTTATTTATATGGAAGCTTGTTATTTACTCTTAATATCCTAAAACTACCGTTGAAATACTTGCTTCTTCTGGAAAATACATACTAGGTTTCTGAGTTTATTTATTTATTTTTAATATTCGTGGTGCTACAGTGGACCACAACTTATTCAGGGTGCAGTATTCATGAATTTACTGATTTATGAATTTTCTTCTGTGCTACATGTCTCAATTGTTCACTGTAATCCACTTTCCCATCCCAAATCTTTGTTTTATCTTGTGTCAGCTTGTCATACTGACTCTTTAAAGTTAATATTATGAAAATATATTTTTAACATATTTGTTTGAAACTGTCACTATGTCCTGACAGCATAACATGACCCTCCTCCCTCTGGTTCTACTGTCATTTGCGGACGTACGCCAATCAGAGCGAGGAGGAAGGTCTTAGCGCTGTCAATCAAGCTCATCTCACACTATCAATTATGATATCTCAAAATTCTCCATGCACTAGATTGAAGATTGTAGTAGTAAAAAAAAAGTGAACATATATATTCAAGACATGTTATTAACTGAAATACTAGAAAGAAAGCAGACACACACTCCTTGCTGCTGAACAAAAATCAACACATCGTAATATTCAGGCCCATATCTCAAATTTGCTTGCTTTCATTTTTGCAACATTGTTGCACACCACATCAATAGATAAATGCAGTTTGGATATTTATGGCTGATGTCTTATTAGGTCTACAGAGAAAAAAAAGAGATTTGACAGTAAAAAGTGGCAGATGGTAGCCTCTCTCATTACAATAAAGTGTGAATAGGTGGAGGTAATTTTCAATCTGACTGAGAGGGAAAAATCTCCATCCTTTGAAAAGAAAAGTCATTTGTGTAATGAGAAACAAAACATGTCACTGTATGCGGGATTGTTTGCTTCCACCAAATGTCACAGCTCATATTCATGGCGTTTTCGTGATGGCCCATTAGGTTTCCATTAGTTCTGATATATGCAGAAGCCCACATTTTGGCTTCTAAACAACAGATGGTATCAAAAAAGGATACGCTTGAAAGTATCCCCCATTTCAGATGTGAAAAACTTATAAATCAAACACACCTCCAACCCTAAAGCTTTATGAAACTATTTCACGCTCCACACACTGTTCCTCACATGGAACTGCAGTGCTTTCAGCAAAAAAAGAAAAAAAAAAAAAAAAAAAAAAAAAGATTATTATTCTCTTTGGGAGGTTGCAGATTCTAAGTCCTTATCCAGAAAAAAAATTGTCAGTGTGTGTCGCCATCTACAGATCCACATATTTTGACCGTGACATCTTCTAATGTACTCACATATCAGTAAAGACGAAACAAAAGCCAGAGATTTATTTTCGGTGGTTGCAGTATAGAAAGGAAATTGAAGATTGAGGTCAACGTTTCTATTAGAGTCTTTAAGCTGCATTCTTCTCGTGATCCTGTTTGAGGAATGATGCAGCAGGAAGATGGAAGATTGAAAATAAACAACCCAAAAATCAAGGCTATTGGGGCAAAGTAGTTCAAAATAACATTTGATAGTTTAATGAAATAGGTTGGATAAGTAAGAGAAAAGGTTGGGGAAGGTGGATAAAAGCGAGCAGCATATATAGTCTCAGTAATGGAGTACATTACTGATCCTAGAAAAGTGGTTTGGCTAAAGAAGTTTGACTTATTTATTTATTAAGTTTTTACTAGGGTACGTTTTATTGGGATTTTATGTGACAGACTAACCCAAATCAGTACATAATTAAGAAGTAGGAGTAATATGATTCTTGGTTTTCAAACTGCCAACCAGCGTAAGCTGGCAGATGGTGTTCAGAAGAAGCTGAAAATCTACCACTTTTATTCAGAGTGGAATCCAGTTTTTATGCACTCAGGTCAAAGACAGACCAACCTGCCTGCTTTGCTCCCAAGCAGTTGTGCTGATGAAAATGGGCACCTGGACGACATTCAATGGCTTTCCAACTAAAATCGCTCTCCACAAAATGAGAGGAGAGAGAATGGCTGAGTTAAAGTCACCATTTAAGATGTTTACCATGTCTGCAATAAAAACTTCTCATGGATGGAGGCTAAACATTTGAGTGGGGAGTTCATTCAGAGTGGGTTAAGACTTCAGACAATATATGGTGACTACAAATACAGTCACAAAATTGAAGATTTTGATCTTTTTGAGCAGCAAAAACTTTTCTGAACAAGCAGCACATAACTGGAAAAGGTCAGAAATTGGAAATAATAATGAAATGGTCAAGAAGGGACTGAAAAATGCTTGTGAAAGTCTTGAAATCTCTTTGTATTAGTAGCAGCAACTAGTTGTAATATTTCCATTGCATTAAATGTTGAAAGGTTGCAAATGAAGGATTGTATTGAGAACACATTTGCTTCTAGCTGTAAAACTAGTTTCAATTAATTTAGCAGTGCATACCCACTTCCATGTTGCGTGACTGATGATGGAGGATTAGAACGTGGGTGGTTGAAACCCCTATCCTGGCCCTGCTCTCTCATGGTAAGGGCACATTTTGGATTAAGCTTCAAACACAAATGCAACACAAAAACAAGCAATATTTGACGGCAAACACGATTGAGCCAGCAAAAGCTTTCATATTGTCCTTCGCCCGCAGACAATATCCGACTCTGCTGTCAAGCTGCGCTCACAAATATGTTAAAAGCTGTGAAAACAGACTCCTGTTGTGGTGATCAATATATTTTAATTCCCTTTTTAAAAGAAAATGCGGAGGCTAAGAAGGTCGGATGAGCATAATGCAGCTCACATTGTGCATAATGTCACTCTGCAATAATGGCCTAAAGCAGATGCCATGGTGCAATCGCTGCAGAGCCAGACCAGCTTGGATAATGTGTGTTCAGATTTTTTTTGCTAACATTACATGCACAGCCCTGTGGCTGTTTGGAGAATAAAACAAACAGCCTTCAAGAATGCCATTAGTACATGTTTGCCGAGGAAGAGAAGTTCAACTAGCAGAGGCAGTTAGTAAAGTCAGTGAAAAGCCAGATTTGGCTCACTGTACGAGGCGACTATAAATTCAAACTTTTCAGACAGCTCACAAGCAATTTTATGAACCAATTATCTTCCGGGAACAACGCAATTATCTTTCGTTTTCACTCAAATGAATGTGACACATGATTTCAAATCAGGCTCTACAAACATACTGTAGTGTAACGGGTCATGAACCTCCTCTGGGTTTACAGCAAAGCAGAGCTGTTTACACATTTCCCGTATAACTTTTAATGAGCATCTGCGTGCTGCTGCCAATCGGTCACCTCTACCAGAGTGTCCTAATGAGTATGAATTCAGACATTTATTCCAAACTGTGTGGAAAAAATCTGAAATGTTGCCAACAAGTTGCAAACAGATAATTGATAGCTTCATCACTTAGCGCAACTCACTGAAGGGTTTGATTAATTTGAATATCAGGAAAGATGTGCACTAATAACCCCAAAGTTTTCATAATGTAGACAGATATAAACAAGCAAAATGACTCTACTTTATGCCAACAGTGGATTCATCTTATGAGAGCTTTTCTTTCAAATTAAAATATAGTGGCCCTTTGTATTTAGCAAGTCTACAATAACCTAAGTTCACCGTTAAAAAAAAATCAATGAGAGGTATCTTAATTTTTTTTCAACCACATGAAATTCTTGGGGATTTCTCTCTGAACAGTTCTGTCCACTAGACAATATATTTGTAAAGTTCAATACATTTGTTCATCTGATTTGAATCAATAAATTATATTGAAACACAGCCAAGGTTTCCCACAGTGTATTATAAGCCTGGCAGGCCACCAGGCTTTACTTGTCCCCCCACCAGGCATAAGATTGTTAATTTATTCAGGTTAATTTTTAAGACCTTTTTTTTTTTAAAGAATTATAGTTGGTGTTAAGGTATTAATCTGCCAGTCTTCCAAAAATGCATAACTATACAATGATATTTAAAAATTTCCTGTCAGGTTTAAACATTTTTTAACTCAGAAACACGGCGGGTGGCTGGATGACTGCTGTAGCACCATGAGCACCAGGCTTGGCAAGTTTTCTGGGGGAAACCCTGACCTCCATCACTTTTCTTTCATTACTAATCATTACTTTGTTTTGGTCCATCACATAAAATCTCACACATTAACATTGACATAAAAGAAAAGCAAAGAGAAGCTTTTTAAACCAGCGTTGCTTTTTCAACCTTCTTATTATGCAGAAGCCCAATGGTTGAGATTATACACTTATTAATTGTTATACTATATGGCAGTACTAAGATAAAGTGTGCAGGGGGCCTGGAGGCAGAAAGAAACCTCTACAGTCAAAGGCGATTCAATTAATTGGATGAATGCATAAGCAAAGTTAATGAGAAAAATTCGGATGCAAAGTCACATTTTCAGCATATTTGCAGGCATAAAACATGGGATGAATCATGCAAAATGACACAAGTTATGCATGTTATTCAATGTTTCCCTGTGGTGTCTGGGTTAGGGTTAGGGTTAGGGAAATTAGATTTACAGATTATATAATCTGTAAATCTAATTTCCCATTATTTATCCTGTATTATAAAACAACTAATATATATACAATCCATTCTTCATATTCCTGTATATTCTGTATAATCTGTGTAATTTGTATAGTATGTACATAGCTCTCATCTATATTTATATTGTACAAAACATTTTATTTATAGCACGTCAATATTATTCTGTTTATATCTTCATACATCTGTTTATAAATATTTATATCATGTATAGCACTTCTGGATAGATGCAAACTACATTTCGTTGCTTGTACATGTGACATTGCAATGACAATAAAGTTGAATTCTAATTCTAATTCTAATTCTACATCTATTAATAAGCTGTTTACAGAAACAGCAGCTATTAGCGTCTGTTCTTAATAGCCTCTTCCTTATTCTATTACTTTATTTCTGCAATAGATGGTTCGTGGTCACTCAGAATAAAAACAATCATTGGCGCATCCACACTTGAAAAACAATATCAATCCACACTCACCGCATCCCAATGACACAGCAGAGGAGCAATCACTCCTGAGATCCACACTTTAAGACCAAGCTACATAATTATGTTGCAATATGAAACACACATCATGTTTTATATTAAAAAACGTGTCATCTATATGTATCATGCACTACAAGTGTACAAGCATAAACCTGATAAAATGTCCGCCATCCTCAGGTGTTTCTCTCAGTCACAGAGCGCCTGGGCTCACGATGATAGCATCTCTGTCTGCGACTTCCCAAACATGCAGAACAGTCACTGGAGACCTGCTACCCACGATGACTAATGAAAAAAGATTGTTTTTTTTTTTCTTCTTCTTTTCACTACCTTGTGGCCTCTCTTTGACAGGTGTGCAATTTGGGATCGGGTAATGAGGCATCAGCAGGAACCGGTACATGGTTAGCATTCATGTAGCGCTATTTGAATGTTTTAAAATGCAAAAGCAAATGTTGGGTTTGTAGAGGAAGTAAGCAGAGGTGGGATGTGAATAGTTACATTTACTTGAGTAATGTCTTTCTATGTGTACTTCAACGTGAGTACAATTATTTTGAAATAACACAAATCTTGCTTGAGTGCAATTACTCACTGCTCCTACTTTTAAACTTATATGACTTCACTTCAACAGGGTACAACAAATTATGCGTGACTGTAAAAGTGGCTGCACAAAATCAATTACAAGTTTCCTGCAAAGATGTCACTTTTATTCAAAGTGACAACTGTGCTGTTACGCTAATTAAAAGTGCAGCTGATTTAAAAAGTGAAATACAAACACATAATGAGATTTAAGTGCCTCTTTTAGTGGACATGAGGAGGAAATTCACATTATGCTGTTAGTGCTTGTCAGTTTTGCACATGTGAAAGAGCCTGAATTCTTTTGTTTATTTCCTGGAGAAGAAGAAACAACTAAGCTCCTTTTGACCCATTGTTCATATTCTCTTTGTATAATCATCCCTTCTAGGGCTAACTGTAATAAAAAAAAATCCTCACAACGTTAAAGACATAGTTTTCACTCCATTTACTTCATAATACTCTGAACTGCTATTTAGGTGAGGATTAAATTTTAGTACTTCAAAGTGGCGCTATGAATGATTATTTTATTTCTTAATGTCTAATTGATGCTTATGGTAATAGAACGTTGTCATTATTAAATTTCCTATCAGACTTATGATATGCTATGCAGGCATTTTTAATTTTTCAAGGACCAAAATGTTTTCTGGTTAGAACCATTTCCACCTTTTGTCCAAGATTAAAGTACAGATATCTGTGTTAAAACCAAGCTCACTGCAGAGTTTTTCCTTTTGTCATTGTACTTCACTACTTCACTTTTTCGATTTACTGAGGAAAAACTCTTATAAAATTGAATACGTGACTCTAACAGTCCAACAGTGCATATGAAGAGTTTCTCAAGGCAACAGCTGCAAACAAATTCATACAAATGATCTATATTTCTGCCTTAGGTTTAAAGGAACATTTATCATGGTTGCTACTATTAGTCAATAATATCATACTCAGCAAAACCAAAGCTACACTAACTGCAGTAATTGTCTGCCTAATGGCTGGAACAGCAAAAAGAAAAGAAAAAATCACCCCACATGTTATTTTGATATTTCATGTCTAATGCTAGCTTGTCTATGGAAATAGATAAATAGAATAATAAAACAACAATAAACTAAATCATACTACAGAAAAGCTACTTCTCATTTAACACAGACCTGTGTACGTCTGAGTGGCTTAATTATGAAACGACTTCCAGCTGCATTAAGTGGCCAAGTATTTAATACAAACCAGTCAGAAGCTACATTATGACTATTGCTAAAGTGAAAAGTCTTAATCATTTCATCTTCAAAAAACTGTGAGGCAGGAGAGATACATTGGCAGGAAGGGAGGACTTTATTATGAAACAGAGATGCTGATTAATATAAATTATTTTAAATTGCTTGATTAAAATTAAAAAAATAAATAAAAGATAATCAGGACATTTATGAAGTCATAGAAAATATGCTCACGGGCCCAAAATGACTTTCATTCAGAAGCCAGTGGATCATCTCCAATCTGTGATTGTGCGCAGTATTTTGTACTTTGTAGAAAATTATTATTCATTAAGCAGTAACTTTAAATCTCCTTGGTGATTCTTTGTTTTGTTTGTTTTTACAAGATGTATGAAACTCCGGATTTCCAAAGCATCTGCTCTTTGACATATTTTGAAACATTTCTGTCATTTGTTTAACTAAAACACTTCTCTAAAGGTCATAAAACTCCTTAGTTTTCAGGTTTGAAAATCAATTTCAGAGCTCAAGTGACTCCCCTGACTTTGTTGAGCTCTATAGGAAAAGTCTGAGACTATTAAAAGATTTTGCCAGAAAGTAAGGCACTAGCTCACACCGTGGGAAGGTTTTGAAGAGTGAGCAACTGGCGTGCAGCGAACTAGAGAATGGCAGCATTTTGAATTTAATGTAAGCATAGGCAGCCACTTTCTCTCACATATAGATTAAACGGATAATGCTCGTAATCGACTCGGCCTCCATCTGACATTCTGCAGAGGGTAGCGGGATGTCACTGATATCTGTATAAAAAGCCAAACCCTCTATTAATCCGACACACAAGGCAGTGATTTTAACATTTTAATGCTCGTGGTGCAGAGTGACACAACAGTAAGGCTGAGTGGAAGCTGATTTTTATTTTCCACCAATGCATCACATGATGAAATTACTCTGTGAATGTGAACAGTATGGATTAAAGCAAATGCGATGCATTGAACTGATGCAACAGATGGGTGACAAACAAATGTGGTTGGCTGAAGTATTCTCTTTGCATGCTGGTTACAATTTTAAAAAGACAAATTCTGAGTGGGAAACAGTTCTGCTTAAATTGATGGTTTTAAAATGAGTTTCAGTGAAATGATTAGATGGAGTTAACATCACATCTGCAGATAGAGTAGATAACTCTCTTTGCATTTTCATTTTGCACTAATTCACATTCAGATTGAATGTAGCATCTATTCCAAGAAGTGTCAACACTAATTTATACAGTCTCACAACAGAACAGCCTGAAAAACTTTGAAGCGGTTTAACTGAACGCCACTTTTAAGCCATCTTCATTTTTACAATGGACAATTAGCTCAAGAGAAAAAGGATTTGATTTGCACAGGAAATGAATGTTGGAGGTTTTGTGCAGTCAATCATCTTCCTGCAGAAACACAAACTGAGAACTGAACTCTCAGAAAAACAAGGTAAGAATAAAATTACTTTTGGTTTTTATACCAGTTCACTATTATATCAGGTAGTTAGTCTGACCTGATATGAAATATTCTCAGAAGCTGTTGTTATACATGGATCATCTGCTGCCTTAGTTTTCTGTGCACATAACCAACAAGTAAAAGTAAAAAGACTTGAGAACTAATTATGGTTCATAAGTTGGTGTTTGGGTCATAATTTATTTGAGAACTGAGTGGTTTATTGTGCAGAAGTCTGATTTGGTCTTGGAGACCCAATAGATTAGCTATTAATCTCAGCCTCTGGTAATATTAGTCTGGATTTTTACTAAAAGATTTTTACAAACCAGTTTTATACTGTAGAAGAACTTACTTCCCTCTTCCATTCAGGCTAAAACTTTTCCTCAGTATGAAATAGTGTTTTGTTTGCTTGGTTTTTACTGGTATTAGTACATATGCAGTATTGCGACAACAGTCAACAGTACCTCATATAAGATACAAAACTGAAGAGCTTTAGTCCACTTTTCTGGAAAGATGCACGTCTCTAAGGCTATTTCTTTCACCAAAGTGATCTTCAGCATGAAGCACACAAACTGCCCAAGTCACCTTTCATTCGCTTTTCTCACTCAAATTTCGAACAGACTAGACCTTCATGTACCCTGCCTTAAGCTATAGCGGTCAATAAAACTGTCATCTGGAGATTTGTCTTGCCTTTCTTACACTGTCTCAGCATTTTCAGAAGCCAAAAGAATTTCACAAATTGAAATTCAACCAAGTTGTTATGAAACAACAAAACTGACTCAGTAAAAAAACAAAAAACAGTATAAACTTGTTTAAACTTGTTTGTGATGTAATTTGAAAACTGCATAAATCCAAACTGATATTACTTGAATCTATCATTCTTCACAACAATTGCAGACAAACAAAAAACAAATATGATCAAGGCCTAATCATGTTACAGCAATAAACTATTAGCAAGTATAATGTTTTCACTCTCCCTTTTACCTGACATGAATATTACAAGTAAAACTATCAAATGCTTTTCAATGAAATGCTTCTTGGATCTTGGAAGTGAAGAGGCCAGCTGATGTATTCATGATATATTGTCAGTTAATGACGTGAAAGTGGTTTTAGGAGGAAACCTGGTTCCAGTGGTTCAAGAAGCACCACTTTGCTTCTTGAACTGAGGTAAATAAGGACAGAGACGATGAGATGATGACTAGTCTGTGTTCTTTGTATAGGCAGCAGATGTCTTAGTCTGGACACCAATACCATCTGCTGTTATCTTATGCTTGTTTTTTTTCCCCCCAACTGTGGACAAAAGGCTGCATGTTTCACCAGATGAGGCTTGAAAACATAGTTTATCGGAGACTTTTAAGAAAAAATGCACCCAATCGTGCAACTGCTTGTTCAATGAAACAGCTTATCTTTTGCAGATCTGTGCACAGCTTTTCCATGAACATGGCTTCCCGAGTCCAAGTTTAGAGCCGGCAATATGCAAAACACTTCAAATCTAGATCTAGCAGCTTTCACAATTGTGCACAACTTAATGGACACGTGCACACAAATGAGGACGAGCACACACATATCTCTTTATCACTGCCGTTTTAAACAGTGCTGCTGAAATAAAACTCAAACTCCGGATGTTTGCACGTTCTTGAACCATTTTGGATTCTTTGCACATTCATAATATTCCACTGCGAGCCACAGAATGCCGTTTCCATGAAGGTGATTTACTCAAAGTACAATATTTAGTACTTCTCAGCACATCATCTGCATAAAAAGCAGCTCATTTGCCGTAGAACTTTGCACAAATGAACACACAACACAACTCGTACCTGGATGCTCTCCTTCTTCCCACACTGTATTGTTGTGCTAAGTACTTGCCAGGTAAACAGTATCCATTAACCTATCTGGTATCCAATTCTTATATAAGATTCATGATGTAAAGTGCATTTTTTTCAGGAAAGCAATGTGCATTTATAAGGAATGGGGAGACACAGTGCAAGCTGTGTTCCCTAAATATATAAACAGAGGTATTTGTCCCCCAGAACCTTTTACTTAGTCCATTGGCTTTTGTTTCTTCAGCTGATTAAGCAGAAACATTACACAGTTCTAACCGCAACTATGTTCTTTAGCAAAATCTTTATTTCAACGAGCACTTAGCAAAAATATTCTTGTGGGATGTTTAATTCACTCTCTGAAGACAAAAACAAACATATTCATTGATTTTAGAGGGATTTTTTCTAAGAAAAGACAAATATTGTTCTTGTTGCTTATCCATAGCTGTATATTTAAAAAAACTTATACATATACTAAATATGAAAAGTATCCCTGTGCTATTAAAAGGTTAGTTACTGCTTTATGTATTTCAGCATGCTTTTTAAGGTGCTACTTCCTGTGTACTTCTCAGCATCCTGTAACATGACTAATGTACTAAAAGTTATTCACCACTGTGCAACAATGCCACTGCAACACTGATAACATTTCATAATGCACTGCAGCATATTCTGGCAGTACATTGACCCACAGAAATAACAATCTCATAAGGAATCCAATCAAGTAAATACCACGTCCTTGTTTCAGAGAAGCAGGCGCTAAATAAAGAAGCTTTTTTTTTTTTTTCATGCACAGTTGGCCAAATGTCTCACCTGCGGATGCACACTGAGGCTACAGCTTGATGGAGACAGATGGTGGTTCATTTGGCTGACCTCTTGTGCTTATTGTACATGTGTTAAAGCGCAGGCTGATGAAAAGCAGCAGGTAATATTACCTTGGTAGTCTAGCATGGAGACATTGAAGCCTAAGGTTTGCTGAATTCTGAAGAAAAAAAAAATTGTACTGGTAATGCTCTTCAAGGAGGCCACAGTGTGAAACAATGGCCATACACCTTAAAATGTTTTGCTCTGAAGAATTTCAGGAATATCTCCAAGCATTCCTGTTATTATCAAGTATTCAGCCGAATCGTAGGGCTATAAAACAAATAAATCTATAAAGATTAGTTGACAAATATTCACATTAAATAAAAAAATCTGGAGACAGAAAATTCATCTATGAACAAAACTGAATTATATTCTTCAAAAAGCCAATAAAAAAAATTTAATTTTCAAAAAGTTTTCTGACGTTTGACATCTTAAGGCTTAAACATTAACATGCTAATTTCAGTACATATACATGCATAAATAGTATATATTTTTAATTTATTCATCATTTACAAACTTTTCTACATTAGTCCTGTAGATCAGACTTCTTTAAATATCTCAACAAGAGAGATAGTAAACAGTATTGTGAAGTTTGGAAGTAAACTAGGGAATTCCAACATATCAACAGAAGTTTATCATGATATATTATTAAAACAATGCTCCTTTTCCCCTTTACTGATTCTCCCTCTGGCCTTTACGTAATTTACTTAGGCACTTTGATTTCATTTACTTTCGTCTCTGTCTTTTGATGGTAAAATTGAAGAAGACTTAATTCCACTACAGCCTTTTTCCCGTTAATTCTTTTAGCCATTTATTTTTTGGGGGATAATCTGAAAACAACAGCTGCTAGTTACAGATAAAACAAATCAAGACCTCCCTGCAGCCCTTCAAACCAGATTTCTAGTTATAAAGAGGTGTGCTCCCAATGTTAGTTTATGGTGCAACTCTTAACAGCACCCTCTTTCAGTTCTACGGTTCTGTGCATATGGACAACATGAAAAAGCTGTGTGTCAATGACCCATCATACCTCATGATTAATTGAGTTTGCAGGCATTTGATTCTGCACAGGTCTCTTCACAGAATTTCAATAATGTCGAAGTCTGAAGTTTGACTTTGTGTGAATGCCTGTTGTTTTTCCAGTCATAGCTGCTGTGTATGAAATCACTGACCTGTTGATGACCCAGTTTCAGTTTAGCCATAATGCACATGGCTCTCTGCAAGGCTAACCATCAGAGTCATGCACCCTTAAAGCTGTGTGCACAATCTTTCTATATCTAAAATATATATATTTTTTAATTTAGTGTATGTATATATCACGGTTTGTGGTTTATATGCGGCAATTATGTGTAATAATAGGCTAATAATTTCAGTGTTAGGCCCATTAAGTACCTCAGACATCATTTACATGATGACTAAAACAAAAATATTTAAATCATAGAGATCTTCGCTACAGCAAAGCAATTGCTGAGACACCTGGCAAAAAGAAAGGTGTTCATTCATCTATATTAATATCCTAACAAGAAAGCCTTTCTCTACAAGGACAAACATTAAATTTACTCCAACTGCCATTAGGGGAAGGCAAAATGTCTACAATGCTGATTTAATCAAACTGATAACATGGCCATGCGCCAGGCAGAACAATGTTTCCTGCACAATGCCTTCAGAAAAATCAGCAAAAAACTAAATGATAATAAAAAAATAATAATCAAGGAAAATAATGAAATGGCAAATACATTCCTGGGAGCAAACTGTCTGCAAATATGAAGTTGAGAATATAGATTGATAGTGGAAGTATTTTTTCCCCCTGAGTGCTAAATCTCAACCACAGTGCATCTGAGCAGACAGGCTTTCTAGTCTCAGATCTTTGATATTGTCAGACTGTGAGCAGGAGAGTTAGAAACACCGTGGAAGTGTCATTTGTTTCCTACTGGGCCTCCATGTAATGACGCCCCATGTTTACTTCACACTTTACATCTCAAAGTGATCTGATGATGTGCCTCGAAAAGAAGGTGTGTGAAAAGAATAACAGCATTAAAACGATGTTGGTTAAATGTCAATGAGATTCCACAGATCAAACGTGTCTTAGGGGATGACGTTTGCATCTAAATCCACAAGTTTCAAAGAAAATGGAGAAATGGAGGAAATTCCACAATCAAGAAATTATTTCCTCTTTTGCGTCAATACGTTGAAGCCAGTTGAAGAGTGCTTTCTTTCCCCAGTGATTATTTTATGGCAAATATGTCTGATGTTTGTCACAGTTATCCAGGCGGATTCCAGTAACATGTATGTGGCATCATACACAGAATGTTGGATTATTCAGAACTAAATATGGATGCGACACGAGCTGATGTGTGTGTATCAAACATAAGATAAATCTGATCTGAACCAACAAAACAATGACTTTCACCTTGTCTGCCCCTCTTATTCTGCCCTTGTCTGGATTTCATGTAGCATCATATTTCAGTGATGTAAAATGCAAACATTTCAGTTCTTCACTTTCAGACCCCGGTAAAATGCATTTCTTAAATCAGCAGCACATATGGAAACGTCGGATATGATGGGACAGGAGCAAGGAACAAAATGAATTCATTGCTTTCCGTGCATAGCTTCTTTTAGATGCAGATAAGCTGACCCATTACAGCAATTCTAGGAGTGTGTTTGAATATTTTAGATGGAATCATGCCATCTTCGATCTGCTCTTACCTCATACTCCACATATTCCTCCTCCTCCACCTCGTAAGAAACGGTTTGAATCTTTACATGCTCTCCATCTTCAAGCAGCTTGGACTGAGGGTCTTCTGCGCCGGGCGTGTCCCCTCCCGCTGTGTTGGAGACCTCCTTTGCCTTCTTCTCGGTAAAGGTGGTCTCACAGCACTCACTTTTGTATTCCTTAGCTTTGATGCTTCCACTGTCCTCCTTGTACAAGATGAAGTTAGGCCTGTAGAAAGCCTCCACCGCCAGATGCAGAGAGGTGGCATCCAGAAACTGCTGCGACTTCACCTTCCCATTGGTGCTGTAACTTCCTCCACTGACTACATTCCCATTATTTACCTTTCCTCCTCCTTCACCGCCCTCACCTCCACCTGGACCTCCTCCTCCTCCAGCAAAGTAGTTAATAATGTTTTCTTGGTACTGGTTATTGGGGAATTCTCCTCCGTAACCATTGACCATGTGCTTACTGTTTTTGTCCAGCAACGGGTTCTGCAGTTCGCTGAGGTTCTCCATTGGAACTGGGATCAAAATGCGAGAGAACGAACCTTCTCAGCACCAGGATAGAGACGGAAGAGTTGTGGGAGGAACAGACTCCTTACTGGTGGGTGTTAATGCCAAATAGACATTAATGGCATTAGGCACTCTGAGATCTGTAGAGGCAACAAACACAGACAGAGATGAGAGCTATTACCTTCAGCAGAATTTTATTTGACATCTACTGGCAGGTAACATTTACTCCAACACATGCTCGCATCAGATCAAAGTTAAGAGCCGGGGCTCTCTCAGTCGCAGCAACTTTTACAGCCTTCTGCTTGTCGAGATCTGAATGGTGCAGATGAATCCATCAGGCCTAATTTGCATCCTCGCTCAATTCATGTTGGAAAACATTTACATGCAAAAGAGCAGAAACAGCAGTAATATGGCGAATTGTGAAGGTCTTCATATCCAGTGAGCATTTCCATATTTTATTCTATCACAGCCACAAATGCTGGTGTGTTTCATTTGGATTTTATGTGATAGGCGTACTTGAAAGAGAAAATTGTTTTTTTAACAAATGAAAACCTAAAGCTGTGCTCTATATGTTGTATTTACCTCCTTTTGCTTTAATGAGTACAAATATAATCCACTGCCATCAAGTGCCGATGCACATCAAGTCTTTTGGGGTGTTTCTCTGCAGGCTTTGCACATTAAGAGACTAACACTTTTGCCGAAATGGCTGAGGCACAGACAGAAAGGATGACACGTCTGAGAACATCAATTCTCAGATCTTGCTACAAGTCAAAATTGGATTTAGGTCTGGCTTTGCCTGGGTTGGCCTAACGCACGACCATGCTTTGATCTAAAAACATAAATAGTAAAAAATGTTATTGTGACTCTGGTTGTATGTTTATGGTTGCCATTCTGCATGAAGGTCGATCTCAAGGTCTTTACCTCCTCTAGCAGTTTTCCTTTAGAGGCACTACTTATCTATGAACTATGATGCAAATAAAGGTATCATGATGTTGCCACAATCGTGTTTTACCTGAAGGGGAATTTGTGCTTTAAACTTCTCCACAACTATTTACCAGACTTGCCTGTTGTATTCCTTAGCCTTCATGATGTTTGTTCTAAGAACAATTGTTTTTATACTGAGGTTAAATTACACAAAGGTGTGCTCTAATAGCACACTCGGTGTCTTCTTAAGGAAGTTGGTTGAGCACAATTTTATATAAGCGTATCAAAGAAAAGGGAAGAACCTCAAATAATTGAGAAAAGGGTTTTTTTTATCGCTATTTTCCACTGTGCATGTAGGTTTTGTGAGCATATCAGATCATCATTGTCAAAGTGTAATCAGTATCACCATCTGATGTGTCAGTGGATGCCTCCTACATATTTTTGCTCACAGGGAAGCTATTATTCCCATTTCTACCAATCAGTGTCTGATAGTTATGCTTAAACAAGTATGACATCTTTAGAACAGAAGTTCATAATTGGTCTTTAATAAGTTAGAGATTGGCGAAGGTACTCATTTTCATTGTTTATTAAACTTGTCATTAAATATCTGGCACTCATTTAAAATTTAATACAGCTTTTTAAATATATTTCTTTCTTTTGACAAGGTTGTCAAAATATAATTGGGATAGCTATTTTGAGAAAATACTGCAGCGGTTCCCCTTAAATATATAGTATATGTGAACAACCCTAAAAATAAACTTTTAATGTCATATATAAGCGTAAGCCTTGTGGCAGTCAGCATGTTTTTCAGAGCACAGGAAAGGAAAAAAAAAGTGTGCCAGATTAATTCAGAGGTACTCACTAGCCATCTTCCATCTGTAGCACTATGCACCTGCTCTGGAAAGGCATCCAGAAGCATCCAGGCTCAAATGTATATTTTTTGTCAGCCTACTTGTTCTTCCACCGTCCCAGGTTTTCTTCTCACCCCTTGACCTTCCTCTGAATAATTTCTAGGTTGCATGAGATTTCCAGACCTGGATTATTCACCTTGATTCCTGATCACAGTCATATATGGCTGAATTACCAAATGTTTTAAGGTTATGCAGAAAAGAACAAGATTAGGGAAAACAGGAAATGGCTTTCAATTGATGGAATAAATACAATAAAGGGCTCAGTGATCAACACCTTGTGTAGTTATTATCTTAAACATGATCATTGATTTGTAGGTTATTTATAGTGATTAAAAGAGCAGCAGGTTCAGACTCCCATATTTTATCTCTTTTCCATAGTCTCTTTAATTCAGCACCAAATCTTTCATCTCTGCCACTGCATTTCAATATGTTTTCCATACATGAATTGCAAAAATTATTATGTAAATGTGTCCTATCTCTGCACCACTTCGAACTGGTATTGAAACTCTGTTCGTATGAACTGATCTTTGATGAAGTTTTCTAATCAATTAATTATGTGTGCTGCATTCAAGTTCAGTATGTATATTTTGCAATTTATAAGCATTACAACTTTCTCTGTTACTCTGAAGAAAAGCAACTCAGTCAATTATCAGAGAAAAAAATATACTTAAACACATCACACATTAAAAAAAAAAAAAAAACAAAACACCCTGGATGCTTCACATCTCACCAGAACTATCCAGTTTACTCTGTCTATCATTTTTCTCGAGCAGTAGCATCTATCCATCCATTGTCTACACCCACTTATCCATGCAGGGTCACAGGGTGGCTGGTTCCTGTCTCCGCCGGTCATTGGGCAGAAGACAGAATACACCCCGGGCAGACAGCCATGCAGATACAGTTCTACAGGTATTGACTCCTGGGGTTTCACTACAAATTCAAACTCCATGTTTTAGATAAGCATTTGTGGAAAAAACAGCATTGTATCCTTTTCATTTTACAGCAATTACATGCTGCATTGTGTTGCTCTATCACATTAAGTTCCAATTAAAAACATTGAGGTTTATGGCCTCCTCCTATTCTTCCTCCTCCTATTCTTTGCTTTAATGACTTGTTGTACGCTACAAATTCCTCTCTTTGCTTCCCCATTTTTCCTCAAAGGTGGATTTCTTTTTCCACCTTTTTCTCTTTTCCAAAAACACATTAATAAATCAACATGCCCAGACTCCCAGACATCCTAAAACTCTACAAGCACTGGACAACTAACAATGTTTTCAGTGTTCCTTCCTCATGGTCTTCCTGTGCCTCAATGTGCTGAGAGTACGATTTTGATTAGACCATGCATGGCTCCCAGGCTCATATGTGCACGTGAATTTTACATTTTAAGAATAAAATTAATAGCACATTGTGGAGTGGATGAGCAGGTGTTTACATTAGTTTCTGCTCTTGATGCTATATTTTTGTTAGCATACAGATCTCCTTGGCCTAAACATAGACCAGGTTGTGGTGGATGCATCCTGGCTTATAAATCATTGACACTGTAGGCAACTGAAAGATTTACCACAGTTGTTTTGTTTATATTGCATTATTCTTACATTGTGTTTGCCAGATGCTTCAGTTAAAGTGCATTTTAGCAGCTGTAAATCACCTCCCTATAGTACAGAGCAACTGCACTGATTACCATAACATGTCTTCACCTCTGTAAATAAAGTCAGCTTCTGCTAAAATTACCACACCATTCACATGTCGTACGAAAAACAAACTGTTGGCATGGATTTAAAGTCAGAACACAAGATTTTAAAGGTTTTCAGTTAATCAACCCTATTTTTTTTAGGTGTGGGGGTGGATGCAGGGCTTATCTTGGCAGACATGCCCCTTGTGCTGTGTTAGACAAGTGCCTGATTTTCAGTACATTTTGTTTAGGAGGAAATAATGTTTCAGAAGCACTTGGTGAGTGGTGAGTAGTCGGCCAGGTCGGGAAGGTTTGGTGTAAATATAATACTCTTAAAAACAGTGTTTTAAAAAAAAAAAAAACATTGCATTTTTTCTTCACTCTGACATAAACAGTAAAATTAATTCCCAAAGGTGTTTGCCTTGACTATTCGCAGTTAATTCATTCTCTTGCAGAAGAAATCATCAGAATATTTCCAATGATGATAGAATGTATTTAAAGCTTCAGTTTTGGTTAACAAGGCTTCAAGTTGCCGCTGTCAGGCAGCTTGGCAAAAGACGTTTCCCTTGCATGCTATATATTTCATGATTTCGAAAAATCCGTTTTATCATCATATTTATTATTTTTCTCAAATTTACTGTATTACGACAACACTTGACGAGCTTTAAGCAGCAAGTCTAGTAAGCAGCCAACAAAGTAGACAAATAATTAACCAGCCAGTAAATACCCAGACGACAACAATAAACACTGTTCTTTTAAAACTACTAGTAAATTTAATGTGTATGTATGCTGGATTTTTGCTTTAGTCTATGTATATAACTTAAACATTACATAAATGCCCTTCACAAAATTACAACTGCAATAATTAATATGTTGGGCCCTTTCAGCAGCACTATGAAGAATTGTGTTATTGTCCAAATGAACTGTGTAATAAATGCTTTTGATTTAATATTTACACGTGATCCCGTAAAATCCTAGTAATTAATTGGGTTCTCTGACCACCAAAATATCAGAACAGTTCATGCTTAGTGGAGACAACAAACAATCCTGATTTAGTGGGTCTGCTTAAACTTTAAAAGCAAATAAGCCAAGCCTCTCTGACTTGGTTTTGAGAGCAAGACGATGCGGTTGTCATGTAAGTAACAGGAAACAGTGTTCTGCTTAATACGTTGCTGCCATAATATCTGTAGGACTAATACTCCAAATAAATGCTTTAAGCTGACAGAGGACTACTTTCATGTCATTACTTTGGAACACACGCAGGAATCGTTATGGTTTTGCCATGCTACTTAATTTGTTGAGGCTGTGTTGGTGGTTCAAGGTGGGCGCTTTTTCTTTTCCTCCAAATGGGAATTAAAGAGTGAATAAGCTATTTTAGTGCAGGCTGAAAAATGTAGGACACCTTAGAATCAGACAGCATGAAAGTCATAGAGGTAAAGAATTCAAATTTATATATACAGGCATGTTTCTTTAGGAAATATTGATAACATGTGGCTGTGAGTGACTATACATCTGTATGTGAGGCTGGGTGCATTTATTTTTTGGGCAAAGAAAGAGTAACAAATAGATGCAGGGAGAGAGTGGGGGGGTTGAGAGGGAGATCACAATTATATGTGATTCTCTGGTTGAGTGCATTTGGGCATATTGGCAGACAGCAGAGGCGACGAGGAATAAAGAGCTGGGAGGTGCGGCTGAAAGTGAATGAGGCAGAGAAGCCGTTGTTGCAAGCAAAACAATTCGGCATGACTAAGATGGCCTTAGCGCAGGATCTGGGTGCTGCACTGCATGAGAGAGAGGAGCCCACAGGGGTCCAGCAATGGGGTCCAAAGATTAGCGAACAGCCTGTAAGCAACAAGGTGTGAATAGGGTAAGATTAAGACCGTGGCAGCGCCAACATCTGAGCGCCGCAGCACAATTAGACTCCAGTCAGCATAGCCTGCTTCCCTTTCGCAGCCTGCTGCCAATCAAGCTCTAACCTCTGACCCTGGAGAAACGGAAAGCGGGTATTATCAACAAGGCCTTGAGGCAAGCATCAGCGAGAGGCGGCAGAATACCAATGCGCCTTATCTGTCTAATGTGCTTACTAGTACATCGCATCCACAGTTTCGCTGCCACATGTGGAGAGCTGCTTGCTGGGAACCACAACAACGGCTAATGTAATTTCATTTTAGATGCAGTACATGGCATTGAATGTGCACAAGAAGGGTGACGACACACATTTGTTTATGGCCCCAAATTGGAATGATGCACAAGGTTGAAATGCTGAAACGTTAGGATTAACACATAATCAGTGATCCCTGCATGCCACCTCAGTAGAGGAAAACCCACAGATTGATCTGGGGACAAACAAATATTACTATATGAGTAACGGGCTTAACTCGTGCTGACTGATCCTTTTACGATCTATTACCACCAAAGACTGTGTATAAAATAATCCACTTCAAATTAATCGGATGTCTATTTCTGCACGAACAGCCACAGATGAGGTCATGACTATGTGCTGAGCTCATGAACATAAAACTATTCATACATTTCACGGAACAGCCTGAGCCCTCTCTGGAGTCCTTGTGCCCAGTTGCACTCTTACCACCGAGCTTTTTGATGTTCACACCCCTGTGAGAGGATGCAAGGTGTTCCTTGATGTGTAAATCTGCCGTCTTTGTCATGGGTTCTTGAATAATTCAGAAAGAAAGGTGTCGCACTTCTGCATAGTTTGTTCTCTGTTGTTTGCTGTCTGTGAGGCAGAATATGTCTGAGTTGTCTTCATTGCCTATTGATCACAGACTTTAGGAGCATATTACATGAGACCAGCGTTTAGACCGGGTTACTCTGAGTGTTGGATGGACGAATGGGTATAGATTGAACGCTTATTGTCTTGTTTACTCATAAAACTCAGATTCGGGGGACAGAAATCCCTGCAGGTGCTCAGGGGACAGGTTTCCCATTTGGAGACAAAAATGATAAATCTCACCAATGTCAGTCATTAAATATTAATAGTGAGAACTAGTCCTGTTCTCCCACTAAACAGAATCCTCTCAAGTCTTCTTCTTACTTGTGCATTGATTCCCTTCCACTCAGCGTTCATTTACTGTGCTCACATAAAACCAAAATTATTCACACCATCTCTTCGACGTAGATTTAGAATTGTTTTCATTCAGACAAAAAGTTTGTTTCTTCTAGAAAATGAAACAGGCATCTCTCAAAAGATAAAACAGCAAAACGAGGAATCGATCTTGAAAAACATATTTTTTTTTTACGTAAAAAAAGGCATTTCCAAAAATAATTTACGCCTTTCTCTGTAACAATCCTAATCTTCAGCTCCTTCCTCAATTTATCTATTGGCTTCACGTCAGCTCGTAATGGGCCAATTCAAACCTGTTGCTATTGAAACAGTGTCTCTGGACACATTTCATACTTTTTCCTTCCACTAAGCTTTCTACAAATATGCTTTGATGCAGCAGTGTGAGAACAGCCCGCTTTTCAAGCAATGATTTTAGGTGGCTTACCCTCTTTAAGGACAGTATCAAAGACATGGAACATTCTAATAATCTCAGAAACGTAATCTCGTTTGTCTATTAGCTGAAAAAACTATTGATTAAAATTGCTTAAAACATAATAATTTGAATAATATCACTTTATGGATCCACAAAATAGTTGTACTTTTTAAAATTAGAGTATAAAACATATAAAATGCAAATGCTTTAAGGAGATAGCATACTGGTTCACACACACACAAAACCCCACAGCGTTCTTTGTTTCTTTTCCACCCTTTGATTTCTTCATTAAGGAAAAAATAAATAAATCATTTAACACTGTTTGTCCAAGCAAGTGTTTTTACTCCAACCTCTACCCGATCTTATGAAGGCATGTCCTGATAATACAGGACTGAAGTTGAGTCGCTGAAAAAAACAACAGAGTAGGATTTTAGCTTCAGCAGTCGCAAGTGGGGACTGTGTGAGTTCTTTATCAACATCCTCCTCCATCGCAAGGGACCCAGTGCAATGCGACAGATATGGCCCCTTAATGAAATTAATTACTTGGGGATGAACATGAGAAGGGAAAACTGTGCGTAAAAGCGCGCCGCTACACGCGTTTATTGCGAAAGAGATTGAAAACTGTGATGGGGGAATAAAAATTCTTACCTTTTGGTCCTGGCGGCTCCAGATGTTGTCATGAGGACGGAAGCATTCGCTTGTTTTTGCCCGTGCATTATGGCAGCGGAGCTGGCGTTGTCCTCCACAGAAAGAGACATTTCTCAGACTTTATCATTTAAAGAAATAGCCCATCACTCCGGGCGAAACCGCTCTTCCGACTTCAGGGGGGAGAGAAAGAGCTCCTTCAGCAAAGATGAGGTGCTCTCCACAGTAAACCCGACCTCTCGCTAGATATCTGTCTCTTCTGAAACTTAGAACAACCCTCGGAACAAAAAGAGGGAGAGAGAGCGAGAGAGACACGATAGATGGTGCGTGGAGGTTTAGAGACGCGGATAGAGAGATGAGGAGTGGAAGTGCGCGCAAGGCGCGTAAGGAAACACAACACGTCCACCCCAGCCGGCCAGAAATTACTATAACCGAATTTACTATTACCTATTGGTCATCACCAGGCTATCTGCAATCTGAAGATCTGCCAAAAACCTGACCGCTCGAAATCAATGCAATCCACCGCTGCGGGAAAGCAAGCAAACAGGGATGAAATAAGGACGAAAAGTCCAAGCAAATCTAAGTTCATTAAAGTGCCAGGTGATCAGAGTCGTGATTGGACTGGACTGTCATCTCTCCGTGGAAGGGCTTCAGGGCAGGCAGCGGGCACCTTTTACACACAGCGGCAGCAATTATAGAGAGGATGGATGGAGATGAAGAGGCAGCTCTGTGTTTTCTCTGTGACCCGTGATTTCACTGGTTTAAATGTGTGAAGCCAATGACTTCAGTCACGTTATTATTATTATTATTATTATTATTATTATTATTATTATTATTATTATTATTATTATTATTATTATTATTATTATAGAGTTCAGACAATAAATCTAGTTGGTGAAAGACCCTGAAAATAATTTCTTATTAAATATGTTTCAACACCTGACTAGGTTGGACCCCCCTTTTTTTTTTGCCATAAGTAAAGCCCTAGTTCTTTTTTGCATAGGTTGGACAAGGTGTCAAAAACATCTCTTCCAAAGTTTGGCCTTTATTGGCAGGTTCACACAGCTGATGCAGATTTATCTGCTGCAAATCAAATTGTTTGTTTGATTACTTGAACTCTGTCATGTACAAGTTGCCAGTTTAAGATGATTTTAGGATTGTGACATAGTTTTTCCTGTTGATGTTCAAAACAGGGTGTACATGGTCAGCAATGAAGTGTGATGCTCAGTTTGAACTCCAGGTTAAGGCAGAGGTCAGACATCTTGCGGTTTGGCTCATAGTATCGTCACATCACTGCTGCTTTGAGTTGAAAGTGATCAGCTGAGGTGATTCTGAGATCTGATCAAAATGCTTCAAAGTCTCATCCCTTCAAAGGTTTTCCAGGTGTCCCATTGTGAGGATACTCCAGCCAGTGCCGACCCAGAACTTGCTAGATAGATCCTATATCCCGGAATGTCTTTGGTTACTCTTGAAGTTAAGTCAAGTCTGAGGTTTTTCCTTGCATCAAAAAGGTTATAGATGTGAATCTTGGCTGGAGCCTTTTCAGGTGCGTTCCCTTAAGCTCCTTCTCCATGGATGTGGCTTTACCCATTTTTTTTTCTCCCATGTAGCTTTAACTCCATTTCCAGATACTGTGCAGTTCATCCCTGCTTTCTGGTACCACCCCAAGGGTGGTACAAGCTGGACCAAGCCTGCTATTGCCAACTAGTGAATTATATGACAGCAGGCTGCATTCATTGTTTGGCCAATGGATTTATGTCATTAGCAACTTCTCAAAAAGATTTTCAATCTCTGACAAGACTGTAGAAGTTGGCATCATGACATGCTGCAAATCAATAATCTCATGGTCGAACTGTGAGGTCCAAACCTTTTCATCTATTGTGGTGGAAGAGCGCATAGACTGTTAACTGGATGGGGCAACAAGCAAGGAGCGAATACACCAAGAGATTTTGGAGAAACTGGCTGCCCAAGGGTTTCTTGTGGTTTATATACAAAAATACGCCTGTTATTGTAGGTTGATTAGTCTCTCTGACTTGCTGTTTGGTATCTTTTGTCCTTTGGGTGTCTTTGTTGCTCTGTGACAGACCGTCGTCTGGTCCATGAGTTTATTCCACCTCTCACCTTTTGACCCCCTTAGACTCCTGTAAGGATTAAGCAGGTGTAAAACATGGATCCATGGACTTCATTAAAGATGAAGTCCAGTAACTGTGTCCTAATCACACAGCATTGTGTGTCTTTGTATTTGTATTATGAAATATCATGTGGGCTGCTAGGAAAAATGAAGCTATATCACAGAATTGTGCAGGAAAAAAATATCAGTGTAAGATTTAACACCTTAACTAATTAACACATTAAAACAAAGAGCAGTTGCACCCATATGTTACATTATGCCAGGCAGCAAATTAGTACACACTAAGTCTGGATTCCAATCTAAAAAAAATAGACCTTTCTATAAATGTGCAGCTGGGTCACAGATATATGAATCATCCTCTTGTGGGAATGTTCCTGTTGCTGTTACATCAACAACATATCAATCATGTCAAGCTTGTCTCTTTTACATTCAAAAAAAAAAAAAAAAGAGAACTTAATAAAAGTAAATGCACCGAAGTAAATATGCACCGTAATCTACATCTGGACCTCTTACTCTTTCTTTTTTTGACTCGAAAGCGTAAAATCTCTAAGATTCTTTGTATAGTCATTTCTTTTCTTTGATGTATACTAGCCTCTTTTATGCATTTGACATTTAGACCTGCCCACTTTAGAGTAAAGAAGAACGAAAGAAAAAAGTGGGGAAAAGGTCAAGAAATACCCCAGGAGGGTGTGGATCAAAATAGTCTAGATCATCACAGAGTTTGACCAAGGGATGGACAATAGGGATGGAAAAAAAGAGGGCAAGCACAATGGGAGGTGGCTCTGACAGGCCGTGTAATAGCTTGAACGTTCTGAAACATTGATCATACCGCCATTTCAACATTTCCTCAAACCACCTACTGTTCTTAAGACAGGCCTCCCAGGAGTATTTTTTTTCTATTCCTATCTGTATTTTTTTTTTTTTTTTGTTCAAACTCAGTGGAACAGCAATCATTCCTGACAAACAGATTCAGGTCCACTGGTCGGTTGCACTCTTGGCCTCATCAGAAGCCCATCAATCATTGATAACTTTTCTTCCTTAGCTTCACTCCTCTCTTTTTGCACTTACAGTCTGATCAGCAGAAGGCTGTCATATTGCAAAGTTCAGCCGTAGCCTTCCCTGCTTTTCAGAGGTGCTTGTCGCTCTCACCGCTACAGGCGTGTCTCGCTATGCAGCAGAGCTGTAAGATCCAATTTGTTTGTTTTGAGATGACTCCAATTCCTTTTGCCACAGAACATTAGGGCTGCAAATGAATATCCCTGAGCTCAGTGGCTCACAGGTCTGTTTGGAGGCAGGAGGATGGCATTCCGGCATAATGGCAACAGCGTGGAGAGAATTCCTTAAGAACGGTGCTATACTGGCCGTATAAAAAACCTCGCTCTCGCCTCCAACCATTTTCTGGCTCTCCTCTCATGGTGTCATTTGTCACCTTTACAGACCTTTTCACAAATGAGTCTAGAAGGCAGAGGGCTCATCGACGGCACCGTGCTCGATTCCAACCTCTACCTCTCTGTCACTCTCAGTCGACACTCACAGGGAGAAACAGAAAGGAATACAAATGAGCAGCAGTGTTTGAAGAGACAAAGCAAGGCCAACAAAACGTTAGTGAATCTGGTGCTAATTATTGAATGCCTGCCTCATAATAATAATACATGTTTAAATCTCATGTATATGTAACACCTATTAACTTTTCAATGTCATAATAGAAATATGGATAAATTTGTAGCTAGAGTGCTGCTGGGGCTTAGTTAATTGAAAAAATGTCCACTTAGTTTTCCAATGAAAGAAATGTTGACGTTTCTGCAACACATTAAGCTTCCTCACTGATGATGCACTCTGGAAAATAGACAGTAACTGCTCCATGTTTCACTTCAGTGACCTGCAACAAAAACACAATCAACATTTTGTCCCAAGTTGAACATTGCTCTCTCCTCTGAAAATCTGATAAACCCTTTGAGGATAAAAGGGAAAACAAAATAAAACCTTGTTGAAATGCTGCATAGTTGTTTAAACAACACGGGACATGAAATCACGTTCACGTGTGGGTTTAACATTTTGTGCATGCCTTTGGTCTCGTCATGGCTAAGACTGTCATTTACAACATCCAGCTCCTGAAACCTGCTATAGATCATCTCCCCTTATCTCAAACATAACGCAGGTGATCATGTACAACTCTGCTACTGCCTTCATTTTCAGTTTCATTAAAACATGTTGAAATTGTATTATTTGTGTCTATGGTGAATATTCTCAACCTCCACGGCAGCATACGTATGTTGCGTAACTCTCACCTTGCAAAGTAGTCGAACTAGTTGTCATAATATGTCAAGTAAAAGATTCTTTCCACACTGGAGTTGCAAGAGAAGTTATTCTTTCTAATGCAGATGAGAATTTGTGACTCAAGAGTCAGGAGCTCCAAGAGGTGTAGGAAGACTGCAACGCAATTCCTACCACAACTGCTGTATTGTTTTCTTTAAAAAGATTCCTGGCAAAAGAGCTCAGTGCAAAAGCAAAGTATCTCTTCTCATTTTTGGGTTATGTTAGTTCTGATTGGACTAACTTTGACTTGCACCGATCAGTGATTATCAGCGAAATGTAAACTAAAAACACCTGCCTCCATGTATCTGGGTTTATCACGATGAAGTAAGACCTGATCTGAACTACTGTGACAAGCTCTTGACCAAAAGCCAAAATAAATATATATATAAAAAAATCTGCAAATACAATCATTTTGTGAAGAGTGGCTTGGCTCAACCTTTCGTAAGTCTTAGAGATTTGACAGGGGTTTAGAGTAATGATGCTGCTCCCCAGGAGTCGGATAAGTCAGTTGAAGTAGAACAAGGAGGTCTAGGAGACTCTGCTTGTTTCTCTCTCTTCCCAGTAAAAGCTAAAAACAATTTCAGTGAGTAGCAGCACATAAAATTGTCTTTGTAAAAGAAGACTCTATTTTCTTTCAGAACAAAGAATCACATTGTGTAATGTGTTGGATATTAAAGATAAGTGAACTCATTACCAGTGGCTGCTGGGAATAAACACTTACCTGTCACCTTGAAAATGCTTTCATGTTATTCAGAATGAGAATATATATCAAATCATATTGAACTGTACCATATTGGGATGCATTTTAGTTTAAGTATATTATATGAAAAATCATTAGTGTATTTATTTTATTGAATCATATATTATTGAGTATTCACATTTGGAGTTTTACGTCAGACCTGTAAAAAACATTTTCAGTGTGGGCTTATTAAAAATATATGTTCAATACATATACAATGGCTGTTGTTTTTAAAAGTTACTTTTAATCTGACAAACTCAGCAGAAAGTTTATTTGAGTTTATTGAATCTGGCTGTTTAAATTCAATTGATTTTATTACTGCATGACTGTACACTGTATTACTTCCTGGTACAATATGGTGCTGTACAATATAATATTGCATGCATTACAATACGAATCAACAAGAAAATTGTTTTTTTTTTATTGTTTGGCTTAGTATAAAAATTATAAGCTTTGTCGAAGACGTCCAGTAATTGAAAAGTGTCCCACTTTTCAATTACTGGAAAAGTGGGACACTTTTCCAGTAAAGAAAACAAGGGACTTGTTTTCTTTGAGCAGCAGAAATCAAATTCTGTTCTTTTAAGAGAATCCATGCAGTAAGCAGAGCATCCATGTTCAACAGCTCATGAGAGCCGTTCCCCTGAACTCCCCGCTCAGAAGAGAGCATCTGAAAGTCCTATGTTGTATTTTTAATTACTGATTTTATCCTTTGACATCTCTGCTGCTTAGCCTGTTGTCTTTTCTCTCCCGCTCAAACAAAATCCTATTCGTTTCTCGGGTTCCTTTTTCTTTGTGCGTGCTTTCATAGGATTTCACAATTAGCGGTGGAGTGGATCACAACAGTTTTTAAATGAAGCTTTCTGATCCTCCCCTTACATAAAACACAGAACCAAAACAGTAAAAAAAAAAAAAAGAGGCCTGGAAATAATGAAGCTATAGAAGATGAACCATGCTCTATGTTCAGCATGCATCCGTCTGAAAGAACTTTGAAGGTCTTTCATCAATTTTCTTCTTGTTTGAATAAGAAGAGAGCAGTCATTGCAGATTATGGAAGAAAAGCTCTGAGGCTCTCAAACCAGATGGTGTCTATGAACACATCACTCCATGCAGCTATTTCCAATGCATCCGTGGCCACACTTTGATTTAGAGGGGATTTTTTTGAAATGGGCTTCCTTTCTCAATTCATCGGAAACGATTTAATATTTAATACCTGTAAGTAGCAACAACATTGGGGTTTCTTGCTTTCAGCAACAGCCTTCTCAGGGAATCAATCAAATTTGCTTTCATTCATGAGAAGAATAATTTTGTTTTCTAGCCGCTTCAAACCAGATAATGGTACTTTTCTGGTGCATCCATAAAAATGTAAATTAACACATCGTGAAGCTGCTGGTCATTAAAGGTGATGTCTTGGACCCAGATGGATCCGTGGTAGAGCAGGGAAACCATATGCAGAGGCTGTGGTCCCTTGTTTGGTTCCCGACCTTGGGTCGTTTGCTGCATGTCTTCCCCCTTATTTTGTGCAGTTCATAGACTTGATTCTTCATAGACATAGACTTGTGGTATTCAACCATCTTATGTAAGATGATATAAGTGAGACTTATTCAATGTCTGAGAGCATATTACCTTCCTTTATGTCTGGATCACTGTGCTGTAAAGGTCCCGATTTAAAACCGTGGCCGTTATATACCTTTAGGATAAAAGTGCCGTCTAGGATGTGAATGACAGAGAAACCTTTAATGACACAAATGCAGACGAAAAATAGGTCAAGGCTGGAAAAGCCGTAAAGCCTGAAGATTTCTCTAGTGGGTTTGGTTGCTGTGTAAGGTTCCATGTGTCTAGATATATGGCAATATATTAAATTCATAAATTCTGTACAATTCCCCATGTGTGAAACTGAAAGGTTTGCTCACGCCGAGGAAAAGGTGACATAAATGTGACATAGAGGAAACCCACTTTCATCTGTTTTTAACCACACTACACTTCTTTTGATTTTGTGCTCAAACCAAAACATTAATATGTAGAAAAAAATGTAAATAATTTATAAACTTTTGATTTTATGTTAGAGAAAATATTTACAAAATATACTTGACACGCGAAGCCTGACTGAACAAGTGAAACACAACCTGCTTAATGGCAGGCATCCTTACTTTGACCTCTAATTATTAGCATCAGGTCTTTTTACCTTTTTCATTGTAAACTATGATAATCAAATAAACTTTCTATCAGATGGGAGCTTGCTTCTTTTTGCATTTATCTGTGTATTTTGTGGTTTGCACATGATCATTAGATGCAAATCTTTAATGACGGCGAACTGGATGCTGCTGTTCTTTATTGCCCAGCCAGCCTGCTGGGTCTGTGTCTATGTTTTGAAGATCCAGGATGGGATGAATGATTGGCAACTGTTTAATGAGGCCCTGCGTACCTTTGATTACCAGGTCTAATGAACAGCGTGTCAATTGTACCCTGTAAGCAGATAATACTGTCCTGACTACCCCAGCTAATCAGTACAAGCAGCATGTCCAAATGCCAGTCAAAGGGCACACTTCATATTTCATGCAGCTCCCCGTGGAAAATATAAATAATCAATTCAGTTTTCAGAAATATATATATATATAGATATATATTTTCTTTCCTCTGGGGTGATGTCATCTTCTGTACGTGAGTGGTTAAACATACTTGAATGCACACTGTCAGTGCACGGGTTGCACGGACCGATGCCTTGTCAATATTTATTGCGCTTCAGAGACCTCGCTGACCTCATGTTTTCACTTCTCCTGATGTGACACACAACTATGAAGAGCAGGGGCTGAAAAACAAAGACTCTGCAGGTGATGAAATGACTAGAGTTAATACACTGGGCATGCTTCTTGGAAAACTACGGTGCAGGCAAGCAGTATTGGTAACCTCTGTTAAGAAATAGAACATTTTTAATATCTTTTTTTTTTTCCAGCAAATATCTATTTGTTTGAATGTCAAGTGCTAACAACTCTATCTAGTACTTTTATAATGTTAAATGTTGGTTCATCCTGCATTTATTTACATGACAACAGATGTCATGTAAATAAGTTTACATGACATTCAATTCAGTTCAGTTCAGATCAATTAAGTTAATTTCAACTTAGTTAATTTTAATTTGATTCAGTTCAAAATTAAAGCTCAGTGTTGTAGTATTTCTCATTAACTATATTTCTCCAGGACTTTAATGTGGTGTTGGTTGGGGGTTGAATGACCTCCTCTCGTGGTCTGCATCCCAGGAGATCTGGATATCCTCTGACTGAAGACACTCAGATGTTATATTTATGTATAAATAATACAAATTGTGATTTTTATTTAATGAACCGTCTTTCTAAGACCAACCAGATGCAAAGAGTCTTGAGCTCAAAACAAACAAGCCTTATTAAACCTCTTATTGACCTTTTTTTTAAGTCACTGGATCAAGAAATAACCAACTTTATATCGTGTCACGTATCATATAAAATTTTAATAAAAAATTATGTTTATGAATTTTTTTGCAAGGCAATGCAGTTACGTCCAGCATTTATCACTCACTCTGCTTCTCTAGTTTTTCATCTTCCAGTGCAGAAAGATTACTTGTTGCTCATATTGGGTGAGATTTAGTTTCAAGCATTGCTTAAAATACCAACCTCTACTTAAGCCGGGAGAAAAACAGATTAAAACCATTTTTAATGGTTTTAATGATTCAGTAGCAAACCTGAGCAAAAATCTACATTCTTTGTGTTTTTCTTTTCACCTGGAAAATGAAAGATTTCCCCTTACTCAAGTCTGTGTGACTTTTGCAGACAGTTCTTGAAGTCACCTTGATTGTGGACGGACATCTGAGGAAATTTTGCATGAGTCAGAATTTACAATGAGGGGCTGCAGGAGGCATATTCACAGCTGAGTGCTAAAGGAAACAAGGGAGTCTAATCACCAGCCAAAAATAAGCTCAAAAAGAGGCAAGCACACACACCTGGAGAGAGCAGAAAAAGGAAAAAAAAGAAAAATAACTCCGATGAGTCAGGATCATTCTTTGCTGCTTCTCTTCCCCAAATCCTTTTTGGTTTATCCTCTTTTTTGGATTAACACATTGTTATCTCACAGGCCTTATTCAAACCCTACACACATTGTTCAATTCAATTCACATTTCTGGCCTAAAAATAAGATTTTAATGCAATTTAGACACATACTGGACTGGTTAAAAAATATATATTTGACAATGGAAATGTCTTAATACTCATCTAAGGTCACCAATAAAGGTGGGAGGACGAGCGCTTGGGTGTAAATATGGCAGGATAAAGGCTCTCTACTAAAAAGTAAGCACTGAAGACGACCAGGGTGCTGAAAGGATTGGCTTTTTTGAGAGTGAGACAGCAGCGATTACAAGGATGTTAATCCCGTTCCCTCAAAACACGAAGGGATCTACGTACCACAAAACCAGGATCATTGAGCTGACTGATCAGCAGGCCAAACGGCTTTCTTTTTTTGATGTGCTTAACTTGTCCTTGTTCATTTATGTTTGATTTGTGGTGAAGAAATACTTGTTCTGGCTTCAATTTACATTCCAATTTCCCCCCCTTGCATTCATTGCTGCACCTTCCCTTGGTTCAGTAATGGTGTCCACAGAAACATCAGTCTTGGCTAAAAGGTGATGAAAAGCATTTTGACACAAACCAAACACAGTTAAAACCACAAGAACTTCGTTTTAAAGTGTTTAACTTGCTTTAAATCTTTTGACAAGTAATTCATAACAGCTGCAGGACTTATTGCTCATTGTTCCTGACAGAACTGCTGAAAATGAGTCAAGTTTGCAGGCTGCCTTGTTCACACACATTTTCAGCTCTGCCCACAAATTTTTAATAAAAATGAAGAGAGTTTTTTGACAGCCACTTTAAAACACTGAGTTTGTTGTCCTTAAGCTACATTACAACTAATTTATGATTAGAGTGATTTCCATTTTTAAGAGCCATTTGCATCCAAGCTTTATTTCCTTGGTAATGATTTGAAATGATGCTTCAGTATTTCCACATCCTTTCTGTTTTCCCCATGAAAGGAACATTTCTTCTGTAATGTGCACTAGCCTTTTCATAGTCTTTTTTATGTTGCTTTTGGAGTATTGGTTTCTTCCTTCCAATTAGCCTTTTAAGACATCCTAATAGGAGTTATTTTATTGTGGCTCATCACCCACTCTCTCCACCATAAAACTTTGTGGAATATTATTCTATGCAAGAAGATAAAATTTGTAAAGGTTGACAAGATGTGCCATGAAGGATTTAAGTGAAATTCCAGATTCTATGTTTCTGAATTTGTGTTATCTTTGAGAGAATTCAGTCAATAGACAAAGATGTCTACAGACAATATTCTTGTGAGTACCGTATTTTCTGGACTATAAGTCGCAGTTTTTTTCGTAGTTTGGCCGGAGTGACTTATGTGTGGAAATTAACACATTATTATATAATATCACAAGTTATTTTCACACTCTCAGTTCGTTGTTTGTCATGTAACGCTATTTTTATTGCCTTTCAAGATGACATGTCTGTTCTTGGTGTTGGATTTTATCAAATAAATGTCCTTCAAATATGCTACTTATACCCCGGAGCGACTCATAGTCCAGAAAATACGGTAGTGTGTGTCTTCATAAGAGTGGCATTTCTAGTTTATTCTCCTGAAACAGAACTATTAATGAGATCAAATTTTTATGGACCAGAACAACTGAATATAAAATGTAAAACTTTATTCATGCAAAGTAAATACATTTTTCCAGCGTTCTGACTTTTTTTCAGCATGGCAGAGGCAAAGCATTGAGAGGCAGTGGGAATATTTTGAATGTATGCCATTTTTTACAGATGAAAATTGATTAATTCAGCACCCAATCCCATTATTTCTGTCATGAGGGAGGATTATTCATCTATGCTGCTCCATTTGTATTCGATAACAATCCGAGGTTATCAGCATTTCAGCAACACTTCGCCCCTGGTATGTTGTTGATAGTCACAGAAATGTTGTGGAGCACAGTGGTGCTGATGTTGTGTCTCACACGGCGTACAGTGAGCCGATTTTCCTATTTTTTTTTTTGGTTGGAGAGACTGGAAAGTAGAGGAAAACAACAAGCTATGTTACTTCTCAGGGTTAGTGGATTATTTCTCTTAATGTAGCAGTATGTTTTGTCCAAGAATAAAAAGATGTTGGCAATCCTCTTATGAGACCAGTTTGAAAAAATAATAATTCTACCATTTGACAAGAGCAAGGATGAGAATTGATGCTTTAAAATAATGTGAAATGGGCATCAAGTATTCAATGCATTCAAAACACTAATTTAAATTTCAACCTAGAAACACACCTGAGATTCAAAAAAAATATTTGGAACCTCGTAGGTTTCTTCTGTTTTAACTCCTTACACACACACATGCTTTAAATATTCCTATACGTGACATTTGTTGGACATTTAATCATATCCGTCCAAGTTTAAAATAAAAAAAAACAAACTGTTATCATTTATTTGTATGTCACCAACATTATATAAAAATATTGTTTCCCCACAGGTCTAAAGGTTTTTGACGGTGTTATATATCCTGACATATATGAACAACAAAACGGACAATTTCTGGTGTTTTTTTCTCACTCTGAAGTTTATGATTTTTGAAGTAAACCAATTAAGCTGCTTGTTTCTCACACACCGCAACTGAGCAATACAACATGGTTGTGTTTTTTCTGTTTCCATTGTAAAGGCGGTCCATACTTTAACCCGTACTGCTGCATTCCTGGTCACCCTTCAGTTGTATGTCTATAGGATTATGGATACTGTATGGTTAGCGTCACACAGAACAACACAATCCACTTCCTGGGGGACAAAAAAAGTCGCTAATACAACTAGCATTAACAGCTAGTGCATCACTTTTGTCATTACAGTAGTATAACAAAATGTTTAGGTATTTATCTGGTTTATCTGGTTCTTTTTTCTGAATACGCCAGACTATAAAATAGAGTGACACACGGACCATGCCTCAGCGCTCAGTGGAGGTGAGTGGCTACTTAATTTACCTTATTTGCTCATGAAAAAAGGATAAAAACATAACACCAATGAGGCTGGTGTTATAATCAGTCAATCACACACTTGTGTGTTGTAGTACTCTGTAAATATGAGACGTTTTACAGAAGTAGTCCTTCAACTTGATTGGCTTATGGATCATTAGATTCCTCACTTAAACCTCACTGCCACAGAGCGACCACTCCAAGAAGATCAGGTGACCAGTAGAAAAACAGAACATAAAATTTGTCAAAGATTATTCTGTTCCGATAGCATCACATTTTACAACGTATGTGAGAAGTATGCCAGAAAAATAAAGATATCAGTTTAGACCAGAGCTGCAATAACAGAGCAGCAAATGGCTCTATGGACCTTCCAGAATGGTTCTTGGTAGCTTTGACTGAAAATGATAAAGAACCAGCCAGTGGTTTTAAATTAAGACTTATGTACCTTCACAAGTAAGGTACTTAAGTCTGTGAAGGTTAGACGTATTTGTTTCTCACAAGCTAAAAACACTGCAGAATGTGAGAAACAAGCAGCTGAATAAAAAGCTACTTGTTTCTCACATTCTGCAGTGTTTTTATTTATGAAAAAGTTATATTGAATTTTCGCAGCATAATCACAAGAAAGTACTCTGTGAGGCAGAAGCTTGGCTGGAGACTGCAGCTCCAAGGAGAATATTTGTGGAAACAACACTGTTATAGTTTTTTTTTTTTTTTTACATATTTATGATGTTTAATACATTATAATGATTACAGTGTTTTTTGTTGGTAATGTTCACTTTGCTCTGTATCAATGTCTGTTCTCTTTGAACCGGTCTGGCTTTGAGATATGATAATCTAGTGTCTGAGACTTCTCTTCCGTGGGCTGGAAGCTGAAAATCCTTCGGAACCTTTGCTGCGGACTCCTCCAGAATCAACAGAAATCCAGCACCCAATTTGCTGCAAGCCCTTGCAACTACACGTCTCATTTTGCAAGACTTATCTTCAGCATCCTTCCTTGGCAAGACAGCTGACACCCTCTTTCTCTGCAGCACATTTCCTGTCTTGCAACAATCCCCATCTCTCCCCAAAAGCCATGGAAGGAGTAGCGCTGGTGGTGGAAATAGCCCCAGGAAAAGAAAAACAGCAGTCAGAAGCTTTCTGTGGAACAACAAAGCATATTTTCATAAAGTTTTAAAAGAAAGGCATGACTTACCAAAATATCTTAAAAATGAAAAATCCCCTGCAGCATTCCTGTCTTTGAAGATTGATCTTCCTTCCTGCTTTTTTAATCTCAGAAACAATAATGAAAAAATGTCAAAAAAATTCCAGTTATTATTATTATTATTATTTTTTTCAAATCAAAACTGTCATTCAATTGCCAATTAGAAACTTGTTCAGTTTATTAAGTTGTTGAGTTGACTAATTAGAATATTTCTTCCTGTCCTTTCAGGAAATGTGAGACAGCACATTAGTCACCGACAGCATAATGATGCCATCCCTTCACGAGGAAGATAAAAATCACCAGACGCCAGATCCATGTCACTGTTAATAAGGCCGTGTGGCTCACCGCGATGTTAATCTAATCAGTACTTTGGTTACGCAGTATTTGTTGCAAGGCCAAAGTGGACAGATGAACAGATACTGTGACTGGCAGTAGAAATACAATTGTTTCTTTTTTTTTTCACATTTTGTGTGGCTATAACTTTTAGATTTTATGTGACAAAAAGGGAAATATGTTTTTCAAAATGTTTTATGAATGAAAAAAACATTTATAAATGTTGATCTTTTTAAGTTGTTTTTCTCTGTTAGAGCTGTGAAGAAAAAAAACAAACATCATGCAACATATTTTTTTTTACTGCAGCCTTTAGTAATACTGGATTTCAAGCTATGTTTTATCATATTTGTTCAACATCATGAGAAGCAAATATTTTATTTTTTTTTTTCCAAAAACCAGTGCAGTGCTTCTACAATGCCGCCACCACATCACCACTGTGCTTTCCAAAAAAACCCTCATCCCTGAGCAGAGAGAGAAAGAAAGACAATTTTCGTCTCATTATGCAGCAGGAGGCTGAACAGGCTAAATGAACAAGCCCAGAACAAGCCAAGCCATTTAAAAAGCTTTACGGGACTGGCTATTTTTAAAACAGCGGTACGTTGTGGAGCAAATTGACTGTTTAAATCGTCTTGTTTTTCCTCTTTTGCGCTGTATTTCACTAACGCCTGTGTAGGCTGTGAGTGCCACAGGCATATGAGGAGATGTTACCTTCAGCTCAAATGATGTGTTTCTGTGAGCACATAAATGTTGGGTTTTCTGAGTGACAGGTAGAGACAGACAGGATCTGTTAAGGTTTAGTTTGAAAAAAATAAAAAAAGTCTTTGAATGACACTTTTCTTTTTTTGCATCACAGGTTGATTTGTTTTGTTTAGTGTCTTCTTGACATTTGGGGCTTTGGGTCCTGGCAGAGCCAGCCTTTTTTTTTTTTATATACAAAATGCTTTTTCACAGCAGACCTTTCTCTGAGGGATTACTACTGCTGCAAGCTGTTTGAATACTCCTTCACCTGACAGCACACCTTTTTTGTGCTTATGTGTTCACAATAATTGGCTTGTTTTACTCTGATTACATTGCTCATTCTTCTGTTGCAAGGCCGGCTGGCAAATGACACAATCAATAATTTCAAATAATGTGAGCTTAAAGGAATAAAGAAACACTGAATATGTGTTTGAATGCAAGCAGTGTTTAGCTGAATCCCAAACAGTTGGGGAATGATTAAGAAAAACCTTCTGATTTCAACAATAAATCAAAGATAATTGCTACAATAACACGTCTGTTGTATCACAGATTTTACTGCAGCCGTCAAGAGACTGGAATTTGTTGTGGAGTGTGTATAATTTGTCATCTCGTAGGAAACACTATTCATTTTAATTACAGCTTCTAATTTCCTGCTAAACAGATGTTCTGTTTACTCTCAGCACTTTTCAGAAATTCAGTCCTTATACTGGAGATTAAATATGTACGTGTTGGTACATATTTACATATTTACTCTTAAACTATGCATATTTACAGTCTTTCACTCTAAAAACCTGTTGAAATTAAAACAACACTGCTGTGTTTCTTTTACTGGTTTGGTTTCACAAAAGTAGGGTTGGGTTATGGGTTTGACCCGGTTCCCAACCCAAACATTGGTTTAAACATTACGTTAACATAAAGCTTCCAAAACATGGACTTAAATCCATTGGCTTACTGAACCACACTTGGGTTGAAATAAAAGTGCTTTTATTAATTTATTTGGATTAGTTCTACAATAGCATAAACATATTTGGACATTTTTTCAGAGTAGTTTATCAAGCAGAAAAATTCAAATGTGTACCACATCACCTCTGGCTTGTTGATAGTCACAGGAATATTGTGTCGATATTAAATGATGCCACGGCCAGTAACGGTTCAAAATGAAGACATAGAGACAATACAAGTGGTTCATAATTAACAATCGATGACGGATCTGGATTTTAGCAGCCGGATAAAATATCAATGAATTGAATTGAAGCAGTTCCAAAACTGACGTCTGCTACTGAAGAAGATTTTACTTCCCCTTATAAAAACAGCAAGAGAGAATGTTTTGACTTGAAACACAAACAGTAGCTTGTTCTGGTTTTGAAACATTGTGGTGAAATCTGAACAGAGGCTACATGCAAGTAACAGTTTTGAATGAAATCTGGATTTTCTTTTAACTGAATACAGAGCTGATGACATATTGAATCATTATTTTTTTTTACTACTTTGACTGTTTAGTTGTGCTACACATATTCTAGTACTCTCTGTGTTAATGTAGTAATTTTTTTCTGTATTAAAACGTCAGCATGATGATTAAAACCTCCAATAATAGACTAAAAACACAAAAGTGCATAATATTGACAAAGAGCTGTGTGTGACGTCTATGTTCTTCTGCGCGTGTGGGTCGCTTTGGAGCTGTGCATGTTCATATTCTAAAAAATAAATACTTCTCTTGTCAATAAATCATGTTATAAAGTGTAAAGTTAGTTCTCTTTTTGCACAAAGCTTTGCTGTCAAAAAAGACATGGGCATCATAGGTCTTTGTGCTAGTGTTGGTTTTGGTTATTGACCATATCTTTAAACCAACATTGCAACTTTATTCTTAACGTTTTAACATCAAAATGCTTTTTGACTTTTTCTCCATCATTTCAACTTTGTCATTAAAACAACCGAAAAATAGTAGCTTGCGATTTAAAGCTCTAAGTTTATGCTAAAGGTTCCTCATTAGCATTAGCATTAGCATGTAGTTATAAATGGCATTGTGTGAAGAATATCAGGGCCCCTTCTAGTTTCTCATGCAACCCAGTGAACTGGGTCACATTCTTTGAATGTTTGGAGTCATAACCCAGTGCTTTTTTATTTGCTATTACCATTCTTTTAACCTAACAAATGCATTCTCAGAATAAGGGAAATGTTTCTGAAGTACCCTATGCCAGTGGCATTTCAGCTGAGTCACTAGGGGGCTGTTGTGAGAAATGACAGACTTCTGCAGATATGATGGGAGCCTCTGGTGTTCCAGTATTTCTGTGCAGAGAGATAAATTTTGAGCAAAGGAAAATGTCAGCTTCTGTTGTGTGCTTGATTTGACATGCACACATGTTGTAGCGGGGAGGCCAGAGCAGAAGAGCATTATAAAGGCTTCGGAATAAAGAACACAAAAATATGCAAGGTTTTTCTTATGGCAATGTTGTGCAGACATAAACAGTTTGACTGACCAACTAATAAAATTAATTTCTAAATGTAGCTTAAACTCATGCCAGGAAACTCACAGAAACCATTCATGTAACTTTAAGTGTTTAAAAACCAAAGGATAAATCCATACACTACCATATTCTACTGATACTGGTTGGACACAGAAATTAAACTAATAATCAAATTTCAAATTTGTTTATATGAGTCACTGATTTTATTGGGCATGAGCAGCTGGTCTCTATAGCAACATGCTGAGTTATTTTTTGAACCAGGCCACTTGCACTTACTGTAGAACACTAATCAGTGTAATGAATATTCGCATAAAGATGGCAGCAGCATTGCTGGGTGATATCAGTTCTTGGACTAGGTGACCAAATATCATTTTCTGCAACATAAAACTGCAAATGCTTCCCAGGATCATTAAGATGTTAACACAAACAAAACAGACAATAAATGAGGAGAGATTGGGAAAACAATAAATGAATAGATTATCTTTCTTGATAAGTATATGCTTGTGCATTTCCCAGGGGTGAACATGTTAAAATCTCAAATATAAGTTTTAATATTCTTGGTCTGTATATTAAATGTGATTACGTGTGGCTGATGATTCTCTGCCTGTCTGTTTGTCCATCTATGCTTCTATTAAAAAGGACATCCACACAATCTTCCCACGGGTGTCTGCTTTTTAACTAAGTTATGTCCTGCAGGGGCAGAAATCTAAACGTATAAATCATTTTTTAATGAATGACTGAGCTCCCACGGCTCTTTCCTCTGTCTCGTTTCATTTTCTTTCCCTCTCTCTTCCTCGGCAATGCTTCTCGAAATGTAAATGCAGCACAGATAAGTTGCTAACTTGTTCTGAGAAATCCCCTCCCTGCATCAAATTCATCTGATATAAGAGGCAACGAAACAATTCATTCTTTTTGTAGACTTTCAAGCAAATAAAACATCGGCCCAAAAAAAAGAACACTGAGCGTTGGTAAGCTTTGAAGAAATCGTTGGCAATGTCGCATACATAAACCAAAAGACTGTGAAACAAATTTATGAAATGGATTGGATGGCTTCATTTCTTTAGAGGCAGCTAAATTATCATGATAATGCAGAACTTTCTATAGAGATAAAGCTATTAAACAATTCCTTCATGCGTTCTCAGATATTTTCCTTCCAGTTTTAGTGAAAAGAGATGAAAAAGACAAATTATATATCTGGCAGATTACAGACTTTTTTATCGACGCTGTTTTTTTTCTCAAGTGACAAAAACTCATTCGATTTACTTAGAAGCTCCTGCTTGCTTATGGATGAGGCTTATTTCATCATCATTTTAGGACAAGGTGAGCCGAGCAATTCATCAAAAACCTAACGTAGACAGACACCCATGCAGTAGCCCAGAAACACCAAAAACAGTGACAAAGTCTATTAAAAGAATGAAACTTACAAATTATGGGAACACATTGTACACATACTCTCCCGTGGGGAAAATGTCCTAGAGCAAGAAACGTAAGACTGCTCAGCTAGAAGCTCCTCACTCCTCATTGTAACTGAGAAATATTGCTACTTTATGCAGCAGTAACCTTACAGAATAGGATAGACCACAAGCTGTGGAGAGGCATTTTTTAAAAGATGATATGTGTGGTATTTGCAGTAGTAAACCATCTTAGCAAGTTCCTTTAATGGAAACCAAGATGAGTTGGTGTCGGAGGCTAACGCTCATGGCTATGACCTCATAAGTGGAGACCAAAATGAAAGTATTTCCTGAATCTTCAGTGATAATGAATTTTATTTAAAAAGACAATGTACAACTGAAACATGAGTGTCACTGTTCGATGCTCTACACCAGATCATAATCAAAGGTAATTTGAATCTGCAGTCCCATGACAATCTACAAAAATAGATATACAATGCAATAGTAAAATAAGACAGAAACTATAACACTTTAAGTTGCTTTCTAATCCCAATACACAGACACACACGCAGAGCATTAATGACTGGCACATACACAAATATTTACCATACTTCTAATGCCTCTGAAATCAAAGAGGGATTTGTAATCATGTGATTGTAGTAACCATGCACATGGTTACATGGTTACTACAGAAAGGCTTTACCTGTTTTCAGCATGGGTTTTACTCAGACAATCCTCCAGCCATGAGTTGTTGGTTACCTGTCGATGTCAAAGACTTAATTTGAGAACTACAGATAGATGGTGTCCACAGAACTGCAATATTTTGTTGATCAAGCAACAATATGGTGCAGCAGATTTTCTTATCTCAACTTTGGTCCACTTAAACTAGACATTTAGAGGAGAATTGCACCCAGTTCTCTCCCACTAATGATCCCTATTGGATGCCATGTTGATGCACAATCAAAGACGATCATCACTAGTGCACGCTTCATTTACTTTCTCATTTCTTGTTCCTGTCTTATCTTTGGTGTTTCTTTTTTCTCCTCACTTTCTCACTCCCTGGATCCACACATCCAGTCCTCCTGCGTCCTCCTCACAAGTTGCACACCTTATTGCAGCTGCATTAGGGTCGCTCCAATCTGTGTGCTGGTGTGGAATGGGATGTTCAATGGCTTTTTCTCGTTTCCGGGCCGAGAGCACTGTGTAATGTGCTAATGGACTCTGCGGCTGCAGTGTGACCCCCGTGGTAAAACATGTGCAGCCTGAGCCCACGGTGGCGACACCCATCTCGCTTCTTTTTCAGCCAAATAAGTGTGGCTTCCCTGAAATCTTTTTATAGCTACAGAGAATCAGGCCGTCCACTTCTAAGATCGTTAGGACCGCTCATGTGAAGGGTCTGAACTCTCAGCTGTATTTCTGTCAACTTTGGCACAGATAGTTTGGGAAACAAGCTCTTCTGATATAAAAACTGAAGCCCTTTGACATTAAAAGCTTCTAGAAATTTCTGTGAATTTGTTTGAGATATTAAAAGAAAAAAAAAAAAATGGCCCAATGACGATTTTTACAGGTGCACTGCGAAAAAGTCCCAGGTGATTCAGTTGCCAGAAAGCTTTTTTGATGGACATTTGAAAGCCATTGATTGTGTTTCCAGCTCTAATTTCACGAGTATGAAATATATCTATAGCATCAAACATAAAAAAACAACAAAAAAAAACAAAGCAAATTATTGTTTTAAATGGGTATTTACAGTGCTCTTGAAGTGCCTGTCATTCAAGAGGTTTCTTCTGTTTCGGGTAATCAATAAAATCTCATTATCACAAACAAACAAAAAAATGCTGTTTTCAAATAAGGTAATTCCTTAAGAGAAATTGTTATTCAAATAATATTAACCCAATTTAAAAATCTAAGCACAACAACTAGATGTTAGAAAGTAAATTCTTTAAATAGATTTAATCTGACAATACCAATTGGGATATCTCAAAATCAACAAATCGTTTCCCTATTTTAAGAATTTCAAGAGCAAACGATAAACAAACTCAGACGCGTCTGTCAGTCTGAAAAGACAAAGTAACTTCTAAGACTCTTGGGACTAACATGAAGATTGTGACAACGACTCATCAAGAATATCACATGAGAACCCAAAACAGCCTCTACAGCACTGCTGGTCTCACCTAAAGTCAGTTTTGGAAATTTACAAGAAACTTTCCTACCTTTTGTGCCTCTTGTTAGTGACAGCAACTTCACAAAATCTGAACGATCTATCTAAAATCTATTTCCAGTCCGGATGTAATCCAGCTCTCCAACGGCCAACAACAATTGTTTAGCTCAGTGGATCAGAGCTGCTCTAATTAATTCTGTTCAGTGTAGACCTGTTGGATAAGTAAAAGAACAGCTATGACAGTAAATTTAAAGTGGGATGTAATTAAAACTGGACCAGTGTCACCGAGCGTCGGACACAGGGTTTTTCACTGCATGCTCAGATCAATTTTGGGGAATTAGACAGGATTAACGTTGATTTGTTTGAAATGTCAGTGAGAGCTGAGAATGAGAAGAGGCTTAAATTTGTAAAAGACTATCATATAAAAAAATAAATATTGTAATGGCTTTACGGAAACATTTTTAATTCAGTCCTGTGGTTATGAGCAATTGAAAATCTAAGTTTTAGTGAATGGAATGAGAGGGAATTTGACTTAAATACTACACTGTATTACCACAGCTAAAAAACAGAATGAAAGGCTCTTTCACAACCACTGTGTAAAATCTGCTGACCTCATGCAGACAGAGCTGCAAATATCTCCCTCGTGGCTGATAGTCAGTGCAGTCCTCTTGTATTGAACTGCATATTTTTCGTTTCCTGCTGCTAAAACAGGAGAAAAGAACATTTTCGGCAAAGTCTAATCTGGGATTATAATGGAACTGGACTCAGGTTTATGTTTAGCGCTGTGAAACAGCTGCTGGGGGAAAATGTGTTTCATTACATTTACTGCTTTATTTGAATGTCTTTCACCACCTGTGGAGAGCTGGGGGAAAGCATTACCACAGTTCAGAAACCTATTCCTGCCTGACTCAGTAACCTCCTTCCACCTAATCTGAAGGCTTAAAAGCAACCGTACCGGCACTGATCCACACATTAGAGACTTTTTATAGTTCTATGTCTACTGTAAGAAGTATCCACTCTATTAGAGTGTGTCCTATTGCCTGTCTGGTGGCTGCCAACACACAATTTCTGTTTTTGCAGCACATGCAGCCTGGAAGCAGCGTGGCATTTTGAATTAAGATAAACATGCTAACCCTCAGCAAACCCTGAGCTATTCTTGTCTTTTCACTCGGACTTTTTCATTTTCACGGCCGACTAAAAATTGACCCACTGGGGAGTTTTACTTTTATCTGGAAGATTTACGGGTGGTGTCTAGCAGAAGAAGCACTCTTATTCATGGTAATCTGTGTCATTGATCTTGAAAAAGATAGAAATAAATTCTCACTGTTAGACCCTCCATTAAGACTTTCTAGTAGGGAGAAATACATTTCTTTTGAATTAAATATTCAAATGATATCAGCGGCAGTGGAAAAAGAAATCGCCCAAAATTTCTTGTCTAGGAAATTAGATCATTATTAATGAGAATTATTCAGAAGGTAAATAGACAAAACAGACGTGATTGCATTTGTTTTGTTGTAAAATGAAGTGTAAGACCAATGGTGAAGAACACAGCTTAAAATATCAAAAAACAGATTTAGTTAAAAACTGATTCTAATATCACATGACATTCTTTGAGATGTTCTATATTTTTATATAACTCACAATGAGATTAATTTGCCCTGATAGACAGTGACCTTTTCCACTTTTTTTCTTGGTATTCTCTTAGCAACTTGTCACCTCTGCAGCAAAATGCAAAATGACAGTGTTGTCTGTTCTTCATTATCTGTAAAGACCCGTTTTCTCTTTGAATCCTTCATAAATAGCGCAGCACCCAAACTTGCTCCCTAAGGCATATTTTATTTTCTCTACAAGGGGAGTGTCCCTCTTTGCTTACAGAGCCTCATTACGTTGATCTGGTTCAGGCATCTGTCAATATGGTCAATACGTTAGTGGAAGGAAGAACAACAGTTTCATGCCCTTTGACTTCTTGACTTTTTCATATCTCCTTTAGAACGAGTCCACAGAATGTTGACCTTTTGAAAAATGGACATATTTACACTCAATACTTGGTGCTTCATTTGTCATGAGTTACTTCAATAACGCACTGTTGCATGGGGATGAGGCGTTAAGGAAGCCCAGGTTGCCATATTAGTGTCCATCTGCACTGTAGTGTGTGGTGCATGGTATGTTCATCTAAACAGTAATCTATAAATTCTCAGTGGGGGTTTCGATCAGGCAAGTTTTGCTGACCAACCAAGCAATGATGCTGTCCTCTATAACGCTGGTTCTTCTTGTAAAAGTAGCAACTCCTGTTGGAAAATAAAACCAGCATCTTTACAAGGCTGAAGGAAACATGAAGTTCCTTAAAATGCCCTGGGGAACTCTTGACCTGACTTGATGCAACCAGGAAACTCTGGAAACTTCTCACAGCACCTGAAGCAGCTGTATGTGTCGAACTGAATTCCTGAAACATATAAATTAATATATATTCTGATTCATTTAGATTAATCTTCATATCGTGAGTCAGCTATTATTACAAGGGCTTTATATTCATTAGTTAGAAATTGCTTATATTTGAACTCTTTTTTTAAGCCATTCTTTTAAGCATCAGAATGCTTGAAAATAATAGCAATAAGTTTTCACTAAACCTTATTATGCATATAATGCCTCAATTTTTGGTCATAAAAGCTTTTATTAGTTTCACATATTCTGGGCTCTCAGTGATAATAAACCTGGAGTTGGACAACAAAGCATCTGAAGTCAGTTTTACATTTGAACATGTGATTCATCCTAATGGGCAAAGCGAGCGTTTTAACTAGCTTGCTTTTCTTTTCTTTTTTTTTTTTTTTTTGTTATCCAGCTTAAACCTGTCTGGGTTTAAAGTGTTATCCTGCCTCAACACCTGGTTTCTTTTTTCATCTGTGGCTTAAAACACAAAGCAGATTCTCAGAATTGAATTCGAGGCAAATGAAAGCCTCTGGGTCAACATTTTGTTCAGTGTTTGTGGTTCATTGTGGATGCATGTGGAGAGAATTCAGTTCCATTTCCAGGTTAGTTCTGACTTAATAATGTACAAGCATCTTCCATAAAATACATGAAACACTCTCCTTTTTTCTGCTTTTGTTCTACTTTCTTTTGAAGCCTTTTTCAATTTTAGTTGCCCAGGCACCTTGAGAACCTTTTTTTTTTTTTTCTCCACATGCTGTCTTTGTGCCATAGCTGCCTGCTATAGAGCACCAATTCATTTTGTAATGGCAAACTTAATTCATTCAACCTCGTTTCTCTGACCACCATCTTTCTTTTCTCTGAAACATTTAGTTATTTCTGCCCCTTTAATCCATAGTTCCAAGTCTTACAAAGACACTTTTATCCGCTGGAACATGACATCTGTTAAAAATATACATATGAATAATAGATTTAATATAAGTACACCTTTTTCTTTTAATCTTTAAGTAATCACTACAGTTAAAAAAAACCCATAAAATGCAAAAGCTTCACTTTGTAGTAATGTTTTTTATTTTAACTTTTAATGGTTATTTGACAAGTTTAAAATAAATCATTCTTTTTCATCTTCTTAGGTAGCGGAAAGAAAATTAAACTTCTGCTAGAATGTGTGGATATCTTTCACTCTGCCGTCTTGAGATTTATTTTGCAGGGTGTTATCTATTTTACAGTGCCTTCTTTCTTAGTGTAGCTAAATATCTTATTTTTACTGTAATTATAAAACAACTCAAAACTACAGACTCATTTGTGGTTTTATGTTTTCAAACACCACAATAACCAATCACAGATGAGGATCCTTCCTGCATTTTAATCAATGTACAAGCTGGAAATTACCCCACAAATAAAAATCAAATAAACCACATTAAAGCAGCAGCTGTTGCTCTTATGTTTGTCTCTACTGTTACACTAGACAGCACTGAACTGTTTTATTCCTGTAAAACCTTAGGTTTGACAGTCGCTATTCTGTTGATGGTTCAGTCCAAGATTAAAGAATAAATTATAATTTAGGGTCTTTTTTATTCGAGGCTTAATGATTCATTTAACTGACAATAAAGACAGCCATTGGGAAGCGCTTTCTTCTTCTGCAGCTGTTAAAAGTAGCGACCCGCAGTGACAGTGCCTGTGGAAGGAACAGCGACAGGCTGATTGACACAGTGAGAGCTGGAAATGCGTGACCCTGCAAGTGTAAAAGAGCCGATTCAGCTGTCAGCCTCATGCAGCCCTGTAACATTTACTGTAATTAGACGGTTTAATTAACCCCAAGATGCTGAGACGCATTTCTGCAACAACTGTCTTGAGAGGCAACTGAACTAATGAACTTCTTCTGTGCTTTGGCTTCTTTATTGTATTTGAAGTGAGTGTTCCAGTCTCTCCTGTATGATTTTCTTCTCTCATTTCAACTCATTTCCTCTCTGATCTTTTGCCTCTCAGCCTACCCCCTTATCATCCAGCTGATTTTATTTTCTGGTAGAGTGTTGTCAGTGCTTGACGAGGATAGTAAGTGTGCATTCCTTTGATCCTTTTGGGCATCCTTCCTTTGTAACTTTTGAGCATAACGTGGAATTCAGTGAAAGCTAAACTGGGCAAATTGAACTACTGTGCAACATCTGAATGTATACAAAAATGATACCTTTTTGTTGTGTGCATTTTTACATCTGTGTATTTACAGAAATTTTATCCACATTATTTTGACTCATTAGCACGTGTGAGTTGCGCTGCTTATACAAAACAGAAAACCCTTTGCGTTTCATCATCTGAAAGCCATGATGACACTTTGTATCTGATGATACACTTTGAATTCTGCAACTCCTTGAACACCTGTCCTACCCAGAAAAACAAAAAAAAATCTTCCCACAGGCTGCTTGGCAACTGCAAATTAGCTTCAGCACTCTTGGTAGACTCAAAATGGATGTGGAAAATGGCTCTTTTTTCCCCTTTTATGATTTCTGTGGCTTTCAAACACGATCCACAGTGAGCCACACAATGTGCCAAACTGGGAAGATTTTTATTTGAACTCTAATGCCATGCAATTAGTTTCATTGCAGCAAATCTTCTTTGTGCCTCTTACTTTGGGACTGTCGTAATTGCTTCCTTTCTCGTGAGAGGAACTCTACCAGTTCACTGTCAGCTGTGTGAAGGACAGCAGTGAGCATGTCTGAAATGTGAAGCTGGCAAAAATGCAGCTGTTGTTCAGCATTCTGCCAAACAACATGAAGGAACGGCTGACAGATGGACATATTCTCAGAATCAAACCCAAGTTACTGTTAATACATGCAAGCAATGCAGATTTGAAACTTGAATGATGCACGGCACCTTGCAAAAGTGTTCTTACCCATTTAGCTGTTTTTGCATTTTGTCACTTTGTAGCCAATTTCATTTAATTTTATTGGGATCTCTTTGACAGATCAATAGAATCCAGATATGGTTTGCATTTCATTTCATTCATTAATTTGAATGATGATTTGATTTATGATTGAACTTTGACTGGGCTCTTCTCCACATGGACGTTATTTGACCTAAATCCTTCCATTTGTAGCTCTGGCTGAATGTTTACGCTTGTTTCCCTGTTCAAATGTGAACCTTTGCCTCAGTCGTCTCAGATTTATTCATTAATAAATTCATTAATTTATGAAATGAATGAATAAAATTTATTTGAATCTGTGTGTACAGTTAGGTTGTTTGAAACTGATTTGATGTAATAATCGAGCCTCTTTTAATTTATATTAATAAAGAAATGCCATATTGTAGCCCCAGGCTAGTTTCCATCTGCTTAGTTAATCCCTCAGCAGGTTGATGGTAGGATACATAGATACAACACTAGACATCTAACAAAACTCTGCCTGAAAGTACATACCCAAAATAATGTCAAACAATAAAACACAAGGGACATGACTGGCACACAGAATGACAAATTAGGTGAAGCCCAGAATGGCTATATAATTAAAGTTACCTTGCCTTACATTGTTTAGCTTTATATTTGAGAAAAAATCCTGAGAAGATGCAGTCCATATTTTGCTTGTTAAAATCTGAAAATATTCCAGGGGTATTTAAAATTTGAACAAGGCATTGCAGTCTGAAACCTCAATGTGTTTATACTCTCACAAAGCACAATTGTACAATTTCATCCCTCAACTGTGAACATAAAGGGAATTTGTGTAGGGCAGCAGTAGTTTCTAAACAGTGTGTCCCCAAACAAATTGACCATGAAGCCATGTGTCATCATCCTGTCAGCTGGTCATCTCTACCGGCTTTATCCCCTCTGACATGGGAGTGATATCTGGAAGGCACGGTGAACTGGACGCAGGGGCTGAAACCATCATGCTACAGTTTAACAAGCAAGTGACTCTAATGGCTACCTGCCGGGATCTGTCTAAACTGGCACTCAGAAATGCACCTGCAGAGTTCCTTCACACCCACAGCTCTCACATCAGTGCCTGCCAGACGGTGGCTCAAAAAAGAAAGGGGGAAAAAAGCAAAAGCTTGATCGAGAGCTTCAACCATCCGTAAGAGGTTTTCTTTGACGAGGCTGACAGCAGATCACAGCCCCAGGATACCTGCTGGCTGAAGCAATACGTGAAATATGATCACAAGCTTTGCATATCTAATCAGATAAATGTATAGAGTGGGGCCTATTATCCACAAGCTGCAAAAAAACGGCGCTTTGGAAGATCCCTCGCAGATATACCCGTGCTCTCTGAAGCTCACACATCAAAGTGAGGCTGAAAAAGTGGACTGTCCAGAAAAGTCATTTCATGTCTATATCATGAGACTTCCTGGAAGTTGGCAATGAGAAATGTTTCCTGCACAGAAATGAGGTGATCTGGTGAACTGGAAGCACCGCAGGCCATTCATCATTCCCTGGATGCTGCCTGTCCCCAGCAAATTGAATCATCATAGGATAAATGACTGAAACAGACGACAGGCAGATTTGGTGAACTACACATTTAATGTCAGCAGAGCATCTGAACACATGTAGAAACTGGAGCAGGAAGAAAAATGCCAAATATCTTGAAGTCTCCTCAATTATCTCAGACATTAGCTTCTGATGTTGCTTGTAAAAACAAATCTACCAAGCATAATTTTGCAGCAAGTTGAGAGATCCGCCTTTCAGGGAGCTTGACATTTATGACTGATGGTGCCGCCTTGATAATTTCACTGAAAAATCCTCTGTCATTTTTGTGTTAGGCCGACTTAATAACGTGGTCACAAACCATAAAAAGTGAGCCATGTAAAGTCACATTCATAATTTCAAAATTATTATTATTTTAGAGCACATTAGACCTCTACCCAACTCTAAAGGCGTATTGTTAGATTCATTCTAAGAAAAAAAAAAAGATCGCTAGATGTAGGTTTAATTTGAATGTTTAAGTTTTAATGTTTCCTCTTATTAGAAGTGGTGTCAGTGTTTTGGATTTCTTCTAATATTTCCTCCAGTAATATTGGAGGGAACTAAAGATTTCACAAAAATTCCTTCCACACTCAAACACTTAAAATATTCAGCAAGCTAAAAACCAGTGGAAACATGCAAAATGCTTGTCAGCAATTATATGAAATGTTTGACGGCAGTAAAACCAATGAACAAGTTTTGATTGACTATTGAGACAGCTAGAAATTATTTTTGATTCAGAAAATAAAGTAGAAAGACATTTTTTCCCCCCCAGAATTTCTCCTCTATTATTTTTATTTAATAAGGAAGATTGTGCTTGTGTCATTTCAATTTCTTCTCCAATATTAATTCACAACAAGATTTTGTTTCTGGAACTTCAGGGATCGTTACAAGGATCATCATGTGAGATGTAAGCAGGAAGCACTCACATGCAGATGACATCCAGCCTCAGTAAATGTGAAAGAGAGTTTTATTTTTTCCTTCATATTTACTTTCTCATATTCATATGAGTCAGCTGCCTTCTGTACTTTGTTTGCCAGTGTTTCCGACAACTTTGTTAGTGCCCAAATCAGTCTGACAATGCCACATAAAAATTCAGCTAGAAAACGGTCCAAATCAATATGTTAAAAAAACACAATGATATCACAAGTAACCACATATATAGGTGATATATAGGTGGCAGCTGTACAGAAGCCAGTGTGTTTTCAGCAGACGAAAAATTTGGATTGTGAGTGTGTTTATGTCGTCTCCGTGGGTGGTGGAAATTAATTCATAGCTACTAAATAAAGAGACAGCATGTGGTGTAAATATCCACAGGGCATTAACATGATAATACGGAAGAACATACTGTGAGAGGATCTAAAGACTAAACAGACAACTCGCATATTTTGAAAAGCAATTATTCTGAATTTAAAGCGATAATGTTGTCAAGGTGAAATGCTTTATTGTTCTTAAAGAGGCCGTCGTTAAATCTTATGATTAGATTAGAGGATAATCTCAGTGATTCATCAAGCAATCAAAATAAAGACACCTGCATGCAAGGACGGCACACAGAAAGTATTTTAATTTAGTAAATGCAATTGATACAGGTGTGGTGCAAGCATTAATCATTGTGTTATACACTGTAAATAATATATTAAGCCAGTGTTGACAAAAAGGATGTGTCAGTTACCTAGCAACACTTCTCCTGTGCTTTTTTTCCATAATGGGAGCTGATGACCAAAGGAGCAGCAGGGAAGGAAACTGATTACAATCAAATGCAGAGTGACACTTTAATACTGAAAATGCAGCTAATAAAAACGTGTTCCCCGTGACAATCCCATGATCGTTCATATCTAATATTCTAATTCAGAATCGGTATCTCATATTTAAACATTGAGCTCTGGATGCAGGAAAGGCTGTCTATGTCCAGTGTGAGTTTTGTCATTTCTGGATTTATTTCAGTACTTCCTGGAAGAAAACAAAACAAAAAAAGAGCAAGTCACAAATGTGGAAGGACACAGATAAACTAAAAGGAAATTGCAAGATGTTTTTGTTAGTAGAACAGCCCTAGCATATTAGTAGATTTATATAGTTATGAAAATATACATTTCAACACAGTCAGTTTCCAGTCATTTGGTCCAGCAGACAAATCACTCACACAGTCAAAATGGCAAAAACTTAAAATATTTCTGCACCCATGGCATTTATCGTAACCACAGCAACGCTGATTGTACTTTCCTGAAAAATATTCTCTCTGACAAAGATATTGGTACTTACTATTAATGGTGTTGGAAGTCTAACCAGCTGTCAACTCCAGCTCCTAACAATGTGGCACCTATGCTGTTCGACAATGGGCATGTCACCAATTACCTTGCAATTTCTTGCTAAACCTTTCTTTTTAAAGATAATTATGAACAGCAAAACGGCTGTCACACTGTTTTCTAAATTTTCATGTATAGTGGTCTATAAAAATAAATATATGTTGAACACAAAGAGCATGTCTTCTTCATGAGTCTCATAACTGCTTAATTCAAGGACTTCAAACCATAACAGATCAATAGACTTAGCCCCAATATAGGTGAAATAGTCTCGCTTTTCCAGTTGATAAAGAGAGCCTCAGACTTTCCATCCCCTTGATACTCCACTGCAAACCACAACATGGGATGCTCAAGGTCATGTTTTTAAGACACCACCAAAAAATTATTTTCTGAAATAATCACTTATGATGAAGTCACTCTAGACACTCAGCATGCCAAGGTAACAAAACTTTTTTTAAAAGCAAACTGAGTGTCTGCATATAATAGCATGAAATTGGATAATGTTTGTTGGGAATTGTTCAACATTTGAATAGCAGTCGACTATTGCGGCATCTAAATGCCGTGACACTGATGTCATAACCATTTTCTGAAATGTCTAAAAGCATTGTTTGCAGCCACATCACAAATTCTACAGCATATCCAGGGTTGAGGGTAAATACACCATTGAACACATTGCATATCCGTATCACAATATTGAGATATAGCTACTGTGCAGCCCTAAGTTAAAAGAGAAAACTACCATGAAAACTGCCTCATGATGTTGCAAAAAACAGAAAATATTTTGCTTATTTAATTTGTATTTTTTACACTCCTCAAATAAAGAAGCGTTTCTCTCATCAACATCAGAAAACCCTCTATGTCACATCCTTACTCTACGGTTTTCCTGATTTTGAAGATATGGCAACCTTTTGATAGACCATACACCTACCGGCCACTTTTTTATGTTAACCTTGCAAGTGCTTTTTTGCACCCCCTTTTATCTCCAGAACTGCCTTAATTCTCCATGGCATAGATTCAGCAAGCTATCAGAAAACATTAGAGATACAAATCATCACAAAGGAGCTCTATTAAATTTAGATCTGGTGACAGTGGAGGTCACAGGAGTAGAATGAACTCATTTCCATTTTCAAGAAACCAGTTTGAGATTATTTGACCTTTGTGACACATTGCATTATCCTGCTAGATGCAGTCATCAAAAGAAGGGAACACTTTGATAATAAAGGAATTGGTCATCATTGTTACTCAGTTAGGATACAATGTTTATTGAATGATCTGTTAATCATATGTTACCCACATATCTCCCACAAAAATATATCACAATTAGGATTCTTCTGAGACAAATCAAGATGGGTCCATTATTTATTTTGTTCTAAGCATAAGTCTGACCCTCTTACAAAACCCTCTTGAGGTTTAAAAATACTCAGACCAGTCTTACCAACACATGCAACCTAACTTCAATCTTCCATTTTCTTCTCATTCCTGTGCTTCACTTCAATTTCAGTAAATCATCTTCCCAAAAATGCCTAAATACATCATGTTGTTGCCAGGGAACTACCTCATTTGTAATTTTAGTTAACAAGCAATTAAACTGGTGCATCTAATAAAGTCGCATTATGTCTGATTACCTTTATCTGATTATTCCTTTGGGTGGAAAACAAAACTCACGCAATTTTGTAAAGTGGTAAATGGTGATAATTGTACTTCAGATTGAACTGAAGTGCGTTAAATGGGAAAAAAAGAAAAAGAAATCTGCATTTACATCTGTACTCAGCTAAGATTCCCTCCTCCACACATCAATATGTTGTTTGGTGAGAGCTGCAGTTCTTTATGCAAATTTTGCAAGATTTTAACTGTTTATCATCCATTTGTAAAACATCAATTAAATGTAAAAGCTACAGCAATTTAGTTTTTACATGTTCTCCAGCAGCACATAAAAATGTGTCACTACTTCAATTTTTTGGGCTTAATACTCTCACAAATAGATTCATGCACACATACAAGTACTAACAGATGTGCTGAGAATCCACCAGGTGACCATTGCATCCACTATTTCTATGGCAACCACCAGTTCCATCAGAATGGGACTCACTTACACCCAGTCCACCATCTGTCCTTCCAACAAAAGGCAAAAAAACAAAACACCTTTGAGGTGGAAGTAGAAAAGGAGATGGTTGGCAAAGCACCAAAGAGATCTCCTCCACTTGTTTGTGTAAATTATTCATGGTCTCGATACATTATGCATCTGGGATAACACACAAGCGAATCAGGCAGAACTGTCTTATGTTTTGTCCTTATGTAGAAGGCATTCATTTAGCAGAATCAGCCAGTCCCCAGGTACTCCTGGAATCGGTGCTATCCCCCGAGTACGAAAATGGAGGCGCATTTTTCTTTCGAAACTGAAATAATGATTTTGGTCAGTTCAAAGACAAAAATATTGCAACAATTAACAAGAAAAAGGGTCAAATGTTTGCTTTGCCTCTGAAAGCTACATCAGACAAAGAAATACAGAGTTTATGTGTTTCTTTGACAGAGACTTCACCAATACAGTGTGTCTTTTTTTCTAAAAACATGAAAACGGATTTGTTTCAAGCAAGAAAAAAAAGTAGAAAGAACAGTTTGGTTCCTTTCCTTCAAGCACTTGCCTCAGAGCTATAATTTCACATCGTTTAATGTGACCAAAATAATCCTAAGAAAAATGTCCTGATTCATAATCATTGACACAAAGTCTGAATAAAATCACACTCTGGGGACCTTTTATGTCTCATTTTGCAGAGAATAGTGAACACAGTTTGAGGCTTTGCACTCTCATATAGAATAATGGAAGTAATGATTAATTATGTTTACACAACACTCATGTATAACATTTCAGTTTGTTGACTCAGATTTAACTTTCTGTTAAAAATTATATCTACCCAGTAAATCTCACCGTGCCTCTGTTGTGTTTGTGTAAAATTTTATGACAGACCATTTCATGACATGACAGATAAGTGAAAGCATAATGAAATAATAAAAAAAATGCAATGTTAGCTATTTGCATTGTCTTGAACATGTAAGAAAACAAAGAATGACAAGTATAGAAAGTTTTCAAAAAAATCTTTACAAATACAGATCCGAAAAGTCTCAGTTGGGTTAGTATTCACCATCTTTACTCTGATGCTCTTAAATAAAATCAAGTATCCACCAGGAGTGAGATGGGAACAACTTTTAGTTAAATAATCAGTTTTGCAATCCACAAATCTTGCATTTCTGTAAACGTTGTAAGAGGAAAGCCTTTGTGGTGTGAGACCTTATTCTTAGGGATGATTTTCTGAAACTGGGATAGGAAAGCTGATCAGAGTTGTTGGTGAGGCTTAAAACAATTATAACCCTGGATTAGAAAAAAAAAAAAAAAATGTCTGAAAATGTAAAAAACTTGAGAATGGAAAAGAGTTTCACCTTTAAGCAGGACAATGAACCTAATCGTAATGTTTTATAGAATTGCAGCGAAACAGAGAAAAAGTCAAGAGAATGGAAGTTTCATGTCATAGATGAAGATAATTTATTGAGAAGCTTCCAAAAGACGGGGAACAGACAAGAACTGGACAACATATGACTGGAGGAACAAAGCAATAGTGACAGAAACAGAAGCAAGCTCGCATGGGAGACTTTGGGCAAAGGGCAGTGAAAGGATCTGAGAAGAAGGCAGGGAACACTGACAGGCTTTTAACTGCATGGGAACCAGTTCGGTCTAATCGCTAGAATGCAGTGCAGCTGGGAAAGAACATGAAAAAACAACTAAACACAGTTTATGAGAACTAAGTAAAGACTAAGCCTGAATCCAAAACTTAATGAGCGAAATACAAAGATCCACTGATCACAACAATAACTAAGTTGGAAAGATTTATCCAAGCATGTTTTAAACAGAAGCATTGCTAAGAGTCCACAATTGCTCATTTTTCTTGCATTCACATTTGTGAATGTGAAATGTTAGTCTTTTTCTAACCTACAAGAAGCCCTGAAGATGCATGTGGGCTAAATTCACTTGAAAGTTAAAATAACATACCTCTACTTTAATTATCGAATGCGAACGCAACACAAAAGCTTTCTTCAAGAAACCCTATCTCTGACTTTCTTTTGGCATCAATAGCTTTGAGAGAAGTAAGGGCTTCTGTTTAACCAGATCTTTGGTGTGCACACAGTGAAATTTGCATTAATTAATCCTCGCGATGGCATGAAAGTTTTTCACGATTCTTCTAGGGGAAAAGAAATTACATTTTAAATACACTAGCTTTAGAAAAAGAATGATCACTGGTGTTCAAGGGAGGAAGTGGGGGCAGCATTTGGTCCTCCAATTAATCAGATTGTCCAGATACAATGGCACAGCTGGCCTCAGATCAAGCACACAATTTATTAGCTTTAAATCTCTTGGTGTGAGACACAGCACCTCATCAATCCACCACTATGCTGGTCCTGGGGGCCTTCACCCTGAGAAGAGTGGATATATCCTTATGTTCACAGAAACACACATGCACGCACGCACACACACACCCCCCCACACACACACACACACACACACACACACACACCCACACACCTACACACACACACCCCCACACACGCACACACACACACACACACACACACACACACACACACACACACACACATATATATATAGTAGCTGTTTTGGCTTGAACTTGGTTTTTCCTTTAAGAAGATATATGATAAGGTCTTTGACATGATGTCCACTGCGTATGCTCATAATGTGGGACATTACAGGATGCTGCAGCTACCAGCATGCAACACTGATGAAATGTCATGGAAAATAGACGTTACTGTGATTTGAATAAGAAGCCTCTCCCATCCATCCGTCCTATTGATGAAAGCATAGAACATAATATTTTGAATAAATGTTGGAAAATTAGCAGAAAGTATTTTCCAGTGGCTTCTCTTTCTCTAAATGCTAATGAAGACAGCATTCAAAGACGGAATGCATAATGCACAAGTGTTGTTTCATGTAGCTTCCCCATTCACGGCCAGAATGGTATAATGAAGAGGAATTGTTGCTGTCGTCTTACATTAGCCCACACGCTGTTAAGTGCAAGCAATGAAATCCATCATGTTGCACAGGGTAATTATGCATAGATAATTGCATCATGTACAGAACATTTCTGCAAAAGCAAATAACAGCTTATATTCTGCACCGTGAAAATACATGGTTTCAGTTTGCTCTGAAATAGAGTCTCTTGAGTCTCTTGCCTTTTGAGTCCAAAGCGTCATGAGCAACATTTAGCATTTAGGGATAATTTAAGGAGGGAGGAAATATTTCCATGATTTATTGTACAAAATGACCCGCCGAAGAAAACAGGTTTCACAGAATCAAAAAAAAAAAAAAAAAAAGAAGCAGAAAACCAAATGTCCTTTTACTCAACAAGTGTCTATCACACCTGCCAATAATTACAAAGTTGCCTTTGAGGAAGGTTGGGAACTTTTGACACTTTAATAAACTAATAAAATGTAACAACTTTTACAATGAAATGTTTGAGACTGGATTGGCCTTTTTTGCTATTTAGGCTAAAATTCAGTAAAAGTGAAAGAGATATATATACTCAAAATTTTCCATGAACATCTTAAAAGTGGTTTAAATTACAAATATGTGAACTCGAAGTACTCATTAGGTGATTTCTGGACACAATGTGCTGCACAGGATGACTGAATATGCTAAAGACTGAACAGAATTGTACGGAAAAAAATGGAAACCATGTCCATTACTCTCATTCCAGTTCATACATATCCACTACTTTTTGTTGTTTTTCCGTATTTTATAAGAACTATTTCTTTCATTTATGGTATGTCTTATTTTGAGTCCTTCTTGCACACCTGGTCTTATTATAATCGCACCTACACACTGTCGCCGTGTTGATGTCAGCAGTTATCCTCCTTCAATGATTACACCTCCAGGTGTTCCTTTGTACTCCATCCCATCTTCATCTGTTGTGAGTCATTCCTGATGCCAGGAAGTGAGAGCTGCCAAGTTGACTGAAATTCATTGTTTTGAAATAAAGAGGAATGTACTACTGGTGTTATTGAGAAAAATACATATAAGAATCATTTTAGACATAAAAACACCAGAGGGGTTGATAACTTCCTGGATTTGACCTCACAAATACATAATGGACCTACTACTGAACTTCTTCTCCTTCCTAAAGACATATTTACCAGCTCTAATAACTGAAAGCTCAGCTGCTCTTTTTGTTTTTTACTTCCTGAGAACCCTTATCCTGTTTGACATCTGGTCATTTAGTTGATTGGTTATGGCATGAAATAAATGTCAAAATTAAGACTGTTGTGTATCCAGCTTCATTGTTGTAGGAGGGTATATCCGGATCCTAATCTGATTCATGGTAGGCGTCAACCAAGTAGCCAGTGCTGGTAAAAGTTTGAGTCATTTGCGACTCAAACTTTCCTTTTCCAAACAAAACTTTATCTAGAAATGTGGTTGGCACACAATGTCTGTAAGCAGCACACATTAGATGCATCGGCATGTTTATTTTGTCCCCATACATATGGAGCTACATGCAGTGACAGATAAAGTGTGTCCAGAGTATTGTAAGAACTGAATGATGACTCAGACGTGGAAGTAAGGATGACATTGGTTTACTTGTTTGTCCTCATCTTTCCAGAGGAAACTGCGAAACTGTAACTAAAACATGGGGTGCACAGTGGCGCAGGTCCTGGGTTGGATTCCCAGCCCGGGGTCTTTCTGCACCTTGTTTGGTTCTCTTTGGGTACTCCAGCTTCCTCCCACAGTCCGAAAACATGACTGTCAGGTTAATTGGTTTCTCTAAATTCTCCCTAGGTGTGTGTGTGTGTGTGTGTGTGTGTGTGCATAGTTGTTTGTCCTGTCTGTCTCTGTGACATGTCCGGGGTGAACCCCATCTCTCGCCCGGAAGGTTAGCTGGAAATAAGCACCAGCACTTCCTGACCCCACTAGGGACAAGGCTGTAAGGAAATGGATGGATGCATAGATAAATAAAAAATAAAATGTACCCATTGGGCAATTATTTCCCTAATTTGATGATATTTACCTAAACCTGCCTTTGGCTGAATGAAACTAAAAACAATCATTTATAAAACTTACTCAAAACTAAAATTAAGAAACAATATACATCAATTATGTTCCAATAACGTAAAACATAAACTTATACTTTAACTTAAACTGTCCCAACACAGGTGGATCCAGCTGCTCCCCGCATGTTTCCCACAAACAAAATGGCTGACTTTCCCATGTGATTCCAATCACTGCAATTCCCAAACCAGCCACCATGAGCGCTGTGATGCACACACAGAGTGTTGAGGGTTAATCTCATGTGACATAATTGTATTTTAGGGAACCAAAGTTGGTTTCCAATTAAGGCTTTTGATTTGGCAGATGGCTAAACTGGAATTCCAACTTTTTAAAATAAAAAATAAAACAAAAGTAAACTTGATTCTGCTTGCATTCAAATCATAGCCTTTCCTACTACAAGAGTGCAGCTATTTGATTTGGCTCCTGCTGCTGCTAATATGCATGATCCACCCAGTGGTTTCTTCATCTCAATGGATACCACCTGCATAACCCGGTTCCCATTAATGCCTCCTGGTGGAGCACCCCATGGCTTTCTTGATAGAATCAATAACACTGAGCAATTAAAAACTCCTCATAGGTTTTATCAGGGGCACAAGGTGAGGCTGAAGTTTGGATAAATCAAGTCCTAAGAGACTCCTGCCTTTACCTTCACATTTACTATGAATGAAAGAGGAATGATTATGGATTATCTAGATACTTCACTCAAATAAGTGTCTAATAAAAGTACATAATTGATTGCGGCAATTGTATTTTCCAAATGAATTATCAAATTAATTTAAAATAAGGGGGATGGACAGAAATTATGACTCATATGGAAACCATTGGAAAAGAATTGTAGATTAAAGAAAAATAGTTCTGGTTCAAGTCAAGGCCTGAAGTTCTACATTTAGTTTGCATGTTTTCCCATTGCAAACTATACTAAATGGGTTTCTTGCTGGATACCCAGCTTCCTCACACAGTTCAAAAACACAATTGGTAACTCTAAAAGACTACCCTTAAGTTTGAATGTGTGTGTGTGCATGATTGTAGGCCTGTTTTGTCTCTGTGTTGAAATTTGATGGACTGGTGACGTGTCCAGAGTGTACCAGAGTGATGCACTCTAGAGACAGGCATCTGTTACGCTGCGAGGACAGACTGACAACTGATGGGTCTCAAGGATGGCGCCAGTTGTATTTATGGCAATTTTGCATAATATGAATGTTGAGTCTTTCTTATTTTTTCTGGGTGACATTTCACTACTGTACCTGAACATGACAAATGTAATTTCTTTGACCTCAGATAGTTTCTTGCTCTCCAAGATGGCCAGTTTTAGAGAGTAACAGGGTAAGGTTGGACAAAAATGTACATTGATGAATAAAGTTGTGTTAATGTGCAAACACATTAAAACATGCAAATCAACAAAAAACTTAAGTACACACTGAAATCTGCACATCAATGAGTAACAAAATAGAACAACCTTTGAACAGTTAAGAAACAAATGTAAAAAATAAAAATAAAAAACTTGCAACTTGCGAGTAAACAAATTCATATTAGTACAGTTGGGAAGTGAACTATAAACAGAGAACAAAGACTGGTATAAAACTCTGAATCCCAGAGTCCCCAGCATTAAATCAGTCTCAGTTTCCAGGAGGAAGAGGAGGAGTTTCACAGCATGATCTCGCGACATGGATAACAAAACTGGGACAGATTGCCCAGAACTTCCCCTTTACGCCGCAGCACTTCACAAGCTGCACTGGAGAGACATGTGGAAAAACCCCTGCTTTGCCAACTGGACAGGAGAGTTGCACCTTCAAAGTAACTTTGCATTTAAATTAAATATTCAGTCCAATATTTGGGTAAACTGTGACTTCATTCTGGATGAAGAACAAACTTTGACCTTCAATTATTTGAAATTTGCCAGAGGGAATCTAAATATAAATTCCCCGAGACATGTTGTCACTGATCCCACCAAAGCTACTTCCACTGTTGGCTACAAGGTGTGTGTTAGCACCTCCAATCACAATTGGTGCCATTTTTTGTGTTTTGACGACGACTGCCCCAAACCAAGCTGACTTTCCTCTACTGCTAGGCAAGAGGTTCATCTACCATGCAACCCTTTGTTCACTGTTCAAAGAACGGCTATAGCATCGACTAAGGTAAAACCATTTTTAATACTGTTTCTGTATTTTTGACTTGTGGCAGATTGCTGGCACTCAGACTGTTAGTATTCTTAATGAAATACATGTAGGACTTTATTCTTTATTCATCGCTATGGTGATTCGTTAAGTAAAACAATCAATTGTCAAGAAAGTTATTGACTTATAGTTCAACAAATTATTCAGGAAACTTGATCAAAATAACCTTTTTGTCTTCAGCTTTGATTTTCATTTTGAACTGGTTGAACGGATAACAGTTGTGCCCTTAATTTAGTCTAGTTTTAAGCTAAACTTTATTACTGATTTTCAAAAGCTTAAAACCAATTTGGTCTCATTTCTAAATCACTCAAAATAAGCCTTTTTCTCAACATATGCTGTTCAACTGTGACATCATGGCATAATTTTATTTCTTATTCTTTTTTGTTCGTTTCCACTGTTTTACTTTTTTGGTTCATACGTTTTCATAATTCTTTTTAAATAGGCTTTCAGCTACTCTGACACTTTCTCTTTACAAAGTATCCCATTTTTATCCAGTATAATATACTGTTAATCACTGTTAAATCATCTCTATGTTTTAATCATCATATGGTTATTTTATAACTTCAGAAAAAGGAAAAGTGGAGGTTTATATTATATTATACTATATAGTAGGCTTTTAAAGTGGAAAATTAGTTTCACTAAGCCAGGAAACAGGAACAAAACTTCTTCAGGGTTTCTTCAAAATCTGTGATCTAACTGTGACCATTTTCTCACATTGTTAAAAACTTGAAAGTGCTTGCAGTCTGGCTTAGCATGCTGGCAGAAGCAAAGTAATTTAATAAAAGTGGAAACATAAATATATATATATATATATATATATATATATATATATATATATATATATATATATATATATATATATATATATATATATATATATATTAAGAACAAAAAAAAATTGAAACATTTAGTTCAAAGCAAGGGGAGACAAAACCTGATGTTGATGTTCCTTTTTCTCTGCATGTCAAGTTTGTATCATTTTCCAGTTGTCTAAGCCTTTTTCCCTTCGTAGCATATTGCTGAAAGTAAATGCCACTGAGGTGTGAAGTGCTCTATAATTCCATTTCAGAGGTGATTGGAAGCTCCATTTTTGAAGTGGCATATCTGCAAGCCTTCTACCTGCAGACACTAAAGTGAAAAAAGACATTTCCCCTTGAGTGGCTTGTCACAAAGTAAAACTCTTTTTTTCCCCTCAAAGTGATCATCAAGTTTAAGGAAAATGCTTTTGATGTGCTTCTAAAAGTTCTTCCTTTGGGCGAAACAATGGACTGGATTTATGCTGTCACAAGTTGGATCAGGCACTGAATTACTTTCACCTTACCAGCCAATACCAGAAAATGAACGCTTTAAAAATTTAACTGGTTGGCAGGTTTCCAGTCAAAGCGTTTTCTCATACTGAACAGCTTTTGAGAGAAAAAGTGAGTAGAAACGATTAGAAGTAAACTTACTGTTGTGGAAAAAATTGAGAGTGCAGGTCATCTGAGTGTTTGTACTTCATTCAAAGTACAAAAAAGAGAAAATCAACAAGTGATGTTTAAATGAAGACTCAAATTTGTTTGATATTTTGCTGAGAACAAGAACGTTGTGCAAACATTCATCAGTACAGAAATAACTTCATGCTGTTAGCTTTTATGTGATCAAAAGGATCTTTTGCTTATCTGCACATGAAAAAGACACAGTGACATTACAAAGAATATTTTTTATAACATAATCTTTGCAACCACAGTAATAATCCGGGGTAAACAAAGGCATTAATACCACTTTTTAAATAAAAATGTATAAATTTGGATGCTGACACTTTTGGTTGCATCCCTGCTCAGACACATTTGAATCACATAAATGGTTTGTGATCATGCCTCTGCAGAGCAGAACGATGCTGATGAGGAAATTTAGGTGTGTTACAGAAGGCATGCTTCGAAAAGCTGCAAGACAGTGGCACTGGAGTCGCAAACTCCTTCTTAATTGAAATGCCCCTGACAATGTGAAAATAGCAGATATATTGGTTATTTGGGCTTTTATTGCCTTTTTTGTTGTTGTTTTTTTGCTCCCCTCTTGTGCATTTGTCAATTTCCATTCCCTCCCCTCCAACTTTGATCAGATCAATTGGCAAAATCTGATAACTTTGGTCAAAGAAGAGGGGCAAGAGGAGGAAGGCTGAGAAATTTAATTGCAATAGCCTTCAAGAAAATTCTTCAACAAAATCAACCAATGGGCCATTGTGGTCAAGAAAAATATGTACAATATATGTTTTGGGGCCAGCTCATAAATGTGTGTTACCACACTGTCTGCCTCTGTAATGGTCTCTAAACTTTGTTGAAGCACCTATTGAACCTCAGAATCATTGTTGAGCAAAAAGCATTTTGAACACCAAATAATACAACAGAAACACCAAAGACACAGATACAAGGTTCACCTTCCAGCTGAAGAGAGATAGCAGACATAAAATGAAGTGCTTTAAATGATGTAAGGTCATAGATTTAATGACAATTTTCAAAAGATATGAAAAATGTTCCGTAAAGAGAGCTATTGTTTCTGTGTTAAAGATTGGTTTTGTCCCAGTTAATGTCTCATGTGCAGCTCACTGTCCATAGTAATTGACTGGAGGATGGGGAAATGGTTTTAGAAGTACTTATTGATCTTTGTCTATGAAACACCGCATGAAGTGCGGTATTGCTTTTAATCACTAGCTACTGAACCTTTAGCCTGATTTTTCTAAGCATAAGAAGACTTAGACGGGTGTTGAAATAGTTTATTTATTTATATATACCTTTACAATGCAGAGCATTTTCTTATTTGATAGATTTTAGGTACATTTGTCAGTGACATTTAAATATTGCATGCTTGCTACAAAAATAAAATGGCTTACTCAGTTCCAACCTTCTGTTCAGACCAGCGCTATCTCTTGTTGAGAATTGATGAGTTCTGCTATTGTTCATCTAAGTGGCAACCATGATTCTTTGTTTTCAGGTGTACATCTCTTTGAAAAAGAGGTTCTCAGTCAGTTCACTCAGTTCTTGCACAACCTTTTTTTTTTTCCCTCCTTCTGAAGACAAAAGCCAGTGCCATAAATTGTGATGCAGCAAAGGTTTCAGCGCAAAGCAGAAGGAGGAGACAAATAGAGAAAAGACAGTTCAAGAACAAAGAGTGAAGAACAGAGAGACAGGATAAAGAAAAAAAGAAAAGAGACAGCACATTGAATTCTCACCAGAGCATGTTATGAGTGAAACAGAATGGTGGCTATTTGGAGTAATTTATCTCAGGAGGCGGTGGATTTATGTCAGAGGAATCCGTGTCAAAGAGGAGAAACTTATGGAAAGCGGACATTACAAAACAAGAGGGGGGACGGGTGCGTGCTAATGGATGGGTGGAAATGGGGAGTTAACAGAGCAGGATCTTGAGAGGAGGTCAGAAGAGAGGGCACATTTCTCACTGTTTCCTCTCAGTGTGTTGGCAGGTGTATTCACGCGCCATTAAAGGCTGGAAAAATGTACAAGCTGTTCGTAATAACTTGCTAATCATCTTGAAAGGAAACTTTAGGGGAATTTGCGCCTGCTGCTGCTGTCTGGGCAGCCAGAGGAGTGTCAGGATGATTAACCTCAGCACTGTCAAGAGCATAAGTAAAACAGATCAGAATTATACAGACCATTAAAGCTTTCACTCCTGACTTTCCTAATTTCCTTCTGACAGGCCACAAAACCAGTCAAAACCATCTTGCTGGGTATTTTTTCACGGATTTTATAATCTCACCTGCAATTAGGCAACTTTTCTAGGGTGTGATCCGCCTCTGACCCACGGACAGCTGGAGATGTTGAGGATGCAACAGGAACCACCGCTAAACTATCCGAGGGAAGTTTAGTGGTGGTTAAACCATCTATTTGGTATGGATGGATTGTTTTTTGTTTTTTTTAATATAATGCATGTTTAAAAAAAGCAAAAAATATCTTGACTTACAGTTGGATGAAAAAGTACAGCATTCACTTTTTCTACATTGTTAGTTTATTTGTGTTAGTTTTCTGCCACATAGCATTTTGTAGTTAATCAAAAAGTTGACTCTGTCATTTGACCAGTACTGTGCTCCCTAAGTGACCTGTGGAAAATAAAAAGGGAGTTTCTTACGCTTTCTCTCAAAAATAGCTTACCACTCCAGTAAGAGTGGCAAGTTAAAAAAAAAGGGGGGCTTCTCATAAAAGCTGGATTTGTGGAGTTCAGGACTAATACCTGACCTGTCAGACTCTCACACCTCACCTGTTGATCTCTGCAGATCCTCCAGATCTAACATGGATCGTTTGGCTGTTTCTCTGATCAATACTGGAGAGTAAGGTTTGTAGTTGTCTCATTATTTTCAGTTTCTACTGACAAACTTAACAGAGCTCAGTTCAAATCTCTCTGCAAACACATTAATGACCTTTCTGCTGTTTTGTTTGTCTTCATGATGTCATTTTCTCCCCAATTTACTTTTTTAGCAAACCTCCAAGGACTTCAGAAAACAGTTTTATGTTTGCTGGGATCAAATTCCAAACAGGTGATACTTAATCCACCTGTTTTTGTTCTCGGCATCCAATAGAAAAAAGGGGAGGAATACAAATGTATTTTTCAGATTTTTGTTTTTGAAAATTTAAAACATGATTTTCCTTCCATTTTGCAATAGTAATTTCTCACGTTGTGACATTTATTTGTTGTTTAAAATCCAAATAACTAATGTTTGTGGTTGTAAATTGGGAAAAATCTCAAGTTCAAGTTGCATACTTGTAGTGGTGATGTTTGGCAGACTACCCTGACACTGGCCATCATTTAGCACTGCTGCAATGCAACAGTAAAGACAGAGCAGATAATATGCTGGTACTCTATTAGTACACAAACCTGGTGTTTTACTGTCACAGATATTATCACGTACCTGGTGACATTTTTCTTTTTATATATAATTGAAATGTTAATAAAATATGGCAGACTAATCTAATAGATTAATAGAGTCTCATTTAAAGTAAAACTGGCATCTATTATTTGCATATTCAATAATTGCATTTTAATAACAAAATCAATATTTCTCATTTCTAATTTAAAACCTTTTTACGTTCAAGTCCTTTGAAGCAATATTCAGCAAACAGTTTGGACCTCTGTAATCATCTCACCTGTCAGGATGAGGAGGCGCGGCAAAAGGAAAACCAGGAAATGAATTATCAGAACAATAAAGAGTCATTCATTACCGGTGACAGAATATTTTCAGACTGGAGATAAGGGAATCCTATTTTCAAGAAGACAGACCCTCAGCAGTTTCAGCATAACCTGTTGACAAAGGAGGGTCTGCCTGTGGGTCAACGCAGCGATAACGCTACTGTGAAGGTAGTGGGCAAAATATGGGTGGAGCAGATTATTGTTAGTATTTGAATGAGTTCATCTGTTCAACAGAGAAAATTGCCCCTTTTTTGTGTGGCGCACATCACAGTTTATTTAAAGTCACAGCAGTCGTCAATAGAGATAAAAAATTTGAATACATTTCTTTCAAGATGAAGTTTGAAGATTTCTGGTTCAATTTGCACTACTTCATGTGGGGCCTCTGTGTGCTTTGTGGGCTTGTTAATCACAGGCAGCATCAAACTTTGCTGTCTCAATGGAAAAGAAATGAATAATATTTTCAGACCGCAGGCGGAGGAAATGGTTATTTTTAAACTGTCTGTGAGTTTGTTTTCCCTCACAAAGCATTAGTATTCATACCCCTTGAATCGTTTTACCATTATGACTCGTCACAAACACAAACGTCAGTGAAGTTTGTGTTCTTGTCTGAGTTTATGTGAAGGACCACTACAAAGTAGACAATTGCAGAACAGCGAAAGCAACAGGATGAAATGTTTTTAAAACTTTACAAATAACCTAACCCTACCTATGAGAGGCTGAAGTTGTTTAATGCAAAGTCTATTTCAGCTTTATCAGCAGATACTATGCCTTTGATCGCTGATTGATCAACCTGTTTATGTGTGAATGTCTGATTGGTGATCTTTAGTTTTAGTGTTTTTTTTTTTTTTAGATTTTTAGTTTACTCATTTTTTTTTTTAATTCTCATTGCAAGGTGCCTCCAGTGGTCATCATGTGAGAGGTGAAGTACAACCTGTCAGATATCCAGTCCATCGCAGGGCAACACAGAGACAAACTACCAACTGCACCAGTTTTCTAATTTAATCACAAACTAATTTGTTTTTTGTATTAAAATTGATAAAATCAATATGCATTGGTCTTGTAATAGTTATTGTCTCAGTTTTTCAAGTCTTGCTGATGCCTTTATAGGCACAAATCCCAATCATATACATGTGCTTCTACATCAGACTGTGTGGCTGTGAATTTACTTTTAACCTTGTCTAAAAATGACTGAGAAATATTGCTATGTGCATACAAATGTGTGGATGAAAAATAAATCCATGCAGTGTCTATAAATACAATTCACTCCTTTGGATTTTTTTACCCTCTGTATGCCTTTTAAAAATCAGTCATAAGAAACAAAATTTCCCCTCTTATGAAAGTGACTGACCTAATTCAGCAGAGGTCCAGTCAATTGGTGCAAGAAGTCTCACAATGAGGGGAATAAAGATCAGCTCAATGCAGTGAGTGAGTCTCAAGTGATTATTCTATAAATGCTCCTGTGTCTGGAAGGTTCATTCACAAGTTAGTCAGGATTCCTGGCCAGCAATATAGCACAAAGGCAAAATAACACTCCAAACAAAGCAGAAAAAGTTTAAATCAGGGGCTGACCGCAGTTTGCTGCGCAGTTTGTATGTCAGTTCAATCCATTATCGAGAACTGGATTGTTTTCAGAATAAGGTTGTAACATTTAATGTGGACAAAGCAAATCTTTGTATATATTTTTAGAAAATATACATACATATATTTGCATAAATTCCACACGCTCTAATGACATACAATTATCAAAGTGGATACTTGAATAAACTGTCAGCTAAAGAGCTCAGCAGACATGCCCAACCCTGTTAGTTACTCTGCTTATTTTATCACTTTGAAGTTCTCTTCAGCCGTTTAATTCAAAGTTTAAACCCCTTTGCTAGTGCCTCTTTTAATTACAGCCGTACTTTGGTGGGAATCAAACAGAAACAATTAAAAGAAGAATGTTTTCAGACCAGTCGATCGAGCTGACGAATGGAGCTGGAACACAAACTAGCGGGAAACTTTCCAGAGTTTAAGAATTGATTACACAGAAACATTAGAATTCCAAACGAGGGCGTTGATGATAACGATGTGTTTTTCATCTGAAGACTTTAAGGGACATTTAAGCTCTGGTTATTATTCAGAACAACTCTCATGTGAGCTGACACACGAGGCGTCAAAGCCAGAGGCTAAGACTTTCATGGCGCTTTAATCAGCAGATCGCACAAACTCCATCGAGGGAGACAGATGAGTGAAGGGAGCTGTCCTGTCAGTCAGAGGAGACTAAAGGAGGCAGAGACCACAGCATCTCAGAAGCACTTCAGCGCTGTTGACTTGGACGACTGTGACCAAAAAGATGATGGTGCTTTGAGCTTGGACAGACTTTATGAACTTGTGTCGTTAATAAATTGATCTAAGTATCTTAAACTTCATGGTGGCTTTTGTTCAGGTAATCATCAAGTCAATTTACAATGTAATCGCTCCTGAGGCCGCTGCCATCAGCGATGTTTTAATTGGATATAAAGCTGAACATTTTGTGGCTGGCATTGATGTTGCAATCAGTATGGTAAAGTAACTCCATTCAGGAGTTTATTTCTAATGCAGTACTCTTCTTTCTGAGAATTAAATACAAAGAAACCGTTTTAGGTTTTCTGTCTGGTTAAAATGCTTCAGAATTTAAACGGGCGATGTTATGTATTTTCCAGGCATATAGTGCCATTTTTATTGAACAATCAAGTAACTGTTACATTCAGTTATTATAAAAATGCTGACTTTGATAAGCATGACTGACTTTGTAATTTGACTCCTTTAAATCGGGTCCATGTCTCTTTAAGAAGCTCCTGTCCTTTCCAACTCCGATTTTAGCAGATCATCACAGCAATGCTTCTCATTATGCCATTGACAACCGATCTTAGCAGTTTTGGACTGAGAAGAAATGTGCTTGATAAGTTCAGCAGTCATGCAGTTCCACCAGGTATTTGCTGATTGCTGCTGCCGCTAGTCTGGAGGAGCTGAGTGGGGAAGGTGAGGGGGAGGAATGCTTTGTTAAGCAAACTGGAGACTGCAGCTCCAAGGAGGAGTTTTGTGGGAATAAGCGGCTCTATGCTGTGGTCTTTGCCAAGGATTCCTCAAACACTCTAGGTATATATTTGATTAAATAAGTTGAAAAAGGCAAATTTTTAGTTTTATCAGTGCTCTGATAGAGACAGAAAAAAGTTGACTCCCATCTAATAGCTGGGGGACTTTCCCCAGCAGGGCTTAATGTGTAGATGTGCCCCTGATTTTAACACTGCAGCTGTGAACTGCTTCCCAGAGTGTAAAGTGACTGTAAGTTATTCATGGGAACCCTATCAAAACTCAATTTTATTACAGGGATGCCAGCCGGATGAACATTAAAGAAAACAGTGAAAAGAACATTATCTGCAGTCCTAAGCAGATAAGCAGAAGGACATTTTAGTGCCAATCAGACAGTTTATAGAGATTAAAAGCGTAATAAAAATAGGACCAGTACTTGTAAAAGCAGGACTGTAATGTAATTTTGCAACATATTCTTAATTGTTTTGACATGCATACAAATTTATCTGTTTCTGAATCTAACAAGCAGTTAGTTTTAACTTCTTGAAAAGAATGAAGATGAATCTCACCTTAAACAAAAAGTTTTACATATTTAGCTGTGTTAGTTAACCCAAATGCCCTGATACATCATCCAAACAGTAATTAGACTCCCTCTGTGTGCATTGCATCTCAGTATACACCCAGCTGTTCAGTGAAGACCTCAGAGGTTCATCTGAGAACATTAGTGAGAAAAGCTCAGCATGAAGACCAGAGAACATAAAAGATGTATAAGGGCTAAAGCTGTGAAGCAGAGATTAGAGCACTATCTAAACAGGCAAACAGTATCTAAACCCTAATGTTCAAACTGTGATTAAAAAACAGAATATTGTGAAAATGCACACCTACCTGGACATGGACGAAACTGGCAGCCCAGGTAAGAGCTGCAAATAGACAGACATTATAAAATGAAAGAAAAATGGAATAGGCAAAGATTGAAATCTCAAGATAATTTGAAGAAGAAAAAAATCCCACCAAAGACTTGTAGCTGCGTTACGAAGAAAGGTGGTTTATATGAAAGGTTGAGCTAAATACAAACATACAGCACACTCGTGAGTTTATTTGCTAAAAAAGAAACATGTATCCATTTTCTTTTCTCTTTTACAGGTATATGCACTACTTTTTTATTGGTCTATCACATAAAATCTCAATAAAATGCAGGACAAAATGTGAAGATGTTCAACAGGCATGAATATCCTTGCAAGCACAGGATTCTTCAGCTAAAAGAAAAAGCCATAAACCGTGATTCGGTGGTACATAACACAGAATATCCTTGAATGCAAAACCAACTGTAACAACCTTCTTTTACCCAAACCATATCTTCCACATCTTTCACTGCAGTGCTTTTACAGTCTTTTTACATTAATGATTTTTGCAAGGCCTTTTTGGATTCTTATTGCATTTTCTTCAACATCTTTTGTGTGCACTCTCTGACCAGTTGTGTGTTTGTGAGAAATGTGGCTTTGCCTGAGTGAAAATTGTCTCCGCAGCATGAATTTCTCAGTAGTAGAAGTCTCCGTTCCAGCATGATCATATTACACACAGTAAATACTGGGGTTCAGGAGACTTTTGGGTGAGAGGACTGCTTGGTCCCTATGGCAAACTGGAGTTGAGGATTAGAATGGTGAAGTGGGACTGTGGGTGAGCTGTGGGAAAAGCGGGAGCACATAAATTCATGCTTATCTGTGAGCGGGAGGGGGGCCTCTTGTGTCAAGGTCCTATCATTACCAGCAGCAGAACATGAATGAATATGAGGCAATATTCATGAATATTCTATTGAGTTGTTATCTTTCTCTTTCAACTTTCTTTTTTCGCCCCCCTCCCTCCTCCTGCTTTCCCAGATTTTCTCTCTGCTATTCTTATCTTCTGCCTTCTTTTCCTTACTTTAGCGTTTTCTGTTTCTGTCTTACACTCTTGCTGTGCTGTGTCTCAGGACGTTAAGGTGTTTCCCGCAAGTTCTCTTGGTTCACCTTTAAATCTAACACATTGCAACGACTTCAGAAATACAAGACTACACCACAGAGCTCCTGCTGTGAAGCAGCTGTCAGATCCCTCAGTGCTTTCTTCACTCCATTTTATTTATAATCTATTTAAGTCTATTATCATGGATATGGTTGGTTTATATCAGTAAATATTTTATCTCATGTACTTAAATTGACCAAAATCACCATTTATAGCAAGTCTTTTTTTTTCTTTTTATCACCGTAGTAGTTTTAATCATGCATTGTTTTTTTTGTGTGTTTTTTTTACAATATCTGGTGTTTATTTATGACTTCACCCTCCTTTTAGTTCATGTCCCACAATAGTTACAAATAAACTAGATATTCAGTATCAATGTGAAATGCTCTGATCAAAGGTTTCATAGTTCAGTGGCTCCTCTGACTTGTTTTCCAAAGCCCGGTGGGGTGAGTCAAATGGAGTGATAGTGTTTGATTCATGCTGTGGCAGAGTCCAGTGCCAGTTGGCGCAGAAGTGCAATAGGGCCACGGTCTATTGGCCGTAAAATGAGCGGAGGTGCCCTGCTTTGACTGGCTCGTCCACAGGACCCAGGGGCATGGCAACAACAATCAGCTACATCAAATGGAAGGGCTAATGGATGAGAAAATGTAACTGAAAAGGGCAACAGCACTCTGGCAGACAAAGTGAAAGAAGATGGTGGCCCCACTGGACCAGTTTCTGCCTGATTGCTTCAAAATTTGGCAGGGTCCACACTGAGGTCAGTGACTGGTAAAAATCAAATAGTTGACTTTCTTTCATGATGAAATGTGAGATTCTACATTACATTGATAATGGGGGAAGCCCTGAAAGGTACAGGGAAAAAAATAAGATGCATTTTTGACGCCTGATTAAATTTTCCTCATGTGTAAAAAAAGAGGATTAAACATTTTAAAATATTGAAATCGGACTCCTCCTTCTTTTCCTTATTTGTATTATGCTTCTGCCAAATGAATTGGATTTTTGTGGGTTTTATCATATCAAAAACTCACCAAAGTTGGCGGACATGTCCAGCCTGCTTGAAAATTACATATTTTACTATTTGGCTTTTATTTTCTTTAGAGATCTGATCATTATTTTTAATTAAAAGTTTTCTTCTCAAGGTAGAAGGCAAGAAAATTGATGACAGTGTTGTTCTAGTTTACCCATTGTCCCACCCAAGTCCGTTTACCAGTTTCAGGACCCGACTAAAACACCAGGGTCATTACCTAGAGAAATAATGAGCTTTGGTTAAGTTTAACACAAGCTTTAATGCTGAAAACGAACAAATTTTACAAGTGATACAAAAGGAAGGGATACAGAGTGACATTTACCGTCCAAAGAGTCCTTTTGTCCATAACAGAATGTTCCTTATAAATTTCTTGTGATAGTTTTGGTCTATAAAGTTACAAGATTCACAGTTTCTTTTAAGAAGGACATTTAGTTCTGTTAGTCTTGATGTTTCACAATGTACCATCAGGGCTTTTTTGTATTTTTTTATGTTTGCCGTATGTTTTTCCTCAACTTAATCTTTGTTATCACCTTAGCTCCACTTTACACCAAACTACTTTTTAGCCACATAAAAGAGATGCTTGTTTTTTTTTTTTCGAGTAACAACCAAATATCTGATCATATCTCTAATTAATCAAACTGCAGACTGCTAAAGTGAACATTTGTAAATTTTAATTTTAATGTCTTTTTTGCCATCTTAGAAAAATGGCAATGTTCACAGAGTACGCTGTGTGTGGCAAAAAAGAGATACTAAGACTGAGAGTATTTCTCAGTCATGAAATGTATTTGGAGCCTCAGTTGTGCAGAAGTTTGTGAAGTCAAGATCCTTCCTGTGAGACGCAGACTGAACTTAGTTCCTGTGAGTTTTTATCAGGCAACATGTGCAATATTTGAAATATTTTTAAAACAAAATATTTAAATGATTTCATGCATAAAACTTTTGCAGGAAAATGTAACTATCTGATCCACCAACGTCACAGGAGCCTAAAAAAGTAACATATTTGATAACGGTAATATCAGTTCACGTAAAGCTTTGACGAGGAAAGTCCTGTTTTAAATTTAGATTTCTGACCCGAGTGAGAACTTTGACTAACTGAGCTGAAATCGTCATATAAAATATGTCTGCTGTCTTACTTCTACAGGCTGCAGCAGCCTGTCAGAAGCACATAGTTTTATCCAAGAATAAAGTCGACTAGAGTTTTGTGACCTTATTGAGTTTTAGCAGTGCATTCACCAAAAAGCTGTTTGCTTGAAATCTGGCAGTAGATGGTTCAGTGACGGTGAATCCATCTCAGGTTTTGTCAAGTTGAGTTTATTGAATGTTTTCTTAACTCTTAAAGACATGAATTTCACACATTGGAAACTCTACCATCTGTTGTCCTTTTAATTGGACAAATTTAAAGGAATCCTACAGTTTATCAGCTCACTTTGCTCTTTACTTTGTCATGTAAAAGTTTGGACAAAAACTGACTGAGTGAGCAGCCAGCAATACAAACTGCTAGACTTAAAGAGAGCCTGGAGCACCATGGATCACAGATAAGTGTCTGTCCTGTGATTGGTGGCTTTCTGTCCAGCAGAAAGTTGTGAACAGAGCTTAAAAGCTGCTGCAGGACTGCAGACATTCACAGGAAGCTGGACCAGCAATGGCCCTTACGAATGTTCTGCTGCTGCTGGGGCTGGGTGAGTCGGACACATTGGAGATATGAATTATGCTGATCATTGTATTTTATTTTATCATTTTTATTATAAAGAAGTCATATTAGTTCCTTATTTCTACCGTGTGGATTTAATTTGGTAAAAACAGCAACTTTCTTCTTCAGGTGTTGCAGTGAGCTCAGCGTCTCTGCAGAAGAGAATCATTGGAGGTGAGAAGTGTAAAGACGATGAGCGACAGTATCATGTGATGGTCTGTAAACATAATAAAACAGATTGGAAATTCTGTGGAGGATCTCTGATCAGTGATCAGTGGGTTCTGACTGCAGCTCACTGCTGGCCAAAAGATCCCAGTTGGTGAGTGAGGAAAAGATTTACTGAAAAATCACCAATAACTGATCGTCTCTTTAATAACTGTGGTTTATTTGCCCAGGGTTGTTGACGCACATGTAGGAGTTCATCCTAAAAGTGTTCGAAAGACGGTTTATAGAATCACTCACCATGTGATTTATGCAGACAGCAATGGCCGTAAACATGACATCATGCTCCTGAAGCTGCCAAGCAAAACAGCAATCCAACCAATCAAACTACCTGACTGTCCAGATACTCTCCTACTGTGAGTTTTAATTTTCAGAAAAATGCCTCTTGAGCTGCCAGGTAATGTTTATGTAGGAATATGTTTGCGCTCTGGTCTCCCAGCGTTAGCTGTTTTTCTTAATGTGACTTATTTTTAGCTTTGTTTTTCTTGTGTTTCAGTGGGACCAAGGTTCAGATTGCAGGGAATGGACCAGCAAGACTTGGCCCTTTTAACAAAAGAAGTGAGATAAATGTTCATGTTTCTCAATGTTTTTGTTATTACCTCAAAATGATTCTGATGATTCAAATCATTTTTAGACTTTCTGCTGAAGCTTAACTTTGCAACTTACTGAAGTTTTGATCATCAAAAACTCTGAATAAACTACTTAAAGTTGAAATTGGACTCTTGGAGAAAACTGTGAGCTTAGTCTTAAAATTTGAACAAGCACACATTGCAGGTCCCGCTCCTGCAAAGTGAACACGGTGTACATGAGCATTGATTGACAGCACTAAGATCCTCCTGTTGGCACTGATTGGTTGCTTTGGACCTGGAGTGGCGCATTTCTGCAGACAGCTAGGACAACAGGGAGGAGGTGGAGATCAAGCTTTTCATAGATTATCTGTCTCACTTTTACCATGAGGACATAGTGTCCTAAAAATACATTTTACACAAGTTAATAACCACAGACAACAAGGTGATATCCTATGTGAAATGTGTCAACACTTAAACAGACCTTACATGTTTACGCCGCTTTTCCTCTACAGTCAAACATCGTTCAAAAGATCTTCAGTGTGCAGAGATGAAGATTGATAAACATGAAAGGTTGGAAAAAATACTGGCAGAAGGCAAATACTTTTGGTACAAACACCAGAAGTGGTACAGTGTGAGAAGCTCTAAGAAGGACATATCGTTTGTACGTCAGTCTTTAAATCATTTTCTGCACAAAAATTCAACATTGTCTCTATTTTACTGGATGAATCACAGCAGTGAAACAACTAAAATCTTTGTGTTTGTTTCAGGGTGACTCTGGTGGAGGATTTGTGTTCAAGAACAGACTGTATGGCTTTGCTACCTTTCTTGGAGATCCAGTGTTTTCACTCAGTAAACCAAGTGGTTTCATAGATGTCTGTGCCTACAAGGAGTGGATTGATGACACAATTAATTAACCAAAAAACCCTAGGTTTCTAGTAGTCTGTATTGTGACGAAATGCTCCCAGCATCATGAAATCACAAAGTTCATGTTAGTCTTTAAGTTTCAGTTTTCTGTTGATTCATTTTCTGATCCATAGCTGAATTATTTGGAGATTAAAGTTATTGTGCACAAGTTCATCTGTGATAATATCTTATTCTCAAAAAGTAAAGCTACTGTTTATAATAACCAGTAATAATATCCACTGTCAAATGACTAGAAAACAAATGGATGTAATCTGATGAGATTGTCTCTTGTTTATATTATAATGTATTTCATAATAATTAGAAAATAAAAATACTTTGGCTCAACTAAAAAAAGGAAAATAGAATATAAGTTTGGTGGGAATATTATTATAAGTTAAAGTTTGCTGATCAAGTTTTATTAAATGCTTGTGAACTCACCGAAAGAAACAGTTTGAAAGGTTGGAAGTAGTTTTTCCTGCAGCTGCATGGGAACCAGACAGTCTCTCCCATGTTTGGGATCCTTCTTCTGGGAATAAAAGCTGTGTTGACTCGGCCCGTTAGAGCTTTTCATTCAGAACTTTTTATGAGTGACTTTTGGGAGCCCAATCGCATCAAAATGTAATTTGCCTCCATGGCAAACCCTGGGTTGTTCCATCAGCTGTATCTCCTCACTACATCAGCCGAGCTGCACCGGATTTTATTGTGCACCGTCAGGGAGCGCTGCTGAACACATCGATGCTTATCGTCTAGCTAGCGTATGTGTGCAGAAACTCAGTGACAGTCAAGGTTTTTACTATTTTTGCTTGTAGAGTTTTTTTTTTTTTCTTGAAAGGGAGGATGTAAAAAAATAAAAAATATCAACAGTATTTTTGATATTTTTGATTAGGGAAAACAAAATGTGCCATTTGTCTAAGTTTTTTTTTTCCATCTCATCAAACAGTACAAAAGAAAAATCTACATTTATTTACTTGCACATGACTCTTAAAGGAATGAGAAAAAGTAAATTTGGTCAGACTTCCAAAATCTGACCTCAAAACAATATTTTTTTGAGGAGAACAGAACAGAAGCCCCTTTCTGGGTTGTTCTCTGCCTCAGCTAGACAGGGAACAACAAGTGAAAAGTTTGCCAGCACGTTATCTTCACTAGAATAGAGAGTTCATGAACTCCACAGCCAACACAGAAAAATGAACTGCACACTCCATCAAGAGATTCTGTCTATTAAAGGGATCCTTTCTCTGCCTGTCTATTTTCCTTTAGCTTTTCTCTCCCATTCTGCAAACAACAATCGACCAGCCTTCCCCCTTTCAGGTTCTATGCACCTCTTATTAAGTGGAGAGCAAACAGCCTCCAGCCAAAGTTAAATCAAAATCTGAAATAGGCAGTAGGACGAGATTTATATTAAGGTGTATTTGAGGTGTAGGCGTGGGGGTTATGGTGAAGAAATACAATCAGGAGGCAGCTATGGTTGTACAGGGGCAGATAGGGAAAGACAGAGTCGTGGGTGAGGGTGAAAAGAAAGCAAACATGGATGAAAGAGTAAATCTGGAGATAATAGTTTCTCAACTTTATTGAGTTAAAGTGAAATAGTGATTCAAAGCAGTCTTTGCTTTGCAAACAGAAATCTTTCGGTGAACTTTTTAACTGTAAAAAGAGTAAAACTAAAGAATCGTATCCGTTTACTTCAAATATGGCCCAAAAGAGACTCGCCATGGTCAACTTAAACTACTGTAAAATATGCAAAATATTCAAAGAAGAATACCCATTTAAAAAATGTTTGTTTACGGCAGCTATCATTTTCAAGAATGAATGACTAGTGGAGAAATACTTTAAAATTCTTTGTCCGAACTTTAATGTAAAGTAGTAGTTTAATCTCAGGCTATTCTCCCCCAGCTGCTGTGTTTGCATTTGTTTTGTATTGATGCTCTTGTTTAATGAACCTAAACCAAGTTTCTACACCATTAGATTGCTTTGATTCTTAAACCCGTTCCAGAACTGCTGGTCCGAACTGAGATCAACAGCAATTGACATCTTTCCCACAACACAGATGGGGGAGGAGGGAATAACTGAGGAGGAATTGAAGAAAAAGCCATCAACTATGTTTTGATCAATGTTTTCGGTTTATATTTTGAACCATTCAGACATACATCCAAAAGTTGTCTCTGGATATGAATTATCTTCAGCAATAATTTTAGTTTTTACCTTCCCTTCTGTGTCCTGTTTATTTAGATCCTGTGTGACAGGAAAAAAATAACCTTTTTTTTTTCTGTTCTGGTGTGAATCTTTAACTCAAATGATAAATATGTGAAACTTTGTGATGTGAAGTTTCTATCATTAAGACTGAGGTCTACATTAGACTGGGTTGAAGCTTGACTTTAAAATGAATTTAATTAGAATGAGTTTAATTGTCTTGCTGCTGAAAACAGAAACATGTCTTCCAAAGTTATCCACACATCTTGTACGATTTCACTTTTTGTCCCATTACAGCTGCAAGTGTCAGTGGCTGACAAACATACAAGGAATATGACAAATAGCTTTCAAACTGTTTACAAATGAAAATCTGAAAAGTGTGTTAACATTTATAATGAGCTCTCCTGAGCTAACTATTTATAGAATCGCATTCTGACTGCAATTACAGCACCAAGTTGTTTCTCTGAAGCTCTTCTAGGTGAAACATTTTCATTTCTTCCCTGTCAGCTTAGGTTTGTATGTTAGGAATTATTTATTTTTACACTTTGCTCCATTTCACAGAGAAATAATGAAATAAAATTCATTATGGGTTGATTCCATAATGTTAGAAGATATGAAATAGTTCCAGGGGGCATTTGAAATACATTTCAAAGCTCTGCAGATCTAACTAAGTAGCTCCAGTTGATTGTTATGTCTTTGCACATTGGAAGCACTAAGTGACCCTTTGTAGTGCAATTCCAGTCTGTCACATCAAATCTGAGTTGATTAAGAAGAAAAAAAAAATTCTAATTATCCCACAGAAAATCCTTAGTAATCCTTTAATTAAAATTTTAGACTTTCATCATCAATTTACTTACAGTCACACATGGTGTTTTCAATAAGGGTCCTCCAAAAAGACACGTCCTTATTTAAACTACCTCGGCCTTCAACACCTCTTCACTGAAGTGGGCTGAGCGATGTACTGTAAGTTGGAGCATAGAAGCAGACGTCAGGGCCAAGTTGGGAAATAGAAAACATTTGGATTTGCTGTTTGTTTTGATGCTAGCTACATACAAGCTGAAAACTATATGGCCAGCTTTGATTTCACTAACCGGAATTGTGACTTCAGTGGGCAACTTTGTTTTCGTCTGACTGTGAAGTCTAAAATTCAGCTTCTGAGTTCAAAGAAAACACACAACAATCGCAGGCAAACTTTGGGCTTAGCACATAAAAAGCATCACACACCCTGCTTGAAAGGATGTTCTGAAACGTACTTCTCCATCCTGAATGTTGATTTTCATCCAACTCTGAATGACCCAGTGCAAAGGATAAGAGTTGAGAGCATGAGTAGGACTTCTGTTGCTACACAGCTTTAAACAAAAAGAAACGTGCCTTTATTTTTATTATTATTTGAAGACATTTCTCAATTTCTTTTTGCAAAATTCCTTGATATTGCTTTCTTTGACTATGCATCTGTATTTGTGATGATTGTGTTGTTGTTGTTCTGATGCAAATGAAGTGGGAAGCGTCTAATTCCATTCAAGGCTAAAACAATAGGATTGTACATTTGCATCAAATTATGCAATGACTAAAAATTACACAACAGAGCCATACTTATGCTTCTCTTTAGAAAGCATTCACACTTGTATTCACACGTCTGCCTAGGTGCATACACTCAGTTTTACTGCCGAAACTAAAGGCGTTGTGTTTCATCTGGTCCCAGCTGGCTGTTTAAGCGAATCTGTGTGTGTATGTATGTGTGTAGCCGAAAAGGGGAGGAGAAAATAAATTACACAGCAAGCCCACTAATACCCACCATGGAACTCCATTCTGCAGGAACTCCTGGGAGCATTTCTTTTATTCTGCTGTAATTAACTCCGTACCTGGTGATGAGCCACCCACAGGCCTAATGGTAATTTAAATTTAACGCACACCGTGATAAGCGGCAGTGTTTTTTGATCGCAACAGCTCGCAAATGCTATCATGGGAGAAAAATGACTTTATTTCCACGCTGGACAAATTTTGTATGGCAATCTGCTGGTTCTATACTGTTCAGTGAAAAGGCCAAAATTGAAAGTAAATTGTTTCACAGGAGAATTGTTATTACCCTGTGGTTGTGTTGTAAACAATAAATGGTGTCAATAAATCAGTAATTGATGAGAACTAAGTCAGTATTGTTGTCAAGTAAGAATGTTATTGGAAAATGTAAATTGATTTAAGCTAATTGAATCAATCAGGCTATTTTCCTTATTTTTTTTTCTGGTTCTAAGTGAGGATATTTATCATCACTCAGATAGTTTCAACGCTCATAAAAAGCAGCTTTAATCGCTGCCTTTTTGCAAAATCTAAAGCGAAAATCCCATTTTCCTTCTGTTTTATGGGTGTTTGCATCATTATCTTCAAACTTTTGCTTTGTCACGGAGAGCTCACAAAGCAAATGTCATTTCACTAAACTTTCTTTTTTTGTTTGAGATAATTCTTGAATGGCTTTTTGTTTTATCGCAGCAAAGCAATTATTCTCCAGTCCTTCATTTTTTCATGTCTTGAAAAGTTTTAGTACGTTTTTTATGAAGATCATTGTGTTCAACAACATTATTTGGTCATATGATAAGCAACAGCCAGTGTTCAGCTTTTAAAAAGGAGAGGAGGGGAATGTGGTGAGTACAGTCTATGTTACATATGTCTGTGTTTTCGTTCTATAGTTTCAACAAATATTGTAACTTTTAAAAGATGCTCTGGATTTCAAAGGTTCTTTGTTTGAGTTTTTTAAAACTCAAGTCAGCATTCAATGGCTTTGTTTTTTTCAGAACAGCACAAACATAACTTGCCTCCTAAATCTAATTTTTCTCACTATTAAACTACAAGCACAAAACAGAAGCACCCCTTTAAATCTTTACTCAGAAATCCAGACTTCTTACATTGCACCTTCTTAATGTAATTAAGAAATAAAATATTCAAGACAGAAATGTGACCTTGGTATTTCTGTGGTAGAGGCCAAATGATCTCTACGGACTTCTGCCTCTGACTATGAATGATTTATATCTAGGTTAAAAGTCAGTTTGCTTTCTGGGGGCTTTTAGAAATGCAATGCTCGGTCTTACATGATTTTATTTGATTTCAACTCGTATCTGTAGCTTTATTTATATGTAACCAGTGTAGGTAATATAGAAATGTTTCTTACTGGTATCATTAGAGAAACAGAACATAAAGAATCGATCTCTAAGAAATAGGAAAAATGTGGAACAGCACTCAAGCTGGAGGCAAAACACAGACGTTTAAAAGTATTTTGAGTTAGTAGGAATGTTTTCGGTACATATTTAGACAGTGCTGTTTGCACTAACATCATTTGAAATTTCTATTTTAATATTATTGAGTAAATCATCCTCTCACAGAGTGTGCAGTAACAGGACCCATTTTCCTTGTAGCTACTCATTAATGTCAGATTAGCAAATTAATTAGCTTGGAATGCAGTAAACCACTGAATAAACCATTGAACATTTTTATTCAAGTCTGTAAGAGGCTGAAGGTAGACACTTGTTTCTCCTGTGGAGTATACTGGTATGCAGCTTCCGGTGTTTTTGCTAATTCTGATAGTAATGTAAATGATTATGTAATATTTAGTTTAGTTGTAGAACCCAGTGGGAGTGGAAGCACAGCAAATGTCTAGTTTTTGAGTTTTACATGCAGCACAGATTTAATATAATTTAGTAATATTAATAATGCCAATTCAGTAATTGTTGAGGGATGAAATGGTATAAATAATGATTTATAATTAGGAAAACCTGGAAAACTTTTAGATTTAATTCAAATTTATGACATTGAGATTAAAAAAGGTCTGTGTGCTCAGCTCACCTAAAACTATCCAGTTTAGGGTCAGAAATCAAGAACATGGACTCATAAATGTAAAATTAAAATTACGAGGGTAAGATATATTTCCCCTAAACATACATGGATGATATTTATGGATTGAGATGAAGCCAAGGGCCAATTAAGTAACCCTAACTTTGATTTTTGCCCAAAAGAAGACAGCAGATCCGTTAATGTCTCCCAGAAACCAGACTCCATCATTTCCCCATACATACATAACCAGGCATTTTACCACAGTTACATGGAAATACATAATACAAAAGATGAAATTTACAAAAGATTTATTTGAAAACCACAGCATATCCTCGAGTCACAAATCAATAATCATGTGTGTAGGATTTCATTTAAACAACAGCACACATGCCAAAAGTTCCCAGATGTCTTTAGTGAGGGTGGATGATGGAGTACGTGTTTACACCTCTGTCTCCTCCGTGTCAACACAAGCCATTGAAACAGACATGGATGCATGTTTGACTGGCTCAGTTAATGACCTGCCATTCTGACCTTCCTGCTGCCAGAGTCCCAATCCGTCCCTCACATCTCTCAAAGGTGCATGTGCAGTTTATGCGGGTCTCTAAGAGAGGGCTGTATTTCTACGCATCAATCTCCAGCCGATGTGACATTTGGGTCAGAAGTGGAGCCTGTGAAATAGATCTGAGAATGTCAAGCTAGTCGGCTGATATCTTTAGATTTCCCTGACAGCCCTCGTCATTACACAGGACATTTCACCTGCAGGAGCAATTAGCAGAGAGCACACAAGGAATGATGGAGAGCGGTGGGCCAAAAGGTCGAGATCTATTTTTTCTTTATTTTGACAGGATGAGAAATAGATATAATTATGATACATAAGAACCGTTGTTCATGTTTGATTTGTAGGCGACACCTTGGCATTGAACAGGATTTGCAAGCGGGACCAGAACAACACTTCTCGGTCCTGTCTTGTGTTTTTAAAGCTGACTGGCAATCTTTGAAATAATGCACACCCCTCAGTACTGGTGGTATTATTAACTTTTCACTACAAATACCCAAATCGACATTTTGACAAAACCGTGAAGACTGGTTCAATTTTAGGTCCCACTGAAGCAATACTTTTTATGTCCTAAAGGCTGCAGCTTTTTTTGGAGCAAAATACTAATTAGAGAGATATAAAGTCTGGAGATTTCTTGCTGACTGTAGTTTTTTTCTCAGAAGACATGTTCTTTGAACTTAAAATTAATGAACAACACAGCTTTTAGTTGTGACGGGGTTTGATTATGAGTTGGACAACCACAAATGAGGGCGGAGATCGTTTCGGTGAAATTTATGATTCTTTTCTTCACATGAACAAAGATGGCAGGTACAGAATATATACAAAGGACAGTTATTTTTTTGTCTCCTTTTGACATCCTGTCGTCTTTTTGTTTGTTGATCAAGGTATGTCCAACAAACCCGTTGTCCTCCACTTTTACTGTCATTTTAACCGAGAGTACTTAAGCAATTTTTCTGACATAAACAAGTTAATATTCAGATTCTCAAAACAAACATTTTAACACTTTAATCTCCTCTCTATAAATGAATTAGAGCTCCCTCATAGGGACAATGATAGATGCAAGTCTTCAGTTTAATTTTGATTTTAATAAATTTGTCTTTTTAACAGCCAAACTTTTACCTACTCATCACTGAAGCCTGCTTTAGAACCACCAAAACAAGAGCCACAATATAAGAACCATAAAGCTAAGGATTATTCCTCTTCAAAGGTCATAGGTCGCTTTTTGCGTAGTATATATTAGGAGAACTACAACAGGAGTGCCAATAAGACAGGCTCTAGTGATTTTGCAGAAAATAATGCATTTCCTAACATGTATTTCTTTTCTACATTGACAAAAATCCAGGCTGCTCAGTGGCTCTGCAGTTGGTACTTTTGATTTGAAGCAAGAAGGTTGTGTGTTCAAATCCCAACCTGGGGTCTTTCTGTGTTGAGCGCAAGCCGTGAAAATGCAGCAAAGCTCGGCTGCCTGCACGGCAAACTGACTAACTCAAGCAGTTAATGTAGATGTGAGACAGCAACTGATGAGTATGTATCAAATTATTAATTTAGCAGACTATAATGACGTAACCTGAAAGACACACGAATTACATGCAAATGAAAAGAAACATTGTTTTCCACTGAGTGATTACTGAGGCTGCAGAGCAGTTCTCTACACCGCCCAGACAATCAGTTTCAATAACACAGTGTTGTTTCAGCTGTATATTAAGTGATTTTTGAAACGGGGAACTGGATAGTGTGTTTCAAACATTCTGATTAGGTAACCAGTAAATTATTGTTCCAGGCACATGCAAAGTTTATTTTTTTCTTTTTTTTTCTTTTGGCTGCAATCAGTCACTCTTCCACAGCTCAACCAGGAGTCCAAATAGCTATATTCCTCCTGATAAACATTTGACTGCATCACTGACGTCCACAGAAGTGGTAAATTGCCTATCTGCCTTTCATCATCAATGCTACTCTTTGTTGCTGCACCTGGAGCCTCATTGTGCTCCCTGGAACTGATTGATTTGAAAATTGTTTTCTGTCAGCATAGAGCTGAGTAAACAAGCACAAACGAGGGCCGGGAGGTGGGGACGTGTTTAGATGAGATTACATGTTGTTTCAGATGATAAACCAACATAATTTTGTGTTTCTCACACATCTTATGCCTCTCTATCTGCTGCATGTGCATTCATCTTTTAATTGGCTTGAAGGGAGGCTTTCCATTCTCCTGCTTGGGCAAAAGGCAACTTTTCTTTTTCTTCTAAGAACCAAAAGCTCCAGCTACTGTGCACTCTGCACGGCTCTGAGCGGAAATAAATAAGATCTTTGAGTTTTCTAATCTGTTACTGCTGCTGTCTTAAGGCATTTTCTCTTTAAATAAAACTGTCAAATTGCAAACCATTGTACAAATATTTGTAAAAGCAAGACTATGTTCTCTACCAGAGGAGAGTGAAATGTTATCAATGATTCAGAGTGATTAGCATTTTCTTCATGTTTGAACTTTTTTGCATTATGTCACATTACAACCACGCATTCGGTGTATTTTGGAGGATTTTATGGTTTTGAACAGTATATTGTATGTTACAATTATGTAACTTAAAGGACTAATTTTTTCACTTTTTGTTGTTAAAATCAGAAAAATGTGGCATGCAAGTGCATTTTGCTCACTTTACTGCAACACCCCTAAATAAAGTCCAGTGCAAACAATTTTTTTCAGGAGTTGCCAATAAGTAAATTTTACTCATTAGTTATTTCAAATCATAAATCAAACTTTTCTGTTTGATTGTGAGACAACTTTAGTGAACAAACAATAATATGGAGTATTTTAAATTTTCAATTTGAAACAATTTTGAAAAGAAAAAAAACATAATTTTCCTACATCTGCTACTTTGTGTTTTACAGTCACATAAAACGACAATAAAATAAATTAAAGCCTGTGGTTGTAATAAGACATTTGAAAATGTTTTCAGAGTAATAATTCTTTTGCGAAATTTCTTCACTTTTCAGCCATAATCAGTTTTTATTCTTTGAATTGTTTGTTCTCTGTGCAGACAGAGGAACTAAAAATTAAATTAAAGATGAAAGCTAAAAGGTAATCAAATTTCCATAAAAGGTGAAATCCATAAATTCCCCCTGAAGGGCTGTGAGGGAAAACCACAACCGGACACTGAGTGTGTCACAATTTATTCCAGCATTTAACGAAAATGAGACCCAGTAATGAGAAAGTGGTTTTTTGGATATGAGTTGTCTGCCCTCCTGCAGCTAACAATATGAGACTAAGGTGATATATGTGGCAGGTATTAGAAAAACCGACAGCTCACAATTAATCTGCACGTTCTGATAGCAGTTTAAAGCAAAACTTGCCAGACAGCCGCAGTATTATCTCCACAAAGCACAGCAGGCCAGACGTGTGAACTTCATTTTCAAGTCGAAAATAATTATTCCTACATGCTCTGCCTGCTGCACCTGAGAGTGTCATTGCAATGATAGCTCAAATATTTTATAGTTAAGATGCAGGTTCTGCGTGTACAAAACTTATCCTTATCCTCATCGCTGTTTGCATCAAGGAGCAAACTTTTAAGCTCCATCAACATCATAGTTTGCTTTTGTAAAACATAAAGCACTTCCTACTAAATCTCTGTGCTCTGTAAATAGTAGATCAAATCTACTATTTACCTTCTCAGCCACTGTACTGATATTTTTGAAGAAAGCCTTACAGAGTAAAAGATAGCTTTAGAGTGGTATTGATTTATTCTAACTCACAAATGTGGAAACGTAACTCCAATATGTAACATCTGTCAGCGCAGGAGGTTGCTTCGATCGGTGATCATGATCTGCGATACCTCAGTCAAAGGCTCCTGTAGACCAGAATTATAATCAGTGAAAATACGTGAAAAACTGAGCCGGGAGTAAGAATGCAAAACGGCCGTCAGGTGCGCTCAAAACGGTGTCACGAACTGACAGGAGCAACTTAACCAAGGATTTATGGCGTCACATTCCTGCCATCATGTTTGAAGACAAGGGATCTAACAACACGACTGTATGACATGAGAAAAGACAGCGCCTGGTTCAGAACAAGATGAGATTCCAGCAATATTTTGATAAAAACTATTGATTTATATTTTTATTTTAACAGCATAATGAACAAAGACTGCACAAGTTAATCTCAAACATGATGATGTCAATGTGTGAACTTTGAAGAATCATTGCTCTGGTCTGCAGATCATGCAGCAAAACTGGAGTTGACTGCATGAACCACCTGAGCAGCCACACCCTCATTAATGATTTCACAAATCTGAAATTGTTCCAACAAAGTGTTTTGTATTTAAAAATAGACAATGAAATTTTGACATGTCTTGTTAAAGAATTTTAAAATATCCCTTAGATTTACCAATATTATATATCTCCAAAGCAGATGTCAAATTTAGCATTAAATGGCTGACATCTTGTCAGAGTTTTATTATTATTTCATTTTTATTTACTTTTAATTAGTGAAGTATCAGCATCAAAAGCAGTAAGACACATGGTGGAGACTCCTTCAATGTTTTTGTAGCTAAAAGTTGAGAGATCTTGTCACGCCTTTTGCAATCGCTTGTTTATTTTTAGAACATTAGAAACAGGTGACTTTTCAATAAACAAGTAACGTTTTAATCAAAGTCTCACGAATTGAATTCAAAATTATGTTTAAGACAAATTGTGGCTTGTCCGTTTGTTCAGTGACTAGTACACAGTAATTAGTTATTTCTAATATCCGCTCTTCTGAAAAATTTGTCAGATTATGAAATATCTTTTTTTTGTATGATATTGCAATTTTCTAGTTATATAATTTTGTAAAGAGATTCTGCAAACATGTTGATACATCTGAAGACGACATGCTGCTCTTTCCAAAGAGTCACTTTTGCAGAGACATATTATATGTATTGTGAAATTGCACTCTTTTGTTTTATAAATGATAAAACAAAATCATTAAGATGATCTTTGTCACTGTGTCTAACATGGAGTAAATGTTTTTACAGCCTTGATCTTGGGACCAAAAGGTATGAACTATAATTTTCATAATTTATTTATAACTTAAAATTTATATGCTCCCTGAGGTTTCATTTCATCGCCAGGAATATGGGTGAATCTTTCAGTGAGAGTACTTTTTATGCTTCAGCGAGGCAAAAAAAAAATGCCACTGAAACATTGTGGATAGTTGGGTCTATTACACATTTTGGTGCGATACTAGACTAGAGCGCATCAGTCAATATTCACTGACAGATCAAATTTGCTCAGTTGTCATGACATTTCAGGAGTTCAGATTTACTTTGGTGTAAGCTCTTTGGGGCTCTTTGGATCAGATGGCAGGACTGAATTAATCATTTTCTACAGACTGCAGTATTTTTAGCATGCTTCAGTTACACAACCATAGGTACAGGTTTAGACTTGGAGAGGAATAATACTCCAAATGCATTACTTGCTCTTCCAGTGCTGCATTAAGTAGTAATTCTGTGTTTAAACTTTAAACCATTGTCGATTGATCGATATGGTATTATGGCGTTTTTGCAGTTAGAGGTCTGGGAAGATTTCTCGGTAGCTTGATAAAAAAAAAAATAAATAAATAAAAAAATCTCCAAAGGGTTCAGAATACTAACAGTAAAACCTTCAGAGAGCAGATAAAATGTAAGAGCAATAAACAGCAATAATCTGAAGGTAAAATGAAGACATAAGAGATTTAGTTCTGCTTCCAAACAACTGACAGACTAAAGCAAAATAATACCGACATCTTTTGTGCGTAAAAGAACATTCTAAAAACGTCAAAGACTTCCTGGAAGAGTGACTCAGTGATGTATTTTTTCCACTCTTATATTGTGATATGTTGGCCAAGCAGTAGGCCTACTGTTTTAGTGCAAAGCAATGAGAGTCTCCACTTTAAGCTGCTTCAGCTCATATCAAACTTTGTTCATCTTACAGAGAAGCTGTGTGATTGTGTTATGTTTCTTTTTCAGAAAACATGAGTCATATTACTGATCCAAACATCAAATAATACTTCAAATGTATGAGAGGGACATTAAATAGCCCTCATGTTGATTTTAGCATAAAAAAGGAGGTGTGTTTGCATAGAGTTCACTGCCACAGTACATTTAAAATGATTGGTACCATAATTATGTCTCTGAGTGACAGATAATTACAGCCGACTGTCCCCATTTGAGCAGCCAAGTAGATTTTTAATTATTTTTTTACCCATCAGTTTCTTTTACTAATGCTGTTGGACAGGATGATTTTTATCCCTGGTGTAGGCATTTAACTGTTGATCATTGCCCATTTCACATTAGCTGGCATACAGAATAGCAAATCTCCATTTTACAAGAAAAACTGTGAGCATATTGACCTTGGCAAATGCTGTATTATACCCCTGCAGTGACGTGCTTGAATGCTAAATTTACACTAAGCAGTAAGCAAATGGCCTCTGCACTGGAGAAGAGAGGGAATCGGTTTCCGATTATTTTGTCCCTGCTGTATTATTTTGAGCAATTTCAGTTCCTCACTTTAAGATGGGGTGCAGTTTTTCCTGACGGGTTGCCATTCCCATGCCCAAACTCACAGTAGCCTTTGCACCGAGACTAATAGATTCCTCAAATTACCTGAAAACACTATGCTAGTGATTGCCTGTTTATGTCCTGTGTGTGCTTGAAGTGTGCTGCAATTTCACCCCAGAAAATTTATAGTTTGGTGCTGTCTGTGAAGAAGCAATATTGCTATTGTTTGTTTTTCAATTATAGATAATGAGCGAGAAAAAATGAAAGTGCTTTTTCATTCTGTTAAATCAAGCAGCCCAGCAATGCAAACAAAATCTTTATTTAAACTTAGTCTGAGTTTAATCAGAATGTTTGAAGAGTAAATACTAATGCAATCATATCATGGCACAAAGCAAAAAAAAAACAAAATAGGATGTATTGTTTCTATTTCTTTTTCAGGACATAATCTAAGGACAAAGGATGAAAGCACTTTGAACAAACTATAAGTGAAACTTTCTGCTTTGTTTTTGTAGCAGCATCATGTTAGTGTTTTTATGGACAATTGTCATTCACGTTGCGTTCCATAATATCAGCCCATTATTTCTAGCATTATGCTGATTAACCATTTCATTTCGGAGGATTTCATTTGTGAAAGTGTTGAAAACAAAATCGTGTGTGTCTCAGTTAAAGACACACACGGAAAAGGTGACACTGCTTTGAATAACATTAAAAAGAATCTAAACAGAATATGCAATAAAATGCATGTAACAGAAATTTAGGTCCAAAACTGGAACCAATCAGAAACAGTGTAATTGGAAACTATGAAGGAAAGTCCTGAAAATGAATTAACTGAAACATTTATTTAGCTATTTACTTTGTATCAGGTTAAATGGTAACTTTTTGGGGCCATTTTTTTAATGCGTAATTTGAGAGTGAAGCAAAGTAGCAGCAGGAAACTTTATTTACCTCATTTGAGAGGTCCCATACATTAATTAATGAGGTTCAAACCCTCGCTCCCCTTAACTCTCAGTTCTTCCACCCTGAACAGAAAAAAGATATTTTTAAAACATGAGACAGGGACCCAACACAGAGACAGTAAAATGACAAAAGACTCAGGGAGCGAATGAGCTGCTCACAAAAATCACTTAAGTGGAGAGCAGAGAGAGAAAACAAATCAGAGGGGACCAAAGAAATCAGATTCGAGAGTTTCAAACTAAAACAACAACACACCGACGTCTGTGATTTCACACAGTCCTTTAAAATAACATCACTGTCAGGTCTTCCTCCAGCAGCCAAGATACTCCCCTTTACAGCACCTCATGAAGTACAACATTCACTATGGCAACAGCGAATGCATAGAGAAGTCCACTGCCCTCCCACGCTCACAACATCATTGATAATACAACAGGGAATAATATTTATAGTTCAGGCAAACCAACATTTCATAAGTGTTTGTTGCTATTTCTATTTGGGTCTCCTTTTTTATCATGAAAGACTGCAGCAATATCCACTGAGTCTGAATTATTTCCAGTACATCTATGCTTATCTATTGTCATTGACAATGAAAACAAACAAACAAACAAAAAAACTTCAAGTAGGAGTACCAGTATGTCCAATGTATTCAAAACAGAGATAATGGGGTTGCACACTATCCTGCTGACATTCAACAGTTTGTTTGTAGTCTTGAATTTTATAAAATAAGCAACATGTACACATACTCATAACTTATCCACGAGACTTGTTTTTAAGTAGCTCATGGGGAGGATCTGGGTTATTATTCTTTTTCTTTGCAAAAGCAAGAGCATTCCTCAACATGAGGAATGTTGCCTCTGTTTGCTTCTGGTGTTAGCATTAGTGGAGTTCTGCAGGATGAAAACAGACGATACAACAACAGAAGAAGAGGGGACTTTGCTGGCGATACCCCGTGTGTCGTGGTTTTGCCACATCTAAAAAAAAATATAAAACCTTTTATGTAAGTACAATTGTGCAGAAATAACCACAGAACAAGATTTTATTTTTCAGATTAACAAAAGCACAACCACTCCATCTTACGCCGCTGTCTGCGCTCCTCCTAGTTGCCACTGAATCCTCTGACAGTCAACACCTGCGGCAGGACATGGCACTTAATCTCACAGCTGTAGCATCTCAGACTGCCACATGGAGCATAATTGATTGATTGTTGGTATTTTAATTTTTGTTTTTAGATGAAGCAGCTATTGATCAACAGCCAGAGACGCGATCAGCTGCCTTGTGCTCTCCATCTGCCAGCGTGATCAATAACACGTAAGAACAAAATACCATCACAGCCATTAAATCAGCATTAAAGGCATCGAGGTGGATGCACAAATGCAGGCCTCACCACTGCTTCATGGCCATTAAGAGCTGCAGCAAGACATAGTGTAACCCTGAGGAGACTGTGCTTTAATCACAGCGTTGTAGCCCCTCCTTTGCATCTCTTTCCACTCAGAGATATTTTTAAGACACTGCAGTGAGTCTATATCCCTTTTTAATTTATGGTGTTGACATTGTTCTAGCTTGGTACCTTGCGCAGCAGTCCTGATCTCAGTGCTCTCAGTGTGTGGACACGATCTCAGAGTAGGAAGTGAAAAACCACTTTCTACTCTGGTTGACACCAGCCTGGTAATCGTGCATCATCTCTGAGAAATAACTTGTGTGGATGCATGCATGTGTGTGTGTGTGTACAGTATGTCGGGAGATGAAAACATGCAGTGCTTTTTAATAGACAGACGAGATCAAAAATGAACCGTACAGAGAGCATAAGATGCAGTGAGTTGTCTGCCGGGTTATTTTTGTTTATTATTTATTTATTTTATGAAGCAATGGAGTAATTAATACAGCATCCAAACACTTGTACAGAATCTTACATTGTTTTGCATCTTCCACCTTACCAGTTTGAATCAAAGTGATATTTCACTTTTGCAAATAATTCCATCTTCCCTTATAACTGTGAGTAGCCAAGCTTGAAAAATAAGATCAGGGTTGCGAGGCTGGGACAGGTTTATCTAAATTAATGCATTACTAAGTTCACCGACTGCAATAATGGAATGCAGTGCAGTAAAAAATGAAACATATACACTGTCTTGTCCCTGCAATAAATCTTTTGACCGCAGCGAAGCTTGGTCCAACCCAGAAATTATCGTCGGATCAGACTTTACACTGTTTTTTGTGAACTTTTGTCACGTAGGGAAAAAAACAACAACAAAGCTATTACTGGATGAGGCTTGTTTATTGTGGGGAAATATGGGCGGAATATTGATAATCCTATCGAAGCATTTGGCAAAAACACAACTGAGAAACAACTGTATCACTGGTCAGGTAATTTCAATACTGTTAATTATGCAAATGCATAAAATGAAACAATTTACTCTCACTCTGACTATAATTCAAGCTAAATTGTATCTGTTTTAGCTCAATCCGAGCTTCTAAAATTAAGAATGCTTCTTTTTGAACAAATCAAAAATATGTCTGCCAAGATACACAATTATAAAAAGGTAAAACATGATAAATAACCACCAACCAGCACACCATTCAGATGTAGATGTTTTGCCCCTACAATTAACATGTTTTGGTGAATAATACTCAGCTCAACCCCAGAATAAAAGACAATGAATCACAATAGGGCCAAGAGGGAAAAAGCTCAAGGGTTTCTTCTCTGTTGACAAGGAAAACAAAAAAAGCGGTGTGTCAAATTTCCTTTGAATTTTATAAAAGGCATGCTGACAAGCCACAAAGTTTCTAGGAGAATTTCCTTTGGACTGACAAAGCCAAAGGATATGAAGAGAATAAAAAGTAAAGTAAAAAAAAAAAAAAGAACATACTGACTGCAAAGCTCAGTTTAGTGTTGATGGTGCTTTTCTACATTTGGCATGGGGAACCTTGAATAAGTGCAGGATGCAATGAAGTCTCAATGCTACTAAAGAATCTATGCTTGAAACATAAAGTTCAGCGTCAAAAAAGCTCTTCCTCAATAAAAGGCTCTGGGTCATTCCATCGGAGAATGGCCCAAAACATAAAACTAGACGCACCGAAGAACGGCTGAGAAAAGGAAAATAAAATGTTTGAACAAATCTCAACTGTTCCCCATGATCCCAGAAATGAATCTTAGTGATTAAAAATCCTCATTTTGACTCAATAATCCAAAATCAGATTTCTGTCGAATATGTAATTAACATTAACAAACAAGAAGCCAAACCTGAGGAGTCACTATTTTAGCATTTTTCTTGTCTTTTATGTATTCTTTAAGAAAACTTATTTTCATTACATCCTGACACATGACTGATACGAATATATCAAATAGGTTTAAATGCAATTAAAAATCCTGGAGTAGTTTAGTTTGCAAATCTTTTTGTCTAATTCGTTTGGTTCGAGCATTTATATGCGCCTAAAAACAAAAGCAAATCATTGAAAATTGCTCTTACTGCCAGTATTGTTGATATTTGTTGTTGTGAAGGATCTTGCTTTGAAACTTTTGTGTGACTATTTGTCACAAACTCAAGTATTAAAGGCAGATTTCTGCTGCCCCATAAAACACCAAAGCACCTTCAGCAGGGTTCCTTGGCGAAGTGATGGCGGTGACCACTAGCCTTCAGGCTTAGAGCAGTATTATTGCTACTGAGCTGCCATGTACTCAATCTGGCTTCTCCCCAAACAACTCCTCTGCTCCTCAGGCCAGTCATTTTCTGAGTTGGAGCTGTGTCGATATTGACCTCCCACAGGTACATGACATTCCTTTCATTATTTCCCTTTTCACTCCTTCAGGAGAAAAAAAAGTGAGCACACTCCCTTCACTCTCTTGATTCATAACCTATCAGCCGTCAATCAGAGCTTTTGGTCATGGTCCTTGTGAGTGAGCGTCTTTTTATCCTGTGGCTTTCCTTCCAGAATATGTCCAAGACGAAGAGGTTGCCTGCGAAGAGATTTTTTTTTCTTCTTCAAATCCTCATATATAATGGACTAATTTCAACATGCCTTTGAAAGTTCATTCTAAAAATGAAAGTATTTCTTTCACTTTCAGATTTTGTCTGTTTTTGTTTTACCGCTTTGGGCTACATGGATTGCACAGTTGCTTTGCCTTCACATACAACATGACGTAATTTTTCATCATCGTTCTGCAGATTAATCGTTCTCCAAGATGGACTCTTTATAACTTAATGCAAATATTTCCAGATAGGCGGAAGGGTACTGGAGAGTCCAAAGAGAACCAGGGAGGAACTTACTGACCCAACACATCGCCTTGATGTTGCAAGAAAACAGAAAAACAGTGCGCACTGTGCCATCATGCATTCATGGACAAAGTCTCTCAGCTGGCCCAGGCTTTGGCCTTCTGTGAAATTGAGCATGACACATGTAGATAAAATACACACTGAGTCAGCATCCCAATGCAGAAGGTCAGTGGTGGCTGATGGCCTTGGCAGCTTGTTGTAGTAATAGGGTGCATCTTATCTTTTTCTCTAAAGTGGCTGCCAATCAGAAAGTGACGGAGGAGTGAGATTTCATCTGTCCTTCAAAGCTGCCTGAGGGAAGTTGCTCTGGCCAAAATTACAAATGACACGTAATTCTGATTCCAATCAGTATTATATTTCCAGGACAAACTTGATGCCTCTTCAGATTCAGTCTGTGATATATGTAACTTCAGTCTGGGCAGCTCTGATCTATGTTAAACCCCAGACAGAGTCTGCGTGGTATTCTCCCCCATGTGACTCTATTATCACTCCACATTTTCACTTTGGAGTTTTTCTGCTGTGTTATCTAGGGGTTCATCATGTTGCTTCACCCTTTTTCTGCTAGAAAATGTGACTCAAAACTATCACAACAAAAACTGTGAGAGTTTCTATCTATTTTATCCCTCGTTTTTTTCCTTCTCTTCACACCTTTTGCTCCAAACCCTCCCTAGTTTTGACCTCCTTCGTCATAAAAACGTCCCAGTGGAATCCTTCCTCCCTATTCTCAGCCACCTCTTTTTACTGGCCCACGCCGCTACAGAATGTTTGCAACAGGAGCTGCTCTGATTCCATCTCCCAAACAAATGACTGCTGAAGAGATAACGAGACGGAGGGGGTGGGGAAATGATGGCGCGGGTGAAGAGAGGGCCCTCGGTCCTCAGAGATAAGCAAGAACACTGAGCGTCGTTTGTGTTTTGTGTGAGATTGTTTTCAAGGAATGGAGGCAGAGGAGTCAAAGCTTCCCCAGGCACAACATGTCACCTTATCAGCCACCGACACTCAAGCGCCAGCGAAGACCACCCCTCACTGCTTCTTCCTCTTGATCGGCCGTGATAGGCCACAGTCCCCTTCTAGGCTCTCGCTCTTAAACTGCCAAAGGTAATCATGTGCAGAATCATGCCGCTATCAACGGTGAAGACCCTGATATAAAATTGACGTTCTCCCAGGCAACAAGACATGCATTTTATGGAACAACATTCTCCCCTTAAGGACGAAACTGCGAGTGGAAAAGGGGATAAAATCTCTGAGTGTTTTCCAGGAAACTTTGAAAAACAGCTGAACGCCACGGGTCAGCAGCTTTGTTAAATTTTGAATGAATCTGCAGTGAATGGGTAATTGCGTTTCGCCTTGAAGAGAATCACAGTTGCTTTTTTTCTTTTAAAGAGGGAGCTGAATGTGAATAATGGATCGCTCCGCTCCATGTGTCCCAAAGATTCTCTACATTCTCAAACACACGCATACACGCATTTTTTTATTTATTTCCTAAACGTTTGCTGATTTTACAAATCTTTTATGACAAAGCAAAACAGATTAGTAATTAGATGATGCAGTTATCATTTCTGTCTCAAGGAGAAAGCATATCACAGCTAAATCGTTTCCTCTATTTTACTAGTTTACACTCAGCTGCCACCCGTTCCTGTTTTCATCTGTACTCTCAGATTGGAAATTGTCATGTTTTTCACTATAGGGCCTCTTGAGATGAACTTTAAAGGATTTACTAAGACTTGTTTTCCCATCTCTATGTATTTCCTCAAAGCACAGACATTCAGAGAACCACACATCTCTACTCTTGTGGTTTCATGGATTTCCTACGATTTCTCCTCCTCTAATCTCATTGTTTACCACCATAGATTTTGCATAAGTGCATGATTTAGAACTGGTTAATGTACTTCTTTTATCTCAGTACTGTAATATGATGGAGATATGACTTTACTGTCCAGGGGTTAAAAGAAAAGCTGATTTGTTGTAACTCTCGCAATTGATTGCAAAACCATAACAAACTGTGGTGCTAAAGCTCAGGATGTAGTTGTTACCACGGTGTTACATCATCTTATCTTCCAACAACACTGTGTAGGCTCTCGGTTAATAAAGATGTTCCTGAGCCCATGCAAGCAGTGACTTCTACAACACAGAGCTGGAAAATTTCTAATGTGGTTTTGCTTGAGGGCAGTGAGATCGCAAACTTTCCTTATTGGCTTTCAGTGATGTCCCTTGTGTGCAGAGATATATCTGGATTCTCTATATCTTTCAGTGTCTGATGTACTGTAGGCTGTCAAATCCCCTAAATGCTTATTACTATTACATAGAGAAACATCACTCAAAATATTTATCTGACAGTACTTTCATGTGACTTCTTAGTCTTAGCAGAAAGTTCTTCTGCACCTTCGGCCTTCCTGGCTGCTCTATTTAATCCAAATGGTCTACAGTCTTAAATTATACTTCAAAAGAGCACAAGACTTTTGCCCTATTTTGTTCACAAGGTTTAGTCTTAAACTGGCTCATGTAGAAACAAATCCTCATGGTCAGCCTTCCAATTACGGATAGATATTTTTGGGCAACGCAGGAGCTGCATCAGCTAATCAAGCAAATGATCGGTGGGATTGTGAGATCGGCCAATCAGAGTTCTTGCAGCTGTGACTCAAGGAAAAAGCTTTTGTTTTGTTTTCTCTTTCAGCTAAATCACAAACTGGTAGGAGTTGATTTGCACATTCAATCTTTTTAAACTCATCAGATCTTTTCACAGGATACAATAATCAGACTTTGAACACAATAATACGTAAGAGAACAATGTGATCAACTTCTGTGATCTTGTATTGACTGATAGTAGAGTTCAGTGGAGCTGTGGGTGGCTTTATAAAAACACAATGATACCACAGCTTACAATGTCAGGATAATGCTATTTTGAGAGATCAGTCTAATGCTTTGAGATACAGAATGTGATTTATTTTGACGACTAAATTAAGTAACAAAATGCACCGGAAGACAAAATCTCAATCTTTTGAAAACGAATGGACACATAAATAAGACATACGACATAAGTGATGTTTAGTTTTACTAGCAGGTCTGCACCGACTCTAGCATGTTTTTGTATCATTAACTTTGAGAGTAAATGTTGTCTCTCTTTTTTGCATAAAATGTATAAAGCTTATCTGAGAATTTACTTTGGGAGACTCACATTCAGTTTAGGTTTATCATAAAAAAGCATTTTTTTTGTTTTTTTCAATTTCAGTTTACCAAAATGATTAACACTATTCATAGGTGTGATTAGTTATGGAAGCCCGTTTCCGCCACTCTGTTAAAAAAAAAGAAAAAAAAAAACTCATTTTAATGAGATAGTATCTCAAAATAATGAGATAGCATCTCATTATATCTCATTATATCTCATTATATCTCGTTATAATGAGATACTATCTCATTATTTTGAGATACTATCTCATTAAAATGAGATTTTTTTTTTAACAGAGTGACGGAAACGGGCTTCCATAGTAATGTGCAAAAAATTCATCAATGAAAAAAGAAAAACATCCAAGTCACCTGTGTTGACCTTTTCACAGTCCAGACAGTTCACACAGTCTGATCGCTGTCTGTACTTTGTCAGAAACATACCATTTATATATTCTCTTCGGTTTCTATTTTAGCAAACCTCCACATCTCTCTGCCTATCCCCATGGATACGGTGGAGCTCTTTTTCGCAGTACAGCGATGTATTTCCTCTCATTCTTCCTACATAAAAAGAATTCTTGCTATTTATGTCCTCGATGTGAGGAAGTACCACATCGTGGAAAAATCATTGTGAGATCATAAATGAAGAGTACGTACAGCATAAAGAAGCATCGGGTTGTCACGCTTTTCTACAGCTCTGAATTCTCTATGTATCCACTGTTCCTGATTGAAAATAACGAGCAACAGTTTCCTAACAGCTGTCACTCACTGCTTTGTCTATGGGTGGTTACATTATCCTGTGTGCATAAAATCCTCCTGGGCAGAGAAGAATTTTAAGGCAGTTCAGCAGAAAGAGAGAGAAGCAGGTGATTTTTTTTTGTCAAGTTTTATAGTCAAAACAAAATGTAAGCCCTCAAAAGCTGTCAGACCTTATTGTCGCTTTTGAGATGCAGCAGCCAACAGGCGACACACAAATGTTCTTAAAACATTTTAAATACCTATGCCTGCAAAACATCTGTATGTTTTATTTATGTGGTCATAATTCTTCGAGATGGACTTGTTTTGTTTAATATTTACTTTTAGAATCAGGCTGTTTTTCTTGTACAAATTAAACAATGAAATTAACTTCATAAAAAAAAAAATACACAGACTAATAGTCATATTGCCAGGTCATGTTTTTACAAGAAAATCTAATTGGAAAAAAAGTATCTACTTCTTTGTCTTAGATATTTTTTCAGTATGAAGAAAAGTCAAATGCATTTTAATGTCCATCTAGAGTTTCATTCTTATCCTCACCATTCGCGTCTGATAGTGTTTCCATGCTACACTAATTTCCTCGACCAAATTGAGGACACAATAGGTAAAAAATAGACAAAATAAATCTTTGGTCCTACCTACTTTAAAGTGTGGATAAAAAGCATTTTGAGTTGTTGCTATTTTTACTTCTTCCACGACTTTTGGGTATTTGTTGTGCGTCCACCTATAAAGACAGAGAGGACTGCATTACAAGGCAACAAAAGCATTTATTCTGCTTATTAATAGTGTGACAAGCGAGAGACAGTTGACACAAAAAAAGGAATTAAATAAAGGGATGTGACATAACATTTTTATATTTATTTGATCGGTGAGGAATTAGTAATAATTACACAGTTCACGAAAATAAAACCCTCAGTCTTCACTTCAAAGGGGGGATTAAGATTAAGGACTTATTGCAGTGGCTCTATGTTTAAAATAGTCACTGTTAAGGTTTATAACCCATTCCCATATTTTTAGCTTATTACCAAAACATTTTTGGGAATTAAATAAAGGGTCTTCTTTTTGAAAAAAACATCTGGTGCTTTGAGCTAATCAGACCTTCTTTCTAAACGAGCAAATTATGTTTTTAAAACAAACGTTTTCTGAGTATATTTAAAGTAATCGACACCGTAAGTCCTTTTAGGAAGTTTATTTGCACAAGTTCACAATTTTACAACTTCTGTTAAGCTGTTCATTAGACCAAAAATAAAGGGCCATTAGTCCCAAAGAGCTGCTTCAGGAGTAATCAGGAGAGACTTGAGGAGGGAACTTGTTGTCACTTGGCAAACCTTTTGAGATAATTTAATGCCCATTTCAGGATATTTTTCCCAGAAATTTTGAACATCTGTTTTAAGAATCAAGACCAGCAGATAAAGCTGTTTATATAAGGGAGCAGCTGATTGAGCTTAATGGCAACGCCAGATGATGCCCAGGATAAAAGCATGAATCCCAGATGAGCTGGACAGAGATTTCATAGATGTAGAGAAGGATCAAAACAGAAAGTATAAAGGATGAAGGTGATGCAGCTCTTTCTTTAAGCATCGTGGGAAGTGAATGCTGTCAAATAACAAAGAAGGAAATGGCGAGCAGCAGAGAGCACATTGGGTATCATTCAGGATGCTTTGTTATGTTTTAAGCTTTGCTTGACGTTGAGAAATCACTGCCGAAGACATTTCGCAACAAAGTTTCCAGATTGCATGTGCAAACTTAGATTTCAGAAAATCTTAATTTGCACGTTCTGGATGCTTCAGAATAAAAGCTGAAGCATCCAGCCTTTATTCTGCTTCTTCAGTTCTGTACAAGCAAGATGGACCGATTACAGAAATGTTTTGTTTTCCACTTATTGCATCCAGCCTTACTTTGGATATTCATTTTTTAGAAATCTATTTATATTCAGCATAAATTCCTGCATTACATGTAGGAACATCATTTCTTAGTGGAGCTCAATAAGGTCCCATTGAATTGAAAAAAGATTGTGATCCAGGTGCTGTGAATTGCTTTTTAAACCAGCATGTTTGTTGTGTTCTCTCTTTCTGTCTTTTCCCTTTTTGGACCAAAATGAATTAATGTTGGGTATAAAACCAGAGAGCAGAATAAAAACGTTTTGAGGGCCAATGTGTGCGCAGAAAATGGGCTTGAATTACTGTTTTTAACCCTGGGCACATGTTCTTTCACTCACCTCTGCCAGGTTGCAAAATGGCACAAAACCTTCACATCAACAGTAGCTTTGAGGTGGGGAGGGATGCAGCACAAACACCAGTATTAGAGACCGTCTGGTTTTTGAAAGAAGCCTTCTTCTCTTAAAGCTGCTTGTTTTTGTGTACTTTGCTATGTGCATTGATGGTGATGTAGATCAATTACGTTCCTCACATTCACTAATTAACTAACTTAAGTGTTTAGAGAAGGGAGCACATTTAAAGGAATGAGCACATAAATGGTGTTTCCTGATTGATTTTGGAATAAAATGTTTGTGTGCGTAGATATATTTTCCACAGAGGGGGTTGCTGGAATTACATTGTTTACAATTACTGGGAGATAGAAGGTCAGTGCTGGGCTCTTAGTTCTCAAGACATTCAGTAAATGACCCATACGCTCTACATCCAGCATCTAGATGAAAATGGTTAAAGGTTTATGTGTGCAGATCATTGCTAAAGTACTTAAATCCTTTAAAAATGTTTTAGATTTTGACCTGTTGCATCCCTAAAGCTCAGTGCATTAATTTGGAATTTTATGCAATGGTAAATCTACAATATACCAACATAAAAAAAACACATAACTGTGCTATATCTTGTGGAAAAGGACATATTTTTCACAAATAAAAGTCTGTAACTTGTAGCATGCATTTGTGTTCAGCTCCCTTAACTCTTACGTTACTCTTACGGTCACAAAAACTCCTAATAAATGATGTTACAGTTGTGATGCGGCAAAATGTACAAGCAAGAGGCATAAATATTTTCAGAAACCACTGTGTGGAAAGGCAGATAGAGTCTCAGAGAAAGACTTCAACATTCTAAGAGAACATTTAAATTCAATCTAGTTCATTAGCAAATAATAATAATAATAATAATAATAATAATAATAATAATAATAATAATAATAATAATAATAACAAAGAAAAGAACATTTCTTTTTATTCAAAATGTGTTTGTATAACAAACATAAATGCATTTGCTAACTGCTGTAGTCTTGCACTGAAGGCAGAGGAAGGGCTCAGCAGAACGAGTCTTAGCATCTTCAAGTGATTTTGTTGCTCTCAGCTGTTTACTCGACCACAGTGGGTGTAAGCAGCTGTGACCGCAGAGAGCGTGACAATTTGCTGGGCTGGCCAGCAAGTTCAGTTATGCAACTCTTTTTCATGCTCCAATCATCTGCAGTGCTCGCGCCTAATTTGGTTGCTACAGAGCTGAGGCAGCTGCGACCCATCCGAAGATCCATAAGCCTGAGTGGAGCTCATGATTTGTCTCAAGCTCTCTTTCAGTCTCTGGTCATGAGGCAATGGAAATGATTAAAAGCTAATGTCCAGTAATGTTGGGATTGTGAGAGTATCTTAGAGTCAGACATCGGGAAACCCTTATCTTTCCCTGTAAACACAGTGCCGAGTGAGCCTGTCTCTATTATCCTCACGGGGGCATTCTTGTCCCCAGCTGTTCTCAAACCATGCAACAATGAGTGACAGAAATAGATAAGATACAACCCGTCACACCGTGCACCAATGGCACATTAAGCAGTCGGAAAATAAGACATTCATTTCCATCAGTCAGTCAGTCAGAGTTGCTGAGGCTACAGCCCCCAGTACCTCGGGGACTTGTACCTGAGCTTATAGGATATTATAGTGAAGCAGCCATTGAACAGCTGAATAATGCCCAGTGCTGTGAAGGCTCTGAGTGAATATTGAACCCTGAGGGGATGGGTTTGAGGTAGTCAGAGCTATCTCCACATCTTTAAATCACTTGTAATTGTCTGGGGCAAAGCAGAGCTGTGCACGATAAAAAGGAGAATTTGGAGAGTGCTACAAACCAGCCGTTCGAATTATTCAACATTTAATTAAGCGCAACAGTTTGTAAACAAACAGTAATCAATAATCATCCAGTTTTAAAATTAACTACTGCTTCAGTCTTGCGCTTGTTGTTTTTGTTCATTGTCAGCCATGTTTGTCTGATGTGTTTATGCAGGAAACAGTATGAATGAACATATCGTCTCACTGTAGGCCAGGAGCTGGCATAACATTTATGGTTAAGTAACTGTTTATATTTTAAAGCTTGTCTAAGGGAGATGTGATTTTATTTACTTTTCTGATTAAACAGATGTTTTGAAATAGATCTGTCATTGCAAATATAGACAACCAAAGAAGTAGGTTTAAAGAATATTGGAGAACGTTCCAGAGGGAGGAAACCCCTAGGAAGACCTTCAACTCAATCAATGGCTATAAAAACAATTGGTATTTAAATAATCTTAGTGAGTTTATATAATCTTCAGAGACAAAGACAGAAATCAATCCATAGAAACTGATACGTTTATTTATTTATTTTTGTCATTTTAACAGACACAGCATGCCAATATGAAGCAATTTGAATGTGCAATGTAAATTGAAGATATTTGAAGCTTTTGATCATTTAGGCTGAATTCCCAGAATGAATCGACAGAATCTGACTTCACACTGCAGACTTTTTGAACCATAGAATTTTGCCATGTAAGCAAAGCCTTGAACCTTTTCATTTATCACGGGAAGTGAGAAAATTTTAATCTTTTAGTTAGACAATAAAAATGCTTCCCGACTTCCCTTAAAGACTGAAATCAATAGCCATAAACTCTGTGGCCTTCGAGCCATCAAGCCACTCTGTAACTTTTTTTTAAGTCCTCTGATGTACTGCAGCGGGTCGGGGAGACCAGACACACCGAGTCCTCTGTTCTCCCGCTTTCCAAACCAAGAGTTCACATCAAAACAGCATGTCCAAAGAACAGCATGTTATAATACAGCTGCAGTTTCTAGTTTGAACTAATTTCACAACCTGTGCTTGTTCCCAGTCGCTCTCTTTCTTTCCACCGCCATTCTCAGACCGACGTATGTTTGTCTGCCGAATCTATGCACTCCATCCTATCATTTTGCCTTTTCTGCTGTATCAAAATGGAATCGAATGGCAGGCAATCTATATGGAAATTGTATATAGGTGGTATACACACTGAGCTGAGGGAAATGGGTATCCCTCGTCTTAATCTGTTGCTGCTCTGCACAACAATATGCTTTCTGTTGAAATGGCTATGTGGTTCATCTATTTTATGCCTCTATTTAGGGAGGAGCACAGGACTGTGGAAAACGATGGTGCTGCGGGTTTATTTTAAATGAGCCCAACAACAGTTTGTGGAAACAGAATCAAGACAATGGGATGCATAATATATGTTTATAACAGCTTGACTATTTGATTTTTTTTTTAAAGTGTAAAACTCATAACACATAAAAGATTAGTAGCCAATTTGCAAAAACTAATTGATAGAGGTTGTGGGATAGGACAATTTTCACATCTCAAAGCATAGAAAGAGGATTTTAAAACCTCGACTTTTACTTCTAATTTGTTGGTAGTTTTAGGAGGAAAGTTTTGGAGAGAAAAACAGGGACAGAAAAGGAGGGAAAAATTAAACGTTTCTTAATCACCTTGAAAGACCTGCATGTTGAACCACTCATGTTGCTGTTATGCATTTTTTCCAACTTGCACAATTTGATAAATAGGGACATTTTGGACAGAAGCGAAGGTAAGTTGGTACAAAACTGCATTATTACAGAGCAAGATTTTAATTTTTGGAAGAGACATAAAAAAAGACGTAAAAAAAATTGTTTGAGATCTTTGACACCGTCTGGATATTGACTTTCTACAACAACTGAGGTTAAAGCTCCCATGCATGTTTCAGCCTGTTCAGCTCCCTGTTTGCCCACTGTCATGTTTTTTTTTTTTTTTTTTGCCATGGGCGCTTTGATTTAGTCTGGGACTCTGGGAGGGTCATTCTAATATTTGCTGAAAACACCCTTCTGCTTTTCACTATGATCCTGCTGAAACATGCACTTCTGTCACTGGATGGGTTTTTGAGATTGCTGCTTAAAGCTTGCAACATTTCTAGACTATGTATAAAATGAAAAAGTGAACATAGAGCTAAAGTGATGTTAGGGATTCGGAATCACTGGTTAAGAGTTTTTTTGCATTGCTGTTATTTTAGAGATCCTTTACCAAAACTGTCATGTTGTAAAATAATTCATATTTAAATGATTTTTTAATGCTACACATCTGGCAATAATCAGACTTCAGTGTGGTCAGCAAAATGTAATCAGGTCTGATGATAAATTTAGCTTGAAGGTCTGAGACATTTACGCATAACCAGAAACATACTTTGTATTTATATACTTTTTCCTAGTTAAATTTTGAATTTATGTATTTTTACAAATGTATTATTGCCATATTCTGAGACATTTATGGTCCTGTTTTGCCCCTTTCTCTCAAGTTAAGCAATCTTTTCCCTTGAAGAACAAGAGACTTTTATGTTTGCGGTACATAACTAAACAGAGGTTTATTTGAGCAGGAACATGCCGTTATTATAGTCACAAAATAAGTGTTGTGACTAGAATAACTGAATTTGACAACGGTGTGTTCCCTCATAATGAACGCTGAAAAGTGCAGAGTTGGAAATAGGAACTTTTTGAGTTAATTAAATTATTTCAAATTAATTCAGAGCACTGCAGAGCACTAATTCAATGCAAGAAACAATCACATTTGGGCTTATCGCTCTTTTTGTGACCAAATACACAGGGGGGGCTTGAGCCCCTGCCCCTTTTGTCCTTGATGCCCCTACTGCCCTTTTTCAGTTTTTTTTTTATTATTTCAATATTTTATTATTATTATTCTTTTTAAAATAAGGTGAAGTCTGTTAGAAGGAGACCAGGTTTATTGCCCCAGTTCAAAATCAATCACTGATTATCGGTTATTTGATGTGACGTATTTGTGAACAAACACAATTCAAACACAAAGATTACACCATATTGTAGCCATGGTGACACAACAATCAAACTATCAAGATGATTCTTTAAAGCTTTTACAAACTAAACATCTTAATTAAATGTATTTTTTTTCCTCAGCTGAATGCATTGAATAAAATTGTATGACATTTCCATTCTCTACAAATGATGCTACAGGTTTAGAGCTATGGTCTGTGTTACAATTAAACCATTTTTAGGGGCCCCTGAATGGCCCCTGAATGGCAGTGTGAAGTGCACTGAGTTTTCTTTGCCTTGAAAAGAAGGCAAAGAGATCTCTGAGATCTTACAATTCTAGATCTCAGAGATGCTAACATCAAAAAATTATATAGGGTTAAATCCCTTTGAGCTTTTTTGAATGACAAATCAGTCTGCAGCCAAGTTGTTCTAGCGGTTAAATAGATGTTATTAAGGCTTGATTAGAAAAATGGCAGCAAATTTGCTTATTTCATAACGTCATAACCAGCGACCTTCTCTCCTCTTGTCTGTTTAACACCTACAGTCCCAGATAAACTCAGTCCTCCAGGACTGTCAGCAGAAACAGCAACATTATACCTGTTGGGGAAAATAGACTACATTTGCTTTGCATTGTCCCCACATGATGGTAGTAGGATTCAATTAAATTCTTGATTAATATGGGTTTTTGCTATGTTGTTGTTCGGTGTTTTCAGATCTTATTCTTTTTAACTTTGAGCCCCTGGCCCCCCAAAAGTCTCTGCACGGCCCTGCCTGCAAACAATCATCACATGAAATTATGTTTTTGTCAAAATTAAGTATCTGCGCTGATGACATTTGAACACAATGCAACATAAAATTTTATGGCAAAGAGAAAAGAAACTTTGGAGAGACAACACTGCTGTTGCAGGTACATAACTCTGTCGGATGCCCTTTTGAGACTCACCTAACCGCGCGCAACTCATTCTGACCCTGCTGCTTTCTGTCTAACAAAGGTCAGAGCTGACTCCACAGTGCAGCTTTCCTCAGCTGGACTGAGGCTGCTGGTAACAATAAAGACACAGTAACAGGTCTTGGGTGAGCTTGTGACTTCATTGCACTTTGAAATCTCAGATGGAGAGCGGAGCAAAATCAAACACAGAGTGCAATGAAGGCCAAGTTAGGGGGGCGTCGATATCAGGACTGAAGGGAAAGACTTTGACAAGAGCAGTGCAGAATGAAATCCCCACCCAATAAAGAAGTCTGAGGTCAGTGTTTATCGGCTTGAGTTGTTATTAGCTCATCGGTTCTTCAGACATTTTCTCATAAAAGGCGCATAAATCTTTAACCAAGACACATTACATGTCATTCCTCTTTTTTTTTTTTTTTAGTTAACTTCTATACTACCAATTGTTAAAGATTACTCTCAATTTTTTATCAAATGCATGAAATATTCAGCCAGTTTCGAAGGCAACATCTTTTATATGCAGTGTTTTGAAAGGTACTCATACTCTTTAAATAGTTTTGAAGGTTTTCTAATGGTACTGGTGGCCTTTATTCAACAGTTGCTTGACAGGAAAAAGGGCAGATAGAGTCGAAGACATTTAGTAAACTGCCAAGGGATGGGAATGGAACGGGAGACAATTGCATCAAGGACTGCAGCCTTTTCACATGATGCACCTGCTCTGCTGATTCGAATGTTCCTGTAATTGCATCATTACAAAAAGTTGAAAAGGTTAAGTGTTACAAACACTTTTGCAAGGGAATGTGAGCTTTAATGTTTACCAAGTCTGTTCGTGCAGGTTATTTAAAATGAAAAGTTCTTGACGAATATTTTTACACATTTAACCAAGTCTCTGTCCTACTTTGAATTCCAGGAAACACCTCATAGGATCCCACACAGGTGCAAATAAAGCTTTGGAGGAATTAAATGTTCCCACACAGAACTGACTTAATAGGCCCCACACAGACAGCCTCTGCTTGTTAAGGGTTAACCTGGAAGGTGTCAGGGTGCCAAGTGAGTTGCAGAGCTCCGACTGAGACTGTGCCGATTCAAAAAAAAGTAACAATTTGTCGCGAAGTGTGCCATAAATTAGGCTTCAAAAGAGCTTCCACGGTGTTCAAGCAGCTGCAATCAGCAAGGGACATTAAAGAATCGGATGACGGTTTTGGTTTCTGCGGTAATCACACAGCGGGGGATATTTATATTCACACGTGGTCTGCGTTGTTTCCATAGCAACAGGTCATTCTGCCGAGGGGGAAAAAAAAAAGGATGCAGAGAAGAAGTTGCTGAAAAACTTCCTAATATCAGTGGCTTTCCTGTGTTTTCTCTGTCCACAGCAGCGCCTCGTATTTCTCTCTGGCTTAATCCACTCGCTGTTATTCTTCCTCGGAGGAACACACACACATCAAGCAGTGAGAGTTTTCGGCCTCATATTATCTCAAAAAGCTCATCTTGAGCCCCATTTGCCTTCAGATCAAGCTCTGCCGACTCTGTTCTCTTTGATTTGCTCCCTTCATGCAGTGTGGATAATCAAACTTCCAAGCTCCTTCTAGTGACAAAAAAAAAAAGAAGACCAAGCTTCTGTAGAGTTGGTAATGAGGACCTTGTTTTGGTTATGACTGATGCTCCTTTTTGGGGGAAATAGAGCTGCCAAGGGTCATATCTCTCTCCACTATGTCTGGCCCTCTAATGAGCAGAGTAGATATCCAAAATCTGATGTTGTTTGCCTTCCAATAATGCTTCCGCCAATTATTCATGCATCTTAAATTATTAAGGATAATTTGATGAGGTGGTTAAATATTTATCACAGGTAAAGGTGCTGGTATAGATTGCTGTGCATGATCGAATATATTTGTGGCACTAAACTAATGCCATAGACTTACAACCACAGACTGTAACATCGCCTGCAGGCAAGGAGGTTGCAACAACATACCAGATTTGGTTTGGTCAGAGTAACATGCAGCACCTTCCATTATTAATGACACCCCTGGTAAAGGTGTGCAAAAGCCCTGAAATAAATCATACTTGCACGGAATTAGTTAAATTTTTTAACATTTTACTATTAGTTCAGGCTTGTTAAAAATCTGAGGAAAATTTCAAAGTTAATAAATAATTTTTCAGTTCTTTAAATCTCCCAAGAACCACACTTTTTGACTTAAGTGGTTTTAACAAGTCACCCATAACTTCCTCTCTCTGTTTGGTTTGAACATGATGTGAAGCAGAGGCGCACTATTCAAAATGGGAAAGACAAAAGAACTCCAGGCAAGCATGGCTGCACTGCACCAATCAAGAAAACATCAGTCTGTGCATAAGTAAGTTATACAATCTCATCTCTTTAGCATCTATAAAAGTGCTAGCAGCTCAAAGTAATATTTTCAAAAGACCACGTCTGAATATGAGCCGGTGCACTCAACAGTTTTGGTCAGAAAAGTTCTGGCTCCACTCCTGTACCTTTATCACAGGAGTTTGCACTCTATCAAAGAGTCATATTTTCAGTTTTGCTCCAAGAAAAGATTTAATAAAATATTTAGCAGGAGCATCAAAGTTCATCTTGCCACCAGGCAGTCTCTAACAATTTACTGCGTTTGTACACATTTGTGCCAAGTGAGGCAATAATTGTGTTAGGTTCTGTCTCTTTCTATATCATCATTTAACAACATTTAAAACACGTCAGTATCAAAAGTGACAGTCCCGTTGATAAGCAGAAACAATCAAACAAACAAAAAAGGAACTGTGACGAATATGAGTAGGTTTTCAAACAAACTGCAGTGAGCAAACTTTGTGTACTTCTGCCTTGTATAAGCATGGTGTGTGCTTAAAAAGAAACACCTACAGAAACATCACCTTAAGCAAATGTAGATTTCCTGAATTTAGATTCAGGAAATCTTTCATGCCAGGTTCAAAGTAAAATTCTGCTCTTAAAGGAGTTACAGAGCCGCATGAATCTGTAGCAAATAAACTCCTTTAAAAATAACATATAAGAATCACAAGAGGGAAGAAAAGCAGCAACACAATTAATAGACCCTGACAGAAGCACTGGTAGCAAAATACATCCAGGATTTACTAAAACATGTGTTGCTACCAATAGGTAGCAACACGTTTGCTACCTATCTTATTGCCAAAACTTTAGGAACACGATGCAGTGACATCGTGAAAGATTAAGGAAAGAATACAAATTTTTATTTATTTATTTTGGTAAAAATAGCGATGGATAATTATCATTATTGTTGATCATCAATAAATATTAAAACTTTTGAAGACATGATCAGTTATTGTGTGATAAGTAGCTCTGGAATTGCACTAATTAAACTAACTGAAGCCTATGTTTAATGATGGGTAAGACTTATTTTGTTCCGTTTCTTTTTTTTTTTCTTAAGAATATTTAATGTGGGTTTAAATGCAATCAAATACAAAGACTGGTAGCTTTATGAAAAACGTTGCTTTGTCACGTTAACATTTTTCACACAAAAACTCTCAAAAATAAATTAGAAGAATTTTTTTTAGCCCATAACAAAGCAGCTTCAAAAAGGCTTTTTCAAATGTGTAGAGACATGGAGCGTGAAGCAACAGAACATCACCAAAGACGAGTTTCAATCAAAAGCATATCTGAGACAATTGCAAACTGTAATCACCCAGCAAAAATTATAAGAATGGAAACTATGAAACAAAGACAGTTAATGGCGCGTCCAGCTGCTGCTGTGTATCTTTGCGGCTAAAAGGCTGAGCAACTTTTATAACAGTAGTGAAATCTGCAAAAGGCATCATGCTACCTGTTCTCAGTAATTCTTTGCGATAACCTGCTGTTCAGGTGAGAAACTCATAAAAACAGATTGATGAGCTCATTTACGTAACACAGCTCCTCCTGACACGACACAACGCTGCTTCCAGAACCCAGAGGTAGCAACATTAAAATGTTATGTCCATCAGCTCGCAGCTTCTGTAATCTTGAATGTGCACATTGGATTTCAGATAAGAGACAGTTGTGTGAATTGTCCATGCCAACATCCCCTCCCCATCTGCAGTGCATCAAATAAATACAACAAGCCCCTCCCTACAGCCTTATCTTCCCACAGACAACAATGCTGATCAGACAATTTCAACATGTCCAAACAAAACTCAGAGAATAAATATGAATACCAAGCACTTTGGTAGGAATGTACACATTATTTTGATTAAACATTTCGTCTCATTCTTCTGGCAATTTAGCCAGTTTGAAGTGGTTCAAGTTCAAGGTAGTCAAATTCTCTCAAACCGATTCACCTCATTTATAAATACCCTAATCATAACAAAGGATGCTTGTGCTTCATATCTAAATACAATCTGATTCTATCAAAATGCAACATCCAGTCTAGTTAAAGCTTCAAGTGTTCGACTGACAGTGGGCAACATTAAAACTTATCAGCACAATATATTTGCCTATAGAGGATGAGACCAACTGCTGGAGGATTTTTAACAGTGTTGTTGTTGTTATTTCCCCAGGGTTTCCTCCAGTGTATAATACGGGCCACCAGGCTTTTCTTGAAACCTTGTTCCCAATTTACCAAATCCACTTCATGGGGAATCAAAGTGTTAAATATTTCATTCGATATTGCATGGATGCTGTGGCAGTGGTGCACATGTAGGTTACATGGCCCAAACAATTCAAATGTGTTCAAAAAATATGTGACAGCCAAACTTAAGTGGTGACAAGCAAAGCGTGTATGTAGAACAAATTGTATGCAAGTCAATGTCTTTGGGTTATAAGGTGAAGTTGGTGTGTTGTTTGTTTGGTGTGTCCTGGGCAGCGAGACTTTATATGGAAAAAATGTTGAACAAAGTTACACAATCAATTTTTTTTAGTTGAATTGCACACTGCATTTTCACATTGTACTTTGACTCCTTTTATTTATGTGTGATCAGAAAATCGGAAAGGGGTTTTTCTTAAGCATACATTTTTTTCAGGACCAGTGGAATATATTTGTTGGATGGTTTTGTCAATATTTGTTATATCATGCGCCCTGAGGGAACAAACAACTATTCAGCCAGAGAATAAAAAATATGTCTCCATCTTTCTGCTCCCAGCTTCATGAATAGGACCCTCACATCACCAAGCTGGATTTAAATAAACCAAGAAGGTCTTCTGTCTTTTTTCCTGTTGAAAATGTAAAAATAGTGGGATTTTTTTTTCTTTCTTTTTTTCGCGACGCTGCAACGTCTGTGCAAAATGCCGGAAAGGAAAAATAAAAATTAAATTGTTTTCGCCGTGAGGGTTCTCCCCCCTCGACAGCTTGTAATTAAATATTCGCTGTCGAGGATCCAGGATTTGACAAGTGGAGGGCTTCACCAGGTTGGTGGAGAGATGAAAGGATTCACAGCCAACAAATACATACGGCTTGATAATACTGGTGTCTGCCTGTGGCTGTTTTCCAAAGCAGCCTGGAGCTTTGACTAGCCAAACAAAGCTCCATCTGATACAATCTCCTCACACTCCCAGAACTGGAATAACTACGTTTCCATTCACAACCACCATGTGAACAACGAAAGGTTTTGCTCAGAAATTGCTGCTCAAAATGGGGCTAGAGAGTAAGAGACTTGATGTGAAATAAATAGTTCACATTTTGTATATATTATTCTTTCTGTTAGTCGCATGTTCTGGTAGCGGTCAGTTGTTGACAGACAGTTGTGGCTGCTCTACAATCGTTGAGCTGTCCTCCGTCCCTTTGCCCCGGCGAGCATCTTATCGGATAAAAACACTGATTTGTCTGAACTCAATACTCGCCAGAGCATTGAATTTACACTTCACTAAGTGACTAAAAAAGCTGCATCGTTAATGTTTCACAGTCGCTGATCTTTCTTCAGAGCTAATTAGCACTTTCCATGAAGCTTCATGACTGGGTAAAGAGTCATCTCTCTGATGAGGAAGTTTTCTTTAGCTTACTCCAGAGTTGAATAAAAGTTATGTTAGTGTTTGCTTTTTTTGTTTCACTTAGATGTTTGAGATGATAACACCCATTAAACATCAGACAGAGATAATTAATTTATCTGCCTAGGATCTTGCTTTGGCATTATTTTGAACATTTCTGTGAGTGTATGACTCTAGTGGAAAGACCTACATATCGATCTGATCAGTCTGGTGAAAACTAAAAGTCCTCTGCTGTTGAGCTGTAGGTCACAATGAAGAATTCATCATGCAACCTCCCCCTACTTTATCCAACAACATTACAGTTTGACTCTGCTGAAAGTGTGTCTCGTTTTAAAAGCTCCAGCTGTTACAAGCTTTAGGAATGTTTATTTAGTTGTTTCATTCATTTATAGTTTAAAATTGACATGACAATTGTTGACATAAACCAAAGTTTTTAATGAAACTTCATAGTTTGAGGGGGGAAAAAGCTTATGTCATCAGCTCTTTCTCTCAAAAGACAATTCACGATACCATTAGCTCTAAGAATCAGTCAATCGTCCATATACACACATCATTAAACACAAAACAGGGAATGTGAATATATTGAGATGATAATTACAAAGACAACAACTACATATTTTTGTCGTTGGAAAATAAATATACTCAAACATAGTATGCACGCTTCACTCCTCTGTGAAAATAAATTGTACTTTTAAAAAAATACAAGCAACAAGTCCTGATAGACGACCCCCCACCCCAACTTGGCCTTCATTGCACTCTGTGTTTGATTTTGCTCCGTCTGAGATTTCAAAGTGCAATGAAGTCACAAACTCACCCAAGACCTGTTGCTCTGTCTTTATCGATACCAGCAGTCTCGGTCCAGCTGAGGAAAGCTGCACTGTGGAGTCACCTCTGACCTTTGTTAGACAGAAAACAAGCAATTTTACTCTGCTTTTATGTGCACATGGAGAATCAAAGACAAATATTGTTTTTTCATTCATGTGGAAAAATTTTGCTTGACAGTATTAACATTTTGAGATAAGTTTGACTTGATGATTTATCTTCATCTGGCACCTTATTCGTTTGAACCCAGGACTGTAGGCTCTGCACCTGGGCCCTCACACATTTAACATTTTTAATATTTTTTGGTGTCATAAAGAAATAAGATGACATTGGCTTTATTGACAACCATAAAATATTTTATGGGGTTACATTTGTTGCTATATCATCTAAAAAACCTAAAAATATATATATTAAAAAAAAAGAGTGTTGCATTGCAGTATGATGTTGATATGACTTTTTTTGCATGCAAACATCACAACATTTCAGAACACTGTGACTGGAATAATAATAATGCTTCATGCACTTCATGCTGTAGCCTTCATATTTTCATCTCTCCTCCATTAGAGAGTTTGGAGCACATTTAAGGAGCAACTTTCAGAGAAGCTTACAGTGGGAGGTATATGCCTACTTTTTTTTTTTTTTATTATTCTCTGTACCTGTTGTTGATGTATTTCACATTGCGTCTTTCACTCACACGCACAACGTGTCAATCTATGTTCCTCAACTCCCCCTTTGCTTCCCCAATTACGGGAATAAGAAATGAGAGCAGGGCAAAACTGTTTCACCAAGAGTGAGAGAAATAATTTGATCCTGGGGTCGGCACTGAGAAATAGAGATTGCGCTATATTAAGAAAAATAAGTGTGAGTGGGTGTTGAAAATAATGAGCACAGATCCAGAGTTATCTAATGGACAAGCTGCCAGAAGGGTTAAACAGCAATTTGATTCCGCTTAATCTGCTACTTCCTTCAGCAGCATCCTTGTCCGAATATATTTTTAATAACAAAATCTCTACAGTTCACTGCTGCCGATAAGCCCTTTGGCTCAAAGGGACTCGATCCTGCTGAGAACCTCTCTCATACCTGCCGTTTCCTGGCAAGTTTTGATGTTCTTAATCCTAATTGTGGGGAAGAAAGCCTTTTGTAAGCCAAAAACTCCTCACCAACTGTGTCTGTTTACATTTGATGCCACAGTGGAGGTAAGGCGGGCATGCTGAGAGATCCAAGCATGCTGCGTTGTTGCCTAGCAGGATGCACACCTTACAAACACTTTATCTTTTTCAGATGAAAAAAAAAGAAGTGCCACAACAGTCTGTCACATTTTCAGTCGTCTGGGAAAAGTTTATAGTTTTGCTTGTGGAAGAATGAGTTCAAGAATTACTGTGCTCCAAGTACCGCTGAATGTTATCAGATTGTGACAACAACAATAGGTTATGAAATTCTCAGAAGCTTCTCTATTAACAGGATTTTATTCTCTTAATTTTTACTAATTTATGTTTTCCCCTCCATATAAAGAGCTACAATTAACATTGTATGTATCTGTGGAAGCCCTGAAAGGTAATTTAATGTACAAAATCTGATAGGTTTTGAATTATTTAGGTATTTGGTGGTTGTTAATTTTCTTTGTCCAGACAAAGGTTTTAAGCATCGATGTCATTCAACACTGGTCCCATTTAAGTGATCATGCTTGGAACAAACATGTGATCTAGTATGTGGTCTTAAACTTACTGTCAAAATAAAGATATTATGCTTTTTTATTGTATAAGAGGAAGTTCCAGCATGAGTGCTACATGCAGGAGGAGTGAAAGCAACAAGTCACTCACTCTGCATTTCCTTATACAGAAACGTTTTAATCTACTTGTATGTGATTAAAGGTTTATTATGAAGTGCTTCAAAATGATGTTTGTTGTGATTTGGCACCATGTAAATACATTTCATTTAATTAAATGACACAAAAGTAAAAGTTCTGTTTATTCTTAGCTTTTTTTTATGGCATCAGATGAAAACAAATAATTCTAACTAAAAGTAAAATTTAGATTTTTTAATTTATTTTTATTGTTTTGCAAAAATCAAAAACTATATTTGGTTGTAATTAGGTCAGACAGTATTTAGCTGAGGGATAACATTTACGGTTTAGACTAGTAAGCATTTTTTATATATATGTTGTCATTTACTTATTCATTGGTTTCTATTGATTTTGTTTTTATTTCCAGAAAAACAGCAAAAGACGAGTCTTTTCAGCTACATTATTTAACTAACAACTATAAACCTCTCAGGCAGCATTCCACACAATAACTCACTGGGGATACAGCATGGGGGAAATAGCTCACTGAAAAAATGTTGGGCTATTATTTGGCCCTGGAGACCCCTCTGAATGTCAGGCCTTTTTGTGAGCCTGCATAATTTTTTCCTCTCAGTTTTTGCCACCCTCAAAAATACTCAGGTTAATTGGAAACATCAAATCTGTCAAACATGGTGTCCCAACGAGATTTATTTTTCTACATCTCTATGGCTGCTTGCGCTCTTGACACAATTACCTAATGCATTAGGGTTTGCCTTCGATATGGACTGAGCAGTTAAAGTCCACTAAGGCAGATAGTGGATTCGAAGGCGGCAAAACATATTTGCCTTTCAAATTAAGAATTCATTAGAGAGTCTTGTTAAAGTAACAACAATTACAATTGTTATCTGAGGTTCAATCTCTGGAGGCTGCAGCGGGAGAATGAAGGGTCGATAAGCTCTATCAAATCTATTTTTGGATTCTTAAAGATATATCAGCAGCAGAAATTTTTGCAGAGCCTTGGCAGATGTAGATAGCGCACACTGCAATACTTTACATTTTTAAAAATATGTTTTTAACTATTTTTAAATGTTCATCCCCTGCACATTCACTGAACAATCAGATAAGTTGGACCATTTATCCTCTAATACCAAAATGAATGTCATCAATGGAATATCTATTGCGTTTGGAAGTCGTCAATTTTTCACGGCTAATGTAAAGAGATGCAGTTCCACTATACTGGGTCCATCTTTAGATTCAATTTGCCATCACCAGAGTCAGTATTTTTTTTTGTTTGTTTGTCTTCTTTACCTAGTGGTGTAAACAATAGAGTACATTGTACTAAATAGTTTCTCTGTGCTGTCTGAGAAGCGTAAAGTGTGCACTTCCAGCATATTCCCACTATTCATCCATGAGCTGTCAGTAGCAGCCTCTGCAGTGGGAATAAGAGATGAAAATGATTCATGTGATGCTGTGTTGTGCTCCTCAGTAAATCAGCCAGAACAAGTAAACAAATTTATGTGGCTTACACAACATAGATTTTGACAAAAGGGGTTTGGGGGTGGGGGAAACATGAGTGAAAGGTTTTATTTGATCCTTTCTGTCCTTCAGGAGCGTGAAAGGGTCTTGATTTATGGGTCTGCTGTCGGTCTCACTGAGGGCATGTGTGTGTGTGTGTGTGTGTGTGTGCTGATATACGTAATTTGCGTAGTGTGTGTGTTTTGTCCGCTTTTGAAGCAGCAAGCAGGCCTGGCACGGCTCTTTTTTGGCTATTCAAGACAAACGTCAAGGCTCGGCAATAATTGATGGAGGCAAGGTTTTGTACAAATCGAATCTGAAAGGACAAAACACAGAACAAACACGCACACAGAAACACCTGGATGTTTCGGCTTTTATATCTCCATCCAAATTCCCCACATGACAAAATGTCCCAAGCTTGTTCTGCTACTCTTTCATACAGAGTGCTGCAAGGAAACGTCATTAAAGCAGAATTTACTATCAATGACCCTAAATCGCCCCTGAACTTCACATCCCGAAAAGAATATAATACACGACCTTGTTTGTTCCTTAGTGAAGCATAATGACGCGTCGATATTCACTGCCCACCGCTGAACCTGCCATGAATCACACCAAGCTGAATGCCAAAGCACACAATATTAATTACTGATTTTTTAATGAACATTGGCATGTCTTAGAATACATCCTTTGATCCCCAAATTCCAAAATTCTTGAGATAATATGGCCTGAGAGTACAAATCCATCTCTTTCATCTACTCATGTTTTGAAAATTCACCCACATTTTTTGCATTTCGGAGGAACTTGGAGGAAATTAAACGTGTTTGCTTTCTTCTCTGCTTTGCTGCCAACGTACAACCACATTTCCTCTCAACATTTCCCAATTCCGAAAGTATTTCTGTGTCACAAAAGAATCCATCCTTTGACTACATGAATAGGCAAATATGCTCTGCTGTTCCAGAAGGCATTTTATTTTTTTAGAGAAGTAACTCCAATGCTTCTTTTTGTGTTTCAAAATGATCAATTTAGTTTGAAAAAAAATCACTGTTTTTTTTTTTTTTTTTTTTTACATGAAAAAGCCTTTTCTGTCTTCAAAGTGTAATATTTATTTTGAAAAATTGCAAAAAGAAAATCCAACAAAGTCCTAGAACACATGTGGGAGGTGTTATCTTTCAGCTGATCATCTGTATGCCAAGTTTTTAGCTCGTTCTTTGGAAACATTGGTCTGTGTACAATATAGGATACTATTTTATTGGGTTTAAAATGATGCTCTCTTTGTGTTTGGTATCAAAGATTTAGGAATAGAAGTGTTACTTCTTCTTTACATTACTAGAAAAAAGTTGACTAAACCTATGAATGTTGCTTTTTTAATCAAGTTCAAATGGAACAGAATTGTTTTTCCAGAGCAATGCATCACAATACCTTTCATATACATGTACATGCAGCTCATTACTGAATCACAGGGTCAACTGATAGATACTGAAAACCAATCAAGCTTATAATTTAAAACCGCACTCTTATTAATTAAACATGCTTGGGTTGAGGGAACTAAGAAAAAGCCCTCAGTCCATGTTAACACCACCTTTAATGGATCTGATTACACTAACATTCATCACTACAATCAGTAGCTCTTCACAAAATGTTGCAAAAGCATATCCTTTACCTTCACTAGTCGCACACCTTTTCCCTAGCTAAGCTGCATAAGGCAGGGGTTAATTGATATGCTATGTGCTGGAGGGAAGGACGAGGCAGAACCTGGAGGTCGTAATTAGCAGTTGTGGTAATTAGACTAAAGGTCAATGTTAACAAGACAGAGCAATTTCTCACTGGATATGAATCTGCACACAGAGCACAGGATGAAAGAATATGAACGTGTGAATGTGCCGAAGCACACACACACACACACACACATACACACACACACACACACATGCGCGCGCGCGCACACACACACATGCGCCATTCCTTGCATGAATGCAACAGAGTGAGACACTTTTCAGTCCGGGGTGAGGGGAACTTGACATTTTGCGCACAAACTCTCAAGCCACTGTCTCCTTCTCCTCAGGTGCTGCATCTCATTAATCCTGATAGCCAATTAACACAAGCAAGAATCACTAACCTTTTCCAGCTCTCCGCCACACAGGTAATGACCCCAGCCGGCTCTGGTGCTTATCTTTATCCTTGCTATCCGGAGGCACAAGTGAGTTCATTTCTGTGCCTGGAGTAGACGTTAATTTAGCAGAACACGTGTGGACAGGATGAAAATAGTTGTGGTTCCACCTCCACTCCTGCCCCCCAAAATGAGTTCTTATTAAGATTTCATTTTGTTAAAGGGACGTTATTAAGATAAATGATAAACAACTCACCAGTGAGTTCTCACTGACAGCCTACCTGGTCATTTTTCATAACTCTCATTTCTTATGGAGATGATAAACACCTGCGGCTCCAATCATATCCTACCAAAAGCCGGTATTGTCTCACTAAGCATTTGGAGGTTACAACTCCAGAGAAGCTTTGATGTTTCTGTTTGGGCAAGCCAAGCTTTTCAGATACAAGTTTTCAAGGACTTAGATCAATGTTTAACGCTGCCCTTTATATGTAGCCTTGCAGAAAGTTGTATGGGAGTGTTTGAAAAAGTTATTTATTTAACACCCAGAAAAGTCTCTATATGCTTCCACATGACGTTCCTTGAACTTTTCAGGTTTCTTTTGTTTTGTTTTTGACTTTATGAAGGAACAAACTATAGCATATAAATGAAAATAGAAAGGAAAATCACCATCCATGCTGAATTTGAAATGTGTGACATGCACTAGTGTCCAGCCACCATGTGCAACGTCTTGGTAGAATAACGTTTTCCTACAATTACAGATTCACGTCTCTACCAGCTTTCAGGACAGAATTTGCACTCGAGTTTTAGCTACATTTTTTTCTCAGCTGCTGCTGAAGGCTCCCATCTGGAATCAGATCCATACTGGAACATTTTAAGACAAATTTGCTTTGAGACGTTCTACCTTCAATCATTGGGAGCGCTGTTATGCAGTCGAAGGTCGTGTCTTCCAACCACAGATCCGCCTGTTCTGTCAGGGCTGCCTATTCGCGTGTTGCTGGCAGGGGGCAAAACTGTTCATGGAATTGTTTGTTTTATCTTTGCGTGGATTTTTGGGAGATGCATTGGGGTGGGATCCACTCTGACCATGTAACCAGGGAAGGAAAGTTGCATTGTGTGCATTTGTCTTAAAACACTTCTTCTAAATCAATCTGGAGGATTTTTTTTTTGTCCTCGATGTTGTTTGTAGATTGATGTTCACTTCGTCTCCACAGGACTATGTACTTTCCTGGTACATAGTGCTATTTTACAGAACAATCCAGTAAAAATGCTCTATATAAAGCATAACTTAAAAGACATTTGACTTTGCAATTTGATGCCTTTTTCCAACACTCTGCCTTCAACACATCATCACAAAAATGCCACTTTTTTTCTACAATCATTACTAGAATCGTCGGACTGACATGATAAGATCAGCAGATGCCCAGTTCCACCAGCTCCAAACAGGCAGCGCTTTGTGAGAACAAGTGCTTTTAGAACCCAAGGAGAGCTACGACGGGAAACAAAAGAATTTCTTAAAACATGAAAACGTCAAAGCAACATTCCAGGTATGAAGATCTAAAATTTATCTATGAATTATTTGAAAACATTTGCAACGGATTGCAACCATGGACAATGGAAAGAAAGAGAGATACAGGGAGCAAACCGTGGAGCCACATCCATCACTTCCTCAATTAACATTTGATTATCCTAAATGGTGGCCTGCACTGACATTTCATTACTAGCAAACTCACTGCAGCCCCATGTCAGGTATGTTAATGGTTTGACCAGACTGGAGCCATGCAGTCACACACACACAGTAAATTGGATAGCAAAGGTAAGAGCTAGCTTGTAATGAAGATGTCTTCTGCCTCTTCTTTTATCACAGTGCTCTATAGTGAATAGCTCAGCTTGCACACTGAACAAAGCATTTACCGCCTAGCTTGTGTGTGTGTGTGTTCACTGTGAGTGGGACAACTAATGGCTGCTTTTTTGGGGTCAAAAGCTGAACAGAGCAGTTCTGGCATGCTGGCATTTCTTTTGCTAATTTGGGAAAGGTGTTATTGACGGCACATTCATGCTGCGGATCGAGTGTTTTGTGCACAGGCAGCAATGGCTAGGTTTGTCTTTATGAGCCACCAGGAAAAACTTGAAAAGAAAATGCAAATTAGTGCTGCATTCCATTCATTTCCCTTTCTCAAACATCGAAGGCGTCAGCTGATCAAGATAAAAAGCCAGTAATGAGATGCCGTCAAATAACTGCAGAGGAGGAGTGCGCTAAGAAGAAGTGACATGAAGGAAAAATATGAGCAATGAATATTAAAACAAGCGAGGTGGAGGATCTTTTAAAATGTCCTTCATCAGAGTCCCCGACAAAACTTGGTCGTCTCTCCGTGGTTTTGCCAGACCCAACCCGAGCAGGTCACGCAGCAACATTTTCATATGGTAATTTTTAAAAAATCTACAGCCTATTTGCATTATCTTTAGTCATTTGGATTGTGTGTATAGGTGAATAGGAGGTAAAAAGATTTTAGAATGGTAAGAAAGTTGGAATCCCTAAATTGCTGAGTTAGGACATCTTAAAGGAAACAAATGTAGGTCGTGAATATTATTTTATTGTTTGTTCTAAACTATGTTTTTCTTTACAATGACATTGAATGTGAAAAAGAGAAAGCGCTGGCAACTTCAGCTACCTGTAAATCCGTCTCAAGGTTGAAAGAGAGAAGATGAAACAGTGGTTAAATTTTATGACATCCAAAAGAAAGTCCAAGATCAGTAATCCGGACAATAACCTTTTTTTTCCAAGTTTTGTCTGCATGTGAGTAACTGGGACAATATAAACTTATGCCACAAGTCGAATAATACTTGAGACTTATCAAAACAGAGAATTACTCAATACGCTAGCATTAGCTTAGCAGTTCAACAACTGTGCCACATAAAAACATTACAAGATATGAGTTTCTTGATCAAACCAAATTAGTGTATTTTTTAGGCTTCTTACTAAATTTTCAACAGTATGAGAGAGTTAACACTCGTTCTTAATGTCACGCTGTTGTGCCAACATACAAATAATCTGTTTCTATGGTAACTCCAATCAGGTTAAAGATGCTCCATGGTACAATACAGCTTCATGCAGCAATTTTACACACAAATCGGGGCCATGTTCTCATGTGATGAAGTGTCCAGTGTCGTTTTAGGCTGTCGGTTCCAGCCCAGTTTTGCAGTGAAGAAAAAAATAGAAGAGGCAGATTTTTCTAAATAACTTTGAAAAATCTGATCATTTTATTGTTTTTCAACATTTCAAATCTCCTAAATTATCAATTCATCTGAATATAAAGACTGTAGACAAATGAAAATAAACATAACCTGTGAGACAAACAACCAATAAGCATCAGCCTGGTGTTTGATTGAAGAACTCCTCAGAACAGATGAGAACATCAGATTTATTCGATAGTTTGACTCAGTGCCATCATAAAAATATTGATTCAAGTGCTTATAACGTCACCTGGGAATGGTCCCGATATAAGAGATTTGAAAAAAGAGACAATAAAGGAATCGATCAGTAACTGGACCATTTACACCGGCATCAATTTTCAAGGACTCAGTGTTTTCATTTTCATGTGAAGCTTACCAAGTGTGAAAAGACTTTTAATTGCCAAGCACAAACAACAAGATCAGACTGTAGGTTATTTGGCCTGTGCAATCAATGATAATGATGTTTTTCTCAGCATATCATCAGGAGCTCTGTCTGAGGGAAGGTGCGAGATAATAAGATGCAATCTTAACAATGACATCTTGAAAGATAGTGTCAGAATTTTTGTTGAAATGAGAGATGGCTTGCAGGGGGGAGAGAAACAAAAAGGTGATGGGAATGTGACCTTTACTGTTCAGTACCTGGTGACTAGGATATTACATAGAAGGCAGCTCAGACAGTCGTGATCAATATCAGCCCTGATACTGTTCAAGCTAAATATAGGCTCCTAAATGAGATACAAGTGGCACACCCATCAGCACATTTCTGGATGAAATTGCCTCTGATGTTTCATTTCACTCCTTTTCAGTTTCTACCAAATCAAAGCCAACACAATATAAATTTACTCTTATTTTTATTTGGCTTTCTCCCCCCTGTGTGTTATGGAGCAATAAAGTATAAATCCAAGGCTGCTTTAAATTATGCTTCTTCTGGACAAATAAGACAGAAATGCTATTTTCTTGCAATGGCTCCCTCATGTGGCAGAAGCCTGCCATAACTTCAAGTTTGTGTCGATGGGTATCATGCAGTCATATTAAATAAAGTTGAAAATCATTAAATTCATTCATGTCAGTACCTCAATTCATTTATATTAATTGCACACAGACTGATTCTTCCAAGTTGTTATTTTTGTTAATGATGAAGATTTTCTTCCTACATATAATGAAAACACAACGTTTATAATTAAAATATCTCATGGAGAGCAATAAAGAAAACATTTTCATTCAGGAATGTGGGCTTACCCACCAACATGTTATTGGCAAAAACACTTTTAACATATCAAACAAATCTCCTTGGCGCACATATTCTAATTTATTGAATATGACTTCATTTAGGTGGATTTATTTTTTGTTTTTGTTTTTTTCGTTTTTTGGGGGTTTTTTTTAAATAGGCTTTTATAATTTTTGAAGCTGAATTTCTTTGACAAAACATCAACATTTGTCCAGAGCACTGAAGATTAGTCAAACTGAAATGTCACGTTTGCATTCCAGCAGAGATAATTCCCGAGCTGCAGTCGGATCAGATACACTTTTCACACCGAGGCATCTCCATGCACTGAAGACGGGCACTGACTTTCACTTGGCTATTTCAAACTAATTTGAATCAGATGAAAGTTAAAACTTAAATGACTTTATGTAAAAACCCTTGTTAAAATTTCCTCAGTAAATCTAAAGGTGGAGTTCTGAATACCCTCAAAATGAATCCAGGTTTACAACTATACTGACAGTAATACAATAGGACACATATTCTTTAGGCTTATTTGTTTCTAAAAACAATGTACTGTTCTCATTTATTAGTCATTTGATGATGTGGTTATCTGGACAGTCAGTGTTTTTCACCCATTATGCCATAAATAATTTCCTGCGTGCCATATTTTTTTCTAAAAGTTAAATAAATATAATATTTCTCTCACTGTTAATTTTTATTGTTTTGTCTTTGGAGAGATGATTCTGTAATTTTCAGGCAAATTTCTTATCCATTGGTTAAAAACAAGAGTTTATTATACATTCAATGTTTACTCAAACTTAAGAATTTTCAAGGCTGATGAATTAAATAAACGTCCACAATTATTGAAATTAAAAGTGGGAAGGTCAGATGGGTTTTCACCAAGGGTTAAGCTGTTTCAACCTGCAATATTTTTTATTTAAAACAGATGCTAAATTATGTTGATCTTGTTCAATTAAATATGGCACATCCAAACATTTAAAATTTGTATTGGAAGTGCAGAACTAGTCAAGATTAGGCATGACTGACAGCTAAATGATGCTGATGATCATATGGGGAAAATCCATCCATTTTCCGGTCACCCTTCTCCATAACAGGGTCGGGAGGTGCTGGTGCCTCTCCAGCTGCGTTCCGGGCGAGAGGCGGGGTTCACCCTGGACAGGTCGCCAGTCTGTCGCAGGGCAACACAAAGACAAACAACCACACACACACCTAAGGAGAATCTGGAAAGCCCAATCAACCTGATAGTTATGTTTTTGGACTGTGGAAGGAAGCCGGATTACCCGGAGAGAACCCACGCACGCACAGGGAGAACACGCAAACTCCGTGCAAAAAGACCCCGGGCTGGGAATCGAACCCAGGACCTTCTTGCTGCAAGGCAACAGCGCTACCCACTGCGCCACTGTGTTTGAAGCGAATATCAATAATTATCTTTGCATCCAGTTTGTAAATTGCTGCGAGCAAAATAACTTCTGAGTGTCATTAATGGCAGCTTTTGTAGCATTAGTGGTATTTGTACCACAACTTTCAATTCAAAGCCCTACAGATGTACTCATATGCTGCATTCCAAAAGACATTGCATTTTCATGAGTCTGCCATGCAGTCCCAGAAACATTATCCATGGATGTAAACATCACAAATTTCTCCTCTGGAAGTGCTCATAAAAAATCCCAGCTTGTATTTCTTAAAATGGGTACACGTTCAGGTTCTGGAGAAGCTTTGCCAAAATGAGTGCACTAGGTTTGGGAGGAGGGGAGACTAAGCACAGGCTCTGGGACTCACCTCTTTGCTCCTGGTACCTCCTGCCCTCCTGGCACGACCTGGATAAGGTCTGACTGCGCTGCCCCTAGCCTTGGGAAAAGGGAAGCCATTAAGAGTCCCGTGAGAAGGACACATTCAAATAGGAAACAGTGCAGAATAAACACAGCATGAGCACACCGTCGCGTTCCCATGACCCAAGATGACTGGACGCGTGTATGTGTGTATGTGTTGTACATGGGGCATGTGTTCAGTGTCAAGCCAGATAACCAGGAGAGTTGTGTGTTGACCCAGCCAACTCCCTGTTTAAGTTTAGACGGAAGGTGGCCCCTCCTAAAGATTTTGCTATGGAGAACACCGGAAAGTTTGAGCGAAGGTAAAAACACACATCTGCAACAAAACGTGAAATATTTCAATGTAACAATGAGGTTTGAGCTTTGAAGAAAAAGGATCTGGAAATAACTTCAAGTTTGCATAGGCGTGCAACTTCCAAACTTTTTGGGGTTAAATATTTTTTTTATTTAGTTGTTCTCGAAAACTATTTAAATCGCATCGAAACAAAATGACATACATGTATGCAACTCTTTGTTTGAAAACACGTATTTTGTCTAGATAAATTTACTGTTTTTGAGCTTGATATTCCACGGTTCCTCCATGAAGTTGAAATAAAAGAAAAAGTAAAACAAAAACATATATAATCAAACATAAATAGTTTTGCAAAATACCTACTTTTAGATTTAGATTTTAATTTATTAATGAACATGTCACCCAAAGATAAAATAGAATGAATGTACAACTGCATTTTTTTTATAATAAATTTAAATATTTTGATATTTTGTTATACCTTAACTCTGCTTATTAGTGCTTGACCTCTGTCTGAAGTGTTCACTACTCCTCACAAATCACCTCTATTTGCACTAAATCTAAATTTGACTGATTGATTATCGAACTTCTGTCATTGAATTTGTTGCACTGAATTGCATTAATGGATTTCAGAGGAAAGGAGCAAAATAAAAAAAAATACTTGGTGCGATTTTCATATATCAGTAAATCTTTCACAGTTATGAGCCATTTTGTTTTGCTCTACAAGGAATATTTCAGTTTGTGGTCTGAATTTCAAGGAGTCCAAGGCAGTGTAATAAATTTATTATAACACTATATGAGCAAGTTTGGACACACAAAAAAGGAGAAAAAAAATATTTAACCTTTTTTTGACTCAGATAGATATATTGTGAGTGAGTTGTAGCTGGTAGTTTCAGATTTTTTTGTGTATTTTATTATTAAAGAAACTTTCTTTTGAATCTGTGAGTGGCCACTAGGAGGCGGTAGAGTTCCGCCGGTGAGGCCCTCAGTTCTTACTCGCTGTCATTGCCTGGAGTTAAGTCACAAACACATTCAAGATTTCCTAAATGTACTGCAGCCAAAACTGTATTTAATTAAGTCCTAAATTGCCTTAAATGAAATACATCATCTGGAAGGATCCAGAGGAGTGTTGTTTTATGCTGAACATATATCCTCTGTATAAAAAAGAACATTTCTTTGGAAAAGAAAAACACGCGCTTTGTCCAAGTCTTACACGCGTGCTTTGATTTATGGCCATGCCTTGGAACAAAACCAGGTTGCAATTCATTATTTTAGGAAGATTTACCATGTGAACTGTTTCGGCTTCAGGAGCGTAATTCACTTGGTGATGAGCTAAGGGGGCTTACGAGGCTGCCAGCAACATTTCAGACCACTCCCTTGGTGATTGTGCCAAACGTGATTAGCTTTTTTACTCACGCTTAGCTGATCCAGGCAAGTGGAGAAGATTATTGGCAGATCCAGAAGTGTGACATATTCTATTGGAGCTTTGACTGTAATTTTTTGGGGGAGAAACCCCTTTCAGCAACTTTTCTGTTTCTTTCAGAAGTATAAATCTAGGGAATACAAACCGCTGAAGATTTACAGGCTGAGTGATAAAGACAACAAGAAAATAACCTAATATGTGCTTTGTGCCCGTATTTCTGCCAATGTCTCCGTGTGTCAGTCATGTGTTGTGTGAATAAACGTCAAGGAGGGTGGGGGTGCCTCTCTAAAAGCACGGTGCAGATATAAAAAAGAGGGGTGTGTGCTCAGGAGTAGTGACAAGAAAGAGGGAGCGGAGGGGTTCCCAAGGCAACCTGCTGCTCCGTGGCCCTCACGAGCTGGCGTTGAGGGGGGTAGAGGCTGCCTCGCCTTGTGTCGGGCCTGAGCACCTGCATGCTGTTTGCACAGGCTACAGTGATTATTTGGATGATCTCTTGGCTCGCTGGAAGCTCACATCACAGGCCGCATCTACACATCCAATGTCCCCCCCACCTACCCCCGTCCCTCAGGGTGTCCTCCATTTATTCAGCTGGAAATGTGTCGAAGAACCTCCATGCATGTCAAGAGGGAAAAGAAGCCGCTGCAGGATTACAGAAACAATCGAGGTGGACCTTGAATCTACGTTGAATGACAGCTGCAAGGATGGCCTTGGGCAGCAGATCTCTGTGACACGTTGCAGCTTAATTTCACGCATTTTTCTCAAAGTAGGGGGATCATCGCAGCTGGAGACTGCAGCATTGATTAGAGGTAATGCTGGGAAATTCAAAAGTATTGGCAGTATTGGTTGATCGCAGTGTGGAAGAGAAGCAGAACGTCAAACTGTGCCATGGGAGCAACTCTCCCTGTGTTCATCCAAGCATGCTCGCCTGATGGACTGAATTTTCTGGAGGCACTACCCCGGGCTGATGATTCACACTATTGAACCAGAAAGATATTTGATTCAATTTTGGATAATATAAACTTTAATAAAGGCTTTCTTCCATGGAAAGCCCTTGAACCATTTAAACTGCAGAACTCTGGATTTTATCAACCCATCATTTCGACCACTTATGTAGCGTCATAATTTTGTCAGGTTCCAACCTCAAAACTTCCCTGTATATTATAGTGATTTAATGTGATGGACCAACACAAAGTGGGGGATTTATTGAGAAATGGCAGGAAAGTGATGCATGTTTTGCAAAAGGAAAATCTGAACAGTGTGGCGTTCACATGCATTCAGCCTTCTTTATTCTGGTGCCCCATAAAGCTGCGGTATGTAACTTTTCCAAGCAATATACATTTACTTATTTGTTAAACTATGTTGGGACAGTATAACATGAAGCAGATCATCTGTGAAAAAACTGAACTCCACTGCCTGTGGTCCTACTGCCATCTGCAGTAAAACATAACACATACACAAGGATGAGTGACAGTCCTAAGGCCATCCTCCTGGCTCTGATAGGTTGTTTCTGAATGAGTGGCGTAGTTCTGCAGATGACGGTAGAACCATAGCAAGATTATCTGTCTCATCTTTATATTAAAGAAACATATTGCTTACAAAAGTTGCATACTGCAGCTTTAATAAAAGGTTGTTCTCCTGGAAAGAGAACCTGTCACTTTCTAGGAGGTTTCCTTCCAGGTTTGGCCTACCTATCTTCTCATCAACTCTCAATGGTTTCTCTTGACCTGATGAACAAAACCATCCCCACTGCATGATGCTGCCACCATCAGGATTCAACATCACACACAGTATTAGTTCACTATAACAGTCTGAATGTAGCTTAGTAGGAGAAAGACAAATCTTCTACATGTGTTGTAGAAGTCTTCTATCTATTTCTTGTTCTTTCTACATAAATGTTGAATTTCTGGAGTGAATAACTAACATGCATGTCAACATTTTTTTTTTTTTCTATCGAGTTTCCACAGTTGCTGCCAGTCTCTTGGCTGCTTCATTCATTAATGCTGTTCTTGTCCAGCCTGCCAACTCAGATTGATGACCATATCTTGTGAGAAATTACAACCTGACATGATAACAATAATAATTATTTATTGGCAGGAAAATAAATCGAAAGTAATTGACAAGTAAAAGCTGAATTGCACGTTCTGTTTGCCCTCTTTAACGACTTTGACCACCAACTGAGACAGTTAGCACTTTGTTTTGCTTGTCTTTCCAAAAATAGTTACAGAGGGGACCTGTGAGATAACAGGAAATCTGCTAAGAGAAGAAAAAAAACACACTGCAGTAAAAGGATGAAACCCTCCAAGGAGCTAAAAGAATCTAAAGCTGTGGCTCCTCTCTACATTTTATTTTCATAGCTTTTGTACAACCATTATCCGATACAATGTCACCTCATCCACAAGATGTAGTTGTCTATTTAGAAGAATAAAAAGCTATCATGTACACACACCCACACACACACACGCAAACTCGCTTTATCCCTTCTGAAGACCTCTGCATTTCCTGTTTGTCCCAATAATGCAGGAACAAGCAGTTCTACTTCCTGGCTCTCAGGCTGGTGAGGAAATAACCAAAGTCTGGTCACACGGTGCTCCACAATCCCCCCCAACTGCTTACCTCAACTCAAACCCGTCCGCCCGCCTTCCATTCTTAACACTTCGCTTTCATTCAGCTTTTCTCGCTCTTTCTCCAGCCGTGTTGTTATGTCATTTACCCTTTCCCCGCAGCTCTCGCCCTCGTCTCCTTTCACCTCCCGCGCGGGCCACACAGACTCCACGCAGTGCAGAGGAAAGAGAGAAACACCTCTCGAACAAGAGGTCTGGCAAAACACAAACAAACAGGCTCAGCTTTCCCATGGGTGGCAGGATGTTACGCAGAATGAAGGATATTTTAACATGTCACTGACATGGCTTGAGGGGAGAGCGTCGGTTCTATATTTGCAAGCCGTGTTTATTTGCTGCCGTGGAAGTAGGATATGGAAGTTGATTCTAAAGGAGCCTGCTCTTAGTGCTGTGCCGAGAAGGCCTGCTCAGGCGATGGAGATGAGAATGTAGAGGGAGAACAACAGAATGTGTGCTGCTGCAGCAGCAGGGTGCTCTGTAAAATGGCTACTCAACACCCCAAAAGTCTTTTATAAATCATTCATGGGGGCCTCTAGAGCACCATATGGGAAGCTGCTGATGCAGATCCACAACAAGTGCCGACAAAATAGCGCGCTATGCAGTAATGTCTCCCCGTGGATGCTTTATAGCATTATTGTGTGGCGGCCAGCACTGCGCTCTTTGCTCATGCTCCCCGCGGTACGTCCCATTAGTGGTTTCTACCAAACCTTGACTCACTCCCAGCGCAAGACCAGATCCTACATTACTGACCCACCTCGCTTGTTTGCGAAGACTGTGGTCATCCTTTAAAGAAAACTACAGTGATATGGTCTCATGCATGTCCTCAATGTGTTCATTCAGCATGTACACACATTATTTACTCCAAGCTATACGCATCATGTGGAGGCCCACAGAGGAAAGAAACATTGGGGGGTGCTCTAGTTACGGACAACAATGGAGGCATTTAATTTGGGTCACGGTTACTACGCAACCACAAGCAGAGTGGACTGGTGTTGGATTACTGATTGTTTCATAATTAATTATGGATTATAAATAATTAATTGAGAAGTGTGGTGTAATTTACAGCCACGTGTAAATGGGAGCTACTCCACCGCTTTATCCAAAGAGAGTGTGTAAGTGTGTGTGCACATAGTATAAATTGCACACAATTTATGCAATGAACAGATGATATCATTCACAATGGTCCTCTTTTTTTTTTTTTAAAGTGCTTCCTGTGGCAGTTTGAAAATCTCAAATAGTGTATTAAGAGCGTTTTACCGGGATTTCATTTGATTCAAGTAGTAGCATGTAAGTGTGAAGTGGAAGAAAAAAATGACATATTATCAAGATTTTTTTATTAATAAAATCTGAAAAGCAAGGCAATCGTGTTTAATCCCTTTACTATCAATTAAATGCAAGTGCAACACTTTGGCTTTAGAAATCGTCTAAATATCATCATTTCTAATTTAATTGTGAAGACAACATCACCCCTGTTGAGAAACATGATGGCAGCAGCATCATGCTGAGGAAAAGTTTATCATGAGTAAATCAAAGGCAGTTCTGCAAAAACAAAACAGTTAGAAGCTGCAAGACTTGAAATTGGTACGGATGAGCGAGTTCCAGCAAGACAACAAGCCGGTTCTACATTAACAGGATTTACATCAAAGATCACACTCCATAGGATCGTCTAGTCAAAGTCCACATCTAAATTCCAGAACCTGTTAGAAATCTAACAAAAGATTCTGGTTTGAAGTCACTCCCTGTCCAATATGAGCGAGCTTGAGCCATTTTAAAAGGAGAATATGCAAACACTTCTGATAATGTGCAAATTTTGTGTTGTAAAACACTTGCAACTGGAAATGTCTCAGGCATTATAAGTTGGAGGACTGAAAATAAATGTACAACAGTTTTTGTAAACTAAGCAAACCTTATCTTCCACTTTAAAATTATTTAGGATAATCACTGGACGTTGCGTTGGTTTATCACAGAAAATTGTTATAAAAAAGTTTGTGGCTTATGAGAGACTTTAAAGAAAAACATATGCTTGGATACACTGATCCTGTCACCTGCAGTTTGCTCTGGACCTATATCATAATGAGATTATAATATTGCCAAACTATCGGCTGCTCACTGAATAAGTGTCCTTATATAATGCAAATGATATAGTAGAGCTTGAGCTTTATGCTAGAAGTGTCTATGATTGCCTGGTGAGAGAGGGGTTTAAGAAAATGTGTTTGTAGTAGCAGATAGAATCAGATACAGAGGCAAAAGAAGAGAGGAGGATATAGGTGAGAGGTAGATAAGTGGTGAGTGGGAGTTTGAGTGGGCCGAAGAGAGGAGAGGAGAGAAAGGCAGCGGTAGAGCTCTGAGATGGAAGCAGAGATGGACAAAGGAACGGCCATGAGAAATAAATGTTCTGCATTTTATATTTTAAGCTGGATTATTGAATGTGTAAACTTAAAAAAAAAAACATAAACATCTTTCTGGAGGTGATTTGTGTGTTTTATAATGGAGGGGAAACATGCACATTTTAGGACACCATCTTTCAAACAACTGGTATGAACAGTAAAACAAACAAATACAATTGCATAATAAACAATTCACTGCTGTTCTTCATGTGACCAGTAGGGGTCAATGACCATCAGTAGATAGATAGATAGATAGATAGATAGATAGATAGATAGATAGATAGATAGATAGATAGATAGATAGATAGATAGATAGATAGATAGATAGATAGATAGATAGATAGATAGATAGATAGATAGATAGATAGATAGATAGATAGATAGATAGATAGATAGATAGATAGATAGATAGATAGATAGATAGATAGATAGATATTTTAGCTTCAGCATCACAATCTGTTACCATGGAAATGAAGAAATATGTCAAAAATATGTTTTGACATTGCCTTGTGAGTCGTCAGACTGTCTTGGGGCTTGGAAGGATGATGCAAACAGAGAAAGAAACACAGATATTCACAAAGCACTAATGGTTTAAAAAGACACCAATGAGAGCAATAATAAAAAGTCTTTCAGTCAGGTTTTAACATTTTCACATTTAATACTAAAGCACAAGAAGCCTGTTCATTCAGTCCCCAAAGTCACTTCTTTCTTTCTTGGAGCCCTAAGTCTTTTCAAGGGATGTCTGAATTAGCTTTGCACTTTGAGACTAATTTCTTTTTTCTTTTTTTTTTCCTTTGCAATAAAGCTTTACCTCAGATGGAAATCTTCAGGGGAGAGCAGTTTTCAAGACTTGTTACCACAGACTCTGGTGGGATTAGATCTTTGAAGATTATAAGGGGTTTTTTTTATTTGTTTTGGGGTTTTTTCCATCCAATATTTTGGCATGTGAAGTGAGTGGGTTTCCATTTCGGGCATTGTAGGGTTGAAGGAAGCTTTTGTGGAACATTTTAAGCGCTTTCTTCAAATTTCTCAAAAGCTAATAGACAATGGAATAATTTGTCTTTTATTGCCAAAAACTGATTCTTATTATTAACTCAATTTATAACTTTTCACAACACAGGTAGATATTTAAGTAGAAGCACCATTAATTTCAAGGTGTTAAGTTTTTACTGCTTCTCAACTAACATCAATCGCCCAAAGGAAACACAGAAAACACAGGAAAATGGAAAGAAAAGAAAGCGGGAAAGGGTGAGTGAAATATAGACACTACTCTACATTTCATGAGTGGAAGATGCATCAAAAAGCCGGGGAAGGAAAGATTGAGCGAAAAAGAAAAATAACAGGAGATGAAAGCAGTGGGGGATTACTGCGATGTCATTTCCCTTCTTCAACTCCCTCCATCACTTCTTCCCAACATCCCAAATCCAGCCAAACCACCCTGATACATTCCTGTAAAACATTTTGGCGATTGTTAAGGTGTCTCACCTTCAGGATATAAAAAGACACGACCGCAGAAAAACAAGGTTGAATCACCCAGGGAAACAAGTCCCTGCCATAAGTCGTTAAGGTGTTCAGAAGCGTGTTTGTGTGTGTGAGGTTGACAGGCTGTCGGGACGGGAAACATGAGACTGAAAGCACAAGCTAATGAAAATAGAGAGAACTGGTCTTTTTCAGCATGCATACTGCGTCCGACTCCTGCAGAAGTGGATTACATTTGTGGCAGAATCGGTTGATCTGAGACCACCAGGATTTAAACGTTCTCTCTAAAACTGGGAAAGAAAACAGTCTGTGAGAAAGTGGTAGAAAGAAAGACAGGTGGTTGCAAAACTTTAAAACTTCAGGGGCTTTATTTAAGTAAAATAACTATGCATTATATGCAATATAAGGGGGGATTCTGATTTTGACATTACAGACAGTCACTGGTAATTTATAAGATAGACCGGCTTAGTTGTTTGCTGTATGAAATGAATACATTTTCCATGAACATAAAAAATGAAAACATATATTTTCAAATCGAATGACGCACAAAAAAATTATTCCTGAGTAAAATTTGTTTGGATGAAATAAAAAAAAGCACTTAATGTTCACTTTGTCTTTAAATAAAGTACAAATATAACCACTGGAATTTCCTGAAATTAAATGCAACAAAGAAAACAAAACAAAAACTGCTACTTCAAATCAAAACCAGCCTGGTGACAGGAAACTCAACAATAACTTCAGGCTTTTGCTTCACAAAGTCTAGAATCAAGTCATCAAGTGTTTAACTGTCAGGCTGGATTGTTTTTGTTCATAAACTCTTGTACTTTGGAGAGAAGTTGTCTGTTTAATCCATAAATGTGTTTTGTTCTGTTCAAAAAACACCAGCGCTGGGCCTGTCTCTTCATCTATAACTAATTCAATATCAGAGAGTTATAGATACTGACTGAAACTGAATTATTTTCTAATTATTTTCCTCATAATCAGGAATTTATGTATTGTAAAACAATCCTGCATTTGCGAAAGAGAGAACTTTTTATTTATTTATTTATTTATTTTTTAACAGAGCTAACAAATGTCTCATTATTTGTTCCAAAACATTTCCACTTACAGAAACGTCCTCGTTCATTTAAACAGAAAAAAGTCCAACACTGGAGCTTTTGTTGCTCGCGTTGCTGCCAGGGAAGGTGTAAAAGCTCGTTATCTCCGATAACATGGAGGCATTTAGCAGTATGGTAATGAGAGCAGGTTGCGAAATGTGTTTGTGGTGAGAAAAAACAGTGAAGGGTCGGAAAAGTTTTGTGAAATTGATAGCATTTGTGTGTCATTACAGAGTGGCTGGAAAGCTGCTTTGGGTCAAAAGTGCTAATAGTTTAAAAACCCACAAATAAACAATTGTCCTTTGTGCTTCCTTGGAAACGCTCCACAGCGTTTCCGTTTTGTAAGAAGTTGAATTTCCCAATTGAAATCCTCAGCAGTAATTTAAGAGGCAATGTTTATATCTTGCAAGAATCAGGAACTCGTTACGGAAGTCTTTGGAGATGATGCACTTTGCTTTCGGACAGTCAACAAGCCATCCAAGCTTTTACTTGAAATCACTTGTGGTTGTTGCAATTCTTCTCCATCCTTTGTTTTAATCTGCTTTAGTAACATAATAACTATAGCCCAGACTTCTCAGTGTGTTTCATCATCTGTTTTTCAGTCACCCAAATGCTTATCTCTGTTCAATCAATCTTTTTTTTTTTTTTTTTCAATTTATCTTCCACTGACTTCAAGAGGATTCTTATTCACTTCAAACTCTTAAATGGACTAAAATACTTTTTTCTTTTTTCTTCCGTTTCTTTCTTTCTCGAAAACTTTGCCAGGTAATCACATGACTGCCATTTTGGAGGGAAACTCAGGAAGGATATACCTGAATAAACACCCACCTACGTATGCTTGTGTGTGTGGTCACTCACGCATGCAACACACGGTTGCACAAATCCCCTATCGGCATCAGTTTAGGTGAATGGAGCGCAGCGTTTTCAAGCTCCTTATGTGTGTGGATTGCATGTATTCCTGCATAACTCTAGGAAGCCACAGTTTGCATGTTCAGGAAAGAAGGTGATCAGGCTGGGTGTATGCCCAGGAGGGCTGTGTTCATCGGACAGGTTGTAATTTACGGAGGAGAACATGGAGACTTGCGAACGGCCGGGACCCAGGGGAGCCATCGGGCTGAACACGCCGGCGTGCCCTGGGAAGAGACCCGATGTCTCTCAGACAGAAACAACACACACGCCCTGTCAAACTGCAGGGGGGATGGATGGATGGAAGGATGGAGGGGGAGAGGACAGGGAAGTGATAAAGAAAAAAGGAAATGAGAATAACAGCCGGTGGACAAAAGGAACACAGTGGTATGAAGCGATAGGAAAAGGTGTGAAAAGACAAATATTAAAAAAGCGAGAACGGTGCGGTATCCGCTACTCTGAAAATACATTGCCTTGCAAACCTTTTCATGCTATTGAACTATTCCACATTTTGTGTTTGTTTGCTAGAGCCAACACAGAAAGAGAATTTCTTTCAAAGTGAATAAAACAGTACTTAAATGTGAAGTGGAAGACAAAAGATCACATCATTGTTCTGTCCCCGATTAAGAAAAGAATCCCAGCAACATGTTGCTTCCACTACCTTGTTTCAAACATCCTGGTTTCATTGTTGCTGCTCTTCCATGAAGTCTAAATTTTGTGGAAACTTACATTTTTCTCCCACTTCCCATTAAAGCATTACTTTGTTCTTGTCTATCATGTAAAATGTCAGTTGTGTGCATTAAGATTGGAGCGTGAGATTTGACAAAATGTGAAGAAGTTAAAGAGTGTGGAATATTTTTGTTTTTTATCACACCATGCACCACTGCTAATGTCTAACAGACAAACAGACAACGCTTGGGGAAAAAAAGAAAAGAGCAATCAAATCCTCAAACCCATATGAGTCAAAAAGTTCATATTTCACTGTTCTTCTCAATAACTTCTACATGCCATGAAGTACCAATATAACAGCAATTTCCCATCATGCATAAGAAGCAAACTCTGCATGATGACATCTGAGCTGGGTAACGGGACAGCGCAAGATAAGTCAGTTTACATGTGTCTTCAACACAGATGAGGTCCAGTTGTGCTAGAAAGACATAAAATGGCAACATCTGTGGCAATTGTATTGAGGACTTTACTGATTTACGACTGATATCCAGACAAATGAATGTTAGAGTTAGAAGCAGAACCTTAAGCCGTGAGACGTGTTTCAATGTTTTGCTTTTTTGTTTTTTTAGTGTTGAGCTTCTCAGCATGGCTGCACTGCATGAGTTTTTGCCCCCTGGCTGCACCCCAATTACAGATACTTCCTAATGGAAATCCTCCTGTCTCTGCTCTCTGATCCGCTACTGCCCCTCTGGGATTGGGTCTTATGTTTGTCTTCAAGTGCTTGTGCAAATGTCTGTTTGTGCTACATCACTGCATGTATGCATTCTAGGTAATTGGATGGGATTTTTACAGTGGCAGTTCATCACGCTGTGCAGCCCGTAGACCTGGTGAGTCGAGCTATCGCGTCAGGAAAAACGTCACATTAAAGGATACTTGTACCTTTAAATTTCTTATTATCTTTTGAGAAACCAAAAATCAGCATGTTACGTGCAAGGAATAGCCTCCCCCCGAAGCAGCCAACATACACAGTGCCTTTGTACAGCCAAATCTCTGTAAGTGAGGAAAAAACACTGAGTCTGTGTGACTAGGTATGCTGTGAGTTCCAGGAAGTGTGATCAAAGCCTCTTCCTCTTCTCAGGGACCAAAGAACATGGGAATATTTACAGCTTTGTTTGGTGCTGGTGCAGAGATACCATTATTAGACGTGCAATGCAGAATCTTCGGCTGCATTGGCGGATAGATAAGAGTCCAGCTTGAACAGATCGCTGGTTTATTGGGAAGAATGTATTAAAAAAAATCCCTCTAAGCTCCTCCTTGGATTCCATTAACTAATTTTTATGTCTTTAGACTGTGGGAGGAAACACGAGAGCTTAAATAAAAACTCCTCTGATCCTTCACCACTCATCCAGAGAAACAGTTGCCTTCGCAGTTCCTCATCTTACTTCAGACATGAGGTTTTTTCACAGGACCAAAAAAAGAAGAATAAAATCTCAGAAGTGACTTACAATCAGAAAGTGAATTCCAAGACATCCCTTCTTGTGTGTTAAAGAAATAAATATGATCTTGTTTTTAAAAATATACGTCTTTGAAGCCATTTCATTTGAGTCTAAACGCAGAAATATAAAATGTTTTGTATGGAACAAACAGAGTCATGTCGGATCACCTTCTTCATTCAGGACATTAATATGAAACCTAATAAATAAATAAAAACATTCAAATTGGTACCTCATAAGTAATGATTAATGAATCATTAAGTATCTGCAAAATTAATCAGAAAGTAGGACTTGGCTTTGGAGCTGCTTCAAGTATTCAGAAGGCCGAGATGAGAGAATTTTCCTGAGTGCAGACAGAGAGTTTGTGTAGCACCAGATTATATTTAGCAATGCTCTTATTAGAAGATTTCCACAGCATGTGAGTAGCATTTCTATACATTCTGCCACAGTGTAATGTTTGTTGCATCTCTGAGCTGAAGTGCTAGTGCCATGGCTGGAAACGGTGTTATGGGTGACAGTTTTGTTGTTAAAGGGGAAATGCTGAAATGTAATTTCGTAAAAACTATCCGACTTCTCATGCATCTAAAATGTTAAACACATGAAAAGTGTGACATGAGATTAAACTTGAATGTTTAACTTTTACAGAGAACTAATAAAAAGAGATTTAAATTCAAATCTAATACATTTTATGATGAAATTGTCCTTTAGTGATCCTTCAGTTCACGGACCGTTGGCGATAAAGAAATGCACAAATTCAGTGGATTTCATTTGCAGTCGCTGCACTGTAGAGCTTTTATCATGCCAGATATCATAATCATCCAAACAGGAGGAACACTATTCATGATGAACCAATAATGAGGCACATTAAAACAGTCCTGATAAAACTTGTTTGATAAATGACCTAAAATCTCAATCTTTCCATTATTTTCCCCTTAATGGAAAATGTTTAACGTTGACGTTTATTTTTAAATTTTTTCTCCAACTTCATTTTCTATTTAGAATCAGCTTTGAAAACAAAAAGATTTTAAAAAATAGAACAAAATAGCAACATCTCGTTTGAATATGTGCACTAATAGTTCGAATCAGTACAATCTGAGGGAGGCAGCAGTGACCTGATGTTTTATGGTTTATTTGTCCAAACAAAACACACCTGCCTGTTTTTTCAGACAGCCATTAAATTATGAGATGATCACCCTGGTTGCTTCGGCTCTGCCACTTTATAATATTATTACGAGAAACATGACAGGTGTTTCATTTTGTCCGCTCGTTATTTGAGCGAACGAACGATATCAGCGATGTTTTATTGCAGTCTTCCATCAACATACCTGCCTCTCTGTTTTCTACCTCATTTATTTTACTGATACAAACCTGCACATTAAACAATGCTTTGAAATGGTGGAAAGATAACGTGACTTCCCAGAACTCTAAAATGGCTAGACATAAAAGGCACCCGCTTGCAAAAGTACTGGTTTAACTTTATTTTTAAAATCATGTGTTGAAACAAATGAAGGTAGGTAGGAAAAACCTGTGATACAGAAGGAAAAATATGGATTGGTTTCAACTTTTTGCAAATAAAACTTCACTTTTATACACTTACCATCAAATTCTGCTTTGTTAAATCCTTCAATTCAAATTGCAAAGAACATTTTACAGAAGTGGCTCCGGTAAGATCAGACCTAACATACATGCAAAATGCTATACGGTGTCAAAAATGAACAGTGCACTTCATCCCTGTGGTAAAGCTTGATTGGGGCAGAATTATGTTGTGGAGTTGGTTTTCTTAACCAGGGTCTCAGAGGTTGGTCACGAGTGTTTCTAGTGCTGCGAAAACTTTCGTCTACCAGGAAAAGAACCCTTAGGTATACAACCAACGTGATAATTGAATGTGAAACTCCAGCTCTTGAGGGACGTCGTCTGCAACACTTAGATGTGCCCCTGGGCCAACACACCTGAATAAAATAATTTAATTCTCTGCTAAGCATGCAGTGAAATACTGCAGACTCCAGGAAATCCAAAAGTTGCAGGACCTTGAGGAAAGAACCTTGACGCCTGTGGTGGATCAAAACCTATGTAGGGTTAGGACTGCCAAGTCAAAGGTCAGACCTATATTCAACTGAGAATCAAAGGCAAGAATTGAAAAGTCGCATACAGTTTTTGTCTAATATGACTGAGATTTTTCAAGTTCAAATTAACTTGTGGCTGAACAGAGAATTATGGAGAGCAAAGTAAAAAAAACAACAACAGTTTTTTACAATCGAGAGACCTTTTGATAAAATAGTCTTTTCCTTGATATCCAGTCTTTTTTTTTTCTGCCTACTTTTGACAATAGGAGTCTGCTGGTAATGGTCATTTTTATTTTTTTCACAAGACCAAACCAAGGTGGGCCCCAGGCCTCAGCTGCTACCTCAGTGTGACAGTGAGTTTTCTGAGGGTGAATATTTATTAAGCTGGCCAGATAATCAGGCGCTTACCGATATGTGTGTTGCTGCCTCCAGGGCCAGTTCAACACATGAAGTTAAGTTTCTTTTTTTGCGCCAACAAAACACTGAATGTGTCTCCTATGAGCAATACATCATCGCTCCATGGACGTGATTCCAAACGTTAAATAGAAGCTCGAGATCCTCGGTCATAATTACTGTAAATTATGCTGCGGTCTTTGGATGCACTCTGAGGAGACGTGAGAGCGAAAAACCACAAATTGCCAAACTAAATGCTAATATGGAGCGGGTGAACGCATGCTTAACCTAAATCCTTCTGGAACAGTTCATCACCAAATTTCGTCGAAACCTTGGTGGGATCTGGCTCGGCTGACGGAAACCAGAAGATGATGCCCTGGTTCTTTTGGTCCTTGTGAGGCGAGACGATCCTGCAGAGGCCAGGATGGCATTGGGATGCTGAGCAGCGCCTGAAGCCTGCTCTGCTGAACCACATAATTCCCTCCCAGCTGGAGGTTTATAGTGCAACACCACTCCCTGGGAAGATGGGCTTTGAGCGCAACAACACCCACAAATCACTAATTTCATGGCTTGACTTCCCCTACAAAGCCAGCGCGTTCTCCCCTGCGGTATACTTACAGAGAGGGTTAATTTTCAGGTCTCTTTTGCCCAGTGCTGTTAATAAAATTGAGACCTCTGACTGGACAGGAAAAATACTCTATTTGGGGGGATATGAGTAGGACCAGATGGTCAAATGCCCACAATTTGCTTCCCCCTGCAAATTAGGTTGAATGACATCAAGGCAGCTGCTGGAGAACCGCAGGAGATTAGGTGGATTTTGCGAGCTGAAATGTGTTTTTTTTTTTTTTTAATCAAACTATGTCTTTTAAGAAAGCCGAAAAAATAAGAGCCGCATTCTCACTTTAAGCAAAAACTGAGAACCTCTTTGCAGATGTAAGGCCCCTCCTTTGGTCCTATGAACCCTCATTGGATAATTAATCAGAGTGTTTAGGTGAACATAGCGCAAAGCACAAGTGGGGGATCATCTTTCCTTTCCAGTGGTCTCTTCCTTTTATTTTAATCCCATCCTCCCTCCACCGTGGCAGTAGTGGTGGCGCGGTTGGCAGCACGCGGGATCTTCCAGGTGAGATTTCAACCAAAGCACCTTGAATAATTAACCACGTGGTGGGCGAGCCTGCTCGGGTTACGCAGCGAACTCGGGTTACTGTGTGTATACAAACAGATGGAAGCGAGTACATGGGCCTTGCGAGCACTCTCTCACATAAAGGGCGCACGAACACGCACGCTCGTCTTCCTCCATTGCGTCTTTGTGGGAGGCTATCTCTCACACCACTCTCTGGCTCCGTGGGCCACCTCCCCTCCCTCTTACTATCTGCTGTATAATCAAACACGGCTTCAAAAAAAAACAGCTTAATCCTTCCGACTGGCACACTGCACCGTGTTGTTGCTATGCCGCCTCGATGTCCTGCACCAGGGTAAAATTTCACACTATTGTGTTGCGCTAAGTCCAGTATTTTTGTTCATCATGAAGTGTTAATGAAAATGCACTTTTTCTTAAAGAAGGAGCAGTAGCACTTCAAAAATGACTTAAACACACTTCCTTCATGCTACGGGACCGTGTAGATGTGTGTTGCCGGGCGTAGGCACCAGATTGTTTGTCAGTTTGGCTTCATGGCTCCACAGCTTAAATTTGGTACGTGGTGTAAATACATGCGGTCGCTTATGATCCACTGACCTCCACTGACCTCTCTTCTGCAGATTATGTTCACCTAAATAAGGTCTGCAAATTCTCAACAGAGACTGGAATTAGTCGCTGTTGGGAACTCGGATATGAACTGGAAGCGGTTCAAACACGTAGATATAATTGTAATGTTGGTGAGGACACTCGCATTTAGAGGGATGCTCATCATTCTTTGAAGCAGAAACTTTTTTTTTTTTCCCCTGCAATCCACTTTTCTGAAGCACATCTCAGGCTACAACATGGTTTGTTATTGTAAGCAGATAGCATTCAGATGAAGCAATCTATCAAAGTCAGAGTATCATTGTAACAGTGTATAACAGAACTGCTCCTGAATAAGCACAAAACCTAAAGAATCCAATTGCTTAATATTTGTTGTTGAACATGAACAAAAGCTATAAATTGGATTAAAGACAGAAAGCTGAACTTTTTCAGATTTATGTGTTGTAACAACCTCAAACTTTAATTTTATCAGAATTTTGTTTGTTAGACCAACACAAAGTACTTCATAGTAGTTAAGCGTAAGAGTTATGGTACATGATACCTTGTAAAACCTATATTCAGCTCTTCTGAGACAGTGATATAATATGAGTTACAGTTGTATTTTAAAGCATTTTTGAATTGAACTGAATTGGGACTTTGAAGAACTATTCTAACTAGAAAGTTAAATGCAGAAAAGTTCAGTCAGACTGAATAGAGAGCGTCTGTGAACACCAATTAGGTTTAGATCTACGCCATTTCAACATACGATTAGGATAGATTTTATATGGTGCTTTTCTAGTCATAGCTGACTACACTTTACTCATTCACCCAACCTCACTCAGATCAGAAGAAAAATTAGGATTAAGTGCTTTGCTTCGAAACAGGAGGAAGCTGGAATTGAACCTATAACCTTCTTTTTGAAAGACTTAGCTCCAAGCTAACTCTGGCCAGCTTCTCTGCTGAAGAAAACCATCCTCAGATAATAAATCTACCAACACAACGTTTCCCCTTGGAGATGGCGCGATCAAGCTGAGGTTCAGGTTTCTATTACTAATGAAATACGTTGTAGTTTCATTGTGTAATATGACAAAATGTGATAAAGTTCAAAGGTTATTATTACTTTTGGTGCTGCTATACTTGTTTAACGCATGTATAGACACAATAGGCATTTCTAGAGATTTTTATTTTATAAATGCAATGAAATCTTTACTTTAAAGACCCTCTAACCAATGGTTTCCTTTTGTTATGTAATTGTTTGAAAATTCCTCTGATGGTAAGCTGTTGTTTGTAGACTTCATCATGAGCAAGAAACTTTTGACAGATTTTGTGGTCAGATGTTTTAGTTTTGTTTGTAATTAATTTCCTCTGCTGGTGACCCTATTTAGCCCATTTGTGGTTTGCAAGAGAGAATCTGAAACAGACGACAGATTCAGTTCAGGTTATTGTAGAGTGGCTAAGGCTTTAAGTTGTTTTTTTGCTTTTTTTTCACACCTTCGTCTTTTCAGCTAACTTCCTGCTTTGCCAAATGGCAGCCAGGCCGACATCACCTGTCTAGGCTGCGAGATCTGGTGATGTGAAGCACCTGACCTGCTGCTGTGACACCCGATCATGTTTGGCATGGGCTTTGCACTGTTCATGGATGTTGGAACAAGTGTAATGTGACAGCTCATTCCTTTCACATGGCAAACCTCTGATGTCGTCCTCAACGAGTGCGATAGGGTTGTTGCTACTCGGTTACAGCTCTCTTTGCTTGCCAGATCACAGGAAGCACATCCAAGCTGGAGCCATCGGAGGTTAGCGGGGCTCCATGTACACGTATGCATTTCAGAGCGCTTTCATTACTTAGATTCAGATGGTAAATGTAGTAAATACATCGCCTCGTATGTGTGTTTCCACCTCCTGAAGTTTCTCACATTTTTCCATGTTTCAGCCACAAACATAAATGTATTTCATTGGCTCAAAATGCACAAGTGGAAGGACTACGATGCATAGTTTTTAAGATTTTATACAAATAAAACTCTAAAAAGTGTGGAAAGCATTTTGAAAGCACGTTTTAAAGTCTTAGAATTAATTAGACTAAAATTTTTTTAATAATGAAATATGTCTCAGGCAAGATTTACTGGAATTAAGACCTGTTATACAAACAAATTCATGTTCATTTATTGGAATATTTAATTGCAGAAAACTGCCTCCTAATGGGAGTTTATTTTTATTACCTAGAAAAGTTCTGCACTGTTCTACTTTAGTTTTTTTGCTATATCTTAATACCTGTGTCCAACCAAGGACATTTTCTGAATTTCTGACATGTTCGCGGCACACGCTGCCATGCTGACAGGACGACAGAATTGAGTGTTTTACACCTGGTAAAGCAAATAACCATTGGCTGAACGCTGCGATGGGTGGGAGAGCCTCTGGGCTTCCACCACCTGCTCCATTTCTCACATTCTGTCACACCTAAGGGGGACATATCTCATCCGGTCCACAACCCAATTACTCTGCAACACGTCTAACTGCCATCAAACGCTGCACAGCAGGGGTGCGAGGGAGCCACGGAGAGCCAGGCTGTTGCCATGGCCGCTGTCACTCAGCAGATTTCCGAAGATAGAGGAAAGATACGAAGAGCGCTATGATTGGTTGGGGTAGGATTTCGAACAACATAGCCACAGCCAATACTCACAACAATCACAGACACTGTTGTTATGTAATTGAACAATTAGAATATGCACATTTGTGGATACTGGCTGGTGCGACTTGTTCTGCTGGAAGCGTGTCAGCAGAAAGTGGATGGAGACAAATTGCAGCATCTCTCTATGATTTGCAAATCAGATAAAACATTAATTATTACCATGTGCTCCCTCATATGATCTCCGAAACTACAGTATAAGTAAAACGGTGGATGTTTTAACAATCTCCAAAAGGAAACGCCCCAAAAAGAAGAAAAAAAAAATAGACACTTTCCCACAGTTATTGTTTGAAATTAAGCACATGAAAATGAAAACTGTATTTCTGAGAGTCATAACAGTTGCATGTTCCTAGAAATTAAGTAGGAAAGCAGATTTGTGCTGTGAAGCCTGGGAAAAAAATCTGGGGGGGAAACAAATCAGATGGGCAGAGAAGAGGAAGAGGGGAAATTGTAGTATCAGCAGCTCATTTTACTAACTGAGGTTTTCCACTTAAATAACAAACAGATATGTGAGTTAGAAGTACTTAACCTTAGAAAAACATTGTGCATGACAGATATATTGACAGAAAAGGGAATTAGCTTTTCCGAGAAGAAATTCAACTCTTGTTTTGGAGTTCTGTAGTTTTTTTTCTTTTGTTCTACATCGTTACCGAGAAAGTATCACACAAGTCAGATTATCTCTGATGTTTTCATGTTTGCTATTTTTAACATTTGGATCATTAATTGTTGATCAAAGACTAAAGATCATCAAGTACAGCAGAATTATGTCTCCCTATCGTCACCATGGATAACGTACGTCCACATTTCTGCATTGTGGACGTAGACATGAAGTTATGCATGCAGATGTTTATGGCAATCTGCAGCACTGGGTGCTAAATCTTCAGTTTTAAAAGCATTGGCAATTCACAGTACCCTGTAAATGTAACCACATCCCTAGAAAGTTTTCATAAGTTGCTAGAAACTCAGTGTTATCTTATCTAGATTCTCATGTGAAAGCCATTGTTAGAAGAAAGCCATAAGGAGTCCTGTTTGTGGTTGACAAACCATAAAGCCATAATCTTTGGGCCACCTGCAATAGGATAGGTGTAAACAAAATCAGATCACTTCATATCTTACAGAATATAGTAAAACGCATCAGTTTTGAGTAACCTGCTAATTGCTGTAAAACATTTTAAAAGAGGGCAAAGATTGGTCTTCCATCAACCCTAAGCATACAGGCAAAACTACAACGTAATCATTTAAACCAGGGCATATTCAGGTGTTAGCATGGTTCACTCAAACTCCAGGCCTAAATCCAGTTAAGAATGGTGCCAAGATTTTATGGATGCTCTTTGTGGAGCCATTTTGCAAAGAAAAATTGCAACTAAATGTTCAGAACTGGACAAAAAGACATAACTGTAATTAAGCAAAAGGGGGTCCTGGTAGGCTTCCAAGAGGGCAGGGCTGAAGAAAAATGCAAACCACACTTTGTACAGTTTTTAAAATTTCCTTTCCACTTCACAACGTGTGTTTGTCTTTGTGTTTATCTGTCATTAACAACTCCACTGAAGTCTGTGGTTGTAATGTAATACGATGTGGGGAAAGTTCAAGATTATTAATCATTTTGGAAGGTAAGGTATCTTTATCTTTCAGCCTTGCCTAAAAGGCTGTGACAGAAGAAATAAAGTCGTGTTTATACTTGCTTCTTGGTGGTCACGGCAGTCTGCCTCACAGGATGTGAAGGCATCAGAATGTTTAACTGCTGCGTTGCACGTTAACAATTGCACAAATGTACGTGTGCAACATGTGCTGTCAGCTTGGACAAGCTAATCCAAACCTGTCATGTTACATGCTGATGAAGAAAGAAAGCGTGAACAGCTTTGATTTTCCATGATTTACCAAAGCCTGTCTGAGACAAACACTTACTGAGCTTTAATGGTTCTTGGACAGATTTTTTTTTTTTTTTTTAACAAATCAAGGCATTGTGCAAACAGCCAAAAAAGGGGGAAAGGGGAAAAAAAATACAAAAACTCAACATTTGGTTGCAGAAATGAAACGAGAATTTATTTGCCTGAAAGGTTTTGGCAGCAGAAAGGATAACAGAAACTGGGTTTCTTCTGAAGCAACCAATTTTTGTTGGAGAAAAAAGAAAAAAGAAACAATTTGGTGAAGAGCTATCAAGTTTGCCATATTATAATTTTCCAGACTAATGTTTGCAGAGTATCAAATTTTCAACAAAACATCTCCACTTTCTTCATTACTGGCAAGAGCACTGACGAATTTGTGCAGACAGTACCTGCAAAAGTATTTATGTAGAATTTTATATAATGACAAACAAAAGCAAAGCTGTGAAGTAGAGGGAGAATCAAACCTGCTTTTTGTTTTCAAAAATGTTCAAATCTAGAGATTGAAATTATTCTGAGTTCAATGTTGAAAAATAGCTCAGGCTCAGTCAGATCTGATGGAAAGTATGCTAAAACATACTAATTTAGATGTAGGTCTGCTGCATGAAAAAATATCCTCACAGCATCAGGCTGCAACCTCTATGGTTCACCCCGTGGGTGGTGCATTCAGGGGAATATGAATTCTTAATGTTCTGCCACTGACAGAGAAAATTTACCCTGTATAAATAAACATGACTGATTTTCCTTAATGACTGACATTAAATCCAACTTTACTTTTCCTGTTTTGGTTGGTTATAATTAGTTTATTTATATTTGTTAAATGCAAAAACAATAGGAGATTCTTCTTAAATCCTTTTGTTTTTTTGTTTTACTTTTGATCAATTCAGAAGACTAAGTTTTCTTAGCATTTGTTAGACTTGTTTTTTACACACACACACACCTGCACACCCTCACATTCACACATATTTGACAGATTTTTTTTAACAAACATATTTGTCAAAGAAAATCAGAAACTTTCACTTTGCCCTCTTTAAGTCATTGGGTACCTTGTTCTTATGTGTGGCTGAGCACAAACCTTTTGTGAATTGTCTAAACACTCAGGAAAATAATGATGCTCACATACACTCATGCCAATGAGGAACTTACTGACAGCTGTATTCATACTGAGATTAAATTACACACTATTACTAACTAGAAACTTGTTGCACTGGCCTTCATTTAGGATCATTGGAGTGGAAAGGGTTAAATACAAATGCAGGCCACACCTTCGACATTGTCACAAAGTTTGAAAACCATGTTTGATTTTCCATCACTTATGTGCTGCTTAGGCTGGTCTTTAAAATGAAGTCCTGATAAAACACATGTTTATGACAAAACAGGAAATAAATGAGCTTTCATGAATATTATTGCAGAACAGACATGTTCCTCTGCAGGACAGAACTGAACTGATAATTGTGTTATGCCTAATCACTAACACACAGCTGCAGAAACGGGTCTGTCTTTGCAGGACTGTGGTCAGAGTGACAACAGGATGAGGACCTGACTAACACGCTAATTTCCTCAAGTTGTGTTTCCTCTGACTCATTGTCTTGAGCCATGAGAGTAAAGTGAACTCAGAATGTGCGCCCATTTGTTCAACAAACTGCGGACTTGCTCTTAATGTCCCTGTATCTAAAGAAAACAGCTCTTAAATGGGCAGTGATAAATAAAATCAGAGAACCTTCTTCAAAGAGGTGGAAACACTGCAGCATTCAATCATCATGAAGTGCTGCAGGGTAGCACTACAAACACAATGCTGAAGCAAGATACCAGGCCCAAAACTAAAGCAGACAGAGTCTTTAAACCATCCAGAGATACCGTAAGGGGGTGGGGGACTAATGGGGACCAGAGGTCTGCAGGCTACGTGATGCAGGCCAGAGGAGCCAGATGACCGATGACTGATCTGGAAGGAGGAGGGAGAGGGAGGCTATGGGGGGAATTATTAAGAAGCTGCTCCACCTCTAATCATGCAAAAACACACCTTCTTTCACCTCCAGCTCCACCTCACAACAAGAACCAAAAGAAAGTAATACAGGCGTCAGTGGAGCGATGAAGTTCACTGATGAGCGTCGTTGAAGAAACATCTGGAAGCCATCCACTTGAGATGGGACTCAAAATGAGCGCAGCCTGCCAAAACAGGGAGGATTAATTGGATTATTGCAAGGAGTAGTTGTTTGCTGGACTCATTATGTGAATCATGATTTATATTGTGTAAGAAAGGCATGACTGCAGTGTATCATTCTGTAGAGTAAACCCTCATTCATGCTTGCCAGAAATATGTATAAAGTGTAGGGTTACTTTATTCGGGAAGGAAAGGCCGGCTTTAGGTTTAGAAGTTGGCCGTAAATCCAAAGAAGCATCAAAATGTCTGTGGAAGAAGAAAGGAAGCAAAACGTCTTGTAATGCACATGTCGTCGTTCTGCACATTAGCAAATGAATTCATAAGCAAAACGCACGCTCCGATCCACCTCGCTAATCTGGTCAGAAACAGCAGACGAGATGAGTGATCCGGCTCATTCGGATAATTTGCTTTGACGTTTTCATTGCCAAATGGCCAGCAGATCCAAAGCAGATCTCAAACTGATTAAACAAGCTCTGGGAGCGAGCGCGCAAGGAGGGCATTAGTTAAGAAAACAGAGGCAGAGGCCGAGAGCGACAGGGGTTTGGCTTGCCGAATCTGCAAACCGGGGCACTTTTAATTCACTCGGAATGAGCCCGGTCGTGTGTGCTGAAATAATCACCCCTTTGTTTATTTGCACAGATTTGGACGCAAGACGTTATCTAGGATGGTAGAGCGGCGACAACTCCCTCCCAAAACTCTGCCTTTCTCAGCTCTGGTCTGCCGTAATGCTGCGTGAAAAACCAAGGTCTGATTAGCAGGAAATGCTGGACTGAGGGTCGCTGGAACGCTGTTGGACAAAATCACCACTTGTTTTCTGCAGGCCTCGTTCAGCCCATCTGTAGCTGGAGAGAGAAACTGGGTTGAGTAACTGACAAATCCTAAAGGGAAAACCTGCCTGTCAGACCAGTGTTTTCATTTTAAAAAAAAGACCCCCACACCCACCACACACACGTACAAGTTGGACTGGATCACTTGTCCTTGGCATGACAAGCAAATTAGACTGTGACTGAAATGTAGGCATTACTCCATATGTGGGATGACAGCGTGAAAAGTAAAGAATGAACCTTCCCCACCACAGTTCAGCTGTTAAACATAATAAAACAGACACACGCTCCAAGTCTGACATCCTGACTCATGGTTCGAGGCAACATTTGGAGATGTCAGTTTTGTTTGTTGCAACACAAAAGTCTGCGCTAAACGTCTGTGACACGCGTTCACCAGAAAACCATTCTGGATCGTCTGGATCCACAAGGAAACCAGGAAACTGTGTGCAGAACGCCTCATTAATTGTAATTGTAAGACTGATTCACTTATAGGGGTTCACAAACATCCCGGCGACAGAACAGAGCACAATGGACGAATCCAGACGACACTGATCTGCCTAATTTAAGTCATCACCCGGAGGAAGAAAACAGGCATCTGTTAGTGAGCATCGAAGGCTTTGAAAGCATCTTGTGTCAATAGATCACAAGAGAGATTCTTCTGGATCAATTCAAACCTCAACAATCCAGCTCTTATGATTTCTTTCCCATTCCTCACCTCTAGCCCCATGAACTCCCCATGAAGCTTGAAAACATATCGCATAGTCCATTTCGATTTCTATTGTGAGTGAGTCAGTCATTAAGAGCGCGAAAACAATGGCTCGAATGAGTGGTGCCACAGTAAACAGCTCCCCTGTGAATCCACGCTCAACAGTTCCACTTTGCGGGATCTGGGCAACATGTGACACTCGTTCCCCGAGCTGCAAATCATCTTACGGCACCGCCGCATGCATTCTCATTCCCACACAATGACTTTAAATCAAATCTTAACGGAAAAGGGCGGGTGACTGCAAAGATGATAATTTAGAAAGCAGCCTGTCTTTTGGTCCTCTGTGCCCGAACCGTGACCTCCCGGTGGTTTAACCGGTACAATCTGGATTGTGTTGGAGTGGGTGTGAAGTGCCAAATGTACAATGCCGTGCGAGTCCATGTTGCTTGAAATAGCTCTCATTTCGTCACATTACAATAGCAAATTTCCATTTTTTAAGTGGAATTTAACGGGGTAGACCATCTCAAAGAAGACATGTTTTTTTTACAAACAAAAGTTTGAAGGCATTTATTTGACATTGAGAGTGAAAGTTATGTTTGCCAATGAGAACTCTGATACTCATGATTTGTCAGATCAATTTCTTACTTATCTTCTCTAAACTAAAATTAACTACCAAACTTCACCCAACTCTACTCAATCAGGCTCAGGTCCATTTAAACTTGTGTTATTTTACAACTGATATCAAA